>CM065926.1:43942374-45142374 GCA_033439105.1 Magallana nippona
CTCTCTCTCTCTCTCTCTCTCTCTCTCTCTCTCTCTGCTTGGATGTTTATAACTACTTCAACTTCTGACTTCTTCAACTTCTGACAAACATTCTCACTCGTGTAACACAGTACATGAGATCGCTACAAAACGTCTGGTTGTCTAAAATTATCCCATTCACGTGATTAATTTCCTGTATCCATAAAGCTTTCATTACAAGATTTTAAAGGATAAAGATGACAAAATGGAAGTATTTTGTCTTTTGTTTGTTTTTTGTACCATTCCTTATTGGGTTAATGATGAATCATTATGGACAAGGGAATTTTATATCAACAGTAAGTATCTACTACTTCTGCACACTTAACTTTCGTAGTTTTTTTGCTTACAATATGTTGTTTGTTTTTCGGTTGTGTTTTTAACTTGTCAAAAATATATTGTCTGGACTTAATATCATGATTTGATAATTTTGTAAGATAATCTCAGCATATATATATGTACTAATACGAAGAGAAATCAAGCTTTTATAAAACCTGCAAAACCAAAGTGCCAAACCTCTTCTACATCTCCTTAGTGTGACTTATTAGTGTTTTTAGAATAGAAAGTTTCCGGCAACGAGCGATGAATGAAGTGTTTAGTTTCCATATACATCCTTTTCAGTTAATCTACTTAGACGTTTATAAATTTTGTTTTATATTTTGAAATGCAGTCCGATGATTCTTATTAAAATTGCACGTGCTCAGCATGATATACAATTGATATCTATTGAATGATCTAATATTGTTTTTTTAAACACCCCCACCACCACCACTTTGCAGAGTAATAGTTCGTGCATTCATTAATTATGAAATATTTGTATTGTTTATTTGCCAAAATTCATATGAATTATAAGCAATGGAAAATAATGTACATAATTATAAACATATTACACTGCACTCTCTCTAAGTACAAACACACAAGTCGCTATTAACGTTATACAATATTCTAAAAATTATTTGTACATAGGAGGGGAGACCCTATAAATAAATAAATCGAATGGTAATGTAAATAATAATAACAATATATTAATTGGATGTAGTCAGACATTCCCGTTTTTTACCTGCCTCACGCAGATACATTGCGAGATGGCACAATTGTTTGCGATTATGAATAGAAAAGACTTGAACTAACTCAAACATCGAAGGACGAGTCCAGTATTATTTCTTTAAATACAATACACGAAGATATTTATAAAAAGGACAGATAACTACAAAATGGAATTCATCCTCGATTTCACCTAAATTACAATATTTGCAGATACGCCCCGATCTGGCAGTTCCATTATAACGGCCTTGTTCTACCAAAAGCATATGCGATGACAGTCTATATTTTGTTAAAAGGACAGCAAGATTTTCCGGAATATTTTTACGCAGATAGAATTGTCAGGGAATAAGTGTCAGGCAGATACTTCTACAATAAACATTTAGAGGATGACTAAAAAAATGCGTCTCGTACCTGTATAAAAGAATCAGACAACCTCTGCTTTACAGGTTTTAAGAAAACATTAGAGTTAGCCACATTCTGTAAAAGCCATATTTCATGCATACCCAGAGATACTAACAATTCTCTGACATTAAAACACCATGTATTTGGTATCAACTGTGAGACCATTCCTTCATATATTGCGTAATATACAATTTTCTGTTTTAATAAATTTCAACCATGATGCGCAATTTACGTATGATACTCATAGGTAGACGACCTAGCTCTGAATAAACCATTAAGTTTGACGTGCATTTTTTTTACTTTCAAAATTCTTTTAGAAAAGTTTGTGTGAACTCGTTCTATTTCGTCACCAGGATGAAAACCCCATATCTCGGAGCCATAGTTAAGAACACTAGATACATATGTGTCAAAAATGCTTAATTTAGTCTCAGTATGTAAATAGGTTTCATTACATACTTTCAAAATACCAAACATACATTTCCTACCCTGCATTGCAATTGTTTTCTGTGTAACATTAATATTCCCATTAAAATTCAGATTGATTCCTAAATAATTGAAACAATTAACAACCTCAACATGCTTTTGGTCATAAGTCCAGACATCATTTTTACACATTCTGCCCGCGTGTCGAAAAACAACTATTTTTGTTTTATCAGTGTTCACACCAATATTCCAATCATTACTAAATTGATACAATTGATTCAACATACCCTGTAGACCCTCTCGTGAATTAGCTATTAACACAGTGTCATCAGCATACATTAAAAGAAAAAGTGAAAGGTCTCTCAAGTCAACAGGTTCACGACAACTTCGTATAAAATCCATTTCAAAATCATTAATATATAGTGAAAAAAGAAAAGGCGACCAAGCCTCTCCTTGCATAAGTCCAATTGTAGACGAATAGTAATTTGACAGTTCAGACTTATATCTAACACATGATTTTAACTCACAATAAATATGCTTAATAATACTTAACAATTTTCCCGTAAATATTAAAGACTATCAATTTTCAAAATTGGAATTCTGTATTTTTTTCATTTTGAGTGCATATATTTATTACATTATTCGTATGTAATAACTTCCATTGATAAACACATTAAAAGTACATGTACTTTACTACATGCACGGTTATTATTGTCAAGGTCAAAGAAATGTCGTGATCTTTAGTCCCTAACTAATCAATCAAAACAAGAATCAAATTATTACACTTATTACAAATCCAATTTGCATTTGAAAATAAGTTGGGTAATTTTAAATCTATGTTTGAAATTCTAGTAAATATCAGCCTTATTATAAAATCAGTCATTTTGTGTACTCCAGATAATTTTGTCTGGATTGAAAATAATCTAAACACAAGTTAACAATTTGTTCTTTGGTGCAGTTAGCAGAAAGAGGTTGATCTGGGTCTGTGAGGCAGTCCTACACCATTTTCTTGAAAAAAAGCTGAAAATTAATTACTGTATACATGTATCCTTCGAAAGAGTTCATCGCATGGGAAAACCCGACGAATTCAAAACAAAACCCCGCAACATCGTTGCCAAATTCAGCTTCTTTAAAGACAGGAAATTCGTCCGTCGTTGTACACCACGGAAACTTAAAAACACAAATATTTCAGTTAACGAGCATTTCCCACGCGAAATCGAGGAGAGACGAAAGAAACTTTACCCAGTGCTCTGAGTCGCACGACAAAACCAAAGCCACGTTAGGCTCGTGGCTGATAAATTATATATAGATGATAAACTGTATAACCCAGAAGTACACGTCGAAGAAACCCCCGGTGCCCAAGGAGATGCAAACTCCGATCGCAGTGCTTCGACCACCTCTGGCGATGATCGCGGGGCACGGGATTTCAATCAATGCGCGACAAGCTATACTACCATTTCCTTTTTCTTATTTATATATGAGAAACTGTTTAATCTTATATACGACTCTGGAATAGTACCGGAAGAATGGTTAATAGGTATTATAAAACCAATTTATAAAAACAAAGGGGACCCGTTACTACCGGAGAACTATCGCCCGGTTACCCTTTTAAGCTACCTGGGGAAACTTTTTACTATAGCATTTTAAGAAGCCGTTTCGAGACATATTCAGAAAGTATTACTTTAATTAACGAAAGCTAAACAGGGTTTAGAGAAGGATACTCAACATTAGATAATTTACTGATTTTACATTTTTTGACTCTAACAATTATTAATTTTTAAAAAAAGTTATACTGTGCTTTTATTGATTTTAAACAGGCCTTCGATACTGTTTGGAGAGATGGTCTTTGGTACAAACTTTTTTCAAGTGGCATCACCGGGAAATGTTTTTTGTTTACTAAAAAATGTATGCTGGTATTAAATAAAAAATTAGTGTGAACGTTATACATCTCTTCAAACTGTTGAAACACGAACGAATAGTGTTTGAACGAACATTAATGCCTTAAAATTAATCATAACACTAGACCAATGAATTAAGACTGTCGTATTATCTTGTCAATAAAAACCATAAAAAAGATAATTATTTTGAAGTAAACTATTAAGTGTATCTATATCTTTTCAATTTATCAATTTGTCAAATTTTGAAGTTCACTTCAAATCACTTCAGTTTACATGGTTTTGACACAATTGGATAAAAAAGGAAGGGGACACAAGCTACCTATATTAGCCAAACAAAATTTTTAATCTTGTAAGTAAACAAAACTTGTTACACACTCTCGTCTATGTTTATGTAAAAGGATAATATCGTAAACATTTTAGGTTGACGCTGATTTTGAGGAAGTATCACTAATTGTTCCAAAATGTTTATCTTTTGCAGAAATGGAATTTACCGAGCAGGATCTATATGCATTTAGTGTCCAACAAAACATCAAATGAAAGTACATGGAAATTTTTATCGACAATCTTTCCGAAGGAAAAAAAATATGTCGATGGAAATGCTACCAATGGAACATCCAAAAAAATATCCCATTCTAACTTAACAGTGGTAACGGCTTACTGGAATCTTGGAACATTCAGGAAAGGATCTAGTCAAACATTTACAACGAATACTTATTTAACATGGACCAAGACTTTCAAGTACCTCATGAACCCTCTTGTGATATACACGGACTGTGTTCAATTTCGCGACTTGATAACAAAAGAGAGATCCGAAGGAAAATTGGAGTACCAGACTGAACTCGTTTTTATAAATAGGACATCTCTTTGGCCATTTTCATTGTTGAATAAAATTAAACAAGTGTACAGCCAACCAGGGTACCCAGCGCACTACCCAAACACCGTTAATCCTTCCTACTCTGCTGCGCAACACGCAAAATACGCAGTGGTTGCAGATGCAGTGCGAAGGAATGTATACAACACTTCATATTTTGCTTGGCTTGACATAGGATACTTTCGAGACTTGATGGGAAGCAATCAATATTTTGAATTAAAAATCCCACCAAAGTTTGACTCATCTCGTTTAGCAGTTAATCTTATATTTCATCAGAGAATGGACACAAGGCCCTACAGGATATTTCGTAGCAATATAGTATGGGTCGGTGGAGGATTATTCATTGGGACCAGAAATGTTGTGATAGAGTTTGAAAAACTTTATGAAAAAGCAGTATTATACTTTCTGGACCAGAAACTAATGAATTCGGACCAACAGGTTCTTTACTCATTATATAGTAAAGACGGTAGAAAAGCTATCAAGCCTAACATTGAACTTCAGCTTTACACTCCAACAGGTGGGGGAAACCCTTGGTTCTATCTAGGATATTTATGCAGAAAAATTGTTAATCGAACTAAAGTTGAAGAATTTATATAATTAGTTTTATAGCAATGAAAATGACTACAACACTAACTAGTACGCAAGATTGGATGACGTTATTAAGAAATGGGTTACGTTTACGAAAATATTGTGTTCACCTTTCGCTGGAAAAATCAGATTAGTATGTAGCAATGAGAAACACCACAGCACTGACGCAAATTTGGTTTTAAAAAATCGACTTTTTTTCTCAAACTACTTGCATTTCTTTCATCATTATAATCCATAAAAGATACTGTGATAAAAATGAGTAACTTCTTCACCTTTGTCTTGTTCTCTTAACATTCAATGTTAAAGAGCCCATTAAATATCATGTTTTTCTAAGACATTCTGTGATAGAACGTTTTTTTTAAGAACTTGTGTGTAAACCTTTTGTACATAATATATACAATAAATATGTTCTATTCGTTTGTGATATTGAATAGTTATTAATCTGAAATAGCTAATTTTTAAATAAATGAACTGACACCCCCCCCCCCCCCCCCCACCACAACCACCACCACTACAAAAAAAAAATAGAAATAAAAATTTAATACTAAGAACCAAAGGTTTATTTTTAGTTTTTCTTTACTGACAAAAGCATAACAGACTAGAACTTTTTTGAGACGAACTATTCAAATCATTTGAACCAATGTTTTTCAATCAGCAGGATACCCTCGAAGGTTTCCAGTCTGGTTTATTGCTTTTTAAAGTCTACCAAGCCAACTCTACAGGAAATTTTTAAAATGGGATGACGTTAATAAGCAATGGGTTGCGCTTACATAATGATTCTGTTCACGTATGTCTGACCGGCTTGATTCATTTGTATTTTTGAGTAAATGATACTTTTTTAAAACCTGAAATTGGCTGATATTCACACCCCTCGAAAACCATTGTAAACCGCCGCTTCGTCGGGTGATAATGGTTTTCTCATGGGTGTCAATTTCAACTGTTTCCCTCTCAGACAGGCACTTTTTATATACTGTTATCTCGTCTGAACCAAAAATGTGAGTTTATCTGAAGACTTGTCGTCCGTAATTTTATTTTTTTCCCCCATTAACCAAACACATGACACAAAGTCTATTTTTTTTGGGGGGGGGGGGGGGGTGTGTTATGGGATTTCAGTTTTTCCAAATGAAGGACGAAAAATATAAACCTTAAATATTAGAGAATTATAAAAATATAGTGGTTTAGTTTAAAATCGTGTAAAGAACCAAGTAAGCAGTATTTTCAAATCCTACAGGCGTCCTTCATAGAAACAGTAGGTTAAAATTTGTTTCTCAAGTTGTCAGGAAGTTCCTAAATAAGGTTGTCCAAGTTTATCAAAGATACTGGAATTTTTTAAAAAATCTTTCTTTAAAAAAATGATAGAAAAACACAACCATTGTATAATTAATGTGGCGGCTTTTTATTTTAGATAAGTTTTAAGTTTCCCTGGGGGGGGGGGGGGGGGGGGGGGGGGGCACGGTCGTTTTTGAGTTTCATACAACAATAACAACAACAACGACAAATAACCTACATAACATATGAAGTTAACATATTAAGGCAAATAACACAAGATGAGCGTGTGTCATTCAGTTACCTGCGTGTTTACTGCATTGTCTGGAAAGATGACTAAATGATAAAGCTTTGCCATTTAGTCACACTTTAGTTACACTTCAGTGATTTTTCTGTTTTTTAAATGAATGGCAACATGTTTACACCTTGCTAAATAAAAGAATGATACAATATTTACCTGGATGATTAACTTTGACTATTAAGAACAATTTTTTTTCCAAAGAAAAAAATATAAAATTTAAAATAATATATGGGGACCAACATGTTAGAAGAATTTTGAATTAGCTATATATATATATATATATATATATATATATATATATACACACACACGTAGTAATCATATCTGGTGGTCGCTGAGATACCACTAGTAGGCATATCAATTTTAAATAGGGAAATATAACAACAACAACCAAAAAATCTGAAAAAATAAGAGGATTTGAAAATTATCTTTAAAAAAAAATAGAAAATATGAGAAATCCGTGAAAGTTAAATGGATGAAAGATTGTTTGAATCATTTTGTACTGAGGATTCTGCCTGGAAAGGAGGCGGGTCACATGTTTGCGTGTCTTATGAAAGTTACCCAGGGATTTTTTTGTTTAATTAAGGTTGGCTTAGTCGATTAATCGGACGCTTTAGTCGAGCGATAGTCGAATAGTCGTGTATCTATTTGAAACTGTGTGTCCTTTTCAAATCGATATTGCTACTGTCACATATATCATATCTTAAATTAAAAGAACCATTTAAAAACTTATGACAATATGTACTATATGTATTTGATTTAAAATAAATTGAAAAGTATTTTATCTAAATATCCGTTAGCAAATGTCCTGGCCTTTTCCCGGTTTTTTTTTTTGTGACGCTTGCACATAACTGAGCTCTATTTCATCTTAGGCAAATCAAATGTGACATATTCTATGTGAAGTCATTATTCGTCCCTAACCAACGAATACAGTTTAATGAATATAAAACAAACACCTTGAGATGATATGATTAAATTTTTGATTATGCAAACATCTGATCCAATGAATAACTGATTAGAAGAAACACAAATTGTTTTCCTCAGATACATGTACATATCTGCCTGAGTAAATCAGAAGAGATCAATTATTGGCCGCTTATGAAAATACACCAGGGACACTGATGGAAAAGAATGTAACTTACGGGCCAAACATGCCGAAAAAAGAAAACTGTTATTTTCATTCTTAGCCTAAAAACTGAGCGTTAAGAATAAATAAATAAAATTTTGTGAATTTTATTCACATTATTACGAGTAATCGACTAAGAAAATTTTAGTCGATGATCGGTGTGACCGAGCGATAGTCGAGTACTTGTTAACATCCCTAGTCTGTATGCTTGGAATTTTAATAAAATATATAGAAATATAAAAATAATTTTATCACATAACAAAATTCTTTCATAATTATATGAGTTATTGAATTTGAAGATACACCCATAGCGAGCAGGAAACTGCAGAAAATTTTGCGCTCAATGCCCGCCTTTGTTACCACTCTAACAATGATTTCCCTCTATCACTATTCCCTGTGCACTGAACACGACTGCTGTCGACCCTATTCAGTCTATACATTGTTCATTCAGCGTTAAAGTATGATTTTTTTCCCCCTGACATGTGCATTTCTTTTAAATAACTCGCTAATGAAGCAAACGCCCATGATCTGATTGAAGATTGAAGCTAAAAAAGACTCAAAGGTGGTATAATTGGGTAATCGTGTATTTCTTGCCCTTTTTTGTGATACAAAGATAATGCAGCAATTAAGGCCTTTAAATTAAAAACACGGATGTATAGACCAATATTATATTGATAGCATATTAGGAAGGTACAATTCTTTTAAGAAAACAAATTATGCATCTGAATGCAAATCTGATAAGTAGATTGACAATTCTTGCCTTGCAAAGATGGATTGGATGAAGAAGTAGTGTGTAATTAGAAATTGCTCATTCTCTTGTGATTAATCACGTCAATATGTGGGATAATTGTCTAGATTCAAGTGATGCATGTGTATATGTATATTGTGGCCCATGGGCCTCATAATAATGATACATGTACATAACTACATGCATCTATTGAGTTGTATTCTTTAAACCTCTTCCCCACCACATAAACTCATATTTTTTCGTCGTGAGTTGTTTCAATTTAAACAGTGATGTTCTCTTTGAGGTTGAGAGGAGGGGATGAGTATTGATGCTATCATCTCCGTTATTGATCAAACCCACACACCCATTGTAAATGTAGGCCATTCAATTCACAGCTTCTACATCTGAGCTTGTCTTTGTTCCAACAGAATCGATACAGTTTACACTTGCACTACATTTTAGCATGAATTATAGTATATTTCCATCTTTTTGTACAAAGGATAAATTAAGCATCGACATATCTCATCAAACCGTTACTTGCTTAGGTCAAACAAGGCTCGTCACTCATGAACTAGCGGGTTTCAAGTGATTTGTAGTATCCAGGACACAAACATTGTTATCATTGTATCTTTAAATCTAAATCGAAATACTTGCATGAATTCTATAGCTGTAAAATCGTCTATGCTGCCATTTCAATATCAAAATAAGCAAACACTTATGTCTTATGTAATGTCTTGAAGGGCTATTATCCCGACTGAAGTTTCTGCATTAATTTGAAGATACAACTCTATGGTTGGCTAATTGGATCGCTTTGCTAAAGTGGGACACTTTGAACATTCAAAGTGGATGTGTGTAAACATGTTTAAAATAAAAGTTTAAAATGTAAAATAGTTCATTGTTGACCATGGATGTCATTTTGGAAATTCCTGTAAAGGTAAAAATTGTAAAACCACCCCTAACCCCTCCCCCTAAAAATCCCCCCAAAATTAAACCAACAACCCCCCTCTCTCTCTCCCCCCCCCCCCCCAAAAAAAAGGAAGAAAAAAAAAGAACAATACAAAAACAAAAATCCCTTTTTAGACTGTATTGATCTCCTTTAGAAGAAGAGCTCTATATAAAAATATAGGAAAAATTCAGAAAGTAAAATAGATGGTTATTCTTTACTAAATAATTATTTATATCTAAACCAATCATATTTTTAAAATTTTAGGTAGATCTGATAGTTAATTTGTTGACCATCCGGCCTCCTGAAACATCCTAGTTCTGTTAACATAACCAAATTATTGGGAAGCCAGCACTCACGGCCATGCACTTTAACTAGGTTTTCACGCAAGATATTTCTATTTTTTATCCTCCCAAGTAAAATCATCATCGTTACATCTATGGTGCCTTTTTTTTTTTTAGCAAGATAATGCTATTTTTGACTTTTCTAATTTCTATATCTAATGGGTTCTTTAATTCTAAGCGTTAAAAAGATAATATTATACAAGTCTGAAATTAATCCCTTGAAATTTTTTCCTGTTGAAATGAAAATGTAAAGGATGCGGCGTGTTTTCAGTAATGACACTGTCTGTAACATTGTTTTCCTGTATACTGTACAATTAAAATATTTCCTTCCTTTTAACAACCATTTTTGTAATTGCATATATCTCATTTAGATGTTAATTTAACAAAGCATCCGATATTTTTTTTTATATGAAGTGATATCAAACATACAATCGCGTATACACGCGTGTCTCTTGCTTATGTCCTTTACTAATTTTCAATATAAAGTTAAAAATTGTTTTGTCATATAATAATTTTTAACTTTAGATTAAAAATTAGTAAAGGACATTTACAAAAGCTAGGAAGATAAACGATCGAATATACTATCGTAACGACTCCAGTACTATTTTATAATATTTCAAAATATATGCATTTATAAACATGTTTATATAAACTTTGTGTAATAAAAGTTATAGTTGAAGTTTATATTATCCACTTTCTTAATTTTAACTTGTATGTTGATCGAATGCAAAAATGACGCCTTTTGAATATTCGTATCAGTGCTATATTTGGAAGGGATTACCCAAAGTATGACACAATTATATCAACTTCCGTCCACCCTTTAGCCTTTTGTCGCATATCTAAGGCAGTAGATGCAGATTGAGGGGCAATTTTTATTAATGACAGGTGTGACGTGTTGTTTTGGTTGAATTGGTTGTAAGCTTAGATGTTGAATGACCGATAGGGAGACGGAGAGGATCGCAAAATAATTTTACCGATGAGTTTCAAGCGAAACTTCCACCTGATGTGACAGTTTGAAATAAATTCAAGATGGCGGCGATGGGTACCTTGTCTTTTATTAGGTATAGGGTATTTATTTTTATTATGAGAAAAATTTATAACGTCAGGTGCCTGTGCTTCAAAAGCATTAAACAAAAAACCGAACAGCATGCAAGAAAAAGCTTTTGCTATACATGTACCTAAAAGTTAAACAGAGTGTCATGTTCTGTCAAACTCATTGGGGTTTTTTGTTTGCGAAAAAAATTAAAGAGGAGTGTTTTTTTTCATGGTCGTTTTCTTATTAATAACGCATTTTAAGGTCAAAATTTAGTAAATGATTCCACAGTGTCTTTATGATGCTAGAACCATTATGACGTCATAATTGATTTATAAAAAAAAAATTTCAGTACTTTACGGATTTAAAGGAATTATGTAGAAAATGAAACAGTTTCTAGACATTCTACATTAAATCATCAGAAAGGTAATCCCGATACATATATTCAATTTGACATCATTTTGAAGCAGAGGTCAAGAGCTTGTTTTAATTTGTTTGATGTCGTTTTTGGAGATACTGTAGGCATTCTAGATATATTTCATTGGTCAAAAATGAACAAAACTCCGAGATTTGTAATAATTTCCTTCATATTACACAGAAATTGACAGTTGAAAACACGATTTTTCATTGTGTTTACTAAATATATTACCCCCCCCCCCCCCCCCCCCCCCCCCGATACACCCTTTCAAACAAAGCTATTGTTATAAAGCATCATTAAAAGAATTTATATCTTGAATTTCATAAACCTGTAGGCATCTTTCATTTACTAGATCTTGACCTTAAAAACAAGACTATGCATTTTGGACACAAACAATGCGCATGATTTTCCATGCACTACTTTGCAAAGCATTGGTATTCGGCTGCACATCAAAGAAAAGGGGGATTGATTTTATAATGCTTGACTTATTGTTTCAAAATTCAATGCACTGGTGATTTCTTTCTACTAGACAGGGGAGGGGGAGGAGAGATTGTCAGTCTTTAAAACACAATATGCCTAGACGCATCAAAAGAGCTGTCTTTCAGTACTTTATAGTACTTTGATTATATCCCTAAACCACTCCTCGGTTTGAATAAAGGTAACTCAATAGACCAAAGCTATATTCGGTCAATGTCCCAATTAACCTCGTGGATCCCAACCATACGATAAATGAATGAAATGTACAATGTGTAGGTCTACTAATAAAGTGACAAATATTTCCCGAAAGACGGATTTATTTACAATGTGTTTGAACCATCTTGATACAGAAATGCTAACGTTAAACATCCACAAATTTGTAAACGATATGGTACAGTTGTATCTAAATACGATTTTAGTTTGTTAATAAATGTTTTATATCCATGGAATTATATTTAAACAACTATTTTATGCATCACCTTTTTTAGGATCGTTGCTGAATCTGAAGGTCAAGATGGAGGAAGACGATCCCGACTACATTGTACGGGTAGAATAATAAAATGATGAAAGTGGAAAGTCAAGATGCTAGCAGCGGAAAGATCTAATATTTTTATCATTCCACTTATTTAATTTTTTACATTTAAAAAAAAATGAATTAGCATTAGAAAAATTTCACTTAAATTATTTATAAAAACCTAAATGTTGTTGTTATTCTATATAGACAATGGGGTGCGGTCCTGTTTGTATTTCGTATTATAGAGAAATTTATTTATGAATAATATAATTTTTGAATCATTTTATTGTTTTTTACAAATCACATATTGAATAAATATTAAATCGGGTTCGTCCATTATGGCTTGCAGAACGCTGTCTTCTTCTAACAGTTGTTGTCCATCCGTCACGGATTCCTTTTCTAACAGCATTCTATCAAGTCTAGCTCTTCTCATTGGGCCTATATACAGAAACAGAGTTATTTTACTAAAAGTCTCTTGTCAATCTGTACGGAACCACGGAATTCCGTTGTCACCTACTAAAAGTCTAAAAAACCTGATAGATTTCTTTTAGGAAAAGATGATAAGGGTAAGGATCGGGTGCACTAGGGGATTATATGGAGTGTTATGACATTTAATTTGATCCTCGAGATCTTAGTTCCAACATGCCCACACCTGGCGGGTGCCCTAGCCAAGGTGTTACCCTGGAAAGTCTCCTCCTCTACATGGGGAGTAGCCCGTGTCCCAGTCTGTATAAAAAGAGGAGGCAGAAAGACAGCTTCCAGATGACTACTCTTTTATTTAGATATGACATTTTAATATGACATTTTGACAATAAATATCAATATTAATTACAATGAAATTTATCAACATTAATATTTATTACAAAAATCCCTGAAAATAAAATATTATTTGAACCCCCTGAATCTATTAATTTCACTTTTGAGAATGCGCGCAAGTGTTATAATTTATCTTACCTGTATAAAAAGAGGAGACAGAAAGACAGCTTCCAGATGACTACTGGAGAGCTGTGTTTCCCGCACCCCCATTTTATACGCACGGACACTACGCTACAACATTCTCATCCTAATAAGTAAATGCGATCAAGTGCATACTAATGATCTGACGCACCGTGGTCAGTAGTAGCATTTTATTTATATTTCTGACCCGGCGTCGACAGGCTCATCACTGGACTTAATAACACATTAATAAACATACGCTATCTATATAACGCATGTACTTTAACTAATTTCTATAGAATTTCCGTTATGATAATACACACGAGTTTAGAAATGCTAGATAGAACGCAAATAACGTTTGATGAATGTATGTTCCTAAAATGTTTTAAAAGACTGACAAAAATGATAACCATAGATATTTATCATTAAAACGCGCTGATCCGAAGAGACAGATCAATTCAAGTTGACAGGCGTTTATCATAATAACAAGAGGCGAATGAACATGCACACTGACACTGTAGAACAGCTGACATCTATAAAACAATGCATTTCTTCCTCAGTACGTCACTTTTTAAGATCTATAATAATAGTAGAATAGAACAATGCGGAAAATTTGATCAACTGCCCATTTCCCTGCAATGTAAACCCTCTTAAGCCATGTCCTTATATTTGTGGAAATAAATTATTAGTAATGAAGTTCTACTTTTGTTTTATCAATTAAATTAAATTTTAATTCAAACTGAAAGTGATAATGTTTCCTGAATTCATTACAGAGTCAAACAAATCGTTGATGGTTTGATAAAACGAGCTATTCCACTCTTATCCAGAGGAATAGTGTATATATGTAATCTCGAAATAACATTATGTTTGATAATCACAAATGTCATCGAGAGAAGAAATAATTTAAAATGACTTGGACTCAATGTACTGCATAATTAAAATATGCTTAATATTTTACAACCACCGTCAACAATAATCAATGTGGGAAGCAATACTGCATGTGTTGTTTGACATTCCCCCCCCCCCCCCCCCACACACACACACATATATATATATATATATATATATATATATATATATATATATATATATATATATATATATATATATATATATATTGTCCTTCCTGGTATAAATCACTTTGACAAATAAAATATATGCAATGGCTGCCTAAACTAATTATATAAAATGTATAAAAATAGTCAGGCTGTATATTTTACTTGTTCAAATAGATTATATCAGGAAGTTAAATGTACATGTACATGTATCTGACTTGACGTATTTTGCAGAACTTTTTTTTCACCGAGAAATCCATACAAACAAACAGTGCATTTTAAAAGATTCATGCTCACCATTCTCCAAAACGCTAATAATCTAATAACTAAAGCGCAATCAATAGTCATATAAGAGTTCAATGTCTTCCCCCTGGTATAAATATGGTAAGGCAATTCAAATTCAACTACAATGTTCGACATTAAAACCATAAGCTGATAAGCTCAAACAACATTACTGTCAATTGCAATGTTCAATATTTCCAAAAAAAAAACAAAAAAAAAAAAAACCCCACCAAAAAACAGAAAAAATAGCAACAAAGAACAATGCATGGTAGCGTGAAACATTTAATTCACATTTTAAGAACATGATTTATTTACATGATAAGCAATTGATTGTAGCTCTTATGCCAATGTCCGTAAAAAATTACAACAACAGTGGTGACCTTCGTTGTACACCGCATTCAATTTGTCCGCCAATGCTACAGGAATACCCCAAATAACGGTTCAGCTGATGTAATTTTTGTAGTATAATTTATTTTCACGCAAAAATGGGCGAATGTAAAGACTGGTCAAAAACATTTTAACTAACATGTAAAAGTTTTGTACTATGTACGTATAACTTTACCAAGATCAAAGTATCAAACTTTCTTTCAAGTTATAAGGAAACTTAAATTTTGTCACAGAATGACAGGACAAAAACAATATGCCCCCGATATTTAATCTGAAGGCCATATATATGATATTGAATAAAAAAAAAATTATAGAAGTGAACAATGCAAAAATTGAATTTTAGTTTACAATCCGTTTACAAATCATCCCTCTCGAATGCCACCTCCCTCCGTTTCCAAATTGATAAGAATCCTCTTTAAATGCTACCATTCGCGTAAATAATTTAGTAGATCAATTACACATAGCAACCATTCAAGAACTAAGTATTACAAATTAAAAAAAAAATAACAACGATAATAATAAATATTAAATGGAGAAGAAACAGTTGGTGAATTTCAATATCCCAATCCTCCCAAGGGACCATATTTAATTCTCGGTAAAAACTGTGCAAATATTATATTACTGGAATGTGGAACAACTTTTATTAAAATCATAAGGCTTGATTGGAATGTGGAACAACTTTTATTCAAATTGTAAGGCATATAATAAGGTATATCATGTACCACCCCTCCCCCTCCACCACACACACACACGCGCAATTTCAGACACTGTACTCTTTCCAAAATAATTCTTACATTTGATATTTAAATATTTTTATTGAATGTTTGAACCAATTCAAAATACACCCGAGAGTGTCGCACAAATTATCATATATAAAGCTCCCCAGCTGAAATCCATATCCCTACTCATACCCTTCTAACAAATGCTTCGTGAATCTCAAAATAAACGACAAAATTGTGTTCGAGTTATGTGCTCTTTGGAGAGACTTGCACAGTTATAGATCTTTAACGAGCTAATGTCAGTAATTCATTGCACTGTTAAAAATAAATGCTATTAAGTGGGGACACTTTTATTTTAGAAACGTATAAAAAATTCACTATGGTATAGGCCTACTGTAGATTCCTAATTAAACGCGAGGAATCAATATCCGCGTAAAATCGCGAGTAGCACATCTCTCGGATTTTGAAATCTCGCTTTTATTATTCGAACAGATGTAGACTAAATGAAACGTTTATACATGTACAAACCTAGCGTTGGCGATTTGAATTTTAAAAATTGGCATATTTCTTTTAACTGTAGGAATTGCTAATGTCTTACCTGCAACTTTATGTAATTATATTAATTGAAAGTTTGTATTTACGAAGTTGTTCCTAGGTAGGGATCATTGCATTTTCTTGAATTTCGATAGGATAATGAGGACGCCAACTTTAATACATAGTTAGCGTATGTTTGTCTTTTGTTCTCCATTTAATGGAAGTTGTAAATATTTTTTTATATAAGCTTATGTTAAAAGGAGATCAATAGACAAACATGCGCTCATAGTTAAAATAAGAAATAAAAATGTTTCTTCTTGTTTTCGCGTTTTATGTTGTAAAGGTATGTTTTGACCAGGTAGTTACCTGTTGAATATTATAATTCACCACGTGATTTCTAACCCCAGGTAGCTTTGTGAATACTAAAATTCCGTCACGTGACGTATAAGGTAGCACGCATTCCGATTGGGGATATTGATTGTCTATACCTATTTCAATTCATTCCCATCGAGTGGTGGTTTGTTTATTTCTCTTATATATCTTTAAGAGAAATCACATATTTATCTCAAAAGCGCCTTATTGTATATTTTTGAGTGTATTGGATGGTTAGAATCAGTTAGTTTTCTCTCAGTGTAGTAAGTAATAGTCTGAAAATATTATAATAATACATTATTCAAAATAACAGGAAATCAGTCACATGACTGTGTAGTCTACAACAATAGAGCTACTGCTCCATATCGCCGACTTTTAAGATGATTGGGTGAAATATGCTACAGATAAGACAGATTTGTCAGTGTTTATGGATAGGAAAGTACGGTGGCGTGGAAGGGTCAGATGAAAAAAAAATATTATTTGTTCGGACGAATTAGTTATTTGTTAGGACGAATTAAGATTTGTTCGGACGAATTACGATTTGTTCGGACAAATTAGGATTTGTTCGGACGAATAAGTTATTTGTTCGGACGAATTAGCTATTTGTTCGGACAAATTAGTTATTTGTTCGGAAGAATTAGGATTTGTTCGGACGAATTAGAATTTGTTCGGACGAATTAGCTTTTGTTCGGACAAATAAGTTATTTGTTCGGACGGATTAGGATTTGTTCGGACGAATTAGCTATTTGTTCGGACAAATAAGTTATTTGTTCGGACGAATTAGGATTTGTTCGGACGAATTAGGATTTATTCGGACGAATTGCGATTTGTTCGGACGAATTACGATTTGTTCGGACAAATAACTATTTGTTTTGACGAATACGATATTTGTTTGGACGAGTTAATTATTAGAAAAGAGAGAGAGAGAGAGAGAGAGAGAGAGAGAGAGAGAGAGAGAGAGAGAGAGAGAGAGAGAGAGAGAGAGAGGAGAGAGAGAGAGGAGGGGTCATAGTCATGTAAATAGGCTAAATCAGTTTACCAGTTCATACACAGATACACGGGAGGGGGGGGGGGTCTGATAGATAATTTTGTTTGCCAGGTGGGGTGGGGAGTTGGTCCCCAACCCCCTCTAGATGGCGATGCCCACTCTATGCAACGTAGGTATTTTCTTTAGTATTTATTTAAAAAAAAAACTGTGCCAGAACAAATAATTATATAACTCCCACCCTTTACCTACATGCAAAATTGTGATATCTTTTGTGAAATTGAGTTTATAATCCTGGCAGCAAAATATGTCAGATATTGTACGAATACAGGGGCGTCAGAATATATTTCATATTGGAGCGTCGAATTTGATTGGGGGGGGGGGGGGGGGACCGAATTTTAAGGAGTCGCGCTCGAGGGAGAATGTTTCAAACATACGATTTCCTTTAATTTTTTTCCAGTGAAAGGTCAACTTATGAGTAAACTATGTGCAAAATAAAAAGTAAATTGACCGGATAGTTTATCTGTTTACCGCGCTCAGATGTTGGTCGTATGTTTTAATCATCCCCGACATTTTATATAGAAAAAGGGGGTTATCATTTTAAATTTAATATATAAAAATTTAAAAACATACGATTTTCTTTTAATTTTAAGCTATGGATGGTTTACGTATAAGTAAACTTTTTGCCAAATTAAAACGAAATTGACCGGCTGGTTTTTATGATATCCGCCCTCATAGTTTGGTCCTATAAACGTGTCTTGTCAGCCATTTTACTTATAGAATTGTATAGAATAAAAGGATGTTTACGAATCAAATTTAATTTTATTTGTAATGGATAAAAAAAAATACCTCTCCACTCACACAGAACATGAAAGGATCGCACATATGTTTTTATTTTGCAAATTATATTTTCAAATTTAATTATTGACGCTGCAATAAAAAATGCACGACGTTTATTTTTGTCAATTGTTACGTCAAAGTCTCAACTGAGGTCATCGTAAGACGTTGACTCCGACGTGGATAACGTCGATTTTGAAGAAGCGGCGAAATGGTAAAAATACTTCTAAACATTATTCTTAGGATTCATTTAACTAAAAATAATTTTTATGATAAACAATTTTTTTAATACGTTACATGATAACCTGCATATTTGAACATTTTACTCTGCATTTGCGTTTTACGACAGTAATGCACAATACCCTGCGCAGAGGGCGCAAAATTTTAAACCCGCGACCGACCTTAAGTTGATATTGTAAAGTGATGGAAGCACTGGAAAGGAACCGGATCAACTTAAAATGGCCTATATATATGTAGCCGTAACGGAATCTTATTGGCTGCGAAGACAGGCGATCGCAGGGAATCTACTAATTGGCGGTGTAGTTCGTTTTGTTTTTTGTTTTGTTTTACAAAATACATGTATATATGCAATCATTACTACAATTTTTACGCGATTAATGAATAAATTACGATATTTAATTACAAATATATTGGTTTTCTTAATAATTCTTATGGTTTTCTTTTTCCACACGACCATTTCTTCTAAACCTCTTAGATGAAAAATACGTATGTTAGCTACTCCAATTTACCTCAATCGCTAGACGGCGTTGTGCTGTTTCTGTAAACATTGGCTAAATCTACCAAGGGTTGTAGAGGAGCAGAGTGGATCGTAAACCCTTGGTTAGCAAAGATGCAGAAAGCTACAATATGTGGTATTGCTGAACAAACATCCTGTTAAAGTGTAGAATCTGTATTGATCAGACTTTGACTCCTTTACCAATATTTCGGCTCTATCGTAAAAGATCAAATACACAATGGTAAAGCCCCCTACATCCCCCGCTATCACGATCATTAGTTCCCAAATATTTTGTGCATTTTACTTATTAATGTCTTAATATGAAACTTACCATTAATAATCTTTCAGATATTTAATTAGAACACTGTACTTTCGGTAATTTTTGCGATGATCTAATTTTCGCCTTTTTCACGATCACTTTTACATTGCAAGTTAGTAAATACGCAGAAATTATATTCCGTATAATTTTCTATATATATTTTTTTAATCGCAAAAAATGACTGACGCAAATTAAAAAAGTTCCTTATTTTCCCCTATTTTTGTAAATTTTGTGACACGCGAAAAAACTGAATATATGGTAAGTGTTATAAACGTGTTGTGACCATGTAGTCATTTATTTAAGACTGGGCTCGTTATTCTGAATTACAGAAACGGAACATCCGGGAACAATTAACAAGACATAAACAACCACATGATTTCCCGCAAAAATGCGCAGTGGGGTTGTTTACACACTTGTTTCATCAATGTTCATTCCCGATCCCGGAAAAATAATCCCCGCTAATTGATATATATTACAATGATTTATATTTTAAAACTTTGTGGAAACTATTATTTCATACGACGTAAGATTTTTCTCCATTCGCGCCTCAGTTTAAAGCAGAACGGAACAATTCGTGTTTTTATCAAAGCATTAAATTATGTGTTTAAGAAGTAGGGATCGCGGGATTTATGTATTCTTCATGACATCACGCTTCTGTATTCCTGCCAAAAAGCTCCAAATCATGGCAAAGCGCGAACGCGAACGTGTGTTAGAAGAAGATGAAGTGTTAGGATATTTCCACGGAGTATCTCCTATATCAAAAATAAGTAAACCTATTAACAGTTACTTTGTTGGAAAGCTGCAAACGGATACAAATGTGTTTCGGAAAATGGTTTGTTTCCACCTAACTAAACACTCGTCTTTCCAAGAAGCAACATCTGCCAAGACTCCGGTTAAAATCTCAACTGCAAGAAAGGTACAGAGTCGAGAGGACAGCTCAAACGTCGACGTCCAGGTACAGGGTCGAGAGGACAGCTCAAACGTCGAAGTCCTGGTAAATGCAAAGTCCCAGTTGCATGTAGTAAGAAGTCTTCAACACCATGCTGGGGATTGTTTTGATGATGACAACAAAACCCTTGCAGAGATCTTGCACATTCAAGAAAAAACAAGGTAATTGCGTTTTGTTTATTACCTTTATGCACAAGTCCTAACAGAAATTTTGAATTTTGACCCGAACTATCGCGTGTGATAAGAGTACCATATCTACGCATATTTACAGTAATTTAAAGGAGGCTAGACTTATCCGGAATCTTGACAAGCCAAAAAAAAAAAAGATTTAAAAGGAAAATTCATTCTCGCCGATTGTCAAAACCCCTTATCTTGGGGAATCAAGTAGGTGGCGCAATTTGTAGGCAGGGGGCAAACCCTGCCATATTTTTTAACTTTCAAGATAGAAACTCTCCCTGGGGCATTTAAAAAAAAGCTTAAAATTCTAGAGAATGTTACTTCTGTTCTAGCGTTTGAATAATCAGCCATCATTGACTTTTATCACCATCTGGCATTTATACCTAAACCATTTTACATTTTTTATACAAACTGTTTGACGTTTCCGTTTTTCCCGATTACGACAAAGAGCACACGGCGGGTGTGACCGGTCAGCAGAGGATGCTCACTCCTCCATGGCACCTGATCCTACCGTGATAACGAACAGTGAAAAACGTCAGTCAGCATGCGACCCAGAGGAAGATTTTGTTTGCTGACAAGGTTCCAGTTTTTATGATGGGATATTACCCTTTGAAGGCTTCAAGCAGAATCAAAAATGTCCCTGATGACCACAGCTGTGAAACGAGGTCGTGTGTGGGATTGTATTGTCTGCTCTTACAGGAATGAGCGACATAGCGTTAGAATACATGTGTACGCAAGTAATCTTACTTTGGACGAGTGGCTTACAGTACCCTTTGTGCCAGTATAGTCATTACAACTACACCAACTTCAGCAACTAAGTGAGGTGGTACGAGATTCACAAGTCTATGACAGCCACAGTTCCAAATGTCCGTCTTCAGGGTCAATATGAGATTCGTCGAGAGCAGTGTTTTCCCTAAGAACCGGCCAAATTGACCGCTTCAATTAATAGAAATCCTAAAGTTAAAAAAAATAATTAGCGAAAAAGCGAAAGTCTCGTTGTTGAAAATCGTACACGAACTCGACGAAGTACGACTTGATTAAAACGAGTGTTCCCCGATCCCGATTAATAAAAGGCCATTTAATATGGCGGAAAAAAGCAGTTGAAGTTAGAATTTATATCAGGAAAGAGGCCCCAAAAAGCGTTGGGTTAGTGAATGAACAGTGAAACGATATTTTGATACACATTTACGTTAACAGTTTGTAAAATTTTTGCTTAAATTACAGAATTTCAATGACTCTAACTCAGATGATCTTTTCTATTTACGTGATATGAATGTTTTCTTAAAACAAACTGAATTATTGTTTTCTCTTTTCCGTGAATTTTATTCGAGCATTCTGTTATATTTTACTCTCAATGGATCGGGTGTAGAGTTTGTAATTAGCATGCATGTATTGTTTATTCAGTTTGTTTTATTTGTTGAAGTTTTTGATTTATTTGCAGTTGTTAAAGATCTTGAAATATGGTCTTAGTTCTTGTTGGCGGAAATTGGGGTCCAGACAAACCGTTATTTTGGCAGAAAATATCAAAGACTTGAAAGATCAAGTGCAGTGTGCTGTCAAAATGTTAAATCTTGATGCATGTAATTATTCAGATTCAGATAACTCAGATGATGAACAATCAGGCATTTTATGAAATAATAAAAAAGAGAAGTTAATTTTCTGTGGTCATTTTTTTTAAAATTTCATTTTGTTATGCTTGTCATCTAGTCAATTGTTGGATGAATAAGTTTTTTTTTATGGCAAAAGATTACCTGCAGCTGCTTGTGCAATTCTTAAATTGACAGCAATATTGATTTGATGCCAAAAAAAAAATTCTAACAATAATTTTATAAATTTTAATTTGTATCTGCCCTGAGACCTCTCCAAAGGGTTCTGAAATGACCTAAAATCAATTTCTTTGCTTCGCCCCCCCCCCCCCCCCCCCGGGTCCCCCCAACGAGGGCTTCGCCCTCGACCCACCTGTTTGAATTGGATTGTAGCCTTTTAGTTTCAAAGAAAGGGAAAACCCGACCTGTTTGAATTGGATTGTAGCCTTTTAGTTTCAAAGAAAGGGAAAACACTGCCACAGACCAAAGTTGTTTCTCTTTGTTGCGTCAGTGAAACATTGAAGAATCTCGACATCACTGGGAGAGTAAGAGGAGGCCTGTCATTAGTTCAAGTGATGCCTCGCGATCCACCGTCTTCTCTCTTCTCAGTCTGCAATATTGATGTCTGATGCCAAAACACTTCAATCCATCCCAATCTGTGCCTAGTACTTTGTCAGCACCTGTTTCCACAGTTTTTACTGTACCCACCTCTACTTCTTCTTCTGCCTCCCCTCTGGTTACGAAAAGTACTGCACCCTCTCTTAATCCATCTGAGATGTCCATTCTGGATGAGTTTTTGATATTGGAGGACATTAGTGAATTCGACTTGGAAAACGTTCCTCCTAAGACCACCAGGAATATTGGAGTTGAACACTTCGCCATGAAAGGATGAAGTCAAGGAGCTGAGGGCGATCATCGAGAGGCAGGAGAGAATGTTGCAGAACAATACCCTTGCAACAAGCCATCTTGGGGAGTTAATCAAACACAAGCAGCTAATACAGAATTCGAAGGAACGATCGATTCGTGATGGTCCTGGCCAAGGGGAGACACCCAAAGTATCTTACAGAAGGAAGTCTTCACCACTACCAAAGATGAAGTCTGTTGTTTACCAAATGCCAAGGCGACCACCACCAAGGAATTCTGAGCCATGTGGACGACAATTCACCTCTTGAGAAACTCTTCGAAGCTGACAAGTTAACCAGACAAAGACATTAAGTTTAGGTTGGGTATATTAGATTTAGATAGTTAATTTGCTGTACTTGGATTGTAAAACTGTTAATCAGGATGTAAGGTTAGGACAAGGGTGGGTGGTGACTTTTCTGTATGAATATAAATGTTTTTAAATGTTGAGCATCTGAAGTTTTGTTTCTATTTTATGTCCTCATTGTTATACTTGCAATGCTGTTCCGGAAAAATTCCTGTGTTGTTTTGTATTCTTCCTGGCTGAAAAACAAAAATAGTTTTTGAAATAATTGCTGGGATACTTAATAGTATATGTTGTGATATACGAGTGATTTATTTTGAGACTGTAGGATAATTTATTACTCTTTAAAATTGTTACTTAGTTCTTAGTGAGATAATTACCCTTATTGGTAAGCTGTTTTGTATTTATTCTCTTGTGAGGTTAATATATGTGTCTATATTTACTTAACTTGTCACTAAGAGTTTAGATATACATGTGTATTATTTTTTCATGATGTATCACTATTGAATGTCGTCGGTATATTATACAATTATAGCCTTTTGATGAGGTCAATACATGATTTTATAGACCTGATAAGAGCATATCGACCAAGGACGAACTGTTTTATTATAATTATGGAAAAATGACAATAACAAACCGTCAACCATCTCAAAAATCCATAAAACGAAATACAAATTCAAAGCAGAGCAACACGGACCCCCAAAAAAGATAGAGGTAGGATCAGGTGCCTAGGAGGAGTGAGCATCCTCTGCTGACCGGTCACACCCGCCGTGTGCTCTTTGTCGTAATCGGGGGAAAAACGGAAAAGTCCGTAGACAATAAGGTGATAAATTATGGTCTAACAATTAGTATGAAAAACGTCAGTCAGCAAATCAAAAATTAATTCTTTTCAAGCGTATAACAGTAAAATATTTTGTTCATAATGTATAGGTGTCGATTTCGCTATTATGACGTCACAATGTCACACGTGCCAAAACCAGTATTTTGTCATGAAAATCTATTTTTAGTATAGTGAGGTCTATAAATTTTCTATTTTAAGTATAGTAAGGTCTATAACAGAATTTATAGCACGATAACGTGATAGCAATCGACCAATCATATGATTGGGAAAAATACCATATTATAATAAATTGTATTATATCCATTATTATCATACTCTAATAGTATTTAACATACTTAGCTAAAGTATGAACATATATGTTGCAAGTTAATTATTTTACCTTCTTGCACTGTTGTTCCTTGCATTGTTGTCATATTTTCATCCTTGCATTGTTGTCATTTTATCATCGTAAAATAAGTTCAAAGGGATTTTAACAAATTTAACAAGGGGCAAAATGTGACAAATAGTGTGTTTTTAATAAGATGTTTAACTATTTCTTACATAAGTTGTGTTATTTTTGAGTTTTGACACTTTCCCCCGACTTTGTTTCAGGTGATGTGTTTCGCCGCGTACATGTTACTTTGCTATTAAGGACTTCGATGTTGTCATAACATTAAACAAAATATTACTGATTATTTACTATAGTACTTACATAATCACATAAATAAAAGGTTGTTTACTTATCTATCATTTAGTACATTGTTACCTGGCACTTCCAGCCACACCTTTCCCATAATGCACCTTTATGTAAGAAGTTATAAGAGAATTTTAGCGGCGAATTCAATTATACGCTTTTAATCTTTTGTTCATTGTTTGAGTTACAAAGTTTATCAAATAATTTATTTTTTTAATTGTTGTTTAGATTTCATGTGATACTTTATCGAACCCGTGAGAATAAGGGCATCGTGTATCGCCATTGATTGATGGATGTTTAGCTGCGCTATGTTTCTGATTGGTCGTTTGGGTGTATTTAATGACGTGTTTAGTAGTAAAAAGAGAGTTGCAGAGCAGTTTATTTGAGGGTTCACCACGTTAGCAGGTGTGTGTTATTCATTTTTTTTCTTGGGTTAATTTCATAGATTTGGGGTATGGGTAAGAATTTTACTCGAAAGATGAGATATGCCAAATTCTTGCTCTAACACAGCATTCTTTGAAAGTTAAATGAAATTCATGATGTCATTACTATATTATGCATCATAAGTATAATTTGTTAGCACATACATTTTTTAAAATAAAGTATCTTCTAACTTATAGGACAAATAATGCAAATGGACGATATCAGTAATAAAAAACATGAAGAATTTAATGGTACTAGTTGTTTTCACATAATTTGCGTATAAATATGGTTAATCAGTCCAAAACTAGCGGAAGTTTACGTGCACAATAAATACCCAATTTTTTCAATGGGTGGTACAGTAGCTCCTAGGTCGTCCATCCGAATTTTTCAGACCGGGAGGTACAGACCTGCAGCTAGGTGAATACAAAGTACACAACGGTATTTTTTGACCAAATAAACCTTACCTGTAATATAGAATGCTGTACGGGTTGAATCATTCATTTGATGTGACAAATTTGAAGTTAGTAGAGCTGGTGGAATTTTTTTTTTTTTTTGTTCCATAAAATAATAAGAGGCAAAACATTGTTGGCGGTGTTCTACAGAATCACAGCCCGTCCATGTTGAGATATTTCTTTTCATTCTTATCTTCCATTTGAACCGTCATATCGATTGAATCGACTGATTTAAGCAGACAAAGGTTAAGGCGGACTTAAAATTAACTTATATATTACGTAGTATTTTATATGTAAAAGATATTTTTGACGAGACAGGGGAAGTCTATGATATAACGTACTTTTCAAACAAACTGATTAAAAAGAATAATATCCTGTATGAATATTTAATGTTTCAGAAAGCTGTTGAAATGTATAGCCTGCCGTTTAAAAGACTTCAGTAGAGCCTTATCTATACTACTATATTAAAATAATAGACTCGAATGTTTTCGATAAATCGGAAGAGCACTCTCTTTTGTTTTATATATTTTAAACATCATTGGAACTTGAAGATTACCAATTTGTTTTTACCTTTTCTCAATTAAACTTCGCTTATTAATAATCAACGAAAATTCTTTTAAAAAAATTCCGGAAATCATCTGGATTTTTTGGATTTTACAATCTTGCGCGTGCGCATTACATTCACGCTAAATCACAACCTCATCACGGTGTTCAAATCAGAGAAGACAAAAGTAATGATATATATTTGTTATTTTATAATTTCGCTCAGAAGAAATAAGTATATATTAACAGAATATGCATCAAATTTCCAATGAAAATTTACACGTATTGGTATCATCGTTTCTGAGTGTATCCATGCAAATGTGATATTGTGGAAACATAAACTAAAGGCAAAGAAATATTTGATTTCATGAAAAAAATTCACATTATATTTCTTAGGAGAGTATAGATAGAATGTTCTATCGTTAAAACGATAAATGTCCTACGGACCCGGTTTAACGATAGAATGCGTTCCGTAAATTGTCTCTGTAGCAAAGAAAATACGGGAGATAACTCTAACTCGGTGCATTTACTATGAAAAATCCCGAGTAAAAAACGTTGGTGAAAGGGTGTTCAATTCTTCCATTATATGGACTAATTTTTTAGATGAAAGGTATTTACAGTGTCAAAAAGATTTTCTACGAATAATTTGACTTATTTTCAATGCTACTTCATTAATTTTCTCCAAATCGTTTCGGAGCGATTCTCCAATTTTCTGCTACATTACCAGATTACGGGTATATGGGAGGCATTCAAACTGTGGTGAGGGCCTGTTCTGAGACACGGTTAGATTATTCTAACTAAGGAGAGTGTAGTGAAATTAATAGCATTCTTGAAGGCTTATAGCTTTGTTCAATTTTTCAAATTAAAAAAAAAAAAATTAAAAACAAAAATACCAGAGTTATATTCACATTCATTGTTTATTTCAAAAGTACCTTACAATATGAATGTCTCGATGTATCTATTTCGTAAATGTCCGATATGCAATGTCAACCGGTGCACGCACGGGTCAAAGTCTAGTTATAATAAAATATGTACATTTTTTGTTTGAAAACAATGTTGTAGAATCAATAAGAAATTTACAATAATTATAGAAACGAAATTTCATAAATTAATGGAAGAGAATATATGGACAAGGATTTTTAACGTTACGGAAGGTTAAATTTGGAAAACTGTATATATGTCTACAATTAAGAATATGTGTGAGAAAAGAATATCAGAATTTAACTACTAATTGTTACATGGTATTTTGAACAACAACGCGTATGTGAACAAGTGAAATAAAGATTTATTTCCGTTGTGTGAAATACATGTATATATGTATATATATATATATGTGTATATATGTGTATTTTTTTCTCTCAGTTAATTCGATACGCAAGGGCATGCTCTTCGTATGAACAGTTTCTAAGGCGAGGTAAGCTACTGACAAACAAGTTTATAAAACAGGACTATCAACAGGCTTGTTTGAAGTCATCTTTACGTAAGTTCTATGGTGGATACAACGACCTTGTCAGCAAATACAATCATCCACTGGGTCGCATGCTGACTGACGTTTTTCATACTAATTGTTAGACCATAATTTATCTCCTAATTGTCTACGGACTTTGCCGTTTTTTCCCAATTACGACAAAGAGCACACGGCGGGTGTGACCGATCAGCAGAGGATGTTCACTCCTCCTAGGCACCTGATCCTACCTCTATCATTTTGGAGGTCCGTGTTTTTTTTTTTTTTTATTTTTTATTTTATTAACATTATAATCATATAAGCATTAATATATATAACAAGTAAGCGTACAGTATTATCATACCATGATATAACCATATACATATAGATCTAGAAATTTATACCATTTGATAACATTTTGCTTTTTTGATTCTACAAGGAGATAATAATATACATATAAATCTAAAAATGTATACGATTTGATAACATTTTGCTTTTCATTTGATATTGTACAATATATGGATAAGTTTTAAAGTAATATAAAATTTCTCTATCTGATTTTGAAAGTATTTTTAAAAAATGTAGAGCATGGTATTGTTTATAAACATACAATGACATACATCTATTTTTATGATTTTACATGTATGGATAAGAAGCCAATGCTAGCATGGTGGGCCACCAGTCATCTACACAGTCTTTATTGCCCTCATGCTAGCTAGACAGTGACCACATCTGGTATGTGGACCTGATGGCAAATTATAAACCTATACAAATTTTCTTTAAAAGTTTCTTAATTTGTATATAATTATACGATTTCTCTGCAATATATCGATAAGTTTTCAAAGATGATTGTACAAAGTAATATAAAGTTTCTCTATCTGATTTTGAATTTGTCAATCTACATTTCATTTTGTATTTATAAATTTTCATTGCAGTATATGAAATAAGTGTATTCATACCATTATTAAAATCTGAGTTTTCATAAAAGCCTATGACAATGTGTTTCCAACTAACATCAAAACCAACAATAGAGCTTATTTTTTGCCATATGAATGAAGAGTCATTACAATCGTATAATAAGTGTTTAACATTTTCAATCTCTCCACAATTTTCACAGGACATGTTTACATTTGGATTCCATTTACTCACACATAAATTATTATTCAAAATATTGTGCAGTAATTTATAATTAAATTCTGCAATTTGCTTATCATACATTTTTGTGATTTTCATGTAATATATGGAAGACCATAAATGCTTAGGAGTATCAAAAATTTTACTCCAAAAATTTTCTACTAAAGGCTTTGAAAATTTTATTTCAACAAAAATATTATATAAAATTGAAGATTTTAAGTTCGCATAGGAAATATATGTATTACCTTTTAGAAGTACATAATTACTGTTTTTTATATTGATATAGGGTGCTTTTTCGCATTGGTACTGTTTTGAGTATTTACAAAATATTGTCCTGAGAATAAGGTATTCACATAAAATATTATTTTTATTAGAAATTTTGTCGTAAAAATATTCAATTTGACGAAATGATCCGTTCATGTCATACAAATCTTTTGCGTAAAGTATGCCTGATTTTATCCAGTTTTCAAAGTAAATCGGTTTATTTTTGAACGTAAAAGAACTGTTTTTCCAAATTGGCAAGGTTAGGAATTCATCTGTGGAAATCTTTGTTAATTCTTTAGTCTTTTTGGAACAGTTAAGAGCACATATTACTTCGTTATAGAATGTCGGAAGTTTGTTAATCTCGTTGTAGTCACTTAAATTTTCTAAGTTAGTTTTTATTATATATTCTAGAGTCAAATTTTCTCTGTATAGTAAATTCTCTATGAAAAGCAAAAGACTGCTTTTTGTGTTAGTTAATCGTTGAACCCATGATGCCTTTGACGCTTTCAGTTTAGATTCAAAGTCAATTATGTTAATTCCTCCTTTATTTTCCTTTCCAATAAGAGTTTTTCTCTTGATACGATCTTTTTTACTCCATAAAAAGTTAAAGATAAGTTTATTTATTTGCTGTATAATTTTTAATGGTGGACTTGGGAGAATGGTTGCATTATATTGCAGTTTTGAAATAATCAATGTGTTTATTATTTCTTTTTTTCCAAATAAAGTCAGTTTTCTTTTTTCCCATGAACATAATATTTTGCTTATATTATCAATTTTTTCCTGCCAATTCTTTTCTAAACACTTATATTTGTCGTGTCCTATGTATATTCCCAATGTTTTAACTGCTTCGTTTGTTACTTTTATATTTTCTATGCTTTCACATGAATTTTTTAAAGGACCTAAAAGTATGCATTCAGATTTATCAATATTAAGTTTTGGACCGGCTACTTCAGAAAAATTATTTATTAATTCAACTACATTTTTCACAGATTCTAAATCTTTAAGTATATTTGTTGAATCATCTGCATGTTGTACCATTTTTATCTCTTTATCGTTGCCAATTTTAAAACCATGTATCTCTTTTGAACATTTTATTCGAATAGCTAATGTTTCTACCGTCAAAATAAATAGTAGTGCAGATATTGGGCATCCTTGTCTAATACCTCTGGTCATATCACACGTTTTAGAAATAAATCCATTATTTTTTACTCTGAATTTAGGATTATTATACAATATTTGTATCCATTTGATAAAGTTTGGTCCAAAATTTAGAGCTTTTAATGTTTCAAACATAAAAGACCATTCTACAGTGTCGAAAGCTTTCTCAAAGTCTAAAAATAAAAGAATTCCATTTTCATTTTGATCTTCACAATAGTCAAAAATATCTTGAATTAATCTTGCGTTATATCCAATATATCTTCCTTTAACATATGCTGATTGGTCATTGTTAATTAGTTTTGGGATCACTGTTTGAAGTCGTTTGGCTAATACAAATGCTAAAATCTTATAGTCACAGTTAGTTAAACTAATTGGTCTATAATTTTTAACTTTGTCTCTTCCGCCTTTTTTGTGTATAAGACTAATTACTGACATTCTCTGTGTAATAGTAAGCTCTTCCACTGTGAAAGATTTTATCAATGCATCATAGAAGTAGGTTTTAATTTCATTCCAAAATAATTTATAGAACTCAACTGGTAATCCGTCTAATCCTGGCGATTTATTATTTTTCATATTTTTAATTGCTTCTTTACATTCTTTTATTGAGGGTAAATCATCACAATAGTTTTTTTCATTATCATTAAGTTTTGATTTTATTTCAGTTTCATTTATATATGTTGAAATTTCTTCGTTTATAAGTAATTGGGATGTATAAAGATTTTCATAAAATGGAGGTCCGTGTTGCTCTGCTTTGAATTTGTATTTCGTTTTATGGATTTTTGAGATGGCTGACGGTTATTAAAATTTTCATTTTTTCAAATTATGAAAACTATTTGGCTCCTTTCTAAAATTTGAAATTACTTGGAAAATTATTGTACTCGGATTCTATAATGATATATGCTTTTAAACAATCTAATAGTTTAATTGCTATCACTTACAATAATGCAGTTTTATGATCTTCAGTGTAATGAATTCACTAGTTCACCGACGCTGAAGTTTGGTAATATTCCATTTCCTAACCTAACTTCCTTCATCCAAAAAATCACACAAACGTCAAGATAAATGGATGAAATTGTCATCTTAAAAAAAAATAACAGAAAATTACGTGTCGGGAGAATAAATGCATATAGATAGTTCATTCACACTTTATCATTATATTGTATGTGCCAGCACGATAAAGTTCAATAAGTGTTATAACTCCAAGTGGCACAGAATTAGAATAAAGAAAATGAGTTTTTAGCAAGATAAAGTTCAATAAGTGTTATAACTCCAAGTGGCACAGAACTAGAATAAAGAAAATGAGTTTTTAGGTCACCTGAGTCGCTCATTAATGTATTGTTCTTGGTCTTCGTCCATCGTCGTTCGTTAAAAATTTTACATTTTTAACTTCTTGAAAACTACAAGGGCAATGGTTACCATTTTTGGTGTGAAGCTTGAAATTCATGGCTCTAAATCCCCCGGGGCGCCACAGGCAGGGCCAAATATGCCCCCCCCCCCCCCAAAAAAAAGCCAAATTTTCACAAAAACTCCCACTCTACTCCCACTCATCTGAGGAAAAAACTGAATGCATGCTTATGATGTCCATGAAGCCCTCTACCAAAACTGTGAAATTCATGGCCCCTGGATCAGGGTTCAGGGTCTAAGGTGAGGCCAATATGACCATATAGTAAAAATGTATTAGATCTTGGACAATTTTCTTCTTTACTCCCACATATATTTGTTAAAAACGAAATGCATGGTTATAATATAATGTCCACGAACTCTTCTACCTAACTTGTGAAAATCATGGCCCCTGGGTCAGGGGTTCAGGCCATGTAGGGGAGGGGGGGGGGGGGGGTAATATGGCCATATAATGTTAATGCATATGTTTAAAAATCTTCTTCTCTACTCTCACACATCTGTAAGAAAAAACTTACTTCATAATTATGTTAACCAGGAAGTTCTCTAATAAAATTATAAATTTCATGTCCCCTGGAGATTGGTGTTTTGACTCTAGGGCGGGGCCTAAATGAACTAGAGGTACTGTGAGCAAGCTCACAATTGATACCCCCGCTAAGAAAAATCATAACTCAAGTATTTTTTCTATTATAGAAAATAATGGATGCTATCTATTTCACCGTCCATGTACTATAAATAACAACTGCTCTATTTTTTAAAACTGTTAATGCTAATATGAGTAAACAAACCAATTTCTATTCTTTGAATTCCATTTTATTACATCTTAACTGTAAATGCATGAAGACATTTGCATCCATATGTTAACAAACATGACTGGAATCAAACGATAATCCACATGTCAAGCAGCCATTAAACATTTTGAAATTTTGGTATACCGAGCCCGATTTTTTTGGAAAAAAAAAATTTCCACACATTTTTTTTTCAAAAAAACAAAAATACATCGGGGCAGACCATATTCAGAGAGGCGGGCAGGGATGATAATCTAAAAAATAATTTTACGTGGCCTGGCCCCAGGATCATGAAGCAAACTTAGACTTAAGTCAAAACTTGTACACTGTCATTTAAGTCACTTGATTGAAAACACTGACAAAATTAATATGCTATTAAAAGTGTCTTGATATAACGTTGTTAATTACGAATTTCAATTGTCATTTTATGATAAACAATTTTTTTTATAACTTATTGAAATTTTGACTTAAGTCTGAAATTGCTTCATGATCCTGAGGCCTGACACAAACAAGCTCTGTGTCAAATTCTAGCTTCTAATCATTTCCATTAATGCAAGACAAGACACAGACAGGAATTAAGCATTTTTTAAACAATGACCTTGAATTTGCCCAAAATACCTTGGGTCAAGGTCATGATACACCCTTAGATTATTAGCAATCTTTGTGTAAAATAAGAACTTGTTTCTACATAAGAAAGATATGGACCAGACACGAATTTTGCACTTTTTCTGCCAGTGACCTTGACCTTGCCCGAATGATTTCAGTCTAGGTCATGACACACCCTTCGGTCATAAACAATATCTGTGTAAAGTAAGAACTTCCAATGTTTCTCTACAAGAAAGATATCGACCGGACACAAATTATGCACTTCTTCTGCCAGTGACCTTGATCTTGCCCGAATGACCTTGGGTCAAGGACACGACACAGCCTTAGGTCATAAGCAATCTTTGTGTAAAGTAATAACTTCCAATGTTTCTCCATAAGAAAGATATCGACTGGACAAGGATTTTGAAATTTTTCTGTCAATAACCTTGCCCTTGTCCGAATGACCTTGAGTCAAGGTCATGACACACCCTTAGGTCATAAGCAATCTGTGTGTGAAGTAAGAACTTCCAATGTTGCACCATAAGAAAGATATGGACCGGACAGACGGACGGACGGACAGGGTGATTCCTATATACCCCCAAACTTTGTTTGCGGGGGGTATAATTATAGTGTGAATACATATAATGATTAAAATTATCTTCTCTACTCCCACACACCTGTAAGGAAAACTGAATTCATAATATTGTAGACCAGGAAGCCCTCTACCATAATTATAAATTTCATGACCCCCGAGGTAGGCGTTCTGACTCTAGGGCGGGGCCAAAATAGTCGTGTAGTGTTAATACATTTAATGTTTTAAAAAATACTTCTGCTGATACTGAATAAAAACTAATTGCATGTAAAGAAAGAAAATAGAACCATCTATCAAATTTTATGTCTCCCTATGTAGGGATTTGAATTTAGGACGGGGCCAAAACCTCATATAGTGCACAAGTTAGGGGTTCTTAATGCAGGGTGTTACCAAAAATGGTCATATAGTGTTAATGTATATAATGTTCAAAAACCACCTACTGACACAGAATAAAAAGTGACTGCATATATAGAAAAAAAACCCCATTAAGCTGTCATCTTTAATAATATTTCATGTCACCTACATGTAAGGCAAGTGAGAAGAGGGGGGGGGGGGGTGTATGTATATTTGTCTTATTATTTTATTGTGCTCAGGAATTTCAATGAAAGAAATGAGTTAAATCACATCTTTCTTTCCTTGTGTATATTTAGTATTGAATCATTGAATATAATGTAATTAAAAAGTTGTATGATTAAAAGAGATACGCAAGTATTTTATCATTTGAAACAAAAACAGTTTTTGAACTTTCTGAAATAAACAATTAGACTTGTCGATAGTAAAGTAATTAGCTAACCAAAATCACTGAAAAGCAGTACATGTAAATTGATTTTGGTATAAGTATCAGATGGTGTTTAAATTCAACTATATTTCCGTAAATCCTTTGCACAAGATCATATGCTGATAATAATCTTAATTTGAAATCATAATTATGACATTCAGGTAAAGAAAATGTACATTGACATTATTTATTTATCAAACAGAGAAACCAATCTCATTCATTCTTATCTGTTCCTCTTGAAGTCTTCAACTGTCATCCCTCACCTCCGTCAACAACTCAAGCATAACTCATTTTCCCTCTTACGCTTGCACACTTTCTTCACTTTCTTACCCCTTACTACACACCCCTTCTCACTCTCAGCTTTTTCACCACCAACAACATTCACACCCTTTCTCACACCGATGACACTTTAAAGGGTTTATTTTGGGGCCACCCCCCTTAACTTCGATCAATTCTGTGTGGAACTCCATGGTTCGCCACCTTTCACCCGACCTTTTGTTTGCGTTTTCAACGGTTTTATTCTTGGCGGTATACTTGTTGAATTTTGACTGACATTGAAACCAATCACCAGTGAAATTGTCTGAACTTCATACGATATGACGTCATATTCAACTTTGACATCATGATCTGCATTTCATTCGATAGTTCTCGGGAAATGTATTGTTTCGTAAATGTGAATTATATGTTTCCTATACATAGATGCTGTCGTTAATATTAGAGGTATATATTTTTTTTTCATATCAATATTCAGTAACAAATAATAGCAAGTTTTAAAGCATTGCTTACAGTAAATGACTATTAATTTTATTAACTTATGGTTTGGAGAATCTCCCTGCTGACGTTACATGTAAACAACTGAACGAAGAAATTTTAATGCATGTAAAAACAGCTTGGCACAGGTGAAAGATCAATATTTAAGAATATATTACGTAAAATTAGAAGAGAGTATAAGAACCCATGTGAGTCATGTTTGGGAAAACTTCAGATTTACCCCAATTTTATGTTAATCGCTTTTGATTAGTAAAAATGTGCCTAATTTTGATGATTTGGCGAAATGAATTTAATGATATCTTTAATAAACCAAATATCTTGTTGAAGCCCAAGCAAGAACTTCAAAGTAAATGACATAACAACGGATTTTTAAGTCACCCGAGTCACTCAGGTGACTTATTGCAAATGGTCTTCGTCCGTCGTCGTGCGTTAACAATTTTACATTTTTAACATATCATTTTTTGGTGTGAAGCATCTCTTTGTTAAGAGGAATCTAAATTGTGAAATTCATTGCTTTACCACCTCCAGGACATCTCACCACACCAGGACCTTACAGTCGGGGCCAAATATGCACAAAAAGGCCAAGTTTTCAAAAATCTTCTCTACTCCCATATATATGGTGCAAAACTAAATGCATGGTTATGACGTCCATGAAGCCCTTTACCAATTTTGTGAAATTCATGGCCCCTAGGTCAGGGGTTCAGGCCTTCGGGTGGGGCCAATATGGCCATATAGTAAAAATGTATTAAATCTTCGAAAATCTTCTTCTCTACACTCATATATATTTGAGGAAAACGAAATGCATGATTATGATTTCCAGAAAATCCTCTACCGAATTCGAAATGCATGTCCCCTAAGGTCGGGCCAATATGGTCAAAAAGTAAACATGTATAAAAACTTAGAAACTCTTCTTGTCTACTCTCATTTTTATTTAAGGTAAATTATATACATGAATGTTTTCCAGAAAACCCTCTACCAAAACCCTCTACCAAAATTCATAAGTTGAGGCCATAGTGCGGTGCAAATATAGCCATAATATAGTAAAAAAAATATTAAATCGTAGAAAATCTTAGAAATCTTCTTTACTCCAAGACATATTTGTGAGAAACTAAATGCATGGTTATGATGTACACGAAGTCCTCTTCCTAAATTGTAAACTTCATGGTCCCTGGGACAGGGGTTCAGGCCCTAGGGCGGGGCCAATATGGCCACATCGTGAAAATGTATTGATTTTCTTCTTTACTTTCACAGTCGTGGGAGATAAAGACATGCATTGTTATTACGTTCATAATGTCAAGATGTTAAATTGTGAAATACACTGACCAGGTATAGAAGATGAGGCATTTTATTGAAAAGGGGCGGGGGGGGGGGGGGGGATAAATATGGCCATATATTGAACTTAGGGCAATCGCTAAGGTATATATTATCCGAGATTCCTGACTCTTGACTCCATCCCCAAATTCATGAATGAATGTTTTTTAAACATCAAATAACAATAGCAGGTTGACAGTCGGAGGAGTTTCAGATTAGGGTTTAGACTTCAAAATGAAGCCTGAAATGCAAACATGTCAATCTAATTGGCTATGGTACTGAGGTGACTGTCAAGGCCTGCTGGCCTCTTGTTCTTAAAATATATCAAACATAATGTTAAACATCGTTGTATATGTATGTTATATATATATACCATAAAATATGTTCAATTCATCGGCGTCAATTATGTAATAAATATTTTCAGATATATTCCCGGTCAAAGTATTTTTTCGTTGATTCACACAATACCGTTTTCCAGCCGTGTTTTAGCTCCGGGACACCCTAACATTGCTGTGTCTTTGGTTTATTTTTTTCAGCATTTTCTTTGTTTAAAAATGGTTCTCTATACCATTTAAGTTTATAAAAATAATTACGAAAATCACAACATAAGATTATAAACGGAATAAACAAGATATCTGTGAGCCAATGCTCACTAGTAATACCCCCGCTCTGATTTGAATATGCAAATTAAGCAAAGTCGACATTTAAAAGGAAGTTGGCATCCGATTGGTACAAAAATAGATCCCACGATATGGCATGACGAAATAAAATAGTGTGTTAAAATTTCAAGCATCTGCGATAAATAGTTGCTGAGAAATCTTTGATGAAAATTTGTTTGAATATTTTGACTAAAAATAAACAGACGTCATTTAACAGGAAGTTGACATCCGATTGGTACAAAAATATATCCCACGACATGGCATGCCGAAACAAATAATGTGTTAAAATTTCAAGCATCTGCGATAAATAGTTGCTGGGAAATCTTTGACGAAAATTTGTTGAAAATATAGGCTAAAAAAACCAAAGTCCTCATTTAACAGGAAGTTGAGGACCAATTGGTATAAAAATATATCCCACGATATGGCATGCCGAAACAAATAATGTCTTAAAATTTCAAGCATCTGCGATAAACAGTCGAAATTTTGTTCGAAAACAAAGACGTCATATAACAGAAAGTTGACGTCCGATCGGTACAAAAATATATCCCACGATATGGCATGCCTAAACAAAGAGTGTGTTAAAATTTCAAGCATCTGCGATGAATAGTTCCTGAAAAAAATGCGACAGAAATTTTTGTTACGGACATACAGACACACAAGGGAAAAACAGTATACCCCCTTCTCCCTCGGAGCGGGGGTATAATAAATATGATAAGTTTTAATGGTAAATATTTTAAATTTAAATCAAATACTATATTTGAGAAAAAAAGATGTTCTAAGATTTAATACATTTTCCCCATATTGGGGCCCACCCAAGGGCCTGAATCCCTAACCCAAGGTACATGAATTTCACAATTTAAATACGACACTTGTATAATGTTTTTTTAACAAGTCGAGGAGATCCTCATTACAGTGCGCCTTAAAAACATCATCAAAATCACCGTTAGTCTTCAGTATTAGTTTGAAATGTAAACACCTAAAATGGGCAGACTGATAATTAAACAAAGAGCCAGAGACGTTAGAATGTTTGTGTCATGATTGTTCTTCAGACAGGTTGTCTACTGTACATTTCGTCTTCGATATTGTTTAAAATATTTAGCAATCTGATAAAAAAGTAATGTTAAAAGAATTTTTCTCTGCTGTAAGAGTATCGTCATTTCCATTGGCAAATCAAATCAATCGGAGAGTATAGACAATATTCTACCTAACCGGTTCGTAATGTCCAGTAATGGCCCAGTTTTCGACTTGCAACCAGAGGTTACAATGTAAGATTGCTAAGTCGTTCTTAAACCTTTTAAGAGTTACGTGGAAATCAGTCGTCCCAACGGCAAGACAAACAAAAATGTGTTTTATATAGTTTTAAAAAACATAATATTGAGTGAACACTTAAGGTAGATCCAGTGTTCTAGAAATTTGTGTCAAACCAAACTTTTTATAAATTTGAACCGTTAAAACAACTTATAAACTTACTAAAGAGGCCAAAATATTCATATCTTTGCACGTTTGTTTTCCTACAGTGAGCTTCAGCTCACAAGCTCCAAAAATTCAACAGCCAGATTTTAACACAATGAAACATCTCCTAATTTATTAAATTATCCAATAAAATACATTATATTAGGTTATAGTTTAAGAAAATCTAATGATAGTCTTTAAATGAAAATGTATGATAGTCGTTAAATGAAAAAGTCTGATGGTTTTCTACAGAAAATATACAAAAAATATTAAAATTCAAAATATTTCATATTTTTGGAAAATTCTCAAAAATTATACAGTTTACATTCCATCCTTATTATACATTTATTAAGTACAACACGTTGTTAAAAAAAACAGTTTATCTAAATTGACCAGCTAGTTTTTGTTTGATAGCCCCTTGAAAATGTATACTTGTACCCCCATATTGTTTGATTTAGTTTTACAAGTTGTTGTTTGCAAACATTGGAAAAAATTGAAATGTACCAAATACGCATAATCTAACAGTCACTAAAAGTATATACTCATTCAAACTGTATTATAAATATCAACATTTTGGTCATGCCAACCATAGCAACAAGTGCATAAGTACCCCTCCCCCCTCTTTCGATAAGTAAAAAAATTTTAGCAATTTTTTGAATTTGTGAATTTATGGTTTTGGATTTGCGAATTCATATCCTTTATTTCTCTCTTCATTCTTTCATTTATTCAGATAGAATGCTGTTTCATTTTATGAGATGTTAATCAACTTGTCAGAACTTTTACACTTTACCATGTGGAGAGTTACAAGAATTACATTTTATCTGGGTACATTTTTATAAATCATTGATATAATTTGATTGGAATTACCAGAAAATATGTTCATTGTGTATTAAGAAATTTATATGTTTTTGACATGCTTTCTTGTTCATTCTCCACATATTTCATTATTCAGGCCTGATGACATTTGTTGTGTTGAACTTGACTGCATTGTTTATATCATGCTATAGATTGCACAATCTTTGTTGGTACAGCGATGTGTAGAAAGTCACTTGTTTGTACTTCATTCAATATGACGTCATAATCAACTTTCACGTCACGATCTGCATTCCATTCGATCATTTTCAGGGAATGTGTCGTAACGTTAAAAGTGAATTATATTGAAACAGTAATAAACCTTCGTGTTCCCTTAACATAGAGGCTGCCGATAATGATAGATTATAGAATTCATTCATATTAATTACCTGTATCAATTACTCAACAGATTTAAAGCTTTGCTTGAAGTAGAAGTCTATTTATTAATTAGTGGTTGGAGACTCTCCCTGCTACATGTAAACAACTGAATGCAGAAATTTTAATGCATGTAAAAAAACAGCTTGGCGCAGGTGAAAGATCAATACAATTTAAGAATATTTTACGTAAAATTGGTAGAGAACATAAGTACCAATGTGAATTATGCTTGGGAACTAACGGATTTACCCCAATTTTATGAAAATCGCTTTCAATTAGTAAAAATGTGATTTATTTTGATGATTTGGCGAAATGTTTTTACAATATCTTTAATAAACGAAATATCTATTTCAAGCCCAAGCAAGAACTTTAAAGTATACAACATAACAAAGGTTTTGTCTTAAAAATATTTATGATTTAATGTCATTAATCACCTGCGCCGATGCGATTTAATTAAATAATTTGCAATATTAGGATACGCACGGCACGTGACAACGAAGTACATATGACGTCACAAAAATGCATCAAATATAATGTTTAACATTGTTGTCAATATATGTTGTTAAGATTTTAAGAAATACTATTATATATTAGGTGTCAGGTCAGTGAGGTCAGGTCACAAATTCGGAACTAATATGTCTTGCACGTTTTAGGTTTTTCTTTTAATATTAATTGCAGTTTCCGGTAAAAAATAAAATGGCAGGATTTGTACGTTTAACACGTGTTTTGTTATGACTTTATTTATGCCTCTCACTTTCCCAAACCTGCGACCGTAACATGGGTGCAAAAAGTTGATTACGTTTGTTTTACTTTGGTGCTTAACTTTCGAAGCCTAAATGAAATAGATAAAAACTTTTCAATCAAAACATTTTTTTCAGAGAGTAGCGATTAATTTTGCTTATAAAAGTAAGCACCCCGAACATACTAGTAGCAAGATTCTTCTCTCCGAAAAACTTTGTGTATCCTTGAAAGACCGTTAATATTGACTTTCAGTCGCCCACAACAACTTTGACATTAAATTTCATCTCCGATAAAAATAAAAATGCCATGATGGGGTGTGATTTGATTTTTAAAGCAGTATAATTCATAACAATTTTACGAGGGAGGGGAAAATGTGTAGCATCACTTCCTTCTTGTCGTTTTAAGCTCCTTTTTGTTCCTTGTAAATAGAAGGATCATCTATTCATGAATAAGTATCCAGACTTGTCAAAGCGAATGAGGAAAGATAGAAGTATACTTTCTTTGTTTGCATTAAATATGTATATATAATTTATAAACCACTACATATTTTAGCCTGTTGTCGATAAAGAGTATTTTGTCCAATATTCTTCCGATAACCAGTTCTGATAGTAAGAAAATTATGATTTGGAACGTATGGTTAAATATCAAAGTAGACCGGTAACTGTGACATTTGAACAAGAGAAATGTGTTTATCAAATATCAAAGGTATTCGATATGCATAAGATTAAACGTATGTGGAATACATGCAGAATAATCCAAATACTTTATTAAATGTTTGTGTTTCTTGTAATTCTACATTTGAATCGCAAAATGTACCTCAAACAACTGTTAGCATCAATATTTAAACATTTTTTTAAACCTACCTTTAGCAGAAATATATTTATTGTCGCCATGCATCGAGAAAGGTTGATAATTGTAATAGTGTTATTACAGCCAATGCTGCAGGCATGACGCTTTTGAAGAAATTCCATGGTACCGTATTAAATGGAGAACTTTTACCTAAACCAACAAACACACATTTTATAGCAAGATAAGCGAAGAAACAAACGTTTTAATGAACTTGGTTTGTATCACTGAAAGCGCATTTTTCTTTGTCCATTTAGATATGACGGTGTGTCGGTTTATATATTTTAAATTTATTTTTGTGAGTAGAGACATGTAATATTAATCAAGAGGAAAGAAGAACAATTACAGTATACTTTTTAATTATATGGAAATATTTCCACAAAATCTCTCTTCAAAGCGTTTTCAATACACTTACATTAATGAGACAGATGAAATGATTCTTATCAATTTTCTTACCTAGGCATCATAAAATTTATACATGGTTTACATGCCACTTAGATTATGTAAGAATCCCCGATGTTAAAATTATAACAAACATGAACATTGTAAATCTTTCTAACAGGTTTATTTGCAAGGCTATCGAAATAAGGAAGAACTTGTCCCTTTATTTGTTATGTTAAGACATGTTTTATTACATTAAGAAGGAACATGTATACATACCTGTTATACAGATATTGACTCTTTATATATTTTTATGATTATAAATAAACGAATTTTATCATGTGATCAGAAACTTCTTATCAGTAATTAAGATTTTGATTAAAAAACTTTAATATATTTTTAAAAGACTTAAGGAGACCGACTTCGGGTTTTTAGTAAAAAAAAAACCCCAACAACAACAACAACAACAACAACAGAAAACCTCTTTATTCTTTAACCATGTTTAATATATACCAACATCAGCGTTCATGCAAAGTTATATGAACATCTACCATCTGCTTATTTTTTAGGGCTATCTCAATATACAGGAACATTTAATTTATTATATGACTATATCAGGAAATTGCAATTTTCCGCATTTCGAAGGAGATTATAAAAATACTACAATAGACATTTTCCTCAAATTGTTATATACATTTGATTAGTAATATTTTCTACCTTTTATGTGAAAAACACAAAATTCTACTATCTGGTATTAAAACGGGATCATCTCAAGAAATTAAAATGCACCAACTTGTGTTATTTGTTTAAGTAGTATAAAGTTAAATATAGATTGCAATTGGTACAACGAATTTATTTAAAAATTAGGGAAAATAACAAGATATATTTCTATTTAAAATTTCTAAGGCGTATGCTTTTTATTCCTATTTGTCAATTCGTGTAACGTATTCGTACAAATGTCCTACAAAGTTTAATTTTTATCCATAACATCTTAAAAGCACAATTCATCCAACGAATGACAGAAAAATTTGGTAAAACATGAAACTTTCTTGAAAAAAAAAAAGATCTGCATTTTGTTAATTTTGTTGAATTTTATAATATCAGCACAATTTCTAAACAGATGTAGATACACGGGGTCTTTTTTCTCACAGTAATGCGCTAAGGCATGCACAATAAAAAGTAAAATCGGCCACCTTAAGTATCATTATACATTAAAATCTCTTTTTGGGGGGTTCATAGCACTTGAACTAAACATTTCCCCCCAAAAAGTTTCAAAGTTGAATATGGTTAGATTTAGATAACAATATCCAGAAATGACATATTTATAATCCTTGACTTTAAAAGTAACAACCATTGGCTACCATATAATTGACAGAAATATAGTCCAACATTTTTTCCCCTATTAAAACAGGCGTTTTCATCGTAAAACATGTTTTCTGTAAAAATGAATTCTAACTGGATTATTCTCATTTTTTCGTACCTTGCTAATGGTAAAATTCAAAGCATCTTTGACAAGTTTTAAAATCGTAGTTCTTTTTGTTACAATTTTTGAAATGTAACATACAATTGAAAAGTAAAATAGAATGGAAATATATTTGGATTCTTCAAGACTGGTCATATTTTTAAGACTTGTTAATTCAATTCATTATTGTTAAGTACTTATATCTTGCTTGAAATTATTTTTTTTTCCACAGGTAGTTCCGCTTTAACAGTCAGTGTTCATGGGAGCAAAACTGATGTCAATGTCGATAATTTTGAAGACGCGTCTATTGTTCTAAATTGTACGTATACCAAAGAAGCTGGAGATGAAATAGATAGAAGTCGCTTTATTACATGGCGAAGTTCCGATGGGAAGAATTTAGCTGGGTTCTCCGAGCCAGGAGGTGTTGGCCCTGTCTTTTATTCAAATGGCGAATATCTCCAAAACCGTTCAAAACTTCATAACCCCACGGAAAATTCAACAAGTGCTTTGATTGTGATTGATCACGTCCTCTGTGAAGATGACAAACGGTCTTTTTACTTCTTTCTACACTATTCGAGAGATGACGAACCGTTTGAATTAGAATCGGACCACATATCAATATCTTTACAACGTAAGTACAGTGGAGCCTCGGTTATCCGGACGCTTTTGTTCCCAGTCAAATCGTCCGGATTGGTGAAGCGTCCGGATATCTGAAATGTCTGTTGCCATGCATATAAATACTAATGTATTTGTTCATATTGGATGTTAATATTGTTTTCATTGTTTTTCATACCAAATAGCTTCAAATTATAATAGTTTGTTGAAATTCAGTTTTTAAAAAATAACTGTTTACACCAGAAATGTATTAAATGTGAATATGCAAAACATTGCCTTTGAGCACGGTAAGTTCCACTGGCCGAACTGATATTTGATAAGTACCCCAGGTCCTGGATTTTTTTTTGTAAGCGCAACTCCCCTTAAACCAATGCACATAATTTCTCGAAACTTTTAGGGAATTAGATGTACATATTACCAGGAAATTCAGATTCCAGTATTTTTTCGGGAATTTTGGCTCTTTTGCAATTAGACTTTTGGCCATTTATTGATTGTCGTAATGAACAGTTTTTAAGCCTAATTCCTCTTAAACGGCTGCACAGAATTGACAGAAACTTTGCAGGAAATCAAGACACAGTGTGTTGATGTGCATTACTAAGAAATTCTGGATCTATTTTTTTTTAGGGGGGGTTGCTCTTTTGCAAGACTTTTTGCCATTTATTAATTGTTGTAATGAACGGTTTTTAAGCGCAACTTCTCTTAAACTGCTGCACAAAATTTTTCGAAACTTGTAAGGACACAATGTATTAATGTGCATATTACCAGGAAATTCTGGTTCCATTATATTTCCGGGAATTTTGGCGCATTTTGATTTATAATTTTGTTGTTGTTAAAGGGGCATGGTCACGATATTGGTCAGATTTTATTTTTCTATTGTTTATAAAGCTTAAATAACGCATTTCTATGAATGAACCAAAATTTGAGTGAGAGAGTTATAAGCAAGATACAGACCTCACAATTCTCTGTCAAGTAAACAGGGTTCGGCCCTGTTTTTGTTTACATTGGTTCAATATCCCGGTAAAATGCTTTTTCAAGCTGATTTCTCTCTGTTTTAATTCGTTTAAAGCATAAATAAATAGTTCCTAGCATTTATCACATTAATTTTGGGTCTAAAACTGAAATTTTCACTTCAACATTCAAAATGTAAACAAAAAACATGACGTAAGCTTTGTTTACATGATAAAGAATTATGAGCTCTGTATCTCGCTTATAACACGACGACTGACACTCAAATTTTGGCAGACTATTAGAAATGACTTACTGAAGCATTGGTAACATTAAAAACGGGAAAACAATTTTCGATCAAAATCGTGACCATGCCCCTTAAAGACAAAAGTACACTTTTGTAACTCAAGTGCAGTCGTGTATCGTTTTGGTGTACACTTTTCTACACCAAGTCAGGCGCATGTGTTGTTGGGTGTAGCACTAAAACCAATAAGGGTGAGTGTTATAAGAAATATGACAAATGGTTTTAAGTAATGAAATGCAAAGGCATTCGTTCAAAAGACAACACATTTATTTTTATTTTATTTCATTTATACTGGGAAAAAGCTAAGAATCGTTGTTGAATATCAGAACCTGTGCTAATTCTGCATCCTTGTCCGCCATATTTATACTTAACTTCTCTACTCCACAGCATTTAAGTGCATAATTACATAACAAATTAATTATAAGTAATAGAAATCAGTCTACTGACCGTTTAATTTTACCGTAATGATATGTTGATATTTTATACCAATCCTTTTTGTTTACTTGGCGAAGTAAAAAATTTCTTCGACTGATACATTAATTATGATTAAGTAATTGGATGAATGTGCAATCATTCGAATGACATTCTGTATATGTTTGTTTTCATGTATGTATAGACATGCATCAAACCTACATTGAACTTTTCCATACATTGTAGAGTCAGCACAGCAGCCTATGGATTTTCCACTCATATCAACAACAGAAGCACTGGAGAATGATGACATATACCTATCTTGTACTGCAGATGTAGGTAAATCTCCGGGGTATGTTAATTGGTGGAGGTTCCGGGCTGACAAAAGCATTTCACTCATTTCTCAATCAGAAACTTTGAGTGACGAGGCTGGAACCTGTGTCTTTGTTACGAGTGCTAATATAACGTACCAGGTTACAAGAGAAGACAATGGTGCATTCTTTCGTTGTACTTCGCACAACAACATTACCAAAGACCAGGGTCCGGAGGAAAACCCTCTTTACAGAGACACGGAGAAAATCAACGTACTTTGTGAGTACCACGTGTTTCCATGTCTAAAGATGACAGATACTCTCTGAAATTGTGCTGATTAGAATATTTGAAGTTCGAAAAAGAAATTATGTTGCGATGCAAAGAGAAATGAATTTTAGTATGTAATTTCAGATGCCGCTATGGTGACCAGTATTAACCTTGTTCCGGATATGAGTATCTATCCAGTATCCACCCCAACATTACGTCTGACTTGTCTAGCGGATGGAAATCCTTTGCCAAACAATAATGATTTCAAATGGACTTTTCAAAACACTGATTCCAACATTACTGAGGAAACTGGCTCTCTGTCAAACTCCCTGACACTGCACAATCTCAGAGAATCCCACTCCGGAACGTACTTCTGTTCGGTTACGAATTCATTGAATTCGACGCACTCTTCCAACATCACAATCATTGTCAATGGTACAATACCTGAGCCCCCTCTTCAGTTGCACTGTCACTCGAGTCCATGCGGGGCCCTCCAGAACTGTGTGGATGGAGGGCGTGGTTATGTGTGCGAGACAAACGGACTGGCTGCTGTTGGGGTCGTCTTCATCGTTCTTACGCTGCTATGTGTTTCTGCATCGATTGGTCTTGTTTATTACACGCGGAAGTTACGCAATAGCTTGAGAGTTGCACACCATGCAGAAAAATAGTAAATTTAACAAAAATCGATCTCAATTGAACTGCCTTTACTTCAATATATTTATCTTCTATTTTATAATACATGAAGTTTTATTTTGAAACGTGTTTTGAATTTGCCCTTGGTCTTTCTTTTTCATTTTAAATTAACACTTCTTGAAATTAATTTTTTTATATTTAAGGTGGAATAAATTTTTATCCGCCTGCTGTGTAACCAAACTTTACATACACTAAAGTCTCATGAAATTCTGTGTTTTTCAAGCTTTGACAGAACTCATGAAGAGCTCACCAAAACCGTATATAAAAACTTGTTAAAAAAAAAAAAAACGAATTTGTTTTAGTTGCATTGAAAAAACTCATTACTGCGATTTATTCGGATGTTACCAGGTCAATGCATTCAGCGTTGTAATTATGTTCTGTAATTTTTACTTGTAGCAACGGACAAGAGACAACAAGTCATCCAGCAGAAGATGCTAGTTCAGATGTCACTTACGCACAGATAAAGAAACCTTAAGTCAATGTTTACTGATTGGGTGCAAAATTCGTGAATTATATATATGCAGTCAATGTTTTGCTGAAAATCCTATCGGTTATCACAATAATTTTTATGAGGAATCCATTCTCAAACTTTTAATGATGTGCTTTTGATTAGAAATTGTGCATACGTTTACATCTCTGTTGTGTGTGTATATATATATATATATATATATATATATATATATATATATATATATATATATATATATATATAATAATAATAATATGGTATAAGAACGATTTCAATATTCAAAAGGGGTTACTCTTTACATACAAAAATGTTTACATGTTAATCAAACTATAAATGAATTGTGATTGAAATTTATATGGGATTATGAAAGCTTGACTACCGCTAATATAAATAATATTTCAGTCATTATAACTACATGTACCTCATTTGTATCAACAACAACTTGTATATTATCAACTCGTGTGAAAGCGTTATTTTAAGCCACTCAGTCATTGTTAATACTCTCTATCTCTAAGAATTGTCCTATGTGCACAGTCACGTCTAATGTACCAATAGCTGTGTAAAAAAAGCGAGAACGCGTTCGATTGACATAGAACTTTGTAAACCATCATCCATTGAAACAGAAGGTTGTGATCTAAGTGAACTAAGTTCATATCAAGTATTTCATTCGCTTTTACAGTCATTAGGATCTAGTGATTACATTGATATTTGTATTGTTTTGTTTGTCATTATAATAGTAAGGTATATGGTATACAGGTACGCAGTTTCGGTCGGTACATTGAAAAGATGACATAAATTTTCAATCAAAAATATGATTTTTAATTCAAATTCAATAATTGTATAGAATTTGTAAACTTAAGAATCATGAATTTATTATAAATGGTGTATTAATCCTAATATCATATTATTTATAAACTATAGTTTTATTATTCAGTTAGCCTATATTTTGTGAATCATTAATTATACAATTTGTTTATATATACTGTGTGGACTATCAAACTCCAATAAACATGCAATGATGTAAAACATAATATAATACACGCATCAGTTGGTCATTCTTGGAGTTTTATCTTATTAAATTTTCATTCATATAACTTTGAAATTGCATAATCAAGCACTGGTATCACTGAGAATCAGACTGAGAGAGAATCAAATTGGTTACTCATTTGATACAAACTTTCTTATTATAGGAGTTGCCTGAGGACCTGCCGGTTCGTTTTTCCAAAGCAATTCGGATCCAGTAGAAAATCCAGAATAAAGTCGAAGAATCTAGAATTTCTCTAGATAAAATAGCAAAAAAAAAACCCCCCAAAAACGCCTTCGGTACTATAATATTGCACTGAGGAAAATGATTTAATGATTTCCCACACTTAATGGGATGGCAATACAAATAATACAAATATTATGGATAATCGTAGACATCAAAACCCTTATAATGAAATTCTTTACCCCACAAAACCGTGCGGGAGTCCCGTTCCTACAATCCTCCCATCTGATAATTTGATTAATCTTATAATTATATAAACAATGTGCCGGAGAATTATGCCAATGCCAAGGCGGCATTTTTACACCCGCTTAGGATGCAGTTTCGGAAAAATCCATATATACCAAATGATAGACCATTGTCTTAGAATTATATAACCACTTTTGATTTTAGTGTTTCACCTGACAGGTGAGATATTTACCTTTAAAAAAAATTAATATCCCATAGGAAAACGATAATTCCCATAGGAGAAATGATACTTCTACAGAAAATATTGATAATCCTATATGATTTTCTAAAACTCCTATAGGAATTATATTTTCTATAGGAGAAAGGTATTTCCATTTGGAATTTGATTCAGACAGGTAGTTTTCTTATAGTTAATTAAGATTTCATATCGGATTTTATCAGATCCTAAAGGAATTGAAATTTGTAAAGGAAGTTCTTGTAATCCGATAGGAGATTTCAAATTTCTTAGAGGAATATTGTTTTTCCTATAAGAATTTATTTCTGAAATGTAAATATCTCACCTGACAGGTGAGATACAATGATAACAAAGGTGGTTGTAAATTCTTTAAGGAATGGTCTATCATATGGCATATTTGAATTTTTGGATATATGCAGCTTAGATGGGTGCAAAACTGCCACCTTGGCACTGGCATAATTATCCGAAACAGTGTTTATAATAAACTTATTAATTTAACAATAATGTTTCATCAGCTCCCACTGCTAAATAATTAGACATTTACCCATCTAGGGATCTGAAGTATGGCTTATGTCCAGCAGTGGATGAAACCGTCTGCTCTTAAATCAGCTGGAAGGCGGTTATAAAGCATCGGACGTCATACCGCATGCTATATACAAAGCCGCCATTATGGGGAAAGCAGTGAACTAGATGGGATAACTGAAACAATTGAAGAACGGCGTTCTGACGATACGTATTATCGAAATGCAATAGAAGGAGTTGTGATCGAGGAACCTAATGAACAAAAGAGTTTAAATGGCGCATGGTACTATAAAATAAGACCGAACACATCGTCGAGGAAACTCGGGTAATTCAGTCCCGTTAGCTGTGACGATATCTCGGTAATTATCAATAACTATCAATGTGATTTAATATTATAGAAACAATAATCGAATCTTTATTAATTGCCCAATATGATTTGTGTAGGGTTTCACTTCTTGTATGTATATGCTTTTATGTTAGGGATATGATCGGGACGTCAGATGCACGAATTTATTTTCGTTACACTGCTCCCTTCCGTTTAAAGCATTCGTCCTCGATTGGGACTCAATATCAAACTTTGGTAAGTGAAAATTCCTCTTAAAACAAAACATATGCTGGTTTTGATAAATATTCATTTATATTAATTTGTAACCCAACAATATTTCATGTAACAACAATTCATCAACAAAGTATCGAAAATTAAAATAAAGTTCATACATACACAATATTAATAATTTACAAACCATATCAAATGACATCAGATTTTTATGTTCATTTTTAGTCATCCAGTAAGGCAGACATGCTTTTCTTCAAGATGATTTCACATAGCTCGGGAAGTCGGTAGTATTCTGCCTCCACATGAAGTTGTCTGAGGACCTGCTGGTTCGTTTTCCCAAAGCAATTCGGATCCAGTAGAAAATCCAGAATAAAGTTGAAGAATCTAGGATTTCTCTCGATAAAATAGCAAAAAAAAAAAAACGCCTTTGGTACTATAAGGTTTCACTGGGAAGCCGTTTGCGACCATGTTGGCTAGTAATCCATTTGGAACTAGAGTAAGTAGTGGTGTACTCGTCTCATTTCTTTCCTCTCACATTTAGAACTATTCTTTTTGTTTGGCATTGTGCTAAGATCTTCAACGGGACCTAGATTTGTCTGTTGGATTGTAAGTGGGCGCTGGCACTTCGTTAATGGTGTAAGGGGTGGTGATGTTTCGGAGATTTCGAGAATTAGGTCATTGGTTTTAGAAAATGTTGAAGCTGAACTGGTTGAATCTTTAGAGATGAACTGGATGATGATGAGCTGGATAAAGATGAGCTGCTCGCGGAGGATGATGTGTGTCGTTTCCTGGTAGACATGACAGCCGATGCTGAATTCTTAGTTGGGTTGCTTGGGGCCTCAGTGCATGGCGGAACGTCCTTTGTGGCTGTTGAAAGGGGATTGACAAATGGGGGACGATGATGGCTGCTCTTCCTCCCATGGTTGGACCTCCTCTGGTGGTTAGCGAGTTCTTCGTATCCTGTTTGGTAGGAGACTTGTCGTTGGACCCGGTGTTTCATATACTATCTGATCATATTTTTCAGGATCAGGACAACCAAGAAGCAGATCTACAGGGAGAGTTGCAAAACGCCCAAACAACATTTCATTAGGGCTTACACCCATTACCTCATGGATAGCCGATCTATATGCCTGCATAAACAAATGTATCAATTCATCCCAATCTTTCTGATTTTTACTAACAAAGGTTGCAAGCATGTTTTCGATTGTCTCCTTTTTGCCCTTTCTATCATACCATCCGATTGTGGTCTATAGGGTGTAGTTCGAGTTTTATTTATCCGCAAAATTTTACATATTTCTTTGAATACCTCGGACTCAAATGGTCAGAATGAATTTGAATAGGGGCCTCAAATATAGCAAAATTTATGGGCAATAAATTTATGTGCAATGGTAACTGCCTTTTTATTTCTTACAGGGATTGCACCGATCCATTAAGTGAAAGTCTCCCACAACCATTAGATACATTTTCTTTTTGGGAGTTCGGGTTAAAGGTCCTAGTATATCAATGGCCCATCTTTCCATAGGGACGGTCACAACATATTTTTGTAATAGGGCTTTTGGTGGTTTACTGGGAGATTTCTGGCCCCGCATTTATCACAGGTGTTTTGACGTCTTGGGACAGTTTGTGCCAAAAATATTTATCCCGGACTTTGGATTTTGGAGTTTTATTTAATCCCAGATGGCCTCTCGTTATATTACAGTGGGTATTCACTAAAACTTCCCAAGCAAGGGATTTGGGAGTAGTCTGATATTTTGGCATATCTTCCCATTTGTGATAAAGTATGCCATCATTGCAAGAGAGTAATCTAGCCCAATAGTATTTCATGTGATATACCCTCTCATGGGATTTTTTGTTTATTAACCATGTAATAATTTCGTTTAAGTCAATTCTCCCGGGACATTTTTACACAAAAAAATTTCTAGAAAAAGTACTCCTAAAAATGTGTTAATGAGTTTATATTCTTTGTCCATTCAGATATTTTGGGAATAAAAAACAAATACCACTTCTGACACCAATGTTGCGTTTTATTCGTATCTCGCTTATAAATTGTATAACACAAATGTTGGGTTTTATCCTTTTAATTCGTCATACTATTTGCAATTTGTGGGTCTCACAAATCTGTGTATTGGCATTAAAGAAAACTCAAAGTCAGGATTTAAATATTAAAATGGTATCTCCAATTTATTGTTAACCCCAGAACTGTAGGAGTGTATATATATATATATATATATATATATATATATATATATATAATGATTTAATGAATTCCCAAACTTAATGGGATGGCAATACAAATATTATGGATAATCATAAACATCAAAACCCTTATAATGAATTTTTTATCCCGCAAAACTGTGCGAGAGTCCCGTTCTTGTTAGGGATATGAAAGGGACGTCAGATGCATGAATTTATTTTTGTAACAAGTGTTCCCTTGTTCCGAAGATGGCTGTTTACAATTTTTTCACCTTTGAAGAATAAGAGGAACATATGTATATATGTTGAGTTTTGTTGAGTTATAGTTCAGTAAAGTTATAAGATATAACATTGCAATAGTTTGCAATAATAGCTCTAAAAATATAGTATTTTGAAACAGGGTGGGAATCTTTGGCTTAAAGAAGGTAAATAGCTAAAATAACAATTATGTATAAAATTCATTACAATCTTGTATCACTGACAATATCTTAGTGATATTGTTAACATTGAAAGAAAATATAATTCTCGCTACAGTACTCGTTATGAAGACAATTATATACCTCCTAGAGATAGGTACGATACATATAAAAATCATTTACTCCAGATGCTCTAACCAAATGGAACTCACTAATTTCGGATACCAAGAAATCAACATCCATCAGTCAGTTTCAAAGAAGCATTTCTAATAATACAAGTGATACAAAAGTTCCTAAATATTTTCTTCATGGTAAAAGAGTTACTAACATCATTCATACAAAATTAAGGCACAATTGTTTACTTAATTATGATTTACACAGAAGAAATATTATTGATTCTCCAAATTGCATATGTGGAAAGAAAGAAGATGCATATCACTTTTTATTTGTTTGCAAACGATTTTCGAATGCAATAAATACTTTATTTAATGCACTATTCCAAACACACGATTTAGGTATTATAGATTCGCATACTTTACTATGGGGTAATTATAACTTAGATTATAAAACTAATGTTAGAATTTTTACTGCTGTGCAAAACTTTATAACCAATTCTTGCACATTTATATATGTATAAAATTGATTTCATATGTTTGTTCTTTTTCATTCCTTTTCCTTATGTATGTATATATCATGTTTTATGACAATTGTAAATTATTTGTATTAGGGTGAGAACCTAGTAAGTTGCAAGAACTTGTGTTCGAACCCTTTGTATATTATATAATAAAATAACATTGCAATAGCTTCCAATAATTGCTCTAAAAATAAGAAAATCAGCTTTTTGCAGTCTATACACCACTATAAAAAAAGTTAGACTATCAGGTAACACACCTGGGTGACCAAATCAATTGTTCAACCATTTATTTTTTGTTCATATACAAAATAATTTCTGGAATCCTGTCAAGGAGGAACACCGGCCGCATCCACACCATCATTTAAACGGCATTCAAATTAATTGCTTTAAACCGGTATATATATAGCAAAGTCGAGAGCATATATAAAGAATTTGGGTGTGGCAGGAATTCAATGTCATATCATATGACTTTTCTTCTTATAATCTACATTTCATATCAGGTGATAAAGAACCTACAAAAAATTTTCCAATATACTTCAGAAAAGTTATAAGATATAACAGGTTCAAAGCTCACAATTTATAAATTTGTGCACTGACCAAACGATAATACTGCATTCCATATTACGACTGCAGAAACTGGTATGCAACACAGTTTTCTAAAAAACGGATACATTTGTCCGATCAACTATATCAAAAACCTCATGTAACGAAACTCTTTGATTATTAGCCTTAAAAGTTGACGCACCCTCGCAGAGTGCGCTTGAAACTTTTCGGTATCTATTACAGAGTCATAATGTTTTTATCCAGTTTGAGACAGTGTTTGGTATTAACCCTTTATAACGCTTGACTGCACGAAGCAAGGGATCGCTTACCTCAGAATTGTCATCCTTCCTCAAACCTTTTGTAGCTTCCAAGTAGACACGTTAACACTCCAGAAAAAATGCGCTTGTCAGAAAATATGTATTAAATATAGGTGATTTCTTTAGCTGTGCAGTCATTCTTGGTTTTGGATATACCTGTTGAAAGGAAACCAACATACTCAGGTGTTGATTTCATAAATCGTTTATCTAAATGTGCAAATCGGACATGTTTTGGTGCTGCAATAGCTAACAATATAGCTCATTTTTCGGATAAGACTTTTAAGGATAAATCTATTTATTATCTGAAATTTTTTTCAAATATTAAAATACAAGTTCTTCATCCCATAAAACGGTATATTTTGGCAAAAGCGGGTTTTCTTTCAAAATTCCATTCATAAGAGGTTTGACAAGATATATTGAGCAACAGGTATATTATCGACAAAGGGGACTACGGATGAAATAGCGGACCTATGAACGTTAATTGTACGATACTGATAACCAGTGTGATGTAACCAGCTCAAGAATTCTAACACGGGTCGGAATAGATACCGAAAAGGGATCAGTTTGCCTTTCCAGACATCAGTGTGTCAACTCATTTCAGGCTAAGTCGTAAAAAATGTTTGTTCTTTTTGACTTAGAACTGAAAAGTAGTTTTTCAGTGTCCTCTGACACATGTAACGAATACAATCTTAGATTACTCCTGGACCAACCCATCCCACGGAATGTAGGGATTCGTTCTGGAAAAGTAGTGAATCTGACCGTCCGGGCCTGTCAGAGTTTACGTGTGGATTGGAAGGAGAACTGGGTCCTGTACAGCTAAGCGATTGTTCGATCGGCAAAAGGTCTACATTGGAATCTATGGCCACATGACAAAGTGTTTAAAACAATTCTAGGTTCAACATCCAACAGCTCGAATCCAAATGATGCCTTGATTCCCAATCTGCTGTACGATTTTGGTGACTTGGTATATGATCTGCTCTTATTATTATGTTTCTTTGAAGACACCAGTCCAAGAGATCCAGGCCAATTTGATTGCATTGAGCGGATGTGGTTCCCCCAATTTTGATTACATACGTCATATATAGCGGTCTTGTTATTGGTTTGAACTTATTTTAGAGCTTTTACTACATACGTTACCGTTAAAAGTTTTAAAACATTTATATGATTTTGAGATTCCTCTGGCAGCCAAAGCCCTCATATCACATCAAAGTTAAACTCTTTTATGGGTTGATCAGACAGGGTCACTATTGTGTTGTAGCCCCAACTCTCTCTCACTTGATTGTTTTGAATAACTTTACGACTCAGCTCCTTTTTTGCTTTGGAAGTGACAGTGTCATTTTTATTGTATTTACTGTAAATCCTAAATTTATCATCACATTTGATGGAGCTTACACTGATATTTGCAATTTTACGACAAAACCCAGGCTTTCCAATACATTTAACGCGAACTTGCAATCGGTCAGAACACCTTGTTTCGACTGATTCATTATGAGTATATCGTCCAGATAAATGACAAGACGAGCACCGATTTTCCTCAAGTAACTTATTGGGACCTTCATCATTTTTGTGAAAAGAATGGGCGCTACCGATATTCCAAATGGAAGGCATGTAAATTCGTAAATTTCTTCATTCCATCTGAATTGCAAAAATTTCTCAAAAATTGTGGGAATTGGTATTTTGAAATATGCCTTTTTTAGATCGAATTTCACAAGCCTTTCTCTCTCCTGAATTATATATTTTACTAAATGAATGCCTTTCGTTTCTTGAAATGTTGGTATTTCAGAAACCCGTTTAATTCATTTAGATTTGCAACAGGGCGTTGTCTCCTCCTCTTTTCTGTACCAGAAATAGATAGCTTAAGAAACCTTTTTCTACCTTTATTGCTCTTTGCTCTAACAACGATTTTATTTCTTGATCGACTAGATCTATTTTGAACTGATTGAAAGATGGTTGAAAAGGGGGTTGGTTTTGAAATGGTCCAAAATTAAGCTTTGAACTACTTGTAATACTCATTGGTCTCTCGTAACAACTTTCCAATTCTGATATTTTATTCTCCTTGTGATCGTCACTGATAAATGTTTTGGATTTTGAGGAAATAAAGAAGATATGCGTACATGTATTAGTTCTTGATCGTCCTTGTATAGTTCTGATCTCGTGGCCAAGAATTTCTCCTGATATCGGCCTCTGCTGGTCTGGCCCCAATTTAAAAAGCTGCCTGAGACATTTGAAATATCTCACCGGAAGTGAATTTTTACCGGAAGTTGTTGTTTGGCGGCCGTAACGAAAAAAAAGTACTGTTGTTGCTGCTGCTTGCTTTCTGAACTGTAAGAAGAATTTTGACCAAAATAAAAGTTTTTGTCTGGTATTCGTTTGCGTTGGGGAATCATCTCGTGTAATTTTTAGTAATTTTTGCCATCATTTGTCAATATCTTACGAAATGTTTTGCCAAACAGATCATTTTTGGACTTTAATAAAGCTTTTTTAGCCGGTTATCGTCACCTAAATCTACACACTCTGGTAAGATTCTATTCAGAAGACCCTTCCTTCTATCTGTCATTAAAAAATGAGCGTTCCCTATCAAGACTAGGACACATTGTACAATATTGATGACATCAACGGGATCAACGCCTTTATCACGCTCCTTCAATTTTTTACCTTCATTCCATAAAATCGCCAACGGGCCTGTTGCATCTAAAATACGTGACTGAGTATTGATAATAGCCTTCTTTCTTATCTGATAGAGGTTGATTTAACTTTTTTCTTAACAATTTCTTTAGTAATCTATCAGTTTGCTTAGATTGTAACTGTTAAATACTAGTATTTGAAATTCCGTTTTTGAAATTCCAGTTTTTTTAGTGACTTCCTGTCGGATCTATTTTGAGATACCCTTATTGGCATACTTAGCAATGTATTTTGTGATTTTCTTATGAACCTTGGAATCTTTTTCTATAATGCTAGAATGATCAAAATAAGTATCCGAATCATGACGCGAATTGGAATCGCTAGAATCATTGGAATCTGATGATGATAAGTTATCTGAGCTTTCATCATTGGATTCCTTGTACTTACGTTTTTGTTTTGTTCTCAAGCGTTCACGTACTGGACTTTTTGACGAGCATTCTTACACCAGTGTCTGTATTGTTTTAAGTGCCCTGAATAGGCGATTTTCTCTTGCCCCGAAAGGCATGTTTACACTTGTGCCCATCACTGGCGAACTTATTTTAGTGTCCTTTCGTGGCATGTACGTTCGTTCCCTGAAATTTCATTTTCCGTCTCTATTTGTTCATAGTCGAAAACATCAATTCGTCACGAGAATGTTTCTTCCCTCAGCGTATGGTGATGGAAACTGTGGTTTAACCATTATCTATACACATTTTTACACCTACAGAGCTTAAATTGAAAGAAATCGATTTGGTCACCCAAGTGTGTTACCTGATATTGGACGATTCTAATTTTTTCATACTGATCGACTACAAACAGCTGATTTTCTCATTTTTAGAGATATTATTGGAAGCTATTGCAATGTTATATCATATGAAAAGTATAATTCAAAAGTGTGCTTCTCAAAATACATATGTTCCTCTTATTCTTCAAAGGTAAACAAAAATGTAGACAGCCATCTTTGGAACAAGGGAAACACTGAAGAGGTTCTTTCATCGTACTTGGAGTTTGTATTTGTCCTTCCTGCTTTTATGGTGTCCTAAAGTTAGAGAGTGTTTGTAGACCCGTTGAATTCTGCGATGAGGAGACCATTAATAAATAACTCTTCCCTGACCAATGCCAAACGCTCGATGGATAGTCATCAACAAAGAATCCATTTCAGGATCAGTGATGAAACGTGCATCCCTCCATTTATGGCCAAAAAATCGTTGATGGGTGTAATAAACATCACAAACTGCTACCTGACAACTCTTCCACCTGTATATTTGGTCATTTTCATGTCTGTTGGGAACTTGATGTCTTCGCCATTTGCTTCATACAATCTCATTTTCTTCCTAAGATGAACAATATTGGCATCGCAATATGATTTCCCTGCTGCGCCTCACTAAAGCTGTACCTTTTTAAAACGATTCCTGCAAATGTTACGAGAAAATTACACAACTCATAGCGGTCTAGAGGATAAAACCATCAAAGATTTATTATAAATGCTCAGATTCTCATAAAATGTAAAACACAGTACCAAAATCTCATTCGCCTGTTCTGTCAGATCTAAATATGCTCGGAATTCTAGAGAAATCCATTGTGATAGGCATCCATCATTGTCAGTTCTTAGAAAAGCCTCTTTCATAGTGGGAGAGTGCAGATTCACGGATGAAAGATTGTGTTTAAGGATGATACTACAATTTATATTTACAAAAGCTTTTCACTGATTTGATTTATAAAAATATGAATAGTATACTTGATTTAATATAGAGGAACTAATTATAGACTCCGTATATGTAACTGACAAAAATAGTACAATTCCCTTCTATTTGGTAATTTCTATCTTACTTCATAATTTAATAAAATATGCTGAATAAGAATCTCTCCAAAAATATCATCAATAATAAACATGACAGTTTGAAATAAATAATGTACTTACAATAAGATAGGTTGTCTATTGCAAAAGATACTTGTAAAAAACTGGCTGCCATCCAAATTAACATGTTTACTGTTCTGAAGACTTCTGAGATATGGACAAAGACAAAGGGTAGAAAAAGAGGAAAAACATATAAGAAAATCTATTGGTTTAGATGAACACCTGACTTAAATCACATGTCTTGAAATAACCATACAGGTGAAAAATGCTTTAGGCTAAAATTGACCTTTGTTACCCTATACAATTCTTTAAATGAATAGAGCATAAAAATAACACAACACACTTGTAGTGTATTACAAGTAATGAAAATATTAATCATAAAATACTTTTGATTATAAGTACTGAAATGAATATCATATAGGATAATCAAATGACTTATATTAATTATGATTTAAAAATAAAAAATATATTTAATTCTGATCTTTCACATAATAATAATTGAAGTGTTCAATTCATGTGAAAAAAATATTTAAAAATCACACCCTACTACAGCTACCACAAAAGTCTTGTTTGCCACTTTCCAGAATGTGCACCCAAGTACTAGGCTTCAAGAAATGAAAACATTGTTTAATATGTATACAATAAACACTTATTTATATTGTATTAAAATGTTTTTTAGTACTCATGCGATCATGTTTTTATAACAAATCACTTGTTGATTCAATTGATGCTCTTATAAATAATTCCTTTGCTATGTTCTGTTCAATTACTCTATTTAAAGTTACCTTTAGAGATCATTTATCATCTTTTATGATACCAACAGTGACATGTTATTTTTGATAACTATTTCGAAAAATACCAGCAGTTAAGTTAGTAAATTATTTTGCAAAACATTTGCATACAGAGTACCCATTTCTCTGGATAGGTAGTGTTTATCAATCCCGGGTTGTTGACAAATGGATTATGAATACTGTTCACACAAGAGAAAACCCAGTTTGCTGTCACGTTGACAGCTTCTCTCTTGTTTGTCTTTTCTTTAGCGCTTGGTTTAACTTCTGAAAAATTTGGTCTTATCTAACTGCTCGAACTTTGTCGATATGATAGTTTGTATGTCCTAGGATTCTTTTGTTGGCAGTTCAACCATAATAAATAGAGCCTGATGTTCCATGGCATTGTATGTGGATTCATTATAGATTTCAGTCAATATTTCTAAAAGGATTTAGTTTCTTAATTGCATTTGATGTTTTTAACAGTATCTACCATGAGTTTCATTAAATGTTTTGATTATCCAAGAGCAACCATTTCCAGGATACTATGTAATATTTGTGATGAATTCTTCTGTAATAGGCGTAATATCCTGAACAGGTTGTTTGCAGTTGATATTTCAGTGGGCCGAATTTTCCATTAGAAATTGTATGGACAACACTGTTGAATGTATCTAACCGTAGTAGTTTGTAACATAAAACGATGGTCCAAATCATAACATTAGAATCCTTTAATATAAGTAATTCAAACTTTTACCATATATAGATTAAATAAAACATAGCTGAGTACTACAATAGTTATTTTATCCTGCTCTAATTTTTGCATTTTCAAGGTCAAATTTCCAACCACAAAAACGCCATTTTGGGGGGGCTTAGCCTGAATACACTAATATGACATTCAGACTAGCCAACATCATACTTTTTCACATATTGAATTTGACCTTATCGCAAATCGTCTTTGAAGGGGAGACATGTGTTGTTAATAGTTTTTGTAAAAAAAATATATATATATCAACTAGTTATCTTTGTTATTGGATACTTAAAATTGCAGAAAACGTTATTTCTTGAATAATAGCATTATTACCTGACCTGCATTCTTTGTTTCTGATAACCATAAATGATGTATTTTATGCATTGTTACAAATATTTGTTTCTTCATGCTCAGATTTACTAGTATCAACTTTCAGCTTCTAATTAAATTAACCATTGAGACACGATTCACAGAAATGTGAATTGAACTTGCTAGATTGTTAGTTTTAATGGACACATTCATTACCATACCATTACAACAACTCCTCGCTGGGTGAAGTGGCTATTCAAATACTGTACCACCAACATTGCAGGCATAGAAAGAGATTGTTTTTATCTTTCACCCATGATTATCCACTAAGGCTTTTAGATCTGCTGATTTAAATAACTTTCTGTATGACTCTAAAGTAACTACGATGTGTTTATTATACATATTTAAGATGGAAAATTAGGATATAGTTGCTTCTTAAGATTCATTATGAATCATTATATTTCCATAAGAACTAATATCCATGACAACCAACTTACGTCGCCTTGCTACATGTAATTTTATTATAATATGACCATATTTTGGGACAACTTAAAAAGTAATGGGTTTTACAAAGAATTTATATGCAATTTTTTTCTATAGGCATTATTACATGTATTTAGAACCTGTGTCTGGTCAGTTAAAGTACAAGATATTCACAGTTTAAACAGCTTTTTACATGTAATTGTTATATTCGTTTCTTAACACTATTTTGGAAAAGGTTTACCCGTTGGCTTAGAAACAAAGTTAATGTAATATGTAAATCATGATATTATATGAACATTCTTTTTATTATTTTTTTAAACATCTTAATTTAAAAAAAACAACAAACAGTTGGGAAATATAATTTCCCTACCCGCAATTTCGTAGCCAGTTTTAGATTAACTTAATAATCTAAAGAAGTTTTAGATCTTCAATCTTCAAAAATCATGGTTAATTACATGTATGTGTCAGATGTAGACATAAGCATTGGCTATTTAACAAATTAATGTCTTCTTAAAAGAAAAAAGCAAAACAAAGACGTTGAAAGTAGATACTGTCATAAAAATAATTGTAACGGTACTCAACATTGATTTGAATATCATTCATTAATGATTGATTGAATTCTATTGTTACGCTCATCGCTTCACATCCCTTATAAAAGCTCCATACCATTCAGATATTTCATTCGCCCAAACACGTTGTAGAAAAGCGTTTTAGCTCACCTGAACCGATGGTCTGTCTATTTGTCCGTCTGTTCGTCTGTACGTCTGTCTGTAAAATTTTCACATTTTTTAATTCTTCTATAGAACCACTGGGACAGATTTAATCAAACTTGGATCGACAAAAGCATCCCTATGGGAAGGGGATTCTAACTTGTTAAAATAAAGGGCAAAACGCTCTTTCAAAGAGGGATAATTACGAAACATTGTAAATAGGGTGTGAGTCTTAAAATCTTCTCAAGAACAACTGCGCCAGAAATGCCAATATTTATATTAAATCTTGTATATATAGTGAGGATTCTAAATTGTGAAAATCGTGTCCCCAATAGTGGTGCCCTAAGAAGGGTTCAAAGTTTAATGTAGAAATATATAAGGAAAGTGTTTTAAAATCTTCTTCTCAAGAACTACAATTCTACAATTTGTGATACTACTATGCAAGCATTCTCAGATAGTGTAGATTCTAAATTGTTAAAATTGTGACCCAAGAGGGGTTCAAAGTTTAAAGGGGCATGGTCACGATTTTGGTCAAAAAGTATTTTTCTGATTTTAATGCTTCAGTAACGCATTTTTAATATTCAACAAAAATTTGAGTGTCATTCGTTGAGTTATAAGCGAGATACAGATCTTGCATTTCTTTACTATGTAAACAAAGTTTTTGTTTACATTTTGAATGTTGAGTGAAAATTCCAATTTTAGACCTAAAATGAATTTGCTAAACGTTAGGAACTGTTTATTTATGCTTAAATTGAATGAGAAGATAGAGAAATCAGCTTGAAAAAGATTTTTACTGATATATTGAAGTTATGTAAACAAAAACAGGGCACGAGCCTTGTTTACATGACAAAGAATTGTGAGCTCTGTATCTTGCTTATAACTTAACGCCTGACTCTGAAATTCAATTTGATCATTAGAAATGCATTCTTAAAGCATTGTAAATAATATAAACAGAAAAATAGAAATAGACCAAAATCGTGACCATGCCCCTTTAACATAGAAATACCTATATAGGGAAAATGTTTTAAAATCTTAATAATTACAATGCATGCTACAATTTGTGAAATCACTATGCAAGCATCCTAAGATGTGTAGATTCTGATTTGTTAAAAATTCTTACCCACAGGCCAAAACTAGGGCCACTTGAGGGGTTCAAAGTTTAACATTGAAATACCTTTATAGGGAAAATGTTTTAAAATCTACTTTGACCCCCAGGCCAATACTGGTGACCAAGGAGGGGTTCAAATTTCAAGACAGAAATATATATGGAAAAAAGTTCTATAATCTTCTCAATAAATACAATGTTACAATGTGTGAGATTATAAGCATCCTGAGATGAAGATTCTAAATTGGTCAAACCGAGACCCCCCAAGGTCAACACTTAGGCCCCAAGAGGGGTTCAAAATCTAAAATAGAAGTTTATAGTAAAAATGTTTAGGCTACGTTTGATTATTTGACTATGAAAGCATCCTCATATCTTCATATCGTCATATCAATGTCATATTGACCTTCTTTCATCTTTGTATAACAATTTATAGTTCATTTTATAATTTTGCTACTTTATATGTAATACGTTGAGGCCTGGGATAATAAGATTAATTGGCAATTAGTTGATGCATCTTAGATCCTAGGATATGATGTCCAAAAAATGGGCTTCTTTTCATGTAATGTTTGATGTAATGTGAAATTTTGTAATACATGTATATAGGTGTTTTGCAATATTTTTAAAGAGTTCCATATTTAAACATTTCGAAATAGAATAATACAAGAACTTTGTTCAGGTGAGCGATGTGGCCCATGTGCCTCTTGTTAATGAAACCAGGCAAACATATTTTAAATATCCTTGTTCATCAATGTACCGTACTGTAATTATGATATCATCGCACATGCGCAAACCATACACTGTAGTAGATCGTGCAGTGACCGCATAGAATTGAGAAGAGGGCTTTGTTTGTTTTTATGGGGAAAAATTATAAAACGGCAACACGCTGTTACTTTCTTAAATTTGTTATTGCTTATTTAGTAAATAAGTATGATGGATGAAGGTCGACCGAGTTCTACAATGTGATGAAGACGTAATGGACAGGTGTTCGATGTGCACACGAAGGAAGGCAGCACTACGAAAAACATACTGAACAAACAAAACAGACCAGCTTAAGGATAATATTTAGAATTGGAAAAAAAAACACTTATGATAATAAAAATCATCTATTGCATGTAAAAATATCTTTGATTGTAGTGTTATTTTTCACTTTCAAAAAAGTAGGTCAATGGCCTACTTTTTATGTTAATGACCGTTTAATATTTTTTGAAAAATTAAAAAATCTCTTAAAATTTTAAACTTTGATTGAGATTTTCTTAATTGTGAAAATAATACAAACAATTAAACTCTTTAAAAAGAGAAATAAAGTTTATGAATGGCAGTGGCATCAAATAGATATAAAGCATTCAGTTTTCACAAATAATTTTAAAAAAAAATATCCCAGCCCTAATGTCATCTATCAGTTTTCATATTCCTACCCAATTTTGATTCGATTTAACAAAAAAACCCCCAAAAAACCCTGAATAATGAGAACACTAAAATAGTCATAACACTATGAGTCATAATCACTCTACACGAAGATGTCCCTCGAAGGCCTCCGTAGGTTTATGATGATTGTGGCAAGAGCAAAAGCTAATCACTAATTTTATAAACTATCGCTTCTTTTTTACTAACAAAAATATGTATAAGCTATTCTCTAATGATCCTTATTTTTATTTTTATTTTATTAATTGAATAACAAGATGATGAAGTTGAAATCTCACTTCCGCGAGATTTTGACGCCATTACAGTCGATGAACGACGGAGGAGGAGGGGACTAGAAAATGGTATTGTTTTTGTTTATTTTATTTTGTAGATGCAGTATTTTGTCATCGTACACATATCTACAATTAAAATATAATGTATTTGGAATCTTTGTTGCACGTAATATATGGATACAATTCAACTTAACAATGGTGGGTGGTATGCCAAGCAAAAAGTTAATCACATGACAGAAAATAGAAAAGAATCAATATAGCTTATCATACGTAATATTTATGCAAATTATTTACAATTAACAGAGAAATAAGCAAAAATTTCACATGTAAGGAATTGGTTGAAAGTCATTGTATGATATTAGGTCTGAAAATAGCAATACTTTCATTAGCTCGAATTTCCTCGGATGTTATTAATTATTTGAGGTTGTAACATTACACGGTTCTTGTATAAATATTGTTACACTATTGTTAATACATTGAAATAAATACTATTTTGAAAGTATTTGTATAGTAATTTGATAAAATAATCGTTTTTACTGAAAACATATTTTAAAAAAATGTTAATGTTCATTTATTTATATTATAACAAATAACCATGCAAATTTATGTAGAACTAGGAGTGTTACGATTATTTTAGATTAATGAAAAATTAAAGATTTCCTTTTACTATACACCTTATACTTAATAATCTATTAGGCTGCTATATCGCCACTGTAATTCACAATCTCTTAATTTTGTATGACAGTATTTACCTAATTTTTTTTATTTAATCAGAAGAACTCAAATAAAAAGTTGCAAATGGTTGATCATAATATTGTATACACATTGACTTGCATGTATTCTTAACTTTGTCCACTAAAAAATGCTAAAATCATAACAACAATGCTGCAAAATGACTATCTGTACACTTCATTTTATGCTTTGAAGTTTGAGGCAAGGATAAGTTTGATTACTTCTTATAGTTGTAAATGAATGATAAGCAGTTGTCTTGTTGACCACATTTTTGGTGATTATGTCCATTAACTGTTTGTTAACAACTGAACGTAATCGGTTTGTTAACAACTGAATGTAATCAAAACACTTACATCTTCTAATTTTATCCAGAGGATAATTTTAAAGAATTTTTATGATTTGTCATGTTTAAAGCTACATTATGGTGTACATTTATGCAAACTTTTTCTTATATTTTGATGAATTGCGAAAGGGGTTGTTGAAGAGAGTAATTGAGCTTTTTTCCTATAGCTGTTTAAAGCTTTATAGAGCTAAGTCTTAATCTTAATCTCAAGATTTTGCCTTTACCTATTGCTGATGATTATAAATCATATTTTCAGAGTTTTTTTGGATTCGGCCCCAGTGCCGACATTGATATTGTGCTAGATGGTCAGGATAGTAGAAAAACTGCTGAAATAAAAACAGAAGATGGGAAAAAAGAAAGACATCTTCTGTACTATGATGGAGAAACTGTGGCCGGAAAGGTAATCGTGCTTTTATATCTATGAATTGAATTCTGAAGTTAAATCTATTGTTTTGTCTCACTGTTATGTGTCTTTGATTACCTCATAAACTTCAATAATCATTTACATGTATAAGTAACTGTATTACCGTAATTTTAATAATTTAGATGATCATTTTTACATTTGAATGATTTTAGAGCTAGTACCTTAAGATACCGAAAAAATTCAATCCTATTTGTTTTTGTATTTAGAGAACTTAATATGCTACATGTATTGCCTTGCAAACAAGTGCAATTTAGAATTGATGTCGTATACTAGTAAAAAAAAAAAATTAGCCGACAATTATTTTGTGAATTATTTTTCAGGTGAATGTTACAATGAAAAAAGCTGGCAGTAAAATGGAGCATCAGGGCATCAAAATAGAGTTCATAGGACAGATAGGTAATCTTATTCATTTTAATTGTTTAATCATCTGAAAAGGAGGTGCTTTGTATGTCAATACGACGTGACTGTTATCAAAGATAAAAAGACAAATAGTACTCTTCCCTAATAAAACAAATATTTTTTAGAACTATACTACGACAGAGGAAATCACCATGAGTTTACCTCTCTTGTCAAAGAACTTGCCCGGCCAGGGGAGATCACTGGAAACACAACCTATGGGTTTGAGTTTCAACAAGTTGAAAAACCGTACGAGTCATACACAGGTGCCAATGTGAGGTTACGGTACGTTGATATAAGACTTGATGGATTGATGCTAAGGAGTAAAATTGATTAAAATAGATGTCAGAACTGTGTCTATTGAATTTAAAACCAATGTTATTTTATTAATAAATTTATATATCTGTATAAAGTTTGGTGTTTCATTGCATCAAGTAGTTGGATGACAATAGCATGTTGTAATTTACTTTTAAAAATGACAAATGTCAGTTTATTTAACTTTAGATAAATATTAAATGTTCATGGATATGGTTACATTTTCATCTTCACCCTTTGTTTATTATAGTATCTATTCATCAACAGGTACTTCTTACGAGTGACTATAGTGAAACGTTTGTCTGACTCTGTCAAAGAACAGGACATTATTGTGCACACATTATCACAGTACCCAGAAATGAACAGCAGCATAAAAATGGAGGTCGGCATAGAAGACTGTCTACATATAGAATTTGAATATAATAAATCCAAGTAAGTGACAACTTTTGTGTTTAGCATCAAAAACAGAAAAAAAAAATTCATTTTAAGTTCTTGGTAAGCTTATTGATTCATAAAATAATATTGTCAATGTTATATTTAGTAATAATATTAAACCATATGACCATAATTGGCAGTACATGTATTAATGAATTTATGAAAAAAAAAAAAGAGTTTTTATCTAATATATGGGTATGTTCCATCAATATATGTTTGTCATACATAAAACTTTGTTAGCTTTAATTACAATGTACACTGTTTTACAACTTGTGGTAGATAAGATTTTTCAATGATTGTTTCCATCTTTTGAATTTGAACAGTAAGTGTCAAAAATATCATTTTGTAAAACACATGAAGTTGAAAACCTACTTGACCAATAAGCTTTTCTATATGTACAGTACTTGCTACCCTGCCAAAAATGTGTGACATTTATTCAGGAAAAAGACTTAAAGCTAAAGATGCATTTATTTCTTTAGAATTTCCGATAAAACTTGATTTATTCAATTGTTACCCAATAATACCAAGAAATATTTTCTCTTCATGCACATTTGAGGTACCATTTAAAGGATGTAATTGTTGGGAAAATATATTTTCTGCTGGTTCGCATAAAAATTCGTTACATGGAACTGGCAATAGTGAGACGAGAAACCACAGGAGCAGGTGATTTGTGTGAACGCTGAAGCCTTATTGACAACATTCATAATCTGATAGCAAATCAAACAGTTTTGTTGGAAGAGACATTTTCTATGTTTCAAAGCCATCCCAATCCCCCACTATCCTCCTAAAATGACATTTGAATATTAGCTTAATCTTTTTCCCACTGCTTTTGAATCTTAGTTTCGATTTTCAAAATTGGACTGGTTTGCTATTGGAGATTCAGAGTGCTTGCCTGTATACACTGGGTTATGCCAAATGTATCTAAATGTCGTGATTTTTGATTTCCTATTATATGTACTTTTGTAAGTTTTGTTGATGGTTGGCATATTGCAATGGTTGGTGCTTTTTCCAGTGCCTGAGCGCATTTTATATTTCGTTATTTATTTTTTTGTTGTTGATAAAATTCATGCTTGTGTTGTCTATCCCTCAGTGATGTTTGGCAACTCTGAAAATCTTTAAAAAGGGAACCAAAAAATTGTAAGATGCTTGCTTCATAATTTTCAGATGAGAGCAGTAAACAATGACAAAAATAATTCATACTTTCACTTATCAACATGTATCTATATGCTTGAGGGACAAACAACTTGAAAATGAATTTTTAGATTTGATTTTGAAATCTTGGTTTTATTTATGTTGAGTTTTGATGGCTTTATTTACACAGGTACCACTTGAAGGATGTTATTGTTGGAAAGATATACTTCTTATTAGTACGAATTAAAATCAAGCATATGGAAATTCAAATTATCAAGAGAGAGAGCACAGGAACAGGTATTTGTTCTCACCACAGAACACATTCATTGATGTTCTTTCTCATCTCAAGTTCCTCTTCAAAATGAACAGAATTTTCATTAAATCCTTATTTCATAACTGTTTTTAAAACTGCATGATTTTTCTTGTTACTTTTGAGAAAGTACATGTACATATAATTCTGTTTTAAAGATGTCACCAATTTTAGTAGATTTTTAATTATTTTTTTTTTTTGGTTATTCTCTCCTCTTTTCTCTATATAAAAATAAAATACATGGCAAGATTTGAACCTACATTTATAAACCAAGAAGAAATGTGTGACCTGAAATTTACTGTTACATTTACATTTATAAACTGTGACTAAAACAAGAAGAAAAAACTTGGGACAATAAATGGTTTTTGTTATTTTAAAAGGAACTGTCATTCAATTAAGATTTATGCAAACTTAAAAAATAATGAATTCAGATCTCTGTTTTTCATAAAATGAAATTACTAGACGATCGTGGAAATAAAATAAAATACTGTAAAAGTGGTTATTTACGCATGGCGAAAATTTACACTAGTTACATGGTAAGCTTTAAACCGTGTAAAATACCCATATGGTAAAAAATGAAAAACTCAAAAATTTAATGTGGTTCATTATGCATCTGCGTATTTAATTCCCACGCGTATTGTTTGACCATAGAAAAAGTGTACTTAACCACCCAGCGTAAATAACCACTTTTACAATACTCTGTGAGAATGTAAAATGCTCATATTTTAGATCTGCTTTTATTTAATCTCATTGTTTCTTTTAAGAAATATTTTTTTGTTTTGTGCAAGTTTGATTAAATGCATGGTAGGCACATTGTACATAGATTCATTTATGTATCTTTACACTAAGTCTCATCAAAATCAATTTTATATCAGTAATTGAAGTAAAGAATTAAATATAAAGAAAGGTTTAAAAAAATATATAATTTTTGTTTTCAAATAAATGTATCAAATTCATGGTATGAAGAAATAAGTTTGATTATTAAAATGTATTTGCTTTCTTCAGGTCCCAATACTTATAATGAAAATGAAACAATAGCAAAATATGAAATAATGGATGGAGCCCCAGTTAGAGGTATTGTGATTCTCTCTCTGTCTCTCTCTTTCTCTCTGTCGTGTTACATGCATGGTCGTCTTTATTGAACTTGTGGATTATTCAAATTTCAATGGTATATGAAGATTAAAAATACCCTCTACTGCTTGTAAAATGTGCTCACACTTCAGTAATGAATGCGAATACAACCTTTCTCTCGTGTAGGCGAATCAATACCAATCCGCTTATTTCTGAGTGGATATGAGCTGACACCAACAATGAGAGATATAAACAAAAAGTTCTCAGTCAGATACTATCTCAACTTGGTCCTGGTGGATGAAGAGGAGAGACGGTACTTCAAACAGCAGGTATGTTTCTCTACAGATAATAATCACTCCCTTTCTTCATTTTTGAGGTTGAGGATAATCAGAGAAAAAAAGTTGTTGAAAACATATTTTATGATTTTTTTCTTTATTTTTGATAACTTAAAAACAATGGTTTCTTTTAAAAAAAAAAAAAAAAGTAGAATTAAGACTAGCATTTCTTTCTTCCAAAGCTTTGCCTACATTTGTCCATTTTAGACCTTGCATTGATTTGTATTGTTGTTAAAGCTGACACAAGGGAGCTTTTTTGTGGCTGACTGTTAAGCTCTAATTATGTCTCGGGTCATTAATCAATAAATAAAGGCACTATATCATCTTATAACCAACTTACTTATTACTAAGGAAAGACTGATAGAATAATTATTATCAATAGTGCACGAACTTGGATATTATTACCTTCTAAGCTGTGTAGGATAAAGGTTTTAATTTGAATAAGTACCAGATTTTTATATCCTTTTTTCTTCAGGAAATAACTATTTTCCGGCGTGCGGACAAAGCCCGGCGAGCGGCTGTTGCAGGAGAGAAAAGACAGACGCACCACTCAATGCAACATCATAAGGAAGCTGCGCCACCACCATCCCTAAAACCGTCAGAAGACAACTCGGACAGCCAATGATGGCGCCACCTGCCACATCCCATCATCCTCTGGTCACAGGGGCTTCGTGATTACCATTGCAACATTTGTAAATTCACTATGTGTTTGAACAACATTAGCTTCCACACATCTAGATTTTGTCGTTTGGCTGCAATAGTGCTCCTAGTGCTGAGTTTAACAAAGATTAGTGGGTGTTTTTATTTTTGGTAATAGCAATCTGAAACCAAGATGCTTGTTTAAAGACAGGTTTATATGTAAACTTGTGATTTCGAAATGCAATTTAACAGAAAAGTTCAAAATCTTAAAAAGTTGTGTGTTCTTTTAACTTACAGAAAGTACTAATTTTTAATAGACAGTGTATGTTGGTTAAGTGCTTTAACAGTTCTTACTTTTGATTAATTTCACCACACCAGTACTTATAACTTGGTATAAAAAAAATTTCCAAGAAATACGTATTGCATTATCAGTAGTGATTACAAGAGCCTTTTGCTTCACTGGTCTTTTTTAACCTATAGCATAGAAATCCATTTCAAAGAGTAAATGTTTGGAAGTTTAAATAACTATATGTACTAAAATATTAAATACTGCTCAGACTCATTGTGTCGGAAGTTTTCTCCTTCTTGCTGTGCCGTTTGAAATTTGTGTACAAATGTAAATAGATGTTACATATATATATGACATTACGTGGACAAGAAGGGTCCACAGAATTGTGCAATGTGAAGTGATAACACTGTGATCCCCAGGACTACTACTCCAGGATACTGTGTTAGTACTTTTGTGTCTTATAGTCTATATGAAAGTTTTACATCTCTCCTTGAAGAGTTTTATCATAAGAAACTTGTTTTGTGGTCATTTTATTGCATGTCTGTTAGGATTATGATGCATATAAGTTCTATTATTAAATCAAACAGACTTATTAAGTTTGAAAATTGTGTTTGTTAAGGTATTGAAAAGGGTTTTTGATTGTTTGATATTTTTTCCTGTTTACAGAGATATAGAAATTTAAGGGCATGAGAGATGCAAAAATAAATCATGTCCATTTTTCATGAAATCCTTAGGGCTACAAATGTATTTAAGTAAGTTGTGGCATTCATGCTAAATTGTTATCGTAGCTACCATTCCAAAATCATTTGAACACTGTTGTTTCTTTGTACTTAAGGAAACATTGATGTGTAGATTAGTAAACAAAAAAAAATCATGCTTGTGCTAGATGTTTTTGTGTCTGTCTAAATCTCTGTTATGCGTTGTAAGTTCTTTTAAGTGATTGTAGATTAAGTTTCGAGTGAGAATGTGAGCAAATTTAAGGTGTGTCTGTGAGTCGAAGGGCGAACGATTGTATTTAATGTATTTATGAATAATAAAAATTATGTTACACTTGCATTCATACTCCAGTATGATATGTACAATGATATATATTCATGTTATACTGCAAGGTCATTTGTACTGACAAGGATTCTCACCTTTAAAGGTTAAAAAGGGGACCATTTGTTCTTAAACTTTACCAAACCACTGTCAAATATAAGTTGCTGCTTTTCTTTTCTTTATACAACCCACTTAACACTGTCTGCAGTTTAAAAAAGGAGCCCTAGTTTGCAATTTAACAAGTATTAATTTATTCTACTACATTGATATGAATTATGCACGATTGCTGCTTTCAAATTAAAAAAAAAAGTTATGTCTAAATATGTATATGCCACATTTTGGAAATAAACAGGGTCTATTTGAAACCAAGTCTAGACAAAAAATTACTTGTTCTGTACAATGTTCAACATAGATCAGTTTTAGCAGTTAATGTCTTCTCATCCTGTTAGCAATTCCTTGTCCTGTTTTTCCCCATACAATTCAAAATAAAATTTTTAATACACTAGTTTCCTCTCTCTTGTTTTTTCATCATTTTTGTAAAGGAATACTCTTGGAATTGTCAGTGATGTTTACAAACTCGTACATATAACGGTACTGTTCATTATGTATTGCCAGTGGTTAACAAGGGTCTAGGTCACTATTCCAGCTTATCTCTGGTCGCCGATAGAGAGACTGCATTTGACCTACTTTTCTTGTTTGACTCTGATTTAATGCCATGATAGTCAATTTTTTTTTCACATGTGTTTGTACTTTATGCTAAAATTAAAGTAGGGTATGAAAACTAAAACAGAATTGTCTGACATACATGTTTACTGTATGTACAATACCAGTTCTTTATTTCTAATATTCAATACAGTCAAAGGTACATATCGGATCCATGTAAAATACATGTATATACAGATAGCTGCGTTGAAAAATGAATTGTTAATAACTTGGGTATGAATACGTACATGCATTAAAAATGTTAACGTGTGAAACATACAGTCAATATAATATATATACAATTTATTCACTACCATCCTGAAAAAAGAAACTGTAGCGTTTCCGGTAGATTGGCCTGCGTGACTTTTGCATTAATTGACTGGCAGACTTTCATATAGCCATCAGTCAACTCCCGGAATTTAGTAAACATATCAATGATTTGACAAAAGCGTCTTCTCGTGTTCGTCTGGTGCCGAGAATCTAAAACACGGAACAGTGCAGCTATCATGTCCTCCTGAATTTCTTCCACGCAGGCAGGGTTTGAAAGCGAGTCTCTATCTGTAAGAAGAGATCTCAATATTGATAGACTCAGTGTTAAAGAACGGTTTGGTTGTCTTTTTGAAACTTTAATGTCTTGTTTTACGAAATAATATGCACATAAACAAGAAGAAATGGATTTTTCGTGCATTCATATGACTGTTGATAAAATAATAACAACTTTTCAAATGGCGTACATCAATTTTACCTAAAAATGCTCAAAACAATTTTTGGGTTGCAACAAGAACGTTTTCGCTTTTCAGTAGGCTAGACGTTGATGGGGTTTTATTTATTTATATTTTGTTTTGTTTGTGTTTTAACATTTGTTTTCTTTATTTTTTAATATGAAAAACACGAAAATTCTGAGAGGAATTCCCGAATATGGCCATCATTGAAACACTGCAAACCAAGAACATGGACAAAATCTATTGGTTGGTTAATACTTCAACCAATATTTCTTGGGATTTTTCTTTGTGTAATGCCTTAATGGCCATACGGTCTAAATACGGCGGTTACAAACTTTATATATTGAGAATATACTCTAAAGATGTTAAATGATACCAGACACTACATAGATATTTGGTCAATAGAAACACAAAGGTACCAGATCATTCATCAAACAGAAACCCAAGAAGTTCAGGCATTTCCTGCTTGATCAGATCGTCTTTACAAATCGTCTTGAACTGTCTGAAGTAATTTTCTGTCAGGCTTCTCAGACCTGTCAACATGCTAATAATTCGTGAAAAGGCAACCATGAATTCGTCTCCGTGGTGATCTTCCAGAAGGTAGTAGAGCATGTGTACTAAGTTATCCTGAATTTGCTCGACGAATGATGGCTGCTCTAACCTACAGCGGTCTGTAAATGGAGGATAAACAAGGAAGAACTGTGAGAGTGAGAGAAAGGTTTCGACCCTGGGTATGAGAACTAAAGCTAGTGCAAAGATCAAGGGGAAGAGAATGACTTGTTTTGATGACTTTGTTGATGACCTTGATGCCTCAGATATTTATAGTTTATACGGTATCCAAAAATTTGACATTTGTGTGAAATGAGGAAGAGTGTTTAATTTTTTATCTATTCTATGATTAAAGCTTAAATTGATGTTGTGATGATATTGTATACTGTGATGTGTCCTTCACTGTGTTGCCTTTCTGACTGATAAATTGAGTGTAAAGCAAACATTTAAGCTTAGGCGGGAAGAAAGGAGAGAAGCAGAAAAAACAAGAAATCCATCCTTACCCCTAAAAGTTAATGCCACAGCTAGCGTCACAGCGAGTTCTTTATTAGTGAGCTCCAGCTTCCTTATAGTCCGAGAAAATTCGAGCCATGACTTCATCATTTCCCTAGGTACGTATATACAAGCCTCGTTCAGGTGGAAGACCTCCCCAGAGAAGGTTTGTAACATTTCAAGGTCAGGGTTAAGGGACCGATACTCCAAAAGCATGAAGAACTCGAATCTAGAGGCTGGAAAACAACACATCTCTAACCAGACATATATTTACAGAAGGATGAAATTTAATTTTGCGCGCTTTTTTGGCTACTTGTGTACCAATAAAATTGGCATATTTTTGACATTCGATCGCTATTCGTACCTTTCAGTAGCTTTGCCTGATCTTGGGAAGGAAGATCCGAAAAACAAGGAATGGCATGAGAAAAGTTTACATATTTCTTGATCATATTATCTAATGTTCCTTTGTTGAATTGTAAATGCTGTTTTCTTCCATCCACATCAATCTTTGTCTTCTCATAAACTGCGTTGTATTCATCAGGGGACAATGCGTTCAATGGACCAAATACTTCGGACTTCATATGATATTTGTCCTAAAATACAAATTCAAAGTTTTGCTCCGATTTGATGTAATCAATTTTATGAATATATTAGGAAATCCGTTTGTGCTCATGTACAGCTATTATCAAAGCTGAATCACCATCTGACATGTCCTTTTAGTAAAGTTTACTTTCTTAAATGTCTTATGTCTTATTTCAGACTTTGAGGTTGACAGTGCATGGATTATTTTATGTTCGTTTTCGTTTAAAACTTTAGCTACATTGACAGCAAAGACTGGCGTTAGACGCCCAATAGTTGTAGCAATTTCCTTATATGGAAGAATTGGTTCTTCCTTCTGTGTAACGTTCTGATCGATCGACAATAGCCGTAGATATGAAAGGGGCATAATTGCTGACGTAGGTTATGCATTTTTCTGAAATGCTTGCTGCAATCATACATGCATGAACCACCAAAGAGAACATAACATTGTAAAAATGATACTCACGTGCCCTTCCTTGAGTATGGCATATATTTCATCATCTGTAAACTGACTAGAATGCGGCAGCATGTCATTTAATGCCTCTGTTAAGTTGTCGATGACGTCATCATATAAATCTACTTCAGCCTCTGATGACGTTTTAGGAGGAAGGTTAGTGTCCAACAAAAGCATGTTTACGGCGCTGGACATTTCTACGTCCTCGCTTAAAAAACAGTCCGGATTGAGAAGATCGGTGAGTTCGTCCGATACACTGTGCAAGGGGAAACTAGAAAAATCTAACAATCGGTCAGCCAAAGACCGCTCGTCTGATATATCGGATAGTGCCTGCTGTCTGTTGCAGTCTGGAGATATCGGGATTTGCATACAGGACAGAGGCTCTTCAAGTATAACCGCCGTGGTCTTTTCGGCGTTTTTCCGAGACACCGCAGCACTGACTATATCGAAGGTTTCTTGTTCGAATCGCGATTCTGGGTTCTGTAAGCGCTTGACTTCCATGATGGCTCTTGTTCTTTCTGTAAGCGTGTATCTACCCTGTCGAATACCTACATACAGAAAACAAGAAAGGATGTATGATAAATTTATTATGTATTTACATTTTTGCCAACATGCAATTTAGAATAATTGATTTTTATGCAATTTACTAGTATTCACACTTATGTTTGATGTTTTTTAAACAAGGATATTGAACAACCTTCTTTTGACATTCCTAGATCAAGACATTTTATCATTCGACAAGCGGAACAGTTGCCCCTATGACGATTTGTTATTGCGCAATTTCCGCCGTGGTTACACTTGTAGGGTTCCTTCCGTAGAAGATATCGTCTAAAGAAACCCTGCAAAGGAACACTCATTAACTTTTATTCATATTCAATCAAAATACAGAAAGTTCTTAATGTGCCGAGTATTTCTAAAACAAATCTTTTTTTTCCATGCATATTGCAAATAGAAGCGATATGTTTTGTACCTATATCAAAATATCAGTGTTTGAGGTCACGCTTTGCGTTTAAATATGACAACATCTGTATTTATGTTAATAACCTCCACTGCCATCGACAGTGTTTGTGAATGGTTACGAATACCGGTCAATGACTTATCAAAAGACTTCCGAAACACATGTAGAAAGAAGAAATACCTTGCATGCTTCGCAGCTGTTAACACCATAGTGAATCCCCGACGCCTTCCCACCACAGACCCGACACGGAGGAAGCTGAAGAGGGGCACCCTTGGGTACATACGGGTACTCGGGCTTTTTCTTCTTTGGTTGGCTGTAGGACATTTCTTGGAGACCTGTGTCCAAGTCGAAGTCCGTTCCCACGCTGATGTCTCTTTTACTCATGGTAAAAGTAGCCGCAATGATCCGTTGATGAGGTGCACGCCTAGGTAAAATAAAAAAAATTCACCTTTTAACGTACAGTTTCTCGTAAACGCATGTCGTACACGCGGAGTTATATAAGGATAGATTTCTTGTACTCCAGTGACATTATCTTTGAATACCTGGTTATCAGAGATAACAGACTAGCCACTGCTCGTAAGCGTATAGAAGGGGGGGGGGGGGGGGGGGGGGGGGGGCTTTACTATCTGCTATAGGTACTACCTATCTTACACATTCATGTAAACTGAATTCTCTTGCTTCATGTTGATAAATGAACTAAGCATGCTGGAAAAAGTGAAGCATAAGTGTCATGTCAGTTCATTAGTTTAACTTTTTTTTAAAGAAAAGGAAGCATACAATATACATGCGTATATGTTTAGTTGCCTACAATAAAATATTCGTCGCTTATTTTTTTTTTTTTTGGGGGGGGGGGGCGAAATATAAGAAATGACAATACTAACGGTAACAGTTTCACAAATACAATTAAATATCTACAATAAATTAAAAAAAACTAAGGGTTTTATATACATGGAGAAAGAACATCTTTTCCGAATATGCAATTTCATTTTGACTTCAACGTGGATGTTGAAGCACGTTTAAATGATGTATCGTTTAAACACAATGATAGAGTCCATGTAAATGATATAAAGAATTCCTATATAATTTCGTTCCATATATTCACATATTAAAAAAAATAGAATATTAGACGGTACTGAAGTTTTTTTTTAAATGCAGTGACATGTACATTTTTTAAAATAATAAATACCTGCAGCAAATGTTCCGTTTCGTTTATTCAAATCTGAATTATATTCAGGGAGAATGCTAAGAAATCAGAAACAGCTTCGCATAGTTTTATGAACTTTGTACCTTAAGCAGGTTGATATTTAGAACAGTGTTACCGGTGTTCAAAAATTTATATTTTAAAATTTTTAGCTATAACGCAAAATTTTTAATTAATAACGATTAAAATTGACACCAGCTTACCTGTCTGAGCTCTAGTAGGTAAATATCCCTTGCCCCAGGTTTTTACCCCTGCAGCAGTCGGTCTACCTGACCTAGATAAATGGGTCTCAAGATAATCATTGGTGTTTATTCACGGAAAGACAACTACAACGCTAGATCATGCATTATCACGGGCATGTTAAATACTTCATTCATAGACACTACCTACATGTACATTAAAACATTCAGTAGTTCTGTAGGAAAAATATACTGACTGCATCAACTGAGACTGATATTTCATTTTTTTTAAAAGAAGTAAAATGGTCAATTTTTACCTTAACCTTTCAAGGATGATACTAGGCAGACCAATTCAATCTCTCTGTTTGCTTTGTTTTATCGTTGTATTAATCTTGATTATGTGGGGTACTAAGTTCAGGATGGCTGTCTTTAGTTTGACAACACAAACATTATACGTGAACGAAAGAAGGAGAAGTTCTATATAGCATCGCAAGCCCATGACTTGAAAAAAAAATAACTAAGCTGTGTTTCATACCTACATCGTAATTTTAGATTAAAATTCAAAGAAACCCAAGAAAAGATCGGAAATCATAAAAATCATAATGTAAACAAAAAACTAAAAGTTTAAGTTTCTGTATTTTCTATCTACAAACCTTGAAGATCAGCTTTGCTAAAATTCCTCCAAACCTCAATTAATAGCATTACCCAACGACATATAACGGACCCTACGTTTAATGTCTATGCATTACCATATTACTAGAGAATGGATAAATTTTTACACTTTTCAATTTGAAAACTCAAAGGCATAGATATGCCACGATAGGCAAAAATAAAGGATTTACGTGGCTTGGGGGCTATATTTAGTGTCACCTACTTATCTTAACCCTTACTATATCTTCAACTCATGAAGGTAAAAGCCTAAAACGAAACTAAATCTATGAAATACGTACATCTTGTGGTTTATATTGGCGTTCTTGATATTATTATTAAGATTTTGATTGAACGATGCTATATTTCATGCATTTTATATTTTTAAACTGCACTGGACGCGTCTTCATTTCCATAAAATATTCATGTACATGTAAGAATCTAGTATACATGCGTGTCCTTGGAAATTTGAAAAAAAAAAATTGCAATGGCTGCTACCATGGATATATGGTTTAAAGAGTTTGTGTACTCTATTCCTGGGGTTTTTTTTTTTTGTACCATCAACGCCAAGTCATTGGCATTTGAACTGTTGGTGTGAAATACAGGGCTATGTTTTGACTCCAATTGCTACATTGTATCAATAATATCCGCTAACAAACAAAACAATAATACTGAGTTCAGTGTGACGTAACTTGTAGACGTACCAACAAATAAGGATACGGTCAGAAGTGAACTCTCTATACCGTATACAGAAATCAAAGGACTTTTTGACATAGTGCAAATGTCCTCGGTCTAACATTAAATGGGAAACAATCAATTCACGATCGATTATATTATGGGGTTTTTCTCCTCTATCTTATCATAAGAAATATTTACGGATATATTTGGTACTGGAAGTTTGCTACGAGCAAAAACACGCAAAACAGACCCCCCCCCCCCCCCAGAATATAACAAAGATAACAAAATAAAATTAAGATAACAAACAACTTTTAAACAGATGTTCTGAAAAAAGACCTAGTCAAAAATATCATGAAATTATTTACTTTTATATATCATTAATAATTTTACTCTGGAGAGATAGTTCAATAAGCAATAGCTAGAACAAACATTATGTAAACTCTTTCTCATCGCTGCATTAAAACACTGAAATACCAATTTTCAAGCAAAAAAAAAGCAATCAATAAATTCCAAATGCCATTGGTTTATTAATTATGAAATAGAAAAACTAATATAGAATAAAAAACAATAATATATATATACGGATACTAGTAAATAGATATACTGGTATTTAGATTGTTTTTCGAATGCTTTCTGATTGTGAAAACACGTACTGTTTTTCTGGCATAACTTATTTCTTAATTGAATAGAATCAATAATAAGCATGTGAAGGTATGTAAATGAAATTAGCAAAGAACGGTGGCAACTTGTATTTTGTTTACGTGGAAATTGTATTTTAGAGTATTTTAAAGGAAACGTCTTTCAATATATATGCCATTTAGTAGTTATTTAATTTGACTTTTTAAAATAGTCGACTATATAAATATACATGTAGTTCCTGAATAAAATTTCTCGACTTCTGCTGTATATTTTTTCAATATGCATTAAAAATTCATTTACAATATTTTACATTTAAAATGACTATTATTATTTATTTTGAATATCAAATCGACAATTACAACATATATCAACTGGAATAAACTTTAGAACAATTGTCCAAAAAATGTTTATTTGATTACTTCATAAAAGATATATATACAATAGCTTCAATCTATCAATTGACAATATTTCTACCCAAGTAAGAGATTATTAAAAACACGTGATTTGTGCAAAAGGCTGTCAATTTCATCATCATTACAACCAATGCGGACATAGTATCACGAGACGGATGTCGCTTAGTGCGACAGTGTTACAGCGCCAGTAGTCAGCTGTATAATACAATAACCCGAGATAAAAACATGGAGACTTCTCAGTACTTCTTGCGTTACTGGACACACTCTTGACACCATGGTAGCGCGTTCCACATTAGTCCTTTTATTTGTTTTCTGTGTGGAGTTTGGTTGTGTATTTTCAGGTAACGTTTCAACATTCTCTAGATCTTTGTTAACGATTATATATATATTTTTTTCTTTGTTTTTAGAATTTATCAAAGGGATGCAAGAAATTGTATTTATTCTAATTTAGTGTTGAGTCTTCTATTAAAAGGGTATTATACTTTATAAAAGGAGTTTAGATACCAGATCTGAATTTCGAATATTGATGACATGATTTATATCATGAAGAGATGTTTCATTAACAGATAATGTTGTATGGGATGACAACTTCAAACGGCCATTGAAAGTTTATACAAAGCCTAGGAGTTTAACTGAAGTAAATTCATATTTATATAATATGCACAAAATATTGGCTCTGTGAATATATTTTTACCCAGTATTTCGAACAGTCATATTTTATGTAACCACATACCTTATCATATCTGCATAATCATTCATATTCACATCTGTATATATATATATATATATATATATATATATATATATATATATATATATATAAAGCTCGACTTTCATCATTTATGCATGTATAAGTTTTCTTATCTAATAATTGACAATATTAACCAAATATCCGTGACGATTGAGACCCATTAAGAAAACACTGCGTAAAACTGATTTCTTACTGTTTCAAGTTTTAATATCCTTGAGATTTGATTAACTAGTTATCTGCTTATTGCAAACTATTGTGCTTTAATAAAGAATTTTTTTTTAAAAAGAGCTTTACATACATTAATTTTATTTGATATTCGTCTTCTCCACTATTCATGAAAATGGTTTAGATTGATTGAGAAAATAAATCGGAAGAAAAATGCTATGGTTGATTGAAAATAAAATATGGATGAAATTTAACATTAGGTTGTGAACGAGCGAAAAAGACGATATGCCGTCCCGAGGAGCAATAAGGGGACGTATAAAGACCTGATAGGACATGGCGGATCTGTGATAGACAGAAAGGTAGGCATATTATATAACAACTTAACAAATATAACAATCTAAACTCCTTTTTATGTGTTGCTCATGTCATATAATACAGAAACGACGAACTACTGGGGTGGGATAAACAATGCAACTTGGAGTGATTCGGCGAATTCATAAAGATGTGTTACATCAAATAAACATTTTATTTCAAAGTTGTGTGCATTGAAATGCATTTTTTGTTTTGTTTTGGTAAATAGGCTTATGACCCAGATTCTGTTATTGCTGGTATTCTTGCTGGGATGTTCGTGAAAAGAAATGGAGTCGAACGGACGGTAAACGTTTTAACGATTATACTATTTTAAAACTTACAAAGCTCGAAGTGTGTTGATACATGTAGTTTGATATAGTCAACGGAATATATTACTATTGTTAAATTAGTGTTTTGAACAAAAAAATCGTCATATGAAAGATATTTATTAATTTTTCGGCAAAACGTTTTTATATTAACGACATACTCAATGTTATACAGATATTGAAATATATATTGTTTTCTATTTGAAATAAAAATAAAATAAATACTAGTATCTATAATAGAAACAGAGAGGGGTGCTCTCTAAATAATATGTTAATTTCATTAAAGACAACTCTTTTTGAAACAGCATGATGAAAACGCAAACTCAGAATATACTCCACATAACTTATACAATAGGACAAAATGTGAAAATATGCTCAGTCAATAGTTTCAGTTTTACTCTTACAAAAAGAACCCAAGTATTATTTTAAACTATTTTTACCATTTTTTCATTTTTTAAGTATGCTTTTTACTGGAAAAGTCTATGTAAATTTTTAAACATAATTTGCAAGTGTAACATATCACAAATTTCATTCGAGTCACTGGTTCTTTTGGATTTACTCGTAGCATAGTATGATACTATATGATACTCAGTATAAAATATATTTTCAAAAACGATTGAAACTTTTAGATAACAAAAAAAAAAAATACTTATATACATTTTTCATCAAAGAAGTTATTCAAAATTTATACGTTTTTCTTTCCTTAAACTTCATTGTTTTTCTCGCATTATATTTCGGCAGATAATGCAATTTCCCCCAAAAAATATTAATCTAAAAAATCGTTGATTTGCTATATTCATTCATTCAATCATTTAAATGTGTGCAAATATATCCAAGATTTTATGACAATAAAGCCAAGAAATAAGATTCAATTAATGTTTGAATACGAAAAAGTGTGTTTAACACATACGTTGATTTTGCGTAACTTATTACTCATATGATTTTTAAAACACATGTTGTTGTTCTTTAGCCTAATGTTGATTTTCAACATAGCCGGAAGTTTCGTGGACAGCAGTTGGATACACACAGACTGACACACAGACAGAAAGTGATATATGGCCTAGAATCCGAAAATGTAAATGTAGTTATTCAAATGTAAAAAAAAAAAAAAAAAAGTGCAAATTGCAGTTTGTGTACCAGTCATCTGCAACATTTTACAAAATTCAAAGAAATTAAAAGTAAAACGTCAGTTTGATATATTTTAGTTAATTTATACATGTATGTATATGCCTAATAATGTTACTGTGCGTTTTCTTTGATGATTGATAAATGTTGAAATCTGAACAGCGAAACGGAAAAATGTCTAGAGATATGTCTTAGGTATGATATACGAATATTTTAGCAGCAAAATCATTTTTTTCCAAGTCGAACGATATGAGAAAACGCAGAAAAAGAAATTTCGTTACTGACAACAACTCACTCTGGCCGAGAGGGGTAGTGCCATACATGCTTGACGGAAATATGTGTAGGTTTGTTCTGGAATTAAAAATTTTAAGAAGACCGGTGGTCAACAATTTACCCATCAGATCCAAGTTTTTTAGATATGAGTATAAAAGCTATATAAACTATCGATGAGTAAAGAAAACTTCAAAATATATAAGCTTAAACATTTGAATATTTTCCCACTTCCTCGAGGTGATTACCATTTTTAGGCTATATTTACCTTCCTATGAAGAAGATCTTTGTATAAAAATATAGAAAAATGCACAAAAATGGATTTTTTCTTTACTAAATAATAGTTTATTGCCAAAAGATTCATGTTTCAAAGTTTAAAGCAGATCTGATGATTAATTTGTTGACCACCCAGCCTACTTAAATCCATGTGTTTTGCTTGGAATTCATTGCATAAATAATGTGCATGTACAATCTGTGATTACCATCTTTTTATTTTAAACTTGATAATCGGTTGGCAGATTGAAATGTAACTCGTTTGAAATAAATGTGTCTCGGACACTAATTTACATAGGTAAAAGATTTTCTGTAAAAGGGGTAAAAGGTTTTCCCACAAAAATAAACGCATATACCGATTCCTCTATCTTTAAATTGAAAGATATATGATAAAACTAGTTTACGTCATAAAAATGAAATCAAATACATAGTATTAAGTAACTAACATGTATCACAACAGCAAAATTCCAGATTTTTTTTTCACTTTTAGCCCCTGACGCCGTAGACGTTGTAACAGCAGGAATAGAGATGGTACACAATATGACCTGTGTGAGATTCGCACGTGTCGGCTCCCAGCTCGCCAATTCTGTATCTCACAGCAACCACATTTATTTTTTCAGCCAATCGTAGGTGGCACAATATTTGGCAAAACATATTTTCAAACCTTAAAAGACTCTAATGGTTGACTAATCCGTAAAAGAATATATATATATATATATATATATATATATATATATATATATATATATATATATATATATATATATATAATAAAATGATTATCATTAATATTTAGTGTTTAAATTGAGCTGAAAAATAAATAAGTGGAGGTGTTTATTTCAGCGGTTGCTGGTCCTACGTTGGAATGATTGGGTGGGGTCGACAGGAAATAAGTTTACAAGATCCCGGATGCATAAGTGTAAGGTTAAAACGAATAAGTGTACTAAGATTTTGTGATAATCTATACAAAGACCAATTTTTGCTTACCCTTCAACTTTAATCATATGAATTACAAAAGAAACTGTATATCTGCCATCGTGTAACGTGCATTAGTATCCATTTCAAATTTTTCACTTTTTAGCTTGCAACGTCCGTTCATGAAATATGCCATGCATTAGGGATGTGGCACGAACAAAATCGGTCGGACAGAGACAGTAAGATCGAGTTATACGGCGATAATATTGGCGGTGGTGGATTAAATAACGTAAATTTCAGGCGCATGGACACTAGAAACTCGTATCCATATGATATATCATCAGTGCTTCAATATAGTCTTACGGTAAGGTACTTTTTTATTTTAAAAAAAATGGAGTGTACAATGATAATTTAAATAATATTCCAACTACCGCTCTCGTCGTCGTCGTCATCATCATCTTCATCATATCGTCGCCATCATCATCATCATCATCATCAATAGATAGTAATGTCACTATCATTACTTCCAGTCCTTTGCTGTGGACAGATCCCGGCCAACCATGCGTTCAAAGGATCCGAGATTAGCTTTTTTGGCGGATAAAGCTACTGGTCTGATGTATTACGATGCAAAAGAGATAACGAGGGTTTACAGCTGCACACGTACGAGACAGTTCTTTTATTAATTTCAAAATGGGATAAGTAGTTTCGTTGCAAATGACTTTCAGAAGAGGAGTTTAAAGCATTCATTTAAACAGTTTGTTGATAATATAATTTGTATTACAGAAAACTGTGTTAGCCCTCCAAATTGTGACAATGGCGGATATTTGAATCAGTACTGTCAATGTCAGTGTCCGTCTGGTTTGACTGGCAGTGACTGTAGATCTGTCGTCTCCAGCCCAGGTAAGAACACTCGGCAACCTTAGCTTATACTTTGTACCTGACAAAAATAAGACCTTTATTTGACTGAAGTTCTTGTCGATTTGAGAACGAAAAGATAAACATTTTTTTAATGATAAATCAAATTTCAAACGATATATAATATAGGACCGTTAAAGGGCATCGGCACTCAATAATCGCCATATATTTTTTCTTCGACTTTTGAAGTACTTTTCCTATCTTTTGATTTACTAGTATGAGATTTTTGCAAAATGTTTTACAATCTAGGTTGTGGAGGCGTCATATCTCTCTCAGCGAACGAAGAAGCGACGATATCATCATCGAATTATCCAAATAAGTACAATTTGGGGGAAGAATGTGTCTGGCTAGTAAAGGTATTTTTCTATAATAAATGTATCTGCAAAGGCATAATATATAGGATGTAGGATAGTCGAGTAATTAGAAGATTGAAGGATTGTGAAGTTATCCGAAGATTGTAGGATATTTATATTATTTGCAGTTTGTAGGATAGTTTAATTACTTTTAAATAGTTTGTTGGATAATCTTGTAAAGTTCGTGTTTAGGAGTAGTTGACTCATCCACAGAACGTTCATGTAATCTGCATGATTTTTTGTAGGACACCGATTTATATAATATTCAGAATGCGAGATAGTTGAGTTATCTGAAAGTATGTTTGCGTTATCCGAAAATTGCAGAATACTTGTACAATCAAAAGATTGTTTTAAAAATCGAATTATCTTCAGTTGGAATTGTCGTCTGTTTATACTATTGTCAAGTTTAGGAATATTTTCATTACCATTGATGAATTGTTTGTGTCTATGTCAGGGCCCCAAAGAGCACCATATACAGATGACAATAGATTTCATGGATATCTCGGATAACGGATACGATGCTTGCTATCACTGGTTAGAGGTCCGCTACAACTTAATGGGGCAGGATGGTCCGGAGTAAGTACGCTTCTCGTGCCATTATCTGGACAAATCAATTAATCACCAGACGATTCTAGGGCTGCTGCCATGAGGTCTTTGAAAAAGTAATAGTATCTGTGAGCTTCTGTGAAGTTTGAACACAAATAATGCTAAAATGAACTCAGTTCTTTTCTTATTTTTATTTTACTTTTGGTGTTTTTGTCTCACGTTGCTAGGTGAAGTAACAATTTCATAAAATTGGTTAGAAATAGTTATCTAAATAACAAAGCGGGGTTTTGGTATATTTTATACTATTTTCGAAAGGATATCAAGTCAGTAAAGTTATTATTTTAATCATTTTCTTTATGACAGAATATGTGGTATTCGGAGAGATGAAATTTTTTATTCAACACATGATGAAATGGAGAACGTAATGATGTTAAAGTTTAACTCCGCCATCTCCAGTGACAAGGCTCCATCGACAGGGTTCCATCTCACCGTGAGAAGTATCGGTAAAAGTAAGTATCAAATACACTAAAAGTATCGGTACAAGTAAAAGAAATCTGAATTTATTTTCAAATTTCAATCCAAAGAACAAAATATTAAAATTTCAGAAAAATTGAATTACTAGTATAGGAAAAATTTAGCTGATCTGTTTTGTGCTATTTAAAATATAAAAACCTAGACTTGCTTACACCTTCAAATCAAAACTACTTGTGCATCATTTTCATGTACAATTCGAGTTACGTACTTTATTTTCATTGCTATTCATGATGTATTATTTTATTTGTAATTTATTGCAGGTTGTATTGACCACCCTTGTAAATTTGGTGATTGTTACGTCACTGATACGTCATACAGATGTCAGTGTCAGGCGGGTTTTGCCGGAACTAACTGTGACGAATTCGTAGGAAGTGAGTATGATATTTTGTAGAATTATGTAAATATGTCTGTAAATTTTATGTATATTTATGTATATTTATGTGCATTACTGTTCTTATGAATGATAGATGAATTAACATAATATTATGAATTTAAAAATCTCTCCCATAAGCGTATCAGTCGTGTAATACATGTAGTTTTGTTATAAAGTACTGCAACGGGAAAATTTAAATCCAATTTTGCATTACTTTACGGTGTTTTAGATTTTCACAATCTCGGTATTTTTCTAAAATAAATTGTATATAAAATACATAGGGCAAACGGAATACATATTTGTAGATGCAAAGAAAAAGTTTAAATATCAAGTACGATTAGGAAGTTATATATAATATCAGGTTGCTATTCCAGACTCAATCCTCAAGAACACGGACATTATTTTTTTTTTATCGAATAAACTTGAATTACTACCTGACTGACTTGTATATTTTTTAGCATTACCATTAAAAGATTATGATTAATATTTTTTTAGATGCATTATTTAACCTTTGGCAAACTTATATAGTATGGTGCTTGTTTTGGTTCTTTTTATTATTCGAATGACTACTTAATCTACAACTCCATTTCAGAAGACATGTACTTGTTCTCTAACTTTGATAATGAGGAATTAAATTTTCTACAAAATGTGGATTCGGATGATTTTGACTGGACTTTACATTCGGTATGTCATCATCTACTTATGAAAGATTACTACGATATATGATTATCTGTTATATATATTGCTTGTAGTTATACAGTATCAAATTGTGTTTTCATGAAATATGATGTTTATTTAAGTATGTGGTCAACGATTCCTGGAAGAACAATGGCTTGAAAATGGAAAATAAAAAAATAAAATGAAAATTTAAAAAAAAAAATAGAAAAAAAGCTTTTCTATGCAAAAATTTCGATGGAAAAACTCAACTTTTAGATTCCTAATTAAACATGAGGAATTAATATCGCAAGAAGCACACCTTGCGGATTTTAAAATACCGGACAGATGTATACTGAATAATTAACATAAAGCTACACAGCAAGTTACAAATCAAATCACCAAACCATAACAAAAAAAGTATGGAAAACGAAGTTGCGACAGAATGACATACACATACAGACATGTACAGCGATAAAGACTTTTGTCCTCTCGGTTATACTGGTAGGGACTAACAAGACTCGGGTGTAGAAAACTCTCAACTCTATGGATAAAAATCATTGAATATCATGTCATTTTTAGATTTTCCATTGTCTTTGTTTGTGATAGCATTACGAATCAATCTTGTAACGTATAGTCCAATATACGTTATATATTCATCAATGACTATTTTTAATATTTAATCGCACAGTTGCTGAAAATTATGAAAATTAGGAAAAATGAATTATTCTTTGAATATTGCGAGTTGATCAAATACGGTCAGGCTGATCATGTCTTTCATAAGGCCCTTCGGGCTTTATTGGATTTGATCACCCACGACCATATTTGAACATGATAATAAATCGAAGAATAATTCCTTATTCCTCAAATAAATCATAAGAAATAAGTCCTGTATGTGTTTATTTTCTATGCTGTAGGGTAGCACCCCTTCCTCGTCCACTGGCCCAGAGTCCGCCAAATCAGGACAGTATTACATGTACATCGAGGCTTCACTGCCTCGATCCCAAGGCGACACGGCTATACTTAGTAGCGACATTGTCAAGTTTGGAACAGGTATTAATTAACCAGTGCATAATTTGATATCTGAAAAAAAGTTTCGTTTTGCATGGTTGTTTTTTTTAAAATCAGATTTACACCCCATTGATTTGTTACAGTACAAGAGAGATGTTTGCGGTTCTCTTACCACATGTACGGGTCCACGATCGGCACCTTAGCTGTCTACTTCCAAGGTAACAGCATCAATAAGACACTGGCTTTCCGAAAAATTGGCGACCAGGGTAATCAATGGAACTCCAGGGAAATAGACATTCCGCCCGTGCAAAACCTTCAGGTTAGTCAATCTCTTTTTTAAAAACGAGACATTTTATATTTACAGACAACGACGATTCTTGTAAAAGTCAATGCAGAGAATACCTAGCTGTTTATGAACATTTTGTCTATTAAAAGCGGTATATACCATTATATGTGTATTTCACCAAATTATATAAGATGTAGATATTTTACAAATGAACTCTATTCCAATTTAACCACAATTTAACGGCTTCAAAGTATTTTTCTATAAGTTCATATTTTTTTTTCCGAGTGGAAAAGTTTATGATCACTTCACTAAGAAATGATGCCAAAAGCTTATTTGTTATTTTAAAATATATTAACAAGAATTCGACTCGAAAGCATGCATTTTGGTGTTAGATAAAACCATATGTTTGTCACAAAGGCCAATCATTTATGAATATGTTCATTAATATTTTTATCAGCTTTAAAAAATTAGTCTTTCTCCTTATATATTGAATAAAAGTCTTTAATTAAGTGAGTTTCTTTTACAGATCATCATCGAGGGTGTCAGAGGATCAAGTTATGAGGGGGATATTGCTATTGATGCAGTAGAACTTCGCAGCCATAATTGCTGTAAGTAGCTGAAACAAGAGGCCCATGGGCCACATCGCTCACCTGAACTACAGTTCCTTGTAACATTCTATTTCGTAGCATAATATGCTATTTCTATTTTAAACTTTGAACCTTTGGTTGGCTTTAACAATTTAGAATATACATTATTTGAGGATCCTTGCATAGTAATCTCACAAAGTGTAGCATTGTAGTTCTCGAGAAGAACATTTTCCATATACTTCTGTTAAACTTTGAACCGCTCTTGGGGACGTAGTATTAGTCCGATGGTCACAGATTTATTAATCTAGAATCTATATTATCTAAGGATGCTTGCAGAGAAATCTCATAAATTGAAGTATTGTGGTCCTTGAGAAGAAGATTTTTAAACATTTTTCCGTCTATATTTCTATGTTAAACTTTGAACCCCTTCCGGAGCCCAAGTATTAGATCGAGGGTCACGGCTTTTAAACTTAAGAATCTACACTATTTTAGGATGCATACGTAGTAATCTGACAAAGTGAAGCATTGTAGTTCTCGAGAAGAAGATTTTTACACATTTTCCATATGTACTTCTACGTTAAACTTTGAACCCGTTTTGGGTCCCCAGTACTAGTCCAGGGGTCCCTATTTTAAAAAAAATTAGATGTACATTATCATATGTTGCATGCATGGTAATATCACAAATTGTAGCATTGTAGTTCCCGAAAAGAAGATCTTTAAACATTTTCCCTATTTACTTCAATGCTAAACTTTCAACCCCTCTTGAGGCCCAAGTTTTGGTCCGGGGGTCACGATTTTTACAATTTAGAATCTTCACTATAAATACAAGCTTTTATGTAAATATTGGCATTTCTGGTGCAGAGGTTCTTGAGAAGAAGATTTTAAAACATTTTTCCTATGTATTTCTATGTTAAACTTTGAACCCCTCTTTGGGCCCCAGTTTTGTCTGGAGGTCACGATTTTTACAATTTAGAATCTTCACTATTTATACATGTACAAGCTTTTTTGTAAATATTGGCATTTCTGGTGCAGTTTTTTCTGAGAAGAAGATGTTTTAAAAATGCACACCTCCTTTTTTTTTTTTTTTTTTTACAATTTCGAGGTTTTCTCCGCTTTGAATACTAACTGGCCTTTTATTTCTGCAATGTATATTCACCTTACCATAAGGATGCTTTGTGCTAAATTTGGTTGAAATTGGCCAAGTGGTTTTAGAGAAGTTCAAAATGTGAAAAAAAATTAAAGACGGACGGACAGACGGACGACGGACATAATGTGATCAGAAAAGCTCAATTGAGCTTTCAGCTCAAGTGAGCTAAAAGGGGGTTTCTTTTGATAACTGTAATGTTTTTAACGGACTACAAATAAAACCAGTTGTTTAGTACTCTACATAATCTTATCAATAGCAACAACGTTACCTCCAACAACTACCGGAACGACACGGATTACTACTGAATCAGAACTTCCCACAACGCCAATAACCACGCCCTCCATCGATGACGAAGCGTCAATCAATGTCACTGATTCAATCACCCCCACTTATGCTACACAGGCCCCTCTGTCTGTGTCAGGTATCATCGCATATCAATTATATTTTGTGATTATCATTAATAATGATAACTTGATATGTATAAATAGGGATTGGTTTACTCTACTGCAGTCACCTGTGATTTCGAAACCGGAAACACCTGCTTTCTTGAGAATCTTGAGCAGTCAACGATTTCAGAAAAAGACGCAATATCCACTGAATTGCAAAAGGATGATTTCGATTGGACATTACACTCGGTAAGAAGATCATAGCGGAAAATGTTAACATAAAATAAATTTCAATTTATCTTCTATTAAAACAAACAAATATAATTTTTGTTAAGGTCAAAGCAATAAGCATAAAATATTTTGAAAATAAAATTTGTAAAATGTTCTAAATAGATTTTATCATTAAATATTTACATTTTCCAGTGTCTCTGTCTGTGATAACACTACGAATCGAGTTTGTACTATACAGCCCAATAAATTCACGTGACGTATTGTTGGGGGCGCAAGCGGGTGTGCATAATTGATATTATAATATTTAATCGTACAATTGCTTAAAATTATATAAATATAAGTAATAAGGAATCATTCTTTGAATATTATGAGGTGATGATTTCGGTCGGGGCATGATCAAATCTATCATAAAGCCCTTCGGGCTTTATTGGATTTGATCACGCCCCGACCGAAATTATCACCTCATAATACTCAAAGAATGATTTTTAATATTCCTTAAATATAATTGCGAAAACACATTATCATATTGTTTTTTTTAGCCTTCCTATTTTAAGCTTTATATATCAGAATCGAAATTATACGCATACATGTGCCAGACAAATTGACTTCACCCCTTTTATAACTATTACTTATTCAAAGAAATGAATTAGAAAATAGAAGACAACATGATATAAACCAATTTTTTCTGGATTTTCACATCAAATTAACTCAAGGAGCGCTGACACTCCATTGTTACAAGAAATATCATTTAAAGCTGGATCGTTTTAATAAGATGATATAAGTAATCGAGATCAGGCACTTAGCGTCAAAGGGGGGGGGGGGGGGGGGGCGTGGGGCCTGCCCCCACCCCACATTTTTCTCGCAGCAAACATATTATATAGAACATTGAATTACCACGGAGTTGCCCCACCCCCTCCTTTTTCAGGAGAGATAAAATATCGAAAAAGTTAAAATAAAGAAATGAACAGTGAAATTGAAAAAGCAATACTTCCTCCACCCCCCCCCCCCTTTAGATTAGGATTTTGAAGATTGCAAAAAGCCATCTCATATTATTCTATTATAACCCTGTCAAGTTTTTTTTTTTGGAAAATGGATACTACGAGCCTGATCGAGATAATCTCAAACAAATCAAAGAAACACGAAACGTAATTTTTTGCGACGACAGTGTTGTCGCAAACATTGCGAAATTTGTTACATGCAGAGAAAGGCAGGTTTACAGTAAATATAGAGTCAAGTTTAAAATTGAATCTACATATTCCAGGGTCCGACCCCCTCCTCAGACACTGGGCCCGCCATGGCGTATAGAGGGTCACGATACGCCTTCATTGAGGCATCCAGCCCCAGGAAAGATGGAGATAAGGCTATAATGAGATCAACGAATACGTTTAGAGGTGATTAATTCATTTAACTAATTAACTGATAATCTATGTAGTTACCTTTGTTTGTTGGTATTTGTTAATAGTTTATGAATATATCAAATACAAGAAGTTTCTTATTCATGGTTCAGATTTTTTTTCAATTATTTTATTTGATATGTATAACCGACTGGACGGCGCAAAACATCTTACAATACTAGCATTTCACTTGTATTTTAAAACTGAACTTGAGGATGACTTATTTGATAATTTTTTTATATTTCAGAAACTGTGCAGTGCTTGGGATTCTCCTATCACATGTATGGTAAAACATCAGGAATGGGAAAACTCAATGTGTATTATACAACCCAGAATGGATCAATCTTTAGTATTTTTAGCAAAATCGGCAACCTAGGAGATGCTTGGAGAAGAGAGTTCATACAGATTCCGCCTACAAGCGGACTACAAGTAGGTCTATCACTATGTAAATTCATTAGTCCGCTCCCCTCCCCCTTTCTAGATAGCATATACAATGTATTTTATAAACTGTTAAAATTTAGGGGTTTTTTTGGTTACATTCAAACATTTATGTTATGATCATTCAGTCAAAAAGCCATTATGCCTAAGTGTTGGCTTCCTGGGCCATTATAGTCGGGCATTGGTGTTCATGTGAGCAATGTGACCTACGGGCCTCTTATTATTCCTTTTAGAAATGTAGATTATTTTTAAATTAAAATTAGTTTTACAAGTAAAGACTAACTATATTTGATATGCCCCTGTACTGCTCAAAATATAGTCCTGACTATAGATAGGATTTAAAACTTATTCCTATTACTATTCACTATGCATATGACAAGTTGTTAGAAAGGCCAAGGTAAAAAAAAATCATTGAATTTTCTAAAATTTCAATATTATAAAAGATATGTTTGCTAACAGAAATCAAACCCAAATCCATCTTAAAAAATGAAAAAAATTACTAAATATTTATTTCATTTTCATAGATCTATTTTGAGGCTATCCGAGGAATCAGTTACAGAAGTGACGTAGCAATTGATGACATCATCGTTAGCGAGGGAGAATGTGGTACGAGTAGCGGGCTCTCTATACATGTATTTGGATGGTTGTCAACAACAATAATTATTGTTTTAAGTCTATTTCTACATAGAGCATAAGTCAATAAAATGAGAGATATTTACTTTGTGTTGTTTGATATAAGTATGGAAACTGGCTTTGCCAAAGATGCTGGCTGAAATATTTTTCTCTAACTGATCATTATTTAGTTATATACTCAAAATAAATTTTTAAAAGAATGACCATACGATACTTATTTGAAAAAGTTCAGAACATTTTTGTGTTTTTCATCTGATTTATTCATTTCTGTCATGAAACATTCGCATTGATTCATACCCAGTAATGGTCTGCGAAACCGGTAAAGAATGTGATATCAGACAGCTCTTTAGCGTTTTCTACCGATTATAAGCTCGTTTTTACCGTCTTTATGAATATAGAGTTCATCGCATTTTTGCATTTTACTGGGTGATTCTTACAATAAAATACTTTAAAAGTAATGCCACCAGCATACGGTTTTTACAACTTGTTGAACTCGGGTATAGAGTTGTTGAAGAGAATATATAAGAAAACACGAGATGTAATATGTTAAATCATGGCCATGAAAACGACACTGCTTCAGATGTTTAGCAATCAAGCCTATATAGGGATTAAAAAATACTGTACATAAGTTTGCCCAGAACCGATAAAAAAATTGATTGTATTTCAGTTTTGCTTCCCGTTGAGACTATTGGTCTCGCAGAATATACATAGTTTATAATTTTCCAACCTTTTCTGCAGACAAGATGAGATTAGAATTCAGTCACATTTAGAAACACTGGAGCATAAGAACTTCTCTGAATCATGTCGCTTACACTAAGATCAATTATTTCTGTAGGATGTGCCGCTAGACCGTGTCAACATGGCGGAGTTTGTCATTCTAATGGCGGATCTAACTACAACTGCAGCTGTGTAGGCGCGTACGGGGGCACTCATTGTGAGGAATTAGGTAAGAGTGAATTTAAATTTGTTACAACTCATTCAATTCAGGAAAATCAGACATTTTATGCGTCCGGCTTTTCAATGGTGTGTTTAATTTCCGTTCATTTTCTGTTTATGAACAGTTTCATCAATATCCTGCTCGTTTAATGACGGAATGTGCGATTTTCTGGTCCAGTCTTCGGATGATGACAATGACTGGCAATTAGGAACGGTAAGAGAGAGAGAGAGAGAGAGAGAGAGAGAGAGAGAGAGAGAGAGAGAGAGAGAGAGAGATCCCGTTTGTTATATGATTTCTCTTCGTTTTCCTAGTATACAAGAAGCAGAGAAACCGGACCCCAGACCCCCCTAGATGGCCCCTATGCCTACACCGAGGCTTCGTTCAAAGCGAGGGGAAGTACCAGCATCCTGACGACTGCTGGAACACGGCTAGGTAACCCAGCCACCTGTCTCTCTGGCTTAAAAGAGATACAAAATTACAAAAAAAAGAAAAATCATTAAAATTACGACAAAAATGTTTCAATAATTTATATATATATATATATATATATATATATATATATATATATATATATATATATATATATATTAAAGAAAGTCATTAAAGTTTATGTTTACCTGGAGGATTAAAATGACATAAAACGGATCGCAGAAAAGTACAATGTTTTGAATTCATGGAAGTGTTTAAATTGGACACATAATTAAACGCTTGTGAATGTGTGATATCGGCACTAACATTATAATAATTGTTTATTCCTTGAAAGTGAACATTACCAATATAATGCTACTTAATACGAAACTGAATTTTTCTGTCGTCGAGACAAATTCCAAACAGTTTAACTTTTACGTCCAACTGCGATCCAAATACGATTAAATATGTTGGCAACTGTCTTTCTTTAATGAAAAAAAAAGACATCCTAATTGATCGAGTATGATAGATGATGAAAAGAAATTATGAATATTTGGACTCGTTCATGTATTTGAATACAACAGTTTGACTATTTCTGCGTTTTAGCTTTCCAAGACTGGTGTTTGTCGTTTTCTTACTACATGTACGGGTACAACATGGGGGCCCTCGCGGTCAGGGCGGGCTACTCCGGCCTCGGTCTGCCGTATCGCTGGTACTGGTACGGCAACAAGGGCGCGAGATGGGAGCACCAGAGTATCACCATCCATGCTATTCCTAGACTCGTGGTACGTAATACATGTGTCAAGAGGAAATATGTGAAATTTTAATTCTGGACAGGGTGAATTTTAACTGCAATGGTGTCGCTCTCTCCCAATTTATTTGGTTTTTGTTTGGGAGCCTCCTCCCGAAAACGACAAAAAGGGTGGGGGTGGGGAACATGTCTATTGCAGCATTGCAGAGGGATAGATTTGAATAGCAGTATTCTAACCATCAATATCTTCTAATTTTACGAGTGTTAATTGTAATTAATAAAACATTACAAAACTCGTTTATCAAGAAACACATGGGATCCCTAAGTATTACATGTATACGCATAATATATGAATTCTATTGAGTTTATTTTCTTTACTTGACCAGTACTTTATGTTAAAAGCATGACTTTAAAATATTGAATTCAGACCAAATTCTAAAACCTTTAAGATTCTTTATTGTAGTGATAGAATTAACATGCATTTTAAAAAGTCGTGCAATTCATTTTACAGATTGAGATCATGGCGGTGCGAGGATGGGGCTATCGTAGTGATATGGCTGTGGACAACGTGTCTCTCACCCCGGGAACGTGCTGATGCTATAATCTTATTTGTTCATTTAATTTGTTTATTCTAATTAATTTATTTGGGTTTTTTTTAATGTATTGCATGCTTATTTTAGTTTCAATTATCAACATTTTATTTGTTCATTTATAAGAGATGGGGTACCGGTGTGTTGTTGTTCTATTTTGGGTGGAAAATGTTTTTATTTGTGGGAGGGGGGTTACTAATATACTATATGGTTTGTTTGTATTTTTTTATGGGGTTTTTTTGTGGGGTTGGTGGGTTAAAATTATGAATTGGTTCTATGCCCAATTGTAGCACTTTAAATTCAAAAAATGATTCACAAAGGATGTCATCACCAAAATATCTACAGTAATATCTTACTCTCTTAATTATATTTTTTAATAATTAGTGTGTGTCTGTAATTCCTATCAATTTATTTTCTTTTCAAAGATAAAACTTCTGGAAAAAGTTACTTCAAAGATAAAACATAATAAATCATCTAATAAACAAGTTTTATTTTTAAGGAGGTATGGGACACCTCCATTTTCAGACGTATTTTATTTTGAAATAAACCAATAAAATTATATTTTTTTCTTTAATGTGTAAACAGTGGGGTTTTTAATTTTTGTTTGTTTGTTTGATTTTTGTTTTTGTCGTTAAATTAGTTGAATAAACTGTTCTTCGTTTTCAAAAGAGTTCACGCTATCTATGTCTTTGTCTACGTGCATGTTTGTTTCACGTTATCGATGAAGGTACTGCAAGATCAGACCACAAGGCCACGAAACAGTCAAAGTTCATCAGTTGTCTGAAATTGTTATCATTAAAAGTACAAATGTTTTAAAAAATTATCTAAAACTGCTTCTTGATATTTGGGCCATTTTCCTATGTTGTATAGAATGACACATGGTTCTGTTTTAGACGCTGAAAATGTTTTGCATTTAAGGGGGCTGTATGGTCAACAAATTAACCATCAGATCTGCCTAAAATTTTAAGATATGATTTGTTTAGCTATAAAGTATTATTCAGTAAAGAAAAACTCCATATATTTTACCTTTAAAATTTGGGTATTTTCCTATATTTTTATACAGAGTTCTCCTTCTAAAGGGGATCAATACAGTCTAAAAATGGCCACGACCATAGAGCCCTCTTAATCAGTTTATGACGACATTGTGGAACATCTTATAATTAAAAAAATAATTTTGATTCTAATTCCATCGAAAAAGTAAAACTTCATATGATAGTCACAAACTAGTTTTTACAAAAGTAATAGCCAGAGACAACAAATAAAATGTCAAACGAAATACTAATTAAATATAAGCATATAAAAATATTTTTAATCAGTTTTTTAATCAATTTATATTTTAACAAGTGATAATTTTAGCATATATTTTCAAGTGTTAAGAACTTGTTACCTCAGCTACCTGTACAGAAAACAAATTTTTTCAGATTTTTAAACCTTCAAAATACGTCTGCAGCTATTCTACAGCTGTTCTAGATGATTAAAAAGGCATTGTTCTGTTCTTGTATGCGTAATTTGCATACAAAACAACATGCAGAACCTAATATTTATTGCTTTTTCATCTTTTGACAACAGTTTTGGCCAGAAACAAGCCAGTTGAAGATATGTTTACATTTTTATTCTCGAATGTACATCACCCTAAAATAATACTTGAAAAGGGGATTTAAAAATGTAGTTCAAAATGACATTAGCGAGGACAATCATACAAATTTGAAAAATGAACGCATTTAATCTTTTGTTATGGAGTCACTAGCAATAGGCATTTAAATATACTCTCAGCCATCGAACGCCATGTTTGAACTTTAACCACGTCTACATGTACGCAGGTATGTAAATCAAAATGCATGAAATATATTTTAAACAATGAACTACATGTATATATATTAATATATATTATATTGTGAACGAAATTAATCTATTTGAATCTTTAATAAAAATTTAAACTGAAATGATTTTGTTGCATCAACAAGTTCAATGTATGTTTATGATGGTTATTATACATCTGTTACATGTTTATTCCTGTTGCTAAATCAAAGCTTTGGATATTGATTATCTTTATTTCGCAACAGCATTATCATGGCGGAACCAGAAAACCCCAGCAAGCACGATGTGATGATAAGCTACAACTGGGGAAGCAAAGAAACTGTTCTGAAAATACGGGAAAAGCTAAGGGAAAATGGTATTTCCTGTTGGATAGACGTGGAGCACATGTCGGGATCAATCCTGGAGGCGATGAGCGCAGCGGTGGAGAACTGTACGATATTCCTGATGTGCTATTCCGGGGAGTACTCCGCGAGTGACAATTGTCAGGCAGGTAAAAGCTGAAAGGGGTGGAGGGGGTGTAAAAACTCTAAATGCAAATTATTTTGTTTAGACACTTATTAGACTGCTCTCTCTCTCTCTCTCTCTCTCTCTCTCTCTCTCTCTCTCTGACATTTTTATCAATCTGTGACATATCCATGCATTTAATGTTATTAACAAACATTTTTGGTATTTTTAGAAGCGGAATATGCCAAACAGAAAGACAAGATAATAATACCATGTAAAATGGAACGAGGATATGAAGCCAGCGGATGGTTGGGCTTTCTTATAGGCAGCAAACTTTTCTTTGAATTTTCCGGAAAGTATCCGTTCGGAAGCAAAATAAAAGACTTGTTACGTGAGATCAGAGTTCATCTTGATATGGAAACAGATGACAAACTTGCCACAGAAGTGCAAAAGTCTCTAAGAACTGAGGATCGTCCAACTGCGAATAACAGAGGAGCGGGTAAGAAATAACTCATGGACCTTACGAAGTTTTAGCAACAGTGTACAGTGTGTAGACAACTACAATTAATGTATTGCTATATTCTCTTGGGTTATCGATCTCTTTTGTCCATTCAAATATTTATGAGATGTTTGTTAATACGGGTATGTTCATAAGGTCTTTATTTAATGACATTGTTGATTAATACGCTTACCATCAGAAAGCGTTGAAAAAACATGGCGTCTTGCATATATAAACGCTATATATGCGTTTCCTACGAGATCTCGCTTTGGCTCAAAGAGTATTTCGAGATATGTTTATCATTACTTTAAATAAAAGCAATACTCAGTCCCTTAGATTTTTTTCATTACCAAAATAATTGACATACTGGTTATTTATATATAAAGAAAGCATTAGGATTATGTATAAATTGATCAATTGAAAAGTCAAACCGATGATAGGCATGGCATATAAGTATTAACACATGAGATTAAAGTCAACTTACGACTATATTGTCATCTAATCTCAGCTATTTTTTTTGTAGATTCGTCAAATGTTTTGAGTCTCAACGGATCTCTCTTAGATTAATTGTCAGGCTGTTCGTTGTTCTTGAGTGTATTTGTGATTCTCATTTTTATTTTATTGTAGGAGGTTCACGTATTGTGAAGGAATATCCCGTACATGACGTAGAAGGTGTCCGTCATATTGCTCACTGTCCGCCAGACAAGTTTTGGATTGGGTATGAAAAGAATATAGCCCTAATTGACAGTGAAGGAAACAAGCTCAATGAAATTCAGCGATTCCGGTTTACTTTCGGGGCACATTCTGTTACAAAGGAAGGATACCTAGTATACTTAAGTGGCGTCTCGGTGAAGAGGTACCTAAGTGAAACGAGCTCAGAGAATTTCATCACGGGTACGAACGTTGATGGCTGGAAGGCACGAACCATATATGCCAGTCATCGCACTGGTGACGTCATCGTCGGACTTCAAAACGAAGGAAAGGGTATTGGGAAACTTACTGTATACGACAATGAAGGGACATACAAGCAGGCGATAGAAAATGACGTAAATGATAAACCGTTGTATACGTGGCCACGATACATCACAGATAATGTTAACGGGGACATCGTGACGTCAGATTGGTATGGTGGAATTGTAGTGACGGACCAAGCTGGGACTCACCGCTTCACGTACAATCTGTCCATCCCGCGCGCGGTTGTAACAGACTCTAACGGTCGTATATTTGCTTGCAATAACACTCCGAAAATCCACGTGCTCGATCAGAATGGCAAGTTTCTGATGAACATCCTCACGGGATCGAAAGATGTCTTCAGTCTGTACATCCATCAAGACACAGAACTCTATGCTGGATATAACTCAGCCAAAAAGATTGTGGTCTATAAATTGTAAACGTACGTTAATAGGAATTTCCGTTCATTTACTTCTTAGCAAAGAAACAAAATTTAATTTAAAGATTATAAACCAGAATTTGGTTATTAAAGAAGCATGGTCACGGTTTTGAACAAAAATTATTTTTCCGATTTAAATGTTTACAATACTTCAGTAAGGCATTTGTAATAAGCAACCAAAATTTGAGTGTCATGCATTCGTTGAGTTATAAGCGAGTTACAGCGCTTATAATTATTTGCTATGTAAACAAAGCTTTTGTTTACATTTTGAATGTTGAAGTGCAAAATTCCAGTTTTAGACCTAAAATGAATGTGTTAAACGTTAGGAACTGTTTATTTTAATTAATTTTAAAATTAATTAGAAGATAAACAAATCAGCTTGAAAAAGATTTTTTACTGGAATTTACTGGTATATTGTAAACAAAAACAGGGCACGAGCCTTGTTTACCTAATATGAATCTTGTATCTTGCTTATATCTATACCACTGATTCTCAAATTTCAAGATTCAGGTAAAACATGTTTTAACCCCTTTGTTGGACAATCTCGTAATATTCCCAGTCTCTAGAGAGATTATCAAACAATATTTGGAAAAACAGTGTAATAAGAATAAATCATTGTGAAAAAAATGATATTATAATAAGATTTTGATCTTGTTCTAAATAGTTTTGGATTATACCAATTATAGATTTAGATTATAGCAAACACCAAGACAGTCCTGCTTTACTTACCTTACAACAATATACTCTCGTAAATTTTTTATTCATTACTTTTTTATGGCTTAATTCTGTTTGTTTTGAAAATTATGGAGGAGTTAGAAATATACACTACAAAATGGCTGGGTTTTTTTGCACCTTTGATATCATATTTTATTTCAATTTTACGAAATTAGATAAATGTTGGCAGGACATTACAAACACACGAATTGTTGGATTGGCAAAGTATCAGTTACTTTCTCTATTATATAGGCAACGCACTCTGTTTAGGCTGTCAACAGTTTTGGTACTTCTAAAATAAGATGCCACGTCATTCACTTTTCAAGGAAATATGTTAAAAATTTCAAGCGGACATGTTTGTTTCGTGAAAAAAGCTGCATAAATTTACACATCTTTATTGTCCGGTAGGTGAAATTTAAATACGTAAGAACATATTAATTATTAATATAGTTTAATGATGGTAAGGGATTTAATAATATCCTTACCACAATATCCTTTAAGATAAGTCCGAAATATCCGATGTTTTCCTGGCTTTTTAAGGATTTTGATATTTTACTTGCCAGGAATACGTCAGAACCGGCGCCATTACGAAAACTGGAAAATCGCCGCCTCCAACAAACACATTCAATTTGGCTAAAGGTATCCTTAAGTAAAAGGTAAATAATGAGAAATCACTCACATTTTTAAGATGATGTCACCCGGTCAAATATTGGGCCCAAGAAGGGGTGCAAAGTTCAACATAGGAATATACAATCGTGCCCAAATTATAATACTTTTCTACCCCCAATGCTTTTGCGTTAGTGGATGAACTCCAACTATTTATGATATTACAATGTATCTATACTTATAAATGAAGACATTTTGCCAATAAACTCCGAAATGCCTACACCAGAGTAACTGCGTACACCTTTGATATTTCAACACGTGTGAGATGAAGTCCGTAAACTATAATTGAATTATGCATGATAAATAATTATTGTAAAATTAATTAAAAACCTACTTCATTTAATTTTTATCCTTACAAGATGGCCGCGCATTCCCCTTAACAATGGTAAATGAAATGGTAAATAAATGGTAACTTGACCTGCTTATGCAAGGAGAGGAATAACATAGGTATAGCCTGTTTTCCAATCCTTATTGAATCTATTCATTAAAAATATGTTTAAACTAACTTTTATCATATATTTTTATTTTACAAGCCATGATATCTATATCCATCTAACCTAGTAGTAGACTAAAAGTGATGGTTATTATAAGCTTGTGGCGTAGAGATTAAACCTTATTAAAACAAAAGAATTTGAAAAACAAAGTAGAAACCGATTAATTAATTAATCTACCTGATACCCCTTTTCGCCAACAGAGAAATAGACAGAGGGACATGCAAAAAATGCATGATTTCAAAACAGTACTATTTTATACATAATTGTATCATTAATGGTTGAGCTCAATCCACTAATCCAATAAAAATATATCATTATTACGAGATACTTATTTTGTGTTTTTATTTTATATAACTAGTGGATGTGAAATTTGACCATTAATGATTTAATTTTGAAATCGTATCATTAATGGACGGATAGGTAGTTCGTTGATAATAAAATTACATGTATATCACTGATGTTCAGATTTCTGACTACTAATGCAACTTTATATCATTAGTGGAACCATTAGATGTTACTACAGACGTACGTATTCTCCCGTTTACAGCCTACATTCTCATCCCAAGAAGAAAGGAATGTCTCCAAACAATATATATTTTTCTTAAGAATGTGATAGCCAGTTTTGAAAAAAAAATGATAAGGAAGAAATCTAGTATAAAGATGAAATAAAATTATACTTATACTGTTTTAGAATACTAGTAGATGATGTTCATGTCTGGATGAGTATATGTGTATATACTAGATACCCACTACTTATATTAAATGTCTAGATACTATCTAGACATTTGATATACATATACATTGTAGTTTCGATTGACATCTTTTTGGGAACCAGTTGGTTATAATTGACCAGGTCCAAGGATCTTGAAGCTGTCTCAGACATAATTCAGAATTTGTACACAGTTTAAAAGTTTTATTATGACATGCAAACAAAACGCAGAATGTAATATAGGGTTGTTTTTATCTTGTTGCTTCTTAAGGTGGTATGGGACATCTGCCGATATTAATGTGGATTAAAGTACCTTATAATCAAAATACTTTCACATTGTTAACATTATTTATTATAAAGGTTTAAATATCATGCAGAACTATCATGATAGCAGGATGCAGCAGAATAAAATTCTGAAAAATTCATAGTTCATAAATTTGTATGATCCTGGAACCAGGTGAGCGAACTGATCCGCAGGTTTTTGTTTAGCAATAGTGACACCCTCTCAACTTATGATATGAGTGCCTTCCCCTAGTTTTCGGCGTGTTATTTCAACACTCCTATTTATTTTTTTTGATATAAAAGAGCCTCAACAACTGTGTCATGGCGGAAGGTAAAGAACCCGACAAACACGATGTGGTGATAAGCTACAACTGGGAACACCAAACAACCGTTCTGAAAATACGAGAAAAGTTAGAGAAAAATGGCATTTCCTGTTGGATAGATGTGGAGAACATGTCGGGATTGATCCTGGAAACCATGAGCGCAGCGGTGGAGAACTGTACGATATTCCTGATGTGTTATTCCGGGAAGTATTCGGAGAGTGAAATTTGTAAAAAAGGTGAGTGATTATTTAATGTGTGACAAGAAACTAAACAGCTAGAAAAAGTGCTCTCTCTCTCTCTCTCTCTCTCTCTCTCTCTCTCTCTCTCTCTCAGTATATTTGTTAATGATCACTGTGTCTTGTGCACTTTTCATAGGGAATGCAATAAGAACGAGCACTAGTGTTTTACTTCCGATGTATTTACATGTTTAATGCTATCAATTTCTTCAATTTCTTATTTAATTATATAGAGGCTGAATATGCCGAAGATAGAGATAAGATCATTATACCTTGTAAAATGGAGAAAGATTTTGATGCCAGCGGATGGTTGGGCATTCTAATTGGCAGCAAAGTTTACTTTGAATTTTCGGGAAAGTATCCATTTGATGACAAAATGAAAGAATTGTTACGTGAGATCAAAATGTATCTTAAAACAAAGACAGATGAAGGAAGAACTGAAGATCCTACCAAAAATAACGGAGACGAAGGTTAGAAATTGTAAAGAAATCACTTGGCTTGTTTTAATGGTGCCTGCGGTCCAAACCTTCCTTACACGCATATGCGCATACACAGTTCATTTATATTGACCAATACCATTATAGAACGGTATACAGAGATTATAAAACACAATAAATAATTAATGTTTGTAAAACCAATAAATATCACATGCGTGAGAAAGAATTCAGTACAAAGGAATCATTCTTTGAGTATTATGAGGTGATCAAATACGGTCAGGATGATCAAATCCAACAAAGCCCGAAGGGCTTAATAATAGGGTTGATAGGGTTGATCACGCCCGACCATATTTGATCACCTCATGATATTCAAAGAATTATTCCTTATTACTTATATTTATATAATTTTCAGCAATTGTGCGATTAAATAGTAAGATATTTATTGATTAAATGTATTCGACTATACGTTACAAAATGATTCGTAGTGTTATCACAAAGACACTGCAAAAAGTAAATATCATTAAATCAGCTCTCGCACAGTGTTACTCGTGAGAGTCGATCAGATATAAAGTCTAAATTAACGGCTTAAAGTTTTATGGGTGTAGTTTGAATTGCATTTTCCTTTCTTTCTTTCTTTCATTCTTTCTTTTTTTAGGGAATTCACGTTTAGTGAAAGAAATTTCCGTACCAGATGCAAATATGTTCAACATATGGCTCATGTTCCGCCAGACAGGTTTTGGACTGGGTACGAAAGGAGTACAGATATAAGGTGGCTCAAAACACCCACAGTTTATTCCAATTCGCAGGACAGTTAACATTTTGCTTTCAAACAGCAGTAAAAGGGATCGTTTTGCTTTTGTCATTTTTTTTCTGCCTAATGAATGTTTCTAAACTAGTTTGGGTGTATTTGTAAAGATATATGGGTCACTTTAACTTGACCATGTCTAAATTTGACGGTCACGTGACTTGTTAGTGTCACGTGGGCGTCTTTTTGCTAGCGCTCTCGAGCGCTAGCAACTACGTTAGTCTTTTTTACTGGAATACGCATGCTCGACTTCAAGGTAGGGCATTCTGGGAATACTACTGTAGATAATTATACCATGTCAATTTTGTTTTATCATCTACATATGATCTGAAATTTTGTATTTTGTTGTAAATGCCCAAACGTAACAATATCTTAGGTCTTATAATGCCAAGTTATATCTTAAATAATAATAAAAGCTAGCTTTTCTTGACTACCTTCAAGCCCGAAAAACAACATTGGATATGTTTTCCGAGCTTGCCGGAAAGGCCCGATAAGATACGATTGCTCCAAAACAGTACCAATAGTTATACTGATCTCTTATCTTTTTTACCTCAAAATTGAAAGTATTTATAGTAAATACAGAATGATTAAAGCACAGTTTAAGAGTTATGCCAGTACCGGTGTGAATCTCACTCTAGATTCACCATTCTGAATTGAGACCCCCACCCACTCTGAACACAATTCCAGTGCACCACTCTGCCTTCCTATTAATAATTAATCAATATTGAAACTTAAATCAATGGTTTAGAAATCTACTTTTGTGTTTTATGATGGCTAAAGCGCTAGCATACCAATATATTTAAAGGATAAGCTTGTAAACAAAAAACGTCAATGCTAAATTGAGACAAAAAGTTCAAGGGCAAGGCAAACAAAGTTCAGAGTAAGTAATATGCCAACTTATTCAAAATTATACATACATCAGAGAAATCAATGCTCATTCAGTTGTAAAAATCGCTTATTATGTTAATTTCTGATAACACTTGCTACTTGTTCCGAAAATAGCGCATGTTTATACATTTCGAATTTAACCCTCATTTCTCAACAAATGAGCATCAGTTTTCATAAAAAGGAAGAAAATCATACCAAGTTTAATCATATCTATAGCTGCCCTGCCCTTGAACTTCAGCATTTAATTAGTCAACCAGGAAGGACTCTCAAATCAGTACACATTTCAAATTGATCCCAAGAGGGGAAATAACTCTTTCAGCGATTACTCTGAAATAGGCGCGATGTCATTTTATCACCTAATCCGAAATTATTTTCAGACATATTTCATTAGTCCATCGTGTATATGGTTTTTGAAACATTAATTTTGTTTTATTTATTTTTAAAGAGGCTTGGTTGTTACGATGAATCGCAAGCATTTCCTCTATTATAGATGTAAACAAAAACAGTTGTGTATCATTTTTCGTTAACTGCATGCGTGGAGTTAGCAATTTCCTAAATTTATAAGGAAGCAGAGAAAAAGTATAATAGAGCTAATTGTTCAAAATTGTTTGAGGGTGAGGTGAAGTCCCCTGTTAATTTGTTTTTCATAATTCGTTTCTATGAATCTATAACGCAACAGTTCATACAAATTCATGGACAAAAAGCATTTTTTTTCAATTATTAACAATTTAGGGTTTACATTTATTATTGACAAAGGCAATTCAATAAAACCTCTCCTATCAAGTTTAAAACATTAAAAAAATTTAATTCATCAAAGCTGAAGTGTTATCAAGTTTTTTAGTTTTTTTTTTTTATAATTTTGAACGGTGTTCATATGTTGATGTATTTAAAGGGAAAGTAGAGAGATCAGTTTTTAGTAGTTAAAAATTAAGTTGATTTGATTTGATTTGAACATATTTTATTGTATACAACATATACAAAAGGATAAGAAACAAGTTCGAACAACTTAAGAGTTTTTCTCCTTAAATTGTAAATAAATGTAACAATAACACAAACGTCATTGAAAATTGTACAAATCAAATATACAGAATATGCACAAACAAAAGTTAAAAATTGATAGTTAATGAAGTATTATTTCAACAACTGAATCTTCTGGAGTCTCGAATATACGTCTGAACATAAGAAAAAATGCAGTTATTTAATTCAGTAAGTAAAGTAGTATCACCCCAAAGTAGAAGATGTGTATCTATAATAGTCAACTCATTTTACCTTAGTAATCTATCCATAAATTTATATCTAGCGTTTGAATATTTCTTACAAATGAAAAAAAAAATTATATGCCTCTTCACTCATGCCACAAGAATACAAAGGTGAATTAACAATATTGCGTCTATAAAGAACATAATTTATAACACATGCGTGTCTTAGTTTTGTATGTATTATATTAAGCAAACGTGGACCATATGAAAAATATACAGGTGGTTTGGGATTGTTGATATTGTTAGAGCTAACACTTATGCGAAATTGTTTAATTGAAGTAGCCTGTCTTGATTCAATACTAAGAGAGTTCCACTTTGATACAGCATTTGGTATAAATGACTTTTTGTAAACTTCGAGTCTGCATTTTGGTAGTATATATTTATCTCCATTGCGAAAATTATATGAGGACATGTTATTGATTTTACTATGTAACACTTCTTTGAGATACGGTGGAACTTCGTTATTATGAACATTGTACATGCTAACTAGTTTAGCAGTTGATCGTCTAGATGACAGTGGTTCTAATCAAGTTTCTAAATATAGAGAATCTATGGAAGCGAGTATAGGAAGGACAGTGATGATCCGGGCTGCACATAATTGTACTTTTTCTATGAGCTCGTTATCAGATGAGCTACATCCATCTCAAACAACAGAGGCATATTCTAGTGGTCTTATAAAAGTAGTATACATTTTTAAAAGATTATTTCTTCCCAAAGTAAATTTTTGGTTTTTTAGTTAGAAGTCCTAATTTTTTCTAAGCCGTACTTGTTATTTTGTTTATGTATTGAGACCAGCCTAAATCGCATGAAACAAACAATCCTAAATGCCCGTGCACTGGCACGAACTCTTACTGTCAATGTTGAAAAAATTAATTTAGGGGAACCGATGTGCCTATTCATTGGCCTTAGTTTTACAGGGATTAAACTTTAACAACCATTTTGTTTGACCATTTATCTAAAACACTGATGTCATGGTTCAAAGTTAATTCGATTTCGTTCAAATTCTTTGATGCATGTTGAATTGAGTTATCATCAGCAAATAATCTACAGAAATCTTCATATTTTCAGCAACATCATTAACATAGATTAAAAATAATAGAGGTCCAAGAACAGAGCTTTGAGGTACCCCTGCCTGCATGTAAACATGCACTCGAAGGCAATTGACCTTTGTACATAACCTTTTGGGTAAAAAATTATGTTCACATAATCTTGCCATTAAAAAAAGGTAGACTCTTATCTATCCAATGCATGAAAGACTTTGTAATTATTGTAGCACTGGGGCAATTGAAGATGCCTTTCATTTTTTATTCAGCTGTTCTAAATATATTCATTTGAGGGCAGTTTCTGAAAGAAATTTATATAATACATGTTTTCATACTAGAAATACTTTTTCAAAAATGTCATATCCTTAAGTCGAAGTTCTATTTAATAATAAATCTTCAACAGTGTTGAAAATAACTATCTCATTTATCAATAAATGTACATCAGACAGAAAAAGTGCACTTATTGTATCAATTGTTTATTATGATGTCTAGCTTAATTGTCAGAACTTGTATTTTCCTCTCATGTGAATGTGAAATATATATAGGATCTCTCATGATTTGCGATGGTATATGATTTTTATCCAACGAGTTGTGTGTTTTCTATCCCCGAGCTTGGCGAGGGGATAGAAAACACACAACGAGTTGGATAAAAATCATATACCATTGCAAATCATGAGAGATTCTTTTTATCACATGTTTTACCATGTACTTTGTTAAACCTCAATCTTTTCTATAAAAATTATAATTGTGAACCGCACAACACATATACTAAAAGACGTCAACAACTTTACGCACGGAAAAAAGTTCCTTAAAGATTAACAAACAAACATTTCATTTACGAGCATATTTTTATAAATTCATGAAAGAAAAAAATAAAACAGCATTGAATGTTTCACATTAACAACTCTACACTTTTCAACTGAATTGTTTTGTTACTTTTCCATACGTCAATCATCCGCCTGAAGCTACGTAATGTTTAATTATGACGTCATGTGGCGTAAGAACACACAGTGGAATATCAAAAATTTATCCCATGAGTGATATCCATTACATATTGAGATAAACATGTGATAAAATGATATATTTTTCATAATGATGTGTAATAAAAACAATACTTCTGTTTATGTATATATTGGGCCTTTGCCAATTAGTGTAATTGTGTTTGTACCAATAACACATTTGTACCGTAGGCGTATTTGTATAAAAAATAACCCTTATCTTACTATATATATCATGCATAATTAGATAAAAACTATTATATAATAATTTTCAAAACAGCAGAAATATGTTTTTGATCAGTTGTTCATCGACAGGTCATCTAATTTCCAGAAAATCAAATAAGTTGTATTTAATCCTTTAACCTATACTGTACTGATTTTCAGAAAATCAAATAAGCTGTTATTACACAGTCTTATTTTGTTTACTTACTAATTGAAAAAAAAACCTGTTGTGTAAAGCTTAGTATTGTCAGTGAACTGCTATGAATTGATTCGATCGTGTCGATTAATTCCTGATACAAATGATCAACAATTTAACGGACTGGTAATAAACCTACAAGTATACATTGTACATGCAAAATTTTATGTAAACAATGCAGTGTCTTCTCGTGTTTTGAACGAAAAAACACAATAAGTTGATCAGATATTCAAACATGAATTCATAAAATAATTTGGTTGCCATATTAGTTTCGATCGCTACTCAACTGTCACTGGGGATATATACCGGCCGAGAAAAATACAGTCGAATGCTTTCCGATCGAGGCATTCAGGTTGTACGGACTTCTAAATGATAGAACTACACAATGTAAAAATGAATAAAGGAAACTACAATCAATAAAAAATAAAAGATGGTTTATTCTTAGATAGAATTTCCAATGTATCCGCAATATTATACACAGACAGTGCTGTGTTGTCTGACTTCGCATGCACATCGAACAAGTGTCGTTCATACAGAGTGCATAACGTCTGCATCTTATTGTAGACCACGGTCGCACTACATCCAACATAGTTGATAAGTGCTGGTAATTCCAAGAATGTATAAACAACGTAACATCACTTTTATCAGTTTGTAACTCCCTTTTCTAAAGTCCATGCTGTCACTGCACGATCTGCTGAGTGTGTTTGCGCATGTGTGATATCATAACAGTATGACATGAAGAAAGTTCTACAATGATCGAGGATTTTTTAAATATGTGTACCTGATTTCAGTCTGTTTTGTTTCGTCTTACATTGGTTGTCATAATATTTTTGTTCAAGGCGCGTTTATTCAAATCTTTCCGTCCAATGTAAAGTGCTCTGGTGAATGAAATACCTAAATGCGGTGAAGCATGAATTGTGCTCTCGGCCTTATATTGGGGGTGGTTAGCGATGAGCAGAACAATAGAAATCGACATCTAATATGGCGGTAGTGGGAGATAAAAGAGAAATATTGCGTATTTATGAATTCATGTCAGCTTTTAAATAGAGTAAAATACTTATTTAGTTATCTGGTACATTACAAATTCCCTGTATATCTATTCTACATACCTGATAAATCTTCAAAAGATCGCCATCATCGAAAACACCAGCTACATGTGTGCATTATCGATATAATCAAACGCACTGTCCATCTTCATCTTCAGCTAAGTCATCCAATTAATCCATGCAGAATATTGAAAGGGACGGGGTCACTGCTTCTATCACGCTTCTGGGGGTTTTCAATGTTAATTCGTTCTTGTATTTTTTTTTAATCGCGCCTTTTCTGAAAATAATACCTTTTTTGTCCTCCTTTTTCAAAAGAGCGGTTCCCATACAATTCGTTAAATCAGCCAGTACTTTTTTGCGTACTGCGTCATCAAAACGTGGTGTATAGAGCTATCTTCATTAATTGACAGTAAAGATAACAAGCTCAAAGACATTCAGCGATACCGGTTAACTTTCGGGGCACATTCTGTTCCAAAGGAGGGATATCTAATATATTTGAGTGGTGTCTCGATGAAAAGGTACCTCAGTGAATCGAGCTCGGAGAATTTCATCGCAGGTAGCTGGAAGGCACGAACGATATATGTCAGTCATCGGACTGGTGACGTCATCGTCGGACTTCAGAACGAAGGAAAGGGTATTGGGCTATATACGACAATGAAGGCGCGGGACATACAAGCAGACAATAGAAAATGACGCTAATGATAAACCGTTTTATTATATACCAATCAATTCTCCTTTCTTGATAGTGTCAAATTTAAAGAGTGTGGTCCGATTTTCCGGATCCCCTCACTGTGGTTTTCTTATTCCTATCACCACTCTCTGAAACTGATGACGTAGTACACATAAAATGACGTCTGTATTTTAGCGCGTTTTAAAAGAGTTCATCTGAAAATAGCTTTGTTATATACGTAAACATCAAACAATTGATTTTAAAAAGATAGTTTTGAAAATAAAACTTATAAATGGACAAGGGTACATGTAAATAATAAATTTATCATTATAACAGTAACTTGATCCAAAGAGCCAGATCACGTCTCGTTGCCAGGCCGGATCATCAGAATCAAACTAGATGCTTCGCGTCTCGTTTGATCTGATGATCCGCGCCTGGCAACTCGACGTGATCCGACCCTTTGGATCAAGTTACTGTTATAATGAGATATCTATCTATCTATCTATCTATCTATCTATCTATCTATCTATCTATCTATCTATCTATCTATTTATCTATCTATCTATCTATGTACAGGAGCCACGATACGTCACAGATAATGTAAACGGGGACATTGTGACTTCAGACTGACTGGCGGGATTGTAGTTACGGATCAAGCTGATACTCACCGCTTCACGAATAATCTGTATTTTCCACCAGCGGTCTTAAGGATGACGTTTACTCAGAATGAAAAAAAAATTCCACTGATGATAATGAAAAATCATCTTTTATGTGTTATAGACCATTTATTGTACTGTTATTTTTCACTTTCAAAAAAGTAGGTCAGTGACCTACTTTTTGAGTAAATGGCTATTGAATATTTTTGGAAAATTTAAGAAAAAGCCCTAAAACTTTTACACTATGATTGAGATTTTCTTGATTGTGAAAATAATACAAATTGCTAAACTCTTTTTAAAATGAAATACAGTTTATTATGGCATGTCAAACGTTGCAATATTCTATCATTAATTTTTATTGTAAAATTTTCTATTTGTATTCTATAATTAATTTGTTTTGTAAAATTTTCTATTTGTATTCTATAATATTCAATTTGTATTCTATAATTTTCCATTTGTTTTCTATAATTTTCATTTGTATTGTATAATTGTCTATTTGTATTGTTAAATCTTTATTTGTATTGTATAATTTTCCATTTGTATTCTATAATAATCATATGAATTCTATAATTCCATTTGTATTCTATAATTTTCATTTTTATTGTATAATTTTTCATTTGTATTCTATAATTTTCATTTGTATTCTATAATATTCCATTTGTATTGCATAATTTTCCATTTGTATTGAAAAAAATTTTATTTGTATTGTATAATTTTCATTTGTATTCTATAATTTTCCATTTGTATTGTATAATTTTCATTTGTATTCTATAATACTCCATTTGCATTGTATAATTTTCCATTTGTATTCTAAAGTTTTCTATTTGTATTGTATAATTTTCCATTTGTATTTTATAATTTTCCATTTGTATTGTATGATTTTTATTTGTATTCTATTAATTTCCATTTGTATTGTATAATTTTCCATTTGCATTGTAAACTAAGAAATTATAGAATATAAACGGAAATTTATAGAAAACAAATGAAAAATCATAGAATACAAATGAACACTATGCAATACACATGGGAAAATACAAAATGCAAATGAAAATTTATACAATACAAATGGAAAAGATCGAATATTGCAACGTTTGACATGCCATAGTTTATGAATGGCAGTGGCACTAAATAGATACAAAGCATATATAAGATATGATTTGTTAAGCTATAAACTATTATTCAGTAAAGAAAATCTCCATATATTTAATATACATTTAATCGGTTTATGACGACATGGTGGAACATCTTATAATTAAAAATATTAATTTTGATTCTAATTCCATCGAAAAGGGAAAATTCATATTCTAGTCGCAAACTAGTTTTTATCAAAGTAACAGCCAGAGAGAACAAATAAAATGTCAAACGAAATACTAATTAAATAAAAGTATATAAAACTATTTTTAATCAGTTTTTTAATTAATTTATATTTTAACAAGTGACAATTCCTGCATGTATTTTCAAGTGTTAAGAACTTGTTACCTTAGCTACGTGTACAGCTGGTGTACAGCAAACAAACTTGAAGCTTGTTAGTTTGTTAGTGATACAAAGTTATATTTAAGGGGGATGTGCGGCCATCTTGTACATTGAGGATAAAAATGTTAACATTTCTTGAACTGGCTTGTTTCTGCCTAAAACTGACTAAAACTGTTGTCAAAAGACAAAAAGCAATAAATATGTTCTAACTGTTTTTTTGTATGCAAATTACCCATACAAGAGCAGAACTACTTAGAACTGCGTAGCTGCAGACTTAAATTCAAGATTTAAAAATCTGAAAAAATATGAAAGGAGGTCATTAGTGTCCACTATTCAACCATTTCTTGAGAAAAAGGTCTTAACTTGCTTATTTAAGTTGTAACTTTGTCTCAAAAGAGGGTACCCTATTCTTAAGATGGGTCTCAAAAACCATCAATTCGCACGATATATTTTTGTCTGTGTCTATGGGAGTACATGGAAGTTATATTTTCATTGAAAAATACATGTATATTTTTTATTTAAGACAATTAATTTTTTGGACTCTACCGTACTTCTAAAAATAATTAAATTCAATTTATACTTATAGAAATGAAAAAAAAAACCCTTGGAACTGGTATAGAGATGCCTGTCACATTCAAGACAGATCGTTTTGAATTGACATTTATTTTCTTGTTCTAAATATATAGATCCCATGCCGACTGATAAAATAGGGTACTCTATTTTGAGGCAAAGTGACTGCAAAAATGTGCAAGATTCAACCTTTTACTCAATAAATGGTTGTTAGGAGGACACCAATGAACCCCTTTCTTATTTTTTCAGATTTTTAAACCTTCAAAATAAGTCTGCAGCCGCTGTTCTACAGCTGTTCTAGATGATTAAAAAGGCATTGTTCAGTTCTTGTATGCGTAATTTGCATACAAAACAACATGCAGAACCTAATATTTATTACTTTTTCATCTTTTGACAACAGTTTTGGCCAGAAACAAGGCAGTTCAAGATATGTTTACATTTTTATTCTCAAATATACAACATGGCCGCACATCCCCCTTAAATAATACTTGAAAAGGGGATTTAAAAATGTAGTTCAAAATGTTAATTGCGAGGACAACCATACAAATTTGAAAAATGAACGCATTTAATCCTGTTATGGAGTCACAAGCAATAGGCATTTAAATATACTCTCGGCCATCGAACGCCAAGTTTGAACTTTAACCACGTCTACATGTACACAGGTATGTAAATCAAAATGCGTGAAGTATATTTTAACAACGAACTAAATATATTATATTGTGAACGGAATTAATCTATTTGCATCTTTAATAAAAATTTAAACTGAAATGATTTATTTGTTGCATAAACAAGTTCAATGTATGTTTATAATGGTTATTATACATCTGTTACATGTTTATTCCTGTTGCTAAATCAAAGCTTTGGATATTGATTATTCTTATTTCGCAACAGCATTATCATGGCTGAACCAGAAAACTCCAGCAAGCACGATGTGATGATAAGCTACAACTGGGAAAGCAAAGAAACTGTTCTGAAAATACGGGAAAAGCTGAGGCAAAATGGTATTTCCTGTTGGATAGACGTGGAGCACATGTCGGGATCAATCCTGGAGGCGATGAGCGCAGCGGTGGAGGACTGTACGATATTCCTGATGTGCTATTCCGGGAAGTACTCTGAGAGTGACAATTGTCAGGCAGGTAAAAGCTGAAAGGGGGGATAAAACCCTAAATGCCAGTTATTTTGTCAAGACACGTATTAGATTGGTCTCTCTCTCTCTCTCTTTCTCTTTCTCTCTCTCTTTCTCTCTCTCTCTCTCACACACACACACACACACACACACACACACACACACACATTTTTATCAATATGTGACATATCCATGCATTTAATGTTATTAACAAACATTTTTGGTATTTTTAGAAGCGGAATATGCCAAACAGAAAGATAAGATTATAATACCATGTAAAATGGAACGAGGATATGAAGCCAGCGGATGGTTGGGCTTTCTCATAGGCAGCAAACTTTTCTTTGAATTTTCCGGAAAGTATCCGTTCGGAAGCAAAATGAAAGACTTGTTACGCGAGATCAGAGTTCATCTGGAAACAGATGACAAACGTGCCACAGAAGTGCAAAAGTCTTTAAGAACTGAGGACCGTCCAACTGCGAAAAATAGAGGAGCGGGTAAGAAATAACTCATGGACCTTACGAAGATTTAGCAACAGTGAACAGTGTGTAGACAAAATTAATACAATTAATGTATTGCTAGGTTCTGTGGGTTATCGATCTCTTTTGTCCATTCAAAGATTTATGAGATGTTTGTTAATACGGATGTGTTCATAAGTTCTTTATTTAATGACATTGTTGATTAATACGCTTACCATCAGAAGGCGTCGAAAAAACATGGCGTCTTGCATATATAAACGCTATATATGCGTTTCCTACGAGACCTCTCTTGGCTCAAAGAGTATTTCCGAGATATGTTGATCATTACTTTATATAAAAGCAACACTCAGTCCCTTAGTTTTTTTATTACCAAAATAATTGACATACTGGTTATTTATATATAAAGAAAGCATTAGGGTTATGTATAAATTGATCAATTGAAATAAGCATTGCATATAAGTATTAACACATGAGATTAAAGTCAATTTACGACTAAGATAATGTCATGTAATCTCAGCATAGTCTGTCCCAAGATATTTATGCCGCACATTTTCTTAAACTGTTCTATATTTATAAATACATCTGGGTTCAAACGATGCCCATTCAATAGTATGAAAAAATCCCAAGATTTCCCCTTTGAAACGCCCCCTCTAGCTTGTCGGGTTTCAATACACGGCTAATCAAAGTACTGAAGTACTGACGGGAGTTGATTTTATCGATTATTATTTATTTTAAAATCAACGATGTGTTATTTTGTATGGGAAGTAGCTTCTAATCTTTATTTAAATTACACACATTTTTATGATATGAATTCTCGGACTTTTCCGACAAGAATTTCGCGAAAACCCCATATGAATCATGTGTTGTGATATTTAAAGATAGAATTAATTCCATCAAACTATGTATCAGTAATCGAAATATTTCTAGAAAATTGTATGGATCCAAGCAATATTGAACTCTTGTCTCGTTCAACAAGACGCTCGGCTGCCGTCGTTAATCTCCGACAAGCAAAAGAGACTCTCTGCTTGTCGGAGATTTACGGAGACAGACGAGCGTCGGGTTGAACGAAACTATCTTGAACTCTGGCGTAGGAATACATACTACTACAAAAAATATCTAAATTCTTCGTACCATTTAGTATTCCGAGTTACTTCCGAATGGAGAAAAGATGTAAACATTCCCCATTATAACGAATTTTTCTGAGTGAAAAAACGATAATGTGTAAATGAAGATATCTTGGAAATTTTCCCTTTCATCGATTTCAATTGCACTTCTCTCAAAGGTATGTGTATCTTTATTAAAATTCGTCCAAATGTGTGGCATAAATATCTTGGGACAGACTATAGATTCGTCAATTTTTTTTAGTCTCGACGGATCTCTCTTAGATTATTTGTCAAGCTGTGTGTTGTTCGTGAGTGTATTCATGTATCTTTTTTTATTGTAGGAGGTTCACGGATTGTGAAGGAATTTCCCGTACATGACGTAGAAGGTGTCCGGCATATTGCTCACTGTCCGCCAGACAAGTTTTGGATTGGGTACGAAAAGAATATAGCCCTAATTGACAGTGAAGGAAACAAGCTCAAAGAAATTCAGCGATTCCGGTTTACTTTCGGGGCACATTCTGTTACAAAGGAGGGATATCTAGTATACTTGAGTGGCGTCTCGGTGAAGAGGTGTCTCAGTGAAACAAGCTCAGAGAATTTCATCACGGGTACGAACGTTGATGGCTGGAAGGCACGAACCATATTTGCCAGTCATCGCACTGGTGACGTCATCGTCGGACTTCAAAACGAAGGAAAGGGTATTGGGAGACTGGCTGTATATGACAATGAAGGGACATACAAGCAAACGATAGAAAATGACGCTAATGATAAACCGTTGTATACGTGGCTACGATACATCACAGATAATGTTAATGGGGACATCGTGACGTCAGATTGGTATGGCGGAATTGTAGTTACGAACCAAGCTGGGACTCACCGCTTCACGTACAATCTGTCCATCCCGCGCGCAGTTGTAACAGACTCTAAAGGCCGTATATTTGGTTGCAATAACACCCCCAAAATCCACGTGCTCGATCAGAATGGCAAATTTCTGATGAACATCCTCACGGGAGCGAAAGATGTCTTCAGTCTGTACATCCATCAAGACACAGAACTCTATGCTGGATATAACTCAGCCAAGAAGATTGTGGTCTATAAACTGTAAACATATGTTAATTGGAATTTCCATTTATTTTACTTCTTAGCAAAGAAACAAAATTTGATTTAAGGATTATAAACTAGAATTTGGTTATTAAAGCTTCAATTATCATTCAAACAAAGTAGTCGTTTTGCACACTTATTCCAATTCAACAATGACATGATAATACATTCTGGTTGATATATACCAAGCAGGAATATGAACGCATGACGTCGGGTAAAGCATGTTTTAACCCCTTTGAATCTCATAACGGTCCCAGTCTCAAGAGAGATTATCAGATATTATTTGGGGAAAAAGTATATTTGTAATAAATCATGACAATAAGAATAAATCATTTTGAACATAAAAATGAGTTACATTAGATAACGGGCGTGTTCCAAACAGTCTTTGTTTTAGATTATACCAAACACCAACACAACAGTCCTGCACTCTTTACTTGACAACAAAATATTCTCGTGAATTTTTATTCATTATTTTTTTATGGCTTAATTCTGTTTGTTTTAAAAATATGTTTGAAAATCATGCATGGGGTAGAAATATATACATGTACTACAAAATAATGGCTGCTTTTTTTAACTTTCGATATCATATTTTATTATAATTTTACAAAATAAAATAAATGTTGGCAGGACATTATAAAGACATTAATTGTTCGATTGGCAAGGTATCAGTTACTTTCTATATTATTTAGGAAACGCAAAAGTTTTGGTAATTCTAAAATAAAATGCCACGTCATTAACTCTTCAAGGAAATATTTAAAATTTCAAGCGGACATGTTTGTTTCGTGAAAAAAAAGCTGCATTAAGACATCTTTATTGTCCGGTAGGAGAAATTTAAATACGTATGAACAAATTTAATTTAATGGTGGTAAGGGATTTAATTACATTGTTACCACAATCTCCTTTACAAATAAAACACATTCAATTTTAAAAATGAAAGCCTTGGGCACAATTTAACTTTTCATATCAACATTTAACCGGTGTCAGTGGACATCTGTGTCGTTGTCTGCAGAGTTAACTTACATTTTCATTTTCTTCTCTAGAACACCTGATTGCTAATATTTAAATTACATTTGGCAAAAATTATCCTTAAGTAAAAGGGTAAATAATAAGAGATCACTGCCCTTTTTAAGATGATGTCACCCGGTCAAAAGATTGGGCCCAAGAAGGGGTGAAAAATTCAACAGGAATACACAGTCGTAGCCAAATTATAATACTTTTTACCCCCAATGCTTTTGCATTATTAGATGGACTTCAACCATTTATGATACAATTATGAATAAAAATTAAACGGAACTGTTTTAAATAGATTATTTAATCAGTTTCAACTTTGGTTTTCCAATTCTTTTATATCTAAATAAAGTTTAAGATTATAAGAACAAGCTTATAAGAACCACGACTTTTAGCCAGCATATGCAGCTCCTATTTTGAGATATGAGAGCACTTTTTAAAGTTTACACATGTCAGAAGTGAATAAAAAAGATTGGTTTTAGTTTCCGGTATTTAATTAAGAATTAAGACAATGTCTTTGCTGTTAACTTCTCTGAATACCTTCTCAGGTATGGTAAATTGAGGCAAAATAATATCATATGCTTTTTTTGCTAGAAAACGAGCTAAATATCGAAAAAAAAAGTTACATGAACTTGAACAGAATATCTCAGAACAATCTTAAAATAAGTTCGTTTTTCTGTTTTTAAAGAAACATTTTTGTTTACATCTAGTCTAAAAATTCTGATCCATATATAAATTTTTATCTTATATTTATATTAAACAATGCCATATTTACTTTATTCAACTAACGTAGTAGAAGCTGCGTATGCAGACGAGAAGTGATGGTTCTTATAAGCTTGTGACGTAGAGTTTAAACCTTATTAAAACAACAGAATTTGAAAAGCAAAGTAGAAACCGAGAAATTAGTCTAACTGATACCCCATTTCGCCAAAAGGGAAATAGACAGAGGACAGGCAAAAATGCATGATTTCAAAACAGTAGTATTTCATACAAAATTATATCAGTAATGGTTGAGCTCAATCCAATAATGTATTAAAAAGATATCATAATTGGTTACAATTTGCTTATTTTATGTTTTTATTTTATATTAGTGGATGTGAATTTTGACCATTGATGATTTAATTTAGAAATCGTATCATTAATGGACGGCTATGTAGTTCGTTAATGATAAAATTATATCACTAATAGTCAGATATCTGACCACTAATGCAACTTTATATCATTAGTGGATTCTGTATCATTAGGGGTTGTTATTTTTCTTGTTGTTACTTAAGGTGGTATGGGGCACCTGTCGATATGAATGTGGATAAAAGTACATTATAATCAAAATTACTTTCACCGGTTTAGATTTTTCACATTTTACAATATTTGACCAAAAAATACATTTTGAACTTGTTTGGAAAGCTAAAAATTTAACAACTCCAGTGGCCAGCGGGATTCGAACTCATGTTTTTCAGGTTTGTAGTGAACGCTTTAAAACATTGCGCTGCGCTATTAAGTTGCAATTTTTGGAAAGAAAATATATATAACATTACACTTGATTTTATTGTTTCTATCGATAAATAGTATGTCACAATATGAAGGTGTCCCAGACCACCTTATGTCAAAAATGACGAAAAAGATTATATTTTATTATCTTACGATAGTCGTATTTTCGTGGGAAGAACTATTTAGTGGCCAATTACGTTATTGTCGTCCTGTACAAAAAGTCTTCCTTCTGATAAAAGCAGGCACATATATACTAATATAAGTATTAAAATTTTAATGATTTATGTTAATATTTTTTTTTATAAAGGTTTAAATATCATGCAGAACTATCATAATACCAGGATGCAGCAAAATAAAATTCTAAAAAATAAAGCTGGTAAATTTGTATGATCCTGGACCCAGGTGAGCGAACTGACCCATGGGTTTTTGTTTTACATCAGTGACACCCTCTCAACTTTGATATTAGCGCCGTCCCTTGTTTTCGGTATGTTATTACACCACTCCTATTTTATTAATGTAAATGCAAAAAGAGCCTGAACAGCTGTGTCATGGCGGAAGGTAAAGAACCCGACAAGCACGATGTGGTGATAAGCTACAACTGGGAACACCAAACAACCGTTCTAAAAATACGAGAAAAGTTAGAGAAAAATGGCATTTTCTGTTGGATAGATGTGAACATGCCGGGATCAATCCTAGAAACGATGAGCGCAGCGGTGAAGAACTGTAGGATATTCCTGATGTGTTATTCCGGGAAATACTTTGAGAGTAAATATTGTAAAAAATTTAATATGTGACAAGAAACAATTTAAACAACTAACAATAATGTACTCTCTCTCCTCGGTGGATTTGTTAAAGATCATTGTGTCTTGTGTACTTTTCATAGGGAATACAGTACTACGGAATGATTCCTAATGTTTTAATGTTGTTTAATGCTATCAATTTCTTTTTTAATTATATAGAGGCTGAATATGCCGAAGATAGAGATAAGATCATAATACCTTGTAAAATGGAGAAAGGTTTTGATGCCAGCGGATGGTTGGGCATTCTAATTGGCAGCAAACTTTAATTTTAATTTTCGGGAAAGTATCCGTTTGATAACAAGATGAAAGAATTGTTACGTGAGATCAAAATTTATCTTAAAACAAAGACAGATGAAGGAAGAACTGAATATCCTACAAAGAATAACGGAGACGAAAGTTAGAAATTGTAAAGAAATCACTTGGCTTGTCTCAATGATGCCTGCGGTCCAAACCTTCCTTACACGCACATGCGCATACACAGTTCATTTATTTTGACCAATACCATTATAGAACGGTATACAGAGATTATAAAACACAATAAATAATTAATGTTTGTAAAACTAATAAATATCACAGGGGTGAGAAGGAATTCAGGAACAAGGAATCATTCTTTGGGTATTATGAGGTGATCAAATACGAACCATATATGCCACTCATCGCACTGCTGACGTCATCGTCAGTCATCAAAACGAAGGAAAGGGTATTTGGAAACTGGCTGTATACGACAATGAAGGGACATACAAGCAGACGATAGAAAACGACGCTAATGATAAACCGTTGTATACACGGCCACGATACATAACAGATAATGTTAACGGGGACATCGTGACATCAGACTGGCATGGCGGAGTTGTAGTTACGGACCAAGCTGGTACTCAGCGCTTCACGTATAATCTGTATTTTCCACGAGCGGTTGTAACAAATTCCGGAGGTCGTATATTTGGTTGCAATAACACCCCCAAATTCAACGCGCTCGATCAGAAAGGCAAGTTTCTGGTGAACATCCTGACGGACTCAAAAGATGTCTTCAGTCTGCATCTCCATCAAGACACAGAACCCTATGCTGGCGATGATTCAGCCAAAAAGATTGTGGTCTATAAACTGTAAACATACATTTTGAATGTACATTATTTCGTAGCAGAGGAACAAAATCTCAAATTGTACATACTGGCATACTCAATATCTTTGGTATAACAGAGTGTAGTTGAAATGTCAGTTGCATTAAAATCGTTAACAGTCCATTCACTTGTGGCAGGTAAACTATGCATAAACCATGCCTGAGTACCTTGTAAGTATAGCTGTAACACATATTCATGTATCACACAACTGATTGGTGGTATTGTGTACTTGTATTTAACAAAGACTGCTCTTGTCTCAGTAAGGGTTGAATCTAATTTCTCCGGTTTAAGGAGGCTGAACGTTCAACAAATCATTCATCAGATTTACCTTAGAATTTTAGATATTATTTTCTAACTAAACGGTGATCCCATTTCTTGCTTGAGCCATACAATAGTAATGCCATTTAACTAAAACTTCCACATCATGCATAGGCTACGTCAAAGGAATCGTAAATGGAATTTGGTACTTCCATAAGTATAATCAAAAGAAGTGAACAAGCTGTTTAAAAAATCAAAAACAGATTTTATCAATGAAATGCAAGAACAGTTTATAACAATTACCTATTATCTTATTGGTTCATTCGTTCTAAGAATTAAAATATGTGTAGAATTTTGACAATGGGAGACTATTCGTCGAACAAAAATTGTAACATTTCCGGAATGACTTTCGTTAGCAGTTTGTCTTTGCACAAGGTTTTGTAAAGTTGGAGATATTCCTCTCCAAGCGCCCTCAAACGGACAAATAGGTCCATAATTTTGGCCAATCGTCTCCCGCCAGTTTGTCCGTGAGTTTTCTTCAAGAGATTCTCCAGCGAGTCAATCAACTTGGTCTGAATTTCCTCCACTCTGTCGGGTTCTTCTAGGGAACACCTATCTGTTTGGATAAAGAAATTATGCAAACCAATAAGTGTACATTTAAGGAAGCATCCACAAGTCAAAGTTACATTATTTATCAATTTAAAGCACATAGAAAATCAATAAAGAACGTTTCCTTTCGGGATTCTAGTCAACCTTGTTGTCAATGGTTCATCCCGAAAAGTAACGATAGTGTTAGATAGTATGTAACTACATTCATGTAGTGTAAATTTTTTAAATACTAGTATTGTCAAACTTGATTACTACATGTATTTACGCCAACGTTATGTTTTAAAAACAACATTAATACAGCAAACTTATATAAATGATCCCAATTTAGTCATATATCAAGGTATTTTCTGTTACTTTGACAATTCAAACTGGAAATACTTGTTCTGCACATCATTTTATAAATTTTGCACAATTTTACTTTGTGTCTCATAATTTCATTTGTTATTAACAGCATTACAATACTAGCATCATACAAGATGGGTGTTTTTTACCCACTGCCATATTGTACTGAGTTAATGTAAACATGACACTACTACTGTCTAATCTATTATACATAATCTGTAAAATTACCTCGGAATGTAAGAGAGATGGCGAGCAACAAAGCATGCTCCTCTTGAGAAAAATTGGACTCCTTGACCCTCCTGGCAAACTCGAACCATCCCCTGAACACCTCTACAGGTGTGTACGGACAGATCTCGGACCTGTGGAAAGGCTGACCCGTGTAACTTATCATCACTTCTCGCTCAGAGTCCAGGGCCCGGTACTGAAGAATGGCGAAAAACTCGAAACGGGAGGCTGAAAATCCGAAATGATACAATATTTGATAAAATGCTTTACAAAGTGTCAAAGTCAGATCTCTAGATAGTATATACATCAAAGAAAATAACGATGGTCAACATAACTTTCACATCGTCGTAATTAAAGAGTTTTCGGATATATACTGAGTAGAATTTCTTAAATAAATTTAATGTCATATATGGACACACAAAAAAAGTTGCTTTGAAATACATGCACAAATGTGTTGTATGCATTACCTTTTAAAAGCGTGGACTGGTCTTTTGGACTTAGCGTCTTGAAGTTTGGTATTCCGTGTGTGAATTGCACATACTCTTTCACAATCTGGACCATATCACGCCGTCCATCCTGCAGTAGTTTCATCCGCCCGTCCACGTCCACCTGTGTTTTCTCGTAGATTTCGTTGTATTCATCCGCCGGCAGGAATTCCATGTTTCCAAAGAGTTTTGTCTTTTCTACGTATTTTCTCTAATATTAAAGGAAATTTTTATGTTATATCTAAATGTAGGTTAATTCGAATTAATTTAATATTATTTAACAAGTACTTAATACATGTATTAATAATTCCAAATAAGTGTTACAGTTTGGTATTCATCCTTTAATGGTTAAGCTGTCAAGCAGAAAAAAAAAAACGTTTCATGTTCTTCTTCGTATTTAATTCAGAAATGAGAAATAACCGAGTACTTTACAAATATGTCTGGTTTTTTATTTATCACTGTATTTACTGGAAATAACTTCAGACTACAATAAATCAAACTGCTTACATTATAGTTCAGTCAATTTCAGTGCAATACCATCTAGTTAAATCAAAGGTTCCCTTTGCTTATTTAAAATACAAAGAGCTAATGTTGACACTTACATAACCCTCCTCGAACAGTTTTTCCAATTCCTGATCATTTAGAGACCTTTCAAACGGTTTCAGCGCCATGTAACCCTTCATCAAGTTCTCTCTGAGCGCATGCGCTTCCGACTGATATGATTGGGACTCGGAAGCACATAGCGATGTCTTTGTGTTTGTACTTGGATTCACAGCCTGTTTGGTTAGGATCTCCTCTGATATATCAAAAATACAAGTATGGTTATTAGCTGAATCAATGATACTTCCAGGGGAACCGGAAGTTAGTGAGTTAGAACAAGACACGGACGACGAACAGGACGGGACCTCATCCTTCCGGTAAACATCGGGTGAAACATTTATGGAAGAATCTGGAGGCGAGGGAGAATCTGAAAGGACCCGAAGTCTGCCGTTCAGTTCTGAGGTCACACTGTTTTGACACTGATTCTGCTGAAAAATGCCGTTTTTGTGTAATTTTTTCACCTCCATTATCACGTTTGTCCGCTCTGCGACTGTGTACCGCCCCTGTCGAATTCCTGAAAGTGCAAACAACATGAAGCTGACCAGAATAACAACAGGGCATTAATTGAATGAAATAATTCAATAATAATTTCAGTTGGGTTCGGCTTCATGGCATTACCTTCTTTGGACATCCCGAGCTCTTGACATTTTTTGAGGCGACATGCAGAGCAGTTTAACCCTTTCTGTTGTTCGTCAATAATGCAGTTCCCACCTTTGTCACACTTATATGGAGAAGTTCGCTGGAGACATCGGCGAAAAAATGCCTGTAAAAACCGCAAAAATTATTCAGAGAAACGCTTAGTAAATTCCCAAATCATAACTTAGTGATTTAATGTAAATGCATGCTAAATTGGATAAATGTTTACGGTATTGCAGCTGCAATAATCACTTATATATGTGCAATTAAATAAATTGATTAGAACTTCAAAATCACGGAGAAATCTTTATGCTCTTTTGCTCGTGTAAAAATATTTATTCCATCGAAAAATTATATTCGCATGCTAAAACACATTGTCTTAGGCTGTGTGGTCAACAAAATAATCATCAGATCTACCTTAAATGTTTCGATATGATTTTTAGCCATGTACTAATATAAAGTTAATTTTAAAAATTAGCATTAAAATTTGAATATGTTCTAATATCTTAATACATAGCATTTTTTCATGAGGAGATTAATATCAAAAAATGGCAACGGCCACCCAGCCCTAAAACTTGATATAAGCAAAAAACTAGAATAATTCAGACACCACTGACCTTGCAGGCTTCACAACTGTAGACTCCAAAGTGTATTCCGGATGCTCTTTTTCCACAGATCCGGCAGAAAGGAAGCTCCAGGGGCTCGGAAGAGGGCACGTACTTCTCCCGTTTTCGGTTCCGTCTTTTAACTTTCTCCCGACTCTCATTCTCCATGGGTGCTTTCTCTGCATTCAATACATCCATACCTTTTTCCTGTTTTTATAATCAAAATTCGGAGATGAGCACATATACAAAATGCCGTTAATATGCGTTATAAAGTACCATCTGTAAGAAAGGAAATGTTGCCTCTCGTCACTGCTGTGTTCGATTTCTTTATACGGATTAATGATTATACAACACTGTCATCACGATCCGCGTGATGCAGTTGAACATTTTCTTAATTCCAAGAAATGTCATACGTAAATCATTCTTACACACTTCCTAATAAGAAGAAATACATGCGCAGAAGAATTTATTATACACGTTTGAGAACTGACGAGTTTCAACTCCCCTCCCCCCTTCTTTTATCAGCAAATTGAATTTTTATGCATATATGACGGCAAACGCTACTGTTTCACAACGCATACCAGTGCGTTGTCAGTGACGTCAACTAAGTAAATCCGATCTATTAAAGGTGGTGGTAAAATTAACAATTATTATATTCACAGTATACTATTGAATGACTGGTCATTGATTATTCGTTACACCACTCCAATTACCGTATAGAATTGCAGCTGTGTTGAAAAACTCCATACTCCTATTCTTTGTATAGATCAACAAGTATATGCTACCTTACATACATGTATTTACATACTGCACTTAGGCACATGCAAGTTTTCAAACACATACCTGCTGCGCATACCCTAGCCCCACTTACCTTATTACCGCCCCGTTCAATATAAACACATAAAAATAATGATCGCATTAACATACCAAAAAAAAAATAGATAAAGAAATAATTTCCTTTTAAAAGTCATCGTGCAAAACAAATTATAGAAGACTTTGATCAAATTATCACAATTTTTTTCTCTCAAAATTTGCGGTATAAATAAATATCGGTACTACATAAAACATTTTGTAAAAAAGAAAAAATCACTACACCTTACCAAATCAATTGTTTATTCATCTATTTACGTAAATGTAATACAAAACATAAGTGGTGCGATTTTAACCTAATTGACGCGGATTTCATTGAGTTACATGTTCATGTAGTTACGCATCCATGAGCATTGTTGATTTTCACCCACCCTCAAAACAACTTGGTGACTGTCAATTAATATATCCACATGTGTTTGGGATGGGTTTTTTTTTTCTTCAAATCTATATTGAACGTATTCGCACTGTAATAAAATTGTGAATGGTAAATGACATAGAGACTTAAAATGTATAGAAGGTGCGATTGAGCAATAAAAAAAATTGTGAAATAAGCGATATTAATGGTGATTTGGAAATGCGTTTTTACTAAAGATAAGCTCATAATATACATGCATGTATACCAAAACTTTTTACAGTAAAATAGAAAAATAGAATATAAAATGCCTCGGTGCTTTGTTAATGCCCGTGACAATCCTTTGATCCGCCATTGGTCTATCCGTGTCTACAAATAGGTCAAAATTTGGAACGACCTAATGGTACTGCAAGATAGCGACAACAACGACATATATTTCGATTTAATACTTAGAAGAATAAAAAAGAATTTTAAAAAATTGTAGATTTCAGTTTAATTATCAATTTGGTGTTTAGCAATCATCGTGATTTCATACCGAAACTGACAGTGAACCAGTCCAATAACACTGACACAAACGATCAATTTCTTGTCACGGTATTTTTTTTTTTAAATCGATTGAAATATTAGATTATATACAACATATCTTTACCTTCACATATTATATGTTGAATCTTGACTACAGTTTCCCACGCGAGCAAGACCTGTTCACTCCTTAGTTGTATCTTTCGAAGGACGAAGGTAAACACATTCTACCATCATAGGTACGAGTTAACAAACATCGGTGTTTTGTGGTTTGACTATTTGACGGAAAGGGTGGTCACTTCTTCTTCTTTTTCTTTTCTTCTTGTTTAATACATCAGAAGCATAATGAATCTAGCATTTTTGAGGAGGAAGAGGACTGCGATGAATAAATATATAAAATGGGTGAAATAATCGTGATAATGAAGAAAGATTGCCTAATGAAATGTTTCAGTGGTATTGCTATATATTACAATTTTCCCTTTCACTATTTATTTGTACATTGTATATATAAACACATGTAGACTTTAACCAAATGATATTGATACATAATTAGTTGAATTGAGAAATAAAATCAATGTACTATAAAAAAAAATATTAAGCTTGCCAGTTACACTGTAATCCTTCAGTAAGGGCCCTATCTGTCACACCAAGTAGCGTTCCCACAGCGTGTTCACGGCGTTGTAAAATTCCTAGAATCGACGTAAATAGATCGCAGGAAAATTTCAGAAAAATGTACAATTTTATTTGAATTTTTTTACTAGTGAAGATGTCACGGCGTCCTGACGGCGTGTAACTGCGTTTCCACTGAGTTTTACCTGGCGATTGACTGCACTCTCGCCGAGTATCCGCCGAACGCTCACGACCTGCCAAGAGTTTTTACCTGGCGTCCACGGCGTGCTCTGCGCGCTGACTCCATGCACACGACGTTCTTTGATTATTGGTAGGTAAATTTTGATTTGTACAATTAATGGTATGGTAAACAAACAATTAAGAATTTTGAACTTAACAATTCAAACATTGTTTTTGTTTTATTGAAATTAATAAGGTACCGTGATTGCAATTGAAACGTAACTAATTTCTAATTAATTTGTGAAAGACAAAAATCTTAGTGGACAAGGCTTTAAAAAAGAACCGTTATTATTATAGTTGTTAGAAAACGTAGAAGGGCTAGCAATTTGAGAACAGACTGGCATGAATTCCATCTACGTCCGTTAAGAGGTCTTGGAATATTCGCAATTTTTTTTTTTTTACATAGTCATCCACATCAAGTTTGAGAATACTATATCGCTTGCTATTGTACAATAGCCATTGTATAAACGGTATGAACGCTAATGAACGCAGAAGAAACGCCAAGAGAGTGCGAAGATCGCAACGACAGCTCTTTGGGGTCGCTGTGTGAACGCAGCAAAATGAAAAACAACGCGTTCGACATGTCCAAATTCTGCGGATGCGCAGTGAGAGTGCGATAGAGACGCCGTGACATCACAAAGGATTCCAAGAGGTCTCTGTGCAAAACTGGGTTGACAAACTTATATCGGAAAGGACGCAAAGAACTATAATGATCGAAATAACTACTAGTATAGGAGACGCTGATGGATGTCTGGCAGCTTTATTCTCCTGGTGATCAAGACAATAAGCAATTTTAAATGATATGTGCTGCATATATAGGCCTTTATGCAGCAGATATGCCTGTTTTGCTTAACGTCAATCATCTAAATATCTGAGACAATCAATGGGACCAAAGACGACAGGAAAACATCGATAACTAATCAAAAAGAAGATTGCCAATGTATAACGCCGGTGATTGACAAACCAAAATTAACATATTGCTGAAGTATCAATATTCAAGGTATCACGCTGGTAATTGACCAATCAAAATGAACGTATTGCTCATGTATCAATATTCAAAATATCACCCCCCCCCCCCCCCGTTAATTAACCAATCAAAATGAACATCTTGCTGATGTATCGATGTTAAAGGTATCACGTCGGTAATCGACCAATAAAAACGAACTTTGCTGATGTATCAATATTTAAGGTATCACGCCGGTAATTGACCAATCAAAATGATGATATTTCATAAGGGATGCTCAAACGGAAACCACGGCGGTTGGTGGTTGGATATTTTGGAAAGCGTTATTGAATGTCTTACTTTTGGTTGTAACTTTTGATATACTATAAATGATAATAAATAACATTTCTCTGAATATTTAGTAATAACGCCCAAAAAAATGATTTTATTTTTTTAATTCTTCTATAGTATTACGAGTGATCCAGCAACAAATATATATCATCTGATACAAACTTATCAAATTAAGTTTAATATGTAATTTTTCAACAACTTTATAATAAGAATGAGTTACCAACGGAAGTATTTTAAAGGCATCCTATGCCATTCACAATCTAACCGAATGTCATATTATTAGGAAAATATGTGCTTCTTGAACATCTCATTAAAGAGAATGATATAGATTAGGAAGAAAACCCCACAGAGACAGCCATGCAAGTTACGTCACTGTCGGGACAATATGTGCTAGCTTAATCAATCAAGAACAGGTATATACAACCTATCCTGACATAGTAATGTAGTACAGCAAAGTATTGTATGGTATTATACAGTATATATGGTATCATTTAGTGAAGGTTGTGTTTGTGCCTTCAATTGCTGAAACTAAAAAAGCTTAAGAATCTATCAGAATCATGAGTTAATGCATGGAGAGACACACACGGTAAACTCATTCAAGATCGGCACACTTTTCATTTAGGATTCTTTTGGTTTTAGCAGATGAGATCGGTAACAAATGACACTTCCTCCAAAAATATTTTGTCAAGAAAAAATACAAACTGATTTTAAGAATGTTTTACCTGTTAAGTGTTTCATTGTGGGCAATTACCTGTGTGATACGCTAGCTATATGATAATCCCAGAAAGTTATCTCGCTTAGCTTGAATTGAAAATCCGCAAAATATAACACGCAAAAACAAAAATAGGGGGAATTTGCCAATTTGCCAAATATCTCTATGTGCGAATCAACTAGTTATTTTCAGTTAGTTATTTAGATAGTTATTAGTTATTGCCCGAGGCAATTTTTTTTTTTTGCAGAGGAAGGGAGCGGGTTCGAGGCATATATACATGTATATTCTCTGTAATTTACTTAACTTCCGGTATGTGAATTTAATAAATTTTAATTTTCCTCTAAATCCGCGCATGATCTCAATGCCAAAAAAAACAGTTATTTTATTCTTTTTTCGATGCACTGTATTTTTTGTTTTCCCAACATTAAATCTCGATAATGTATTACAACTTCAATTAATTTTCTTCAGAAAGTGGACAGACATTAGCTTTCATCTAATTCATGCAGTTTGTCCATTTCTATAAAGAAAATAGCAATTATATGAGGTACATGTATTGAAACATTCATACAGCTCTAAAACTATTCCGTCCGCATACAAGTACTTAAAAAAACTGAAAGATTTTTCGATCAGATAGGTAAATACTGAAAAATGTAGAAATAGTCCTTATTTATCAACAAACGCTTCAATTATGACGTCATCCGCTGCCTGCTGATTTCAACCACTCATTCGAATTCTGTAATATGACATTCTCTATATAATAAGTATATAAAAAGCAGATTCATCTTGCATGTTGACATATTTGATAGAAAAAATTACTTGAACACAAGGGTAAGAAATATCCACTATACCTATGGTGGCATACTTCTGACAATTTCAACTCTTACTTCGTACGCTTGATTTAACTGAGTGATCCATTCTAAAGTTATACTCTAAGATATTTGTCATTCATGCTAAATGTGTTTATTGCTATCGTTCTCAATCCTTAAAATGTTATTTTGAACATCCTTGTTTAGAAACGGTTATGACTGGATTTTATGGATGTAATTTTTAGAGTTAAGTTCCAGAATTAATTTACCCCATGTCAATACCGACCTAACTTTGAATAAAGTGCTTAAAATACCACCGAAAGTAACTTAGTCTTACTGTAGCCGGACATAAAAATAAACATATTCTTCCCTGGTGATACAGCGTTTCTGCATAGGAATACCTCAGATACCGGTAGGTATTATCTTAATCATTGGTTCTGAATTAAAGATTGTTGGAATACTAGGTCCAATGAACCTATTTCTGATCATATCGTCAATTATAGTACATGTTTTATACAAGTATATATTTCCTCGATTATCCAAGTTTGCTTTTTTGCGATCACTTTCACATCGCAAAAACTACAAAACACAGATATTATATCAGTTCTTGTTTGCTTGCTATTTTAAGCATTGAATGCTTAATTTTGGATGTCGTCGGTCCTGTAACACACCAAGCGGTGCAGGCAAATTGAATACCGCGCGTTAGCATAATAAATATACTCAATACACGTGAAGATGTTTATATTTGTGCACATGGCGCATGAATTATCAAAGTGTATTAGAAAATTGAACGTCGCAGATTTCCAATGCAAACATAAGGGTAAAATATACACTGAATGTAAATATAAACTTTTAAATCACAAACAATGACTGAGGCAAAAAAGTTACAAATTTACCTTATTTTGCTAATTTTGTGAAACTCGAAAAAAAACAACCCGGATAAAAGGTAGTTGGAATTGTGTTCCATTGACGATTGACTCATCAATTGGTCGTGTCATTAGTTAACTATCCCGTAAAGCACATCTTATTTCTTTAATGAAAGCCGAATATGGATGCAAGTGGGTTTTTCTTAGTAAGCGCTGTTGCACATAATGATGAAGAAAGAAAGCTCTTCAGACGTATATAAAACATATTTCATTTGCATTGTGCGTTTAATTGCAATTAATGAATTTCAAAATTGCGTTAAAGTACAATATATATTACATTTATTTGGTTTCGTTGGGAGGATGCTTTTATCTAGATCTATCTAGAATATCTTTTATTGTCAGTTTGACAAACTATCTAAAATGCTTCAATGAACTTCCGGTTAGTAAAGTTCTCTCTTTTGAAATAAACAGTAAATTTAACCCTTTGTTTTCGATGTGTCCATTCGTTGTGTACATGTAGTAAAGCTGCAGAGTTCTTCAAAACGTCATCTTGTGATCATGCAGCAAATTTTAAGTTCGAAGTCCGTTGGAACACTTAGTTTCGCATCTCGTTTTGAATTACTAGTATTTTGAATTACTAGTATTGCATGGCTAATCTTAGAGCCCGTTAGCAATTCTTTTCATTCCAAAACATTTCTTGTTTGAATCTGAGTACCTAGAGCAAACATACATGTATTATCATTATAATTAAACAAATAATTATAGCCAACTCTTAAGAGAGCTTATGGCCGTGGCCATTAAGACTACAGCTTGAAAAGAAGACCCTGTATAAAGATAGAGAAAAATATTCAAATTTTAAAACTAAAATATACGGATTTTTTCTATACTAAATAACAGGTAAATAAGTAATAATAGGCAAAAAAAAAATGTGTATAAAAAATAAGTAGGTCTGATTGGTAATTTAAACCTCATTTATACCAAAGTTCATATCAGAATTAGGTAAATGAAATCAAACAAGAAAAAAAATCGTAACTCATCTCAATTCATCCAATAGAAAACCGCAATTAATAATAAGGTAACCCTTGTAATTCGGAATGTCGGTAAATTATTTGTATAACTTACAAATTAGTGCACGGATTAGCGTCAATTCAGACATTAGATTGTAAATAAGTTTACGTAAAGGGGTCACCTTTTCCGAGTTACCGACTAAACGAAGGGCACATTTTTGCGTTATGAAACCGTTTATAGCTAAAACCACAACTAGAAACGTCTCAGTTGCGTAAATTTTGTTAATATTATAATGTAACCTTTTTGCACTTTCAAGGCTAACTGCTTGAACGCGTGAAAGAATGATGTCATATTCAAATCCTGGAACTCGGCTGTATTGAAGCCCGCACAGACAAGCTTGGAAATTTAATTACGACATTTGTGAAAACAATTTTATTTTCAAAATTCACAACATCTGAATTAAAGTTAAAAACTCTGTAAACATTCTCAAAAATATTAATAATAAAAACATATTCTCGTTCTATGACAAATACAGGTATTATAAATTTTTAACATAATACGTTGTAAGCAATAGTCGTCAGCCAATGCAGAAAAAAAAAATAAATACAAGTATAAGTTTGTGGAATGACAGCATTTACAGGTGCATCAATGTTGTAGTGAAAATTCATCCCTTCACAGTATAAACTGAATTTAATTCAATTCATCGTTCTTTGTTCAAGGTTCGTGGACATGTATTGTATGCTAAAAGTCTAACGTATTCTGCAAAATAATTTCAGTCATATTTACAGAAAATATTTATGAACGGGTATAAACCATCCTGAACTTCTAACCACAAGAAACCAGTATCTTCTTTGTTATTATTGCATGTACAACTTTAGTTACCGAATGTGTGTACGAAAGTGAATTTTAAAATAATCGCAAAAGTAAATTGAAATTTATAGGTCGGCTAACCTTTTCAAAATTCTATTTTGCAAAAACAGTCCACACTTAAAAACCAGAATTAAGATGATATTTACAATGTTAACTACATGAAATGTGTCAAAGCATTTTACAAAAAATAGCACTGGTACTGAGATGTGACATGCCTACAAAGCAACATGGTGACACTTCTAATTATAAAAATAACTCACTTATAACCCCCCCCCCCCCCCCCCAGCCCCCAATACACTATACTAAACTACGACATGAACCTTATTTCTGTTCACAATTACAAAAAAAAATCTTATCTGCCAAAAAATTTTTTTTAGAGTCCGTTAGCTTATAAATAAAATAAAATCTCCGGGATGCACTCAATCAAAAGCTCATCTGTGGACATTACTTTGACTGCATCTTCGTACGCCTTGTACATGCCACGCAAGCGAACAAACACGTCCATTAATTTAGCGAACCGACCACCGCCATTTTTTTGGTTTGTCTCAGCAGCCAGCTTCTCCAAGGCTTTGATCAACTTATTCTGAATTTTCTCCACTTCGCCCTGAGCTTCAAGTGGCCATGGACACCTGTCTGTGAAAAAGAGAACCAACGATCTGAATAGATCTAAAGTAATCCAAGTTTTCTTTCCGTTAAAACGCATATAATTTTATTCAATGAGAACAATTGGAGATGATATCATTCTCTAAAATAAACTAGGTGGTAAACAATTAATTGCACACCATTGTTTTCAAACCTTCTTTAATTGACATCATGCATAAAATATAGTAAAAAAAGCCATGTTTGTTCTGTTGAATGTGTATATATAGCTGAAATTCAGCTGTTCTTTTAGTGCAGAGGCCACTGATGGCGAGCATTGGTAAACATGGAAAAATAACTTGCTGTGACTAGTATGGCGGGTGGATTGCATTGAGGTCATCAATCAATGTTGATTTGACTATCTGAGGCACATTGCCTTGACAAATATTAAACGATTTATGGAATATGAACTTTTGTGCAATTTTCAGTCGTTTGTTTTTAATCTTTTATGCATCACATTATGTCTCAAATTCTTTTGCAGCAATGATACACTTTTAGTCAATACCCAATATCAATGGAAAAGGGTAAAACTTGAGAGTCGTCAGTCTACCACAATTATAGTTGTTCATGTACTGCTGTGTTATATTACATGTAGATAAGGGGAAAACATGGTTTATAGGACGCATTGTTTAAGGAATAAGGAATCATTCTTTGAGTATCATGAGGTGATAATTTCGGTCGGGGCGTGATCAAATCCAATATGGCCCGACCGAAATTATCACCTCATAATATTCAAAGAATGATTCCTTATTACTTATATTTATATAACTTTCAGCAGTTGTACGATTAGATATTATAATATTAATTATGCAAACCCGCTTGCTCCCCCAACAATACGTCTTTTGAATTTATTGGGCTGTATAGTACAAAATCGATTCGTAGTGTTATCACAGACATAGACACTGGAAAATGTAAATATTTATTTCTGTAAGATTTGAACCATCATCCAATGAGTATTTCATGTGTAACCAGTGCATTTTCAGTAGTCAATTTTGATTTTCTTTTCGGACCAATTTCAAATAAAGATGAACAGCACAGATGTGTATCAAACTTTTAAAAGGCTATTTTGATTTCCATGACGCAAACTAATTTCAATAAACTAAATAATTTAATATTTCATGAAAATAAATTAATGTACAAGTGTGTATAGATAACATATTTGCTAGCTCCAATAATGTAGCCCTCTCCAATTTTTTATATCTGATGTTTACCCCCCCCCCCCCCCCCCCCCCCCCAAAAAAAAAAAATCGGGAGAGGGCTACATTATTGCAGCTACATATTTGCATAAAGACATCTCACTTGTATATCGCTAACAAGTAAAAAAAAAATTGTAGTGCGTGCTCCGCTTTGAGAAATTATTCAGACACGCGTAAATAAAAATTACGTAAAGTAAAAAGTCTACCTGGAAATGTCAGAGAAATAGCAAGCATAAGCGCATGCTCGCGAGGAGTCAACCGTAGCTTCTGGAGGTATTTGCTGAATTCGGCCCACTCTTTGAGGGTTTCTTTATCTACGTGGGGACAGGACTCGCTGATTGCCATTGATTTGCCGGTGTAAGTAAGGACCATTCCTCGGTCTGCGTCCACGCAACGATAGTCCACCAACATGTTGAAATCAAAGTCGGCGGCTGAAAAGAAAACGCAAAAGTGAGTACCATTCGCGAAGTTTGAACATTCATACTGTAGCGTGTATTTACTTTCACTTAAATTGGGTTGGTTTAGGACAATTTGGGACATCATATTTAAAGTTTAAAAACGTTCTAAAAATATACAATATTTCGTCATAAAATACATTTCCAAAATTCTGTTTAGAAAAAAGAAATTCAAATGTCCTCGAAGATCGCAAAACTGGTGCTTAAAACACCTGAGCTAAGCTGTCAAGTGACAAGCGATGAAGTTCAGAAATATAACGTAAGGGTTATATACTTAAACGATAAAATGCGTTCTTTTGTGCTTGATGTTGGTATGAAGGTAGCTAGCATTGCAGAAAAAATACGTAACCCGCGTAAGCGTTTTCTGCGATGCTAGCCACATGTACCTTCATGGCCCGAAGAAAGCATTTTATTGCTTATATCAATTGTACATCTACATTTGAATCATTTGATCGGTTATCGATCAAAAGTTAGAAATAGTACGTAAATTATTATTCAAACAATAAAATGCTTTCTTTGGTCGTTCATGCGGAATATGAAGGTAGCGACATTGCAGGAAAAAATACATAAGTGCAAACGCAGGTTATGTATTTTTTCTGCATTGATCGCTGTTTTATTGTTTATATATACATCTTTCTTTTACCAAGTTAATGAATTAGCATGTGACGTTTTCCATCAGCTGATCAAAATTATTGAAAGAGAGTTGTGTCTCACACTATAGTAAATGCTACCTTATTCAATACATTGAAGGTAGGCATGATAAATGGATTACATAACACTCCTGGTACCATGTTTATTACACAGATTGTAAGAAATTATTTTCAAATCATGGTTGGTAAAATACCATGAGCATTATACAACAAATGTTTTACATTCTTGACTCATATAATAATGACTGGTTTACATAATTGGTCAAACACCATATGATATCATGATGACCATTATTTCACGGATGATAAAACATCATATGCATTATATAACATATACATTACATGATTAACTGATATCATGATGACCACTGGGCAGTATTAAACGGATGATCAAACACCATGTGTATGATATTAGTACATTGCATGATGGATAAACATGATGGTTGGTCAAACTTATAGTGATTTATTTTTGTCAGAATGCATGTGGAGAGCATTGATTCAAGTAATTTTACATAACTAAAGGCAAAAAAAAATAAACATCCAAAAAATGATGCACACAACATACAAACATTGATGGTCAATTACATGTACATTACTTAGAGAAGTCATGCACAGAATGCTGAATGAATGGTAAATAAAACATGTCCAACAATTCATGTGTGAAACTCCATGTTAATGCTATATTTTAATTGAAGTATAATTGGCCATGAGTATAGAACATTCATACTCAGAATATATGATTTATGAAACACTGATAGTACAATATAATCTGCATTTTAATAATATTTTTATTATCAAAGATGCACATGACATCAAAGGTTATGATAGTATTCCTTTCAAAATGGCCTGGCTTGGTTACATCACGTCACTTTGCAATCACATATCTGTGACTCATTTTTTAAATAAAAACCATTTCAGGATTTTCCGGTGTACCAACATTATTTAGTTTTCTGAGGACATTGGGTGCAAGTCAAATAACTTTCTCTTTGACATCTCCACCATCAAAACTTCAGCGTGAATTGAGAGCTTACTGTCTCTGATATTTGATGAACTTTTCAAATACAATTATCTTTAGATAATCTTACCAATACCCAACTAGCTAGACACAATAACATGATTCATAGTGTAAATTTAAATCCAGACAAAAATATAACTGATACCACAGAAAATAAGCCTAAATTTGGTCAGTGCATGGGTATAGAATGCCAAAATTTCCAGAAAATTAGCAAGTACATGTATATGAATAAAACCTTGCTGTGGTTTTCTCTCGTTATAATTGCTAATCAGTCAAGGGTGAGACTGAAATCCATCATATTGAAAAATAACTGATTATTGTCATTTCTTCTAACTCTGAAATGTACACATCTTTATTATTTTTGTAAAAATAACTTGTTTTCATCATATTTCTATTCCCAAGTTAATTCTTACAACCCATTTACTTCATTAATGATATATATTACACTATCTTGCCATGGTCCCATGTGTAGAGAAACATTTTGACGCACAGTGTAAACCAAAATAAGGTAGTGCGCCCCAGAACACAAATGAGATACTAGTAATTCAGTGCACCCAGACTTACCAATTTGATAAAAAATGATGAAATACAGTAACATTTATTTTCAGAGGTCACTCATATTTAAAATAAACTCCAAATAGTTATGACTGTTTTTCATCATTATTTTAAAAATGTTAAAATGATGAATTTCAGTCTTTACTAAAAATCAGTTTTATGATTAGAAATCATCATTTTTAAAAATAATGAAATTCAGTCGAAAGAAAAAACATTGAAAAATCAAGACAATTAACATCAATTTGGACAAACATAAGGGATATCGGCTAAAAGTCATGTTGAAAATACAAAATTTATTTTCCATGTGGCAGTAATGTGGTTTATAATATGAGCATTAACTTTCCAATGTTATATCATCCTATGCATGCATGATAGGTAAAAATTAAACTTATTCCTAATAATTTGATTCAGTGTCTAATCATCAAAAATGGTACATAAAATGAGACAATCTGTTTTAAAAAATGATGACATAAAGTTGTAAAAAAAATTCAATCATACGATATTAATGGCAAGTTAATTGATCAGTTGCATCATCTTTGATTGTGAACAACATATTAAACTATACAAATGCAAATCAGTTTAAACAAACAAATTGCATGACACTGTTATTTCTTTTAAGAAGCATATCTAATATGAGATAATTTAGTGTTTACCTTTTAATAGAGCTGTTTGGTCCTTTGAAGGCAGTGAACTGAAGTTGACAATGTTATGGGTGAATTGGACCAATTCCTCAAACATTTTGTTCAACTCCTCTCGTCCCAAGGTGTACAGCTCTTTTCTGCCATCTACATCTATTTTGGTTTTATCGTATATCTCCTTGTATTCTTGTATAGAAAGATATTCCATCTTGCCAAACAGACGAACCTTTTCTTCATACTGTTCCTAATATTTAAAAAAACAGATGCTGAATAATTATGATACATTTCTTGATATATTGCCCAATGGAAATAAAAAACATGAACTTGAAAGGAACAGTAATTTTGTTATTTTTTTTTTTGGGGGGGGGGGGGGGGGGGGGGGGGGAAGAGGGAGGTGTTATGACATTACTTCTCTACCTGTTTCCGTCAACTGATAATTTAAAGATGATTGCACCTACGGTATATAATGATACTTCAGTATGAGAATACACTTACAAGTCCGTATGTAAAAATCTCATTCAGTTCCTCGTCAGTTAAGGATTTTGAAAATGGCTGTATACATTGGTACCCAGTCATAAGCTGTTTCATGATCTGGTCTGTCTCATTACACTCAGCTACTATATGATATCTGGGCAAGGGTAGCTGACTGCACAGGATTCCTAATGCACTGGGGGAGAATATCTCGGGGGAGGCTATCTCGCTACCGGTAGATCCCAGTACTGATGAGCTGATGCTATCAACCGATCCTGTGGAATTTGGAGAAAGACCGGTATCAATCAAGAGGGGGTGGTCTGAAGTAGTTGAAGAGTTCTCTGTATAGTCACTTAATGATCTGTAACTGCCATCTGAAGACGATCTCGCCATAGTATTGGTATTAATAACACAGAAGACAGCATCTCTCAACTCCATAGAATCTCCTGATGTCTCTGGTGTGTTCAGGGCAGCCTGAAGTATTCTCGAGTCTCTGATCTCGTGATCTGTTGTTTGACATTGATCATTTGAAGATTTTGATTCTATGGAGGCATGAAGGCGTTTGACCTCCATGATGACGTTAGTCCTCTCCGCTGTAGAGTAGCGACCTATTCTAACACCTATAAAAAAAAGATTTCAATTGACATAATTGAAGAAAACATCTAGAAGCTTCAGTAATTCTTAAATATATATAAATCTTTGATGTATTTTATGTACTACATACATTTTGTGTACCAATATCACAGACGTTATTTGACATGTGTTTTGTTTTTATCTTATTAAAACTTTAATATTGGGGCTCCATTAAAAATCCATGACAATATAATTTTATTTACATACCCTCTTTTGACATCCCTTTTTCAAGGCACTTTTTCAGGCGACACGCAGAACAATTTAAACCCTTCTTTTGTTCATCAATCTCACATTTGTCTCCCTTGTTGCATTTAAAAGGTGTCTTTCGTTGTAAGTATCTCCTGAAGAAAGCCTGGATAAAAATGCAAAATCGATGTTATACATCAAACATGTCAATTCTTTCCTTTGCAGATACAACTTTAAAATTTTGGAACATATCTTCTTATGATAATGGAATGATGTAACATTAATTAATCCACTTGTTGATGGTCTAAATAATTCTTATAAAAGGGTTTTATCTTGCAGACAAAAACAAAGAGGCTCAACATTTAAAAGTATCCTAGCTATCTCTAAAATTTCCTGATGCTTTGAAGCTATGCTGTTATATTAATTTTTTCCCCTCCAATTATCACTACTACTATTTGGAAGTCTGACCCCAATCAGCTAGTTAATTCATGCATTCTCGTTTTCAATGTAGCTACAATATATATGACTGTAAAGTATACCTATTATCATCAGAAACCCACAGCCAGTATTGCATAATAGGCTTACTGACATATTGGGCCAACTTGTTCCACGGTCAGTAAGTGTATGCAAGACTGCATGCAGGTCTTTCTCGAAAATGAGTGCAATTGAATATAATTAATATATATGCAGTATACATGCAGAATGTGCATGGTTAAAAAAGGCATATATTCCAGGGTAATTTTTTTTATGACTTACCTTACAAGCTTCACAACTGTACACTCCAAAGTGTATTCCAGAGGCCCTTTTCCCACAGATTCGACAGAAGGGGAGTGCAAGAGGCTCAGAATTAGGGATGTATTTTTCTCTTTTCTTGGTCTTCGTTTCAGACCGTTTGATGCCATTAGTCTGGGGAGGGTTCTCGTTTGGTTCAAGCATGTTTGTTGTGATTTCATGAAAACCTGACACAAGTAAAGAAGTATATATATATCGAGTTTGTATGAGTTTATTTGAGAAGTACAGGCGGAGGTGACACATAAGTTAAATATACAAATGATTCATTAAAAATTATTATTACATCATACATTCTCTCTCTCTCTCTCTCTCTCTCTCTCTCTCTCTCTCTCTCTCTCTCTCTCTCTCTCTCTCTCGTGATCGATCGATTGTCTTGTAGCATGTGTCATACTTTTACACCCGTCAACATTTTATGACATTCAGGTATTTTGCAATCGTGCAATTCACTAAAGCGATTAATTTATAGATTATAAAGTAGTTAGAGAAGTTGGTATAAAAGCATTTAATATCATAGCATCTTAACGTATCATATATTGGGAACCATCTTACCTTCCCTCTCATAAAAATATCCGAACTTCGAAGTGAATGTAAACAATTTTTCACGTCTGGACGTACGTCATTTTAATAGAGAGTGACTAAAATGGGTAGCGAAACCCGGGCCGGGCCGGGATTTTCGAAACGGAAAACCGGATTTTTGTTGATTTCTTAGGAAATACTTATTTGTTCTGCACGAAATTTGCAGGACTACTTTATTACATATTGTTTTGTCTTCGCTAAAATTTTTATCATCATAGAATGAGTTTTTCAATATTTATTACAGATTGTCACTTTCCAGGTAACTAAAATGGGTAGCGAACCCGGCTGACACATTTTGGCGATATTTAGCTAATTACATTGATTGATTTGGAAATGTGTGTGTTTAATCATTGCTATTTAAGTTTAAATACTTAAATAATACCACAATTCCATAAAAAAGCATCATTAAATGAAATTATGGCCAAATATCATAAACCCGGGATGGAACAAAACCGGACACGTTTACCCGGGACAAACTCTTAATTTCCGAAAAAGCGACGAGAACAGAAAACATCTTAACATCAAAAAATGAAAATGACACAAAATGCAAGATAAGAACTTATCATTAAATGATTGTAAATTTCATTATTTATAATTCTTTTTTAATGAGATTGAAAGAATGAATTCTACTCAGCTAGTTTCAGTATTTTCTAGTGTTTATTCAGTGTAAAAAAAAACATGAAAACCGAGTCTGGGGTCTGGTAGGACGTTGCTGACATTATGCAATAAGAACGGTTTTCTTGTAACTTTGTAAATATTTAGTATAAATCTAATTACCAAAAAAAAAAAACTTTTAAAATAAATACAAAATAATACATAGTGCTTATAAGTAGTTAGTTTGATTTTCAGTTAAATCGTTAAGATATAAACCAAGTCTGGGCCCTGGTAGGGCGTTGTGTTTTACACAATAAGAACGGTTTTTCATCGTGATTTGCTGTTTGCATGCTTTATATTTTGTATTTCAAATGGTGGGAGAAGGCTCAAATGAGGATACCTCCGCGTAGTTTGAGCTGGGCAATGTCACATAAGTGATATCTAACATCCTCTCGTCGCTTTTTCGGAAATAAAAAGTTTGTCCCGGGTAAACGTGTCCGGTTTTGTTCCGTCCCGGGTTCATGATATTTGGCCATAATTTTATTTAATGATATTTTTTGACGGAATTGTGGTGTTATTCAAGTATTTGAACTTAAATAGCAATGATTAAACACACAAATTTCCAATTAAATCAATGTAGTTAGCTTAATATCGCCAAAATGTGTCACCCGGGTTCGCTACCCATTTTAGTCACCTGGAAAGTGACAATCTGTAATAAATATTGAAAAACTCATTCTATGATGATAAAAATTTCAGCGAAGACAAAACAATATGTAATAAAGTAGTCCTGCAAATTTCATGCAGAACAAGTGAGTTTTTCCCAAGAATTCAACAAAAACCCGGTTTTCCGTTTCGAAAATCCCGGCCCGGCCCGGGTTTCGCTACCCATTTTAGTCACTCTCATTTTAATACCTGGTACGGGTTACTTATTGAAACGATAATACGATCGCGGGAAATTTAAAAACCCAGTATTTTCTTGTGCCCCCCCCCCCCCCCCCCCCCCTTTATTAGACGCCTGGGCTGATTGATTGTTTGTATGTTTTGAAGATAGTTTTTTTTATATTTAATGCCATAACAAGTTTGGATCCATATTTTTTACGTGGGGGAGGGGGGGGGGGGGGGAGGAGAAAGGATACTGAACTGGGAAATATCCTTCTCATTTGTGGTTACTAACTTTACAGTAAATACTATAGGTGAATTTAATGATTCTTAATTTTTTCAAAGGTTGGGGAGTTCCTGACATTCCTCGTCTTTTTTTTTTTTAATTCTTTAATCATAACAAACTTTATACTTACATGTACTTAATCTCAGCGAGATTCGTCGAGACTGAAAAATTTTGACGGACGTCTCTCAAAAAATTTTCAGTCTCGACGAATCTCGCTGAAATGAACATGTACTAGGTAAGCTACAATTTGACATACCACACGCTCGAGTAATTATAGAAATTAATTTAATGTACGTATAATTTCAATATTCTTCGAGTTTCTTTAAATTTACATTAATACTCAAGATTCGACTACGCAGTACATTTCATATGATCATTGATGTAAATGTAGCATTAAAATTAAAAGAAATACGACCCATTTTGATTTCAATTGCATGTCATATAAATTTACGCGGAAACCGACTCAGAGCGTTTGCACCCACGTACATGTATAAATTATATTTACGAAAAAATGTAAGGTGTCAAAATGTAAATCAGACAGTATCGTATTATGATTAAATCAACACGCATGCATTGTTACAAATCTTAATCTCGGGAGAAGAACATCATTCTCATTAATTAAGGATCCCATTGTCAGGTTTTATAAATGTTTTGTGATGCATTAACAGTTTAATTTTTAGTTTTGTTACTGAAATCTATTTAGCAGAAGAGGTACCCAATATTTATAAATGAAGCTTAGAGGTTACTAATATACCAAACTTAAAAGCTGCTTGAATTTGAAATGGCATAAGGGACCGAATTGGTTTTTTGTGACGCATTATTGTCATTGTGACGTCATTTACGCAGGTGCTTGTCTTGCCACAATGTATAGACGTCACAGTGTCATATTCCAAGGTATATAAAGTCAAAGGTATAATATGCATGCCCTTAAGCTTTAAACATATATTTTTATACAGAATTACGATTCCTGCTCACAAGATCGAATAAGTTATTCCCCCAACTAATATCAATTTTCCCACCGGATGTCACGAATTGGTGACTATTTGGAGTGGCTCTTCTGAAATTTACACTTTCATCATTAATAAAGACGTTGATCAAAGTTCTTTGTAATATACACATCATATCGAAAGGTAAGAATTATTGAAAAATCGTGTTTCCTTTCCAGAATGTGTCATTGTCATGGCGAGAAAAGAACGTTAGCTGTTAGCGGGCCCAGTACAATCACTATATTCTGTCCCTAGTTTCTGCTTCCACCACTTTTTGCGTAATATCTCGATAATCATAAATACCTTTGCGCCCAAACTACATCCATTCACTAGAATGAAAAAATTCCAGATAATTTGTTTTGAAACGCCCCCTATACCGCTTCAGGTTTCAATACACAACCAAAAATAGGAAAGTCTACGGGGATTTTGCATTGCAAAGTAATGTTAAAATATTGTGAGAGGTATTCCGAGTGACTTCTGAATGGATAAAAGACGTCAACATTTCCCATTATAAATCTCTGTAGAAAATCTATTTTCATTCCTATGAATTTTTCAGAGTGAAAAATTATTATGGGTCGGTGAAGATATCTTGGATATTTTTCCTTTCATGTATTTCAAATGTATTTCTTTCACAGATACAGTGAAGTCCCCAATTCCGGGTTGTCTCCAATTCCGGGTCACTCCTGTAATTTTGATGTCATATTGTTTAAAATGAAGCAGAAACAACTTTGTAAATACACTGATCATGAACTATGGGCCTTTCTGTATTTGATCAGTAAAAAATATTTGAAGGAAAACATTAACAGACCATCCGAGAAACGAAATTAGGAATCAAGCGCTTTTGAGATCGAGATTTTCACTCATCTTCAACATGCTATTTTTGTTATTTATGCTGCAGCGTGGTTGATGTGAAAGTTGTGGCCAAGTATTAATAGCTGCACAATATTGCACATGCATTCAGTTATCGGTCAGAAATTGTTCATTATAATAAGTGCTCAATTAAATTTACACTTATTGATAAATCAAACTGAAGGAGTTTCCCCATTTGCGGGTCAGTTTACCTGAAACATATCTTTTGTAGTCTTACGATAACATGTAAGCGGGAGAGAAAGTAATTCAATTGAATAAAATTTTCCATGCCGCTCTGTTGTCATTATATTTATCTTGTTTGTTATTTTTCTTTGCTTTAATTATATTTAGTGTCACACAATAATTATTTCATTCTGAATCACTGCCCTCATTTACATTTAGAAATGGGTCCTTGTTACTTGTGTATCAGTGTTTTTAAATATTTTTCCTGAGCGGCAATATTTTTTCAATGCTGCAAATTAAAAAAATCAAAACGATTCCCCGACATTACAGAGACCTTAAAGTCACATGACCCAGAAATAGAGAAAATGATTTGAAAGTGGGGAAGCCAGACCTTGTTGAAATACCTCCATAAATATTGTTCCCAGGAATTTATTTTGAAAAAAGAAATGACCGTTTAATAGCTCACAAACTGTACTTTCAATATGTATATAGTATAAAAAAAAAATTTAACAACTTTGCAAAATACACATATTAACAAAACAGTCTGACATGACCTGGAATTGGTGACTTCACTGTATGTGTATTTTTACTAAAAGTCGTCCAAATGTGATGGAAGCAATAACTTGGGATAGACAATAGCCCAAACCTGCTGTACATGTATTAAATATATACATCGTATACTTATAGAAAATATGCCCTATTCTACCATGTGCAATATAAACCTAAAATTTGCCTACCCGCGGGTGTAATAAACCCTAGGGGTTTGTAATCAAATTTATTACACACCCCTTTCCTCAAATCTTCCGTTGTTGTTACACATCCCTTTCCATAACTCATTGGCTATATACATAGAATTCTGTATGCATAATTCTATTCTGATGTCCAAGAATTACTTAAATGATTACGTTGACGTTATAGACAGCTGGCACAAATAAACAGGAAAGTTTTAAAAATAAATTGTATGACGTTTACTTATTCAACAAAGCTTATATCAGTCCAAAACCTTATCGTTGTGTGTTTTCTATCCCCTTGCCAAGGCTCGGGGATAGAAAACACACAACTCGTTGGATAAAAATCATATACCATTGCAAATCATGAGAGATCCTATATATAGAAGCTGATCTGTAAACAGTGGTTTTTATCATAAATTGTATACTTATAAAATATTATATCTTTTCTGCCATGTGCAATATAAATAGAAAATTCTCCGACCTGTGTATAAAAAACCCGAAGGATGTGTAATAAAATTTATTACGTATACTTGTAGAAAATGTACTCTTTTCAAATTCAAGAGTATATTTTCAATTCAAATGAGAGTAGTCATATTCATTTGGAAGTATCCTTAGGTAGCAATTGATCAAACCAAATTGCTGCAAATTAAGGAAAAGAGGCAAAGTTCATGTGTATATGCATAATTCTTGCAAGTAATGGTTCTTGGCTCATGTGAGCAATGTGGCCCTTAGGCCTTTTGTTATGAATATAAATTTACTTACTGGTAGTTGAGAGTCAGTTTTTACTTATTAATTGCTAAATCTTTAAAAAAATATAATCCAAACAGTATAGTGTCAGTGTATTTATGTCTTTAAAAATCTCATTATTTACAGTTGATTTGCTGAGATAATATGAAGTAAGATGTTAGGGGAAGATGAACATCAAGAAAATGAGAAAGCCTCTACTGATGAAAAACAACAAAAGACAAAGAAAAAAAAAGCTGATTCCAATGAGCGGCTGACATTCCCTCCCTGTAAAGTCTGCTCCGGAAACGCTACAGGGATTCATTATGGGGTCTACACGTGTGAGCCTTGCAAGGTAGATACATGTAAATAATATCAAAAATTTAGATGATTTTTAGGTGATATTTTTTCTTTACATATTCCATACAAACTCAGTAATTCTTATCCTATTTTAAGCACATAAAATGTGGTATTTGGAATAATACATGTACTATCCTATTTTATACACATGTACATGTATAAAAATAGGATATCGTAGTACTTGTAATTCAGTACTACAGTATTGGTGGTAAATACATGTATTGTACCAGGTCTATGAGAAATCACCACAGCTGTAGGAGAAAATGCCTACCAAAAACCATATTGCTCATTATTTTACTTTCACATTAGGTCAAAATTAATGATTATTTAGGATTAATATTTTCAGGTCAGCTATGAAAACTAGCTAGGGAAAAAAGTCTACTTTGATATAAATGATTTTGTTAATAGTTTGTAAAATGAAATTTCTAGCATTGTTCGATGTTTATTCTATTTGAATGTACATATATGAACACATATACATGTAATATATTGAGTGATGACTTTATTTAGTATCTGGAGTACACAAGGATTAAACACTGTGATAAGAAGTCATAAAGAATGATGATTTCTGTCTAAAATTGCTGTACCTTATTTGCAGGCGTTCTTCAGAAGAGCTATAACAGACAAAAACAAGTATGCCTGTCTAAAAGAAAATAGCTGTGAAATAACAGCACAGAAGAGAGGAAACTGCTCGGCCTGTCGACTTCAGAAATGCTTCGATCTTGGAATGTCGAAGAGTGGTAAGTTTCATGAAGCCATTGTAAAGATTTAAAAGCAATAATGAATGATTGCAAGTTGGAAAACATTAGAGCAGACAACTAACATTTAGATTTTTGCTAACAGTTACAATTCCCAATAAGTCAGCACTGTAAACCATGGAAACTTTAAAATGTACTGATTACTTGACATCTTTTTTTTAAAAGCTGTGAGACAAGGACGCTATACAATAGAGCTTCGTACAAACACCATTTTGGAGGTCAAAAGACTGGCAAATAAGTCAGCAGTAGAAGTATCGGTTGACAGCCAGAAAGACAAGCCAGCTAAACAGGCCTGTCCAGACCCCTCGGCCAGCACTGGACCATTTGACATGGAGACTGAGGAATACAGTCAGTCAATGGTACAAAGTGTCCCCGTAGAAACATCAAGCAAAGCAGAATCCTATGCTGACATGGCTTTATCCCTTCTTTCATCTGATTATGGGTTGAACTCCCCAGACTGTGAGTTTGAATTTAATGATCATTATATTTTTTTTTTAATCTGTTTTATATTTTTAGTTTCTTCAACATATGAAACCTTAAACCCTTAACTCCTGCAATTCTTCAAATGTTTGAATGAATCTAGTTAACACTTTTTTTCCCTTCATTACAATTATAGTTTTGAGACTTCTTTTACAATGTTAAATTGGAATATTAATCCAATTATTTTGCACAAAAAAGAAAAAAAAATAGATGAAGATACCTCTGTGTAAAATTGAATAATATACTTGTACTATCTGTAGCTTTTAATCATGTCTATAACTTATGGTTTTGAATTTCATGGGATAGGTAATCTACCACCAAAAAAGAAAGTCCGACTCCGTGACACGGTTGAGGTGCCAGAGGAATGTGTGATGACACCGGGCTCAAAGAGACTATATCAGGTCAGCTGTGATGAACTGGCCATTGGTCCCAAAAATGTAACTCTGTCCGAGAGACAAATTCAGTGCTTAATACAGACTTTGGTGAAAGCTCATGACACAATTTACCCCAACTTTAAGAAATACTTTGAAAAGGAGCACCAACAGTACCTTGGAGAAAAGTTTCTTGTAAGTATGTTTTAGGCTTATATAAATGTACTGTAAACCAATTTTTATTCATGATGACGTAATTTAGCGTTTAACCAGACATAAATAACAGAGATTGGCAACTCCGTCATTAGCATGTTTTGTTGTTGAAAAATGTTACGGGACCAACCTTACTTTGAGAACTACATATTAGTAAACTGAGATAATGATCTTAAACCAAAAGCATATTGTTTTTATGAAAAATGTGCATAGGTTTTAGACGTTTTTGAAACAAAAAATTGAAAAATAAGATTAATATATAGAAAATATATTGGCCAGCTATAAAAAATCTCGGACGTCGGGTAGCCAACTGCCTCCTAAAACTCCTCTTTTAATATTGTTAATAAGGCATAAACTCATGAAAATATAAAATTTTAAATGTTTTGGTAATAGGGTTTAGCTGTTTATATTTCGATATAATTGTTTATTAGAAAGATATACTGATTTAAACTGGGAATACTTTACAATAGGGACTGCGAGATTTCGCGAGATTTCGGTCAGTTGCAAATCTCTGTTATTTATGTCTCTGGTTTAACTAGTGATAAACTTGTTCACGACAACTATTCTTTGCAATTAAGCAGACATTGATAATGGCTATCAACTATTAGAGGCATTAAATGTCTGGTTTGCAGCAGGAACTGTTTGCAATGGCGAGTTTCTTGTTATTCTTGCAAAATTTTCTCACACACAAAACGTTGATGGTTTACAATATTTGTATAATCAGTTCTACTGAAATTTTCGTTCAATATACAGTATATCATGTTTTTTCCGCAAATCAGAACCTAGAACGGTATATAAAATTAACGCGAATCAAATTTTCACTATTTCAAAGCCATAGTTAAAATATACCGTAAATCATGATTGTTTAAACCTGTGAAATAAGAGAGAAAAAAATATCTAAATTGTCAAATTCGGACAATAAAAACCATACATTGGAGGGTAGGGTCTGGAGAGCTGTGTGTGGGTAAAGATTGGTCACATGTATATATATACCTTTTTTGGGGATTTTTATAGGCTACAAAGAAAGTGCAAGAAGATGTTTTTGGAATCAAAAGTCTGCTGGATAAGGAGGAATTTGAGAAGGTGTACCGGGCCACTGGTATAGACGTGGACGGAAGGCTGGAATTCCTGAAGAAGATCTTCAGCCATCGGGAGAGGTCCTTGATGAAATTCATCACATTTGCTAAATGTTTGGAGGGCTTCAACACTCTCAGCATGAATGACAAAATCAACCTAGTCAAATGTGAGTTATGTACATCACTAAACAAATGATGAATTGTTGCAATGTTGTCAATATTAAGAATAAATATTATATTTTGATTTGTATTTTATACTGTGGAAGCGTCATTGCTATTGATGGCTCAGCCGTAGGTTGGGTATTTTCTAAATAGAATGTATAACTATTTAAACATGAAAAATTTTGATTCTTACAAATTTGGTAAATTTTACTAGACTAAGTATTATCATTTGTATTTACAAACAAAAGCTTTTTTTTTTTTTAACACCAAAAGTTATATTACCGGTAAGTAGTCATGCCCTGAATTACATCTCGACAAAGTATTTTGATTTTTACAACAAACATCCATCCACCCCCCCCCCCCCCCCCCCCCCACCACCAAAGAAATAAAAAATGCAGAACACTGAAATTACTTGCACTTGGAGAGGAAATCGAAGCCTTGGATACATGAGAAAATATCACAATACATGTATACATGTATGTGGATTGCAGTAATAAAAGTTATCATGATATTTTAGACTAGAACTTTTATCTTCTGTTTCCTCAGATGGTGAGCATGAATATTGGGTTCTTGGACATTATACCCACTATCATCCTGAATTAAATGCTACTATTGGACATGAAATCCAGGTTTCATTGGAAAATAATGAAAAAATATTTGGAAAACCTGCTTCAGAGGAACTGTTGAAAATGTTCTGCACATTGAAAGATATGGACCTAATGTATCAAGAGGTCATTATTCTCAGAGGCATTGTTTTGTTTTCAAGAGGTAAGTTTCTTGCTCTCATTGGGGTTTTTTGGACATAGGTACAAATCAATGCCATTTTGCATCTTTGGCACACCTCTTCTTTATGGATATTTTGCATGCTAGTCCTCAAGTGGAATATATTAAAGCAGATTCCCTCAATTTTCAACTATTTTTAATTTATTTTTAATCAGAAATATTGATTAATTTGAATGTTTACCGGTAACTACCTGATAATCAGAGGTAATGTTAAACTTTTATTCAATACAACTTTATCTTGCATTTACCAGTGCTAGTGCTTAACTGGTTCTAAAAGACTATTTTTTAATTGCAACTGAGCTTATTTACACTGTAGATTATCTAAAAGAATACAACTGACATCAAATGACTACATAAACATAGTTTGTGGCAATAAATGTTAGTGACAATGGAAACTTCTGGTGAAATGTGCAAAATTTTTCATTTTACACGAATAAAAGTTGGTTTACAGAACCTTACTCTTTGTATTGTTACGTAACATTCAGCTGTTTTTCATGCCCAACTTAAAACTGTTTTTGCCAAGTATTTTCCCTCTTTATCCATCAAGCTATGTGGGCTATGCAGTGGATGTAGACTAACTGTAATCAGGGTAATGGTGTTACACTGACAATTTCACCCCCTGTGTCTGTACTAGACAGCTTGAAGTATAATACCTGTCTTATTCAAATTATGCTTATCCTTGGCATTTTGGATTTTGATATTCTACATGTATGATATTTAACACAGATACTACATTGTATCATTTTAGCAAATTAGATGAATCTTTTGATTTCAGATCGCTGTGAGTTGGAATCTGCTCCCTTGGTGGAGTCAGTCCAGTGGAAATTAATCCAGTGCCTACAGTACCTTGTGGAGCACTTCCATCCAGAAGAACCCAGGAAGTTTTCTCAGTGCCTTCAGCTACTCACTGACCTGCGGGGCATAAGTGAGCAGCATCACCACAGAACCAAAGGCCAGTATGACGACTACACATTGGACATCATTAAGGACCATCCCCTCATTTACGAGGCCCTCGAAGATTCCATGTCATCTCTGAAGAATTGCTGACAATATTCAGAAGATCATTATAAAACTAGGGCATGTTGAAATCATGAGAGTTTTGGAGAGACTGTTATAAGATTTTTTAAAAAATTTTCATAAATTTATTTTTGATCATTTTTTTGTGATGCACATTTACATGTATATGCTAATTAACCATAGACAAACTGATAGTGATAGTTTGTATTGCCAAGAATTCCGTCTCTCTTTGTTCATTGTTATTGGTTCTTAAGGGAGAAGCAAACAATTGTTCTGTCTCAATATATCAAAATGTTATTTTTTAATTCATCAATTCATTCAGAGTTCCAAAAATCTGAAATTTATGTACATTGAATATTGTTTTGTCTGCCATTGTGCTAACAGTAATTGTCCTATTGATGGTTAGTGATGACATGTTAATTTATGAAGACTTAATCTTAATGTCACATTTGCCATGACAAACTGTATGTTGAAGATGGTGAATAAGGCCTATATAAGTAATTAGTGATGCTGTATGTTTCTCGGTCAACCTGAAAAATTATTTGAGCCAATCCTTTATTGTTTATGGACATAATTTTCAGGATGTTAATTTTTTGGGTAAAAAATAAATCTCATCCAGGTCTCTTCCACATTATTATAAGAAAATGTTTATGTCCCTAAAATTCAGCACTACGCAATAAATCTTAATTCAGGTAATTAAGTTTCATGAAGGGGTCATTTGACCACTAAATTAAAGTTTGAAACAACTATAAATGTTGAAATAAAATGAAATATTTCTCCAATCTTTTGATCCTATTTTTGGGAGTTGATTTTTAAGACTTTTAAAAATTAACTTAAATAAGGCCAAGATATATCAGGTAAGTAAATTCCTGTATGGATGCATGACAAAAATTTATTCTAGCAGTTACCTGGTGATTTGTTTATGCAATTAAGTAACAAATGTAGACAATCAAGGGTTTTCTTCAATTTTTATATACATATTTATAAGACATATTAAAATTACTATAATGACAACAGTGACTTATAGACTCCTCATAGGAAATTTCCATAAAATATCACATTTTTAAATAATTCTTATATTAAACTTGTGCTTTTCAGTAAGATTACATTTGCTCCTTTAAATAAAACATGTTTGATAAAGTATAGTGGCATATATGCATGTATACAGGTATTACTTAATCGCAGTAGAATTACATTATCATAATGATATATAGTTTGAAATGCAAATTACATAACTTGGTTTGCATTTGGTTCAGACTTAGTCAAGTCTTGTTAATAAATGTACATGTACATATGAGACTATATGGAACCAGTATTGAAACCAATATCTCTTTCAAATCAGTGTTATTTTGTGTGTACAAAACAATTTTTTACTTTACAAAAATTGTTTTTATTCATTAACTCAAACCCCATATTCTTACATTTATATGCCTTTCTTGATTTAATAGATATGTGGCAAAAGTATGAGTGGGAGATTAATAGGTATAACATTTAATGTATACATTTATATCTATATTAGAAAGAATCATGCGGTTGTAGTTGCTTTTTGAATTAAAGACAATCCTAAGCTAGAAATGTTTCTTGCACACATACTTAATTTGTATGACATCATGATGCTGAAGCTTGCATTAGACGATCTAATAGATACAATTTACTTGCATTGAAATAATTAGTAGACCCTATGACTTCGAGGTGAGAGATATGGCACCCAAGAGATTCATGGATGTCGGTAAATTGGCTAGAATAATAAATAATGTAACAATAATTTTGAGTTATGGGTGGCCAATTGTTTCTTTTATATGATTGGATATCTACGAGTGCATGGTGTTGCTTTTCTTATTTTACAATGATATTTTGACCCATTGACTCCAATTTATACATGTAAATATTTTATGCAAAAGAAATCATGGACAGAGAATATACAATGACTGAGATAGCAGTTCACCAAAGTTCCAAGGTTGAAAAGCATTTATTTGTTGTTCATTCTACACATATATATTTTCCGTTGATAACACATCTTTCTACTGTTGTACATATATTTTGTGCTGTATTGAGACTCTCGGGCAAATATATTTTGTGCCGTAACTGCTTTTACCAATTACATTCCTACAGAAGATGTTTGTTTTAATTTCTATGTCATTGTTAAAGTCATGTTTTCATCGAGAAATGAAGCATTTGGAATTCAATTGTTAAAATTTTGTACAGATGACTCTATAAATGAATCATATTGTTATTAGCAAATCTGAATCCTGTTTCATGTATATGTAATATGAAAAGTAAAATGTTATTGATTTGAATAAAAATACACATTCAAGATGTATTTTTCATTTTTAATTTTTTTTTGTTGGTAAAGATTGATGTATTATTATGGAACTTTCTACAGTCACATCCTTCTCCAACAACTTTTCCTGCATATACATGTAACTGTACACATATATATTAATGCTATTTTGTCCCATGATATAATTCACCAAGTAATTGATTTTGTATTATTTTAAAATATATATAACTTAGAATTGATTTCCTCTTTTGTGTATAAGCTTAGTGTTGTCTGCTAAAATCATGCACAAGATGTCATGCTAAGTGTTATTCAGGAAAGTAAATTATGAGCAAATTATTGAAGACTTAAAAATAATGCACATTTAGAGAGTACACAGCAATAATACTTTAATTTCATTAGCTATACTGTTTGTTTTGTGTTTTCTTTTGCTCCATTGATAAACATATAGGAATATAAGTCAACTGAATTTCTTGTATTTTATTAAACACAAACAAACCTATGCCTTTTTGTGCATCAGGTCAAAAAATGGATACATATAACAATATATTAAAAAATAAACAAATATCTTTATGTCTGTTAAATACTTAATATGTAAAGTGAAAAAGTTCAACATTTTAATAACAGATATTGTAATGCCTCAACAAGTTTTTGTTTCAATTGAAAGATACTAAATAGAAAAAAATCTAACTGCAGATGGCACATATTTTTTTATCCAAGTAAGAAATCAATTCAAAACAAACCCAACAACTGTGTTAAAAATCCTTAAAAAAAAAACAACAGATTTTTTTCCATACACAACAATGCAGGTTTAAACGCTGCCTTTGCAAATACCAACAATTATATTTGAATTATAATTCAAATTAAATATTCTTAGATCAATATAACTATATTATTTATTACATGAATTTTGATTATATAACTACTTTATGAGAACATAAATTGCAATAAAGCGATTTGGTCTGGTCAAACTGTAGATTACATAAGCCTTCTGGTTTCTAGCAAAGGGATTCTTATACATGAACTAACAGATATACCATATGTCTGTCCTTGAAAGATTTGAAATTGACTGCTATAAACAAGGATATTACAAAAGAAATGTACTTATATTACTTATTTTCGAGATAAAAACAAAACTCATGGATAAAATTTATGAGATACAGGTGAGATACATGTATAAGTTTCTCTAAGAATAATGTGCAAAATTGTCAATCCTTTCTATCTAAATTAAACCAACAAGGAAATTTCCAAGTTTATGTGTAAAGGCACACCATCATATGTCACTTTACAACACAGATGGAATCTCCCTCCCCTTCCTCGAATTTTCTCAAGATTTTAGCTTCTAGGCCTAATACATCTAAGAAAAGGATTTACCAAGATAAAGAAAAAGACTATGGAAATTAAAAGCCACAAAGAGTTTGAACCAGCAACCCTGAAGCATTTTAACAATGTCATACAAAATAATTAAATAGAGATATACATGTACTTGTATATTATAGCCTAACTGTACTAGTATTGTGCATTTTAAAAATTTATATACTTTTTTTGTGTACATCTAAATGAATAAACAATTATTCTGATAATGAAGCATATTGCATGATAATAAAGAAACATGTACATGCATAATACATGTATATTGATTCTGATCACAAAAATACGTCTTTGCTAGCTAAATATTTTAGATTTACTGTAACCATATTACATTTGGCTGTGTATTCTATTTAGTGTTTTTGGCAGAAAGCAGCTTCTGCTAAATCAAGTACATTGTACATCGCAAATATCATGCACATATGCATAATGATAGGTACATTAAGAAAAACGCTTATTCAAATCCAGGCTGACATGTTGAAAAATCAATTTCCACCAAATATCGCACACGCTAAACTTAATATGTTTACAGTAATTGTTTCCATTTCCCTTTTGAAGTGTGTTTTTTTTTTTAGTGTGTTTATCTTTTAGGGTTAGAATGGATCAATTTACAGAAATACAAAGCTAGTAAAGACAATTACTTAGTAGCTGATTCAGCATACTCAAAATCACTAGAATTCATAAAGAAACCTCCAAACTGAAGTTTTCCTATTCCTTCTAATACATTGTAGAATAAACTCTCTAAATTTAAATCAAAGATTAACAGTATATTGATTCAAAATATATTAAAAACATATCAAATATAAAACAATAATTATGACATTCATTTAGCATTAATCATAAAACGTACCCTTTCATAATACATGTACAAGAAACAGAAGGGGGGTTGTTGTTAAATGATTGCAGCTAATAAAATGCCAATTTTTAAAACCACTGCAAATATTGGCATAACCTTCAATAGGCAAAACCAGTTAATTGTGCGCATATTGCTCTAAATTCTACTCCATTAAGTACTAGTAAAAAGATATAAAGTGCTCATATATATTATTTACCGTGGTTTCATTAATATCTGTGGACATCAATTTTTCATGGATTAATTCAGTTGGTAAAATTTACATTTTTTGTGGGCACATGAATTTGTGGACAATAGCCAACTGACAAAATTCTTTGCCATATGTCTTTTACTTTGATGAACATATAATTTTTCTGAGATACCTTAACAACAAAAATTGATAATTATACAAATATCTATGAAAACCACGGTTTATCTAATATATGTACAAGTGCATTAAGACAATACAGAGCTTGTCCCCACAAGATAACAAGAATAAAAGTGGTAACATCATAAACCCCAAAATGCATTCAAACAACTACTAGAATATAACTAGAACTATCAAAATATGTAAATAGCACTATGAATAAATATAAATCAGATAAAATCCTATCAATAAAATAATTTTGATACATAATCTATCATACTTAAAAGCATTATTTACAAATTTGAATGTTGTTCTTGGCTGAATGATATTTAATCAACTTTTTATTTTGTTTTTGTGACTAATTTGTGACAATAAATTTGAACTGATATCACTCAGCTGAAAGAAAAACAATGAGACTACTTTATACTTCATGTACTTCTAAATCTTATACTTTTTTTCCGATCTCCCAAGAAAGAATTTTCATTTCATTATCTTCCACAAATGCAGAAAAATACACTGGTGTAAACAAAAAAAATTCACTTCGAGCAATCGTGAGTTTTTTAGGATATCAGGAACCTCATGTATACAACAAAGTTACCAGGGTTTTTTTTTTTTTATCTCAAACTACATAATCTTTCACATAAAACACATTAATTGTAACTACATAAGGACTGAATGTTTTCGTGGTCATCTAAACCACCGGACATTTCTCGTGGAAGAAGTCCATCTGCGCTTTATGGTTTTCTGCATCCTTCTGGTTTTCCTGTACATCGTGAGAAATACACTCATACACCAGAGGGTATCGCTTCATGATAGACATGTGCAGGTTTTCCATTCTCCCGTTGACTTTCCTGTTTATCTCAGTCAGTTCACGCATGAAAATAAGTTTGTCCATGTAGGCTGAGAAGCGATGTGGCTCATCTTTGTGGAACTTGGCAATCAAATACTTCAGACACTGCACAAGTTTCCACTGAATTGTCTCCACTTTTTCGGGATTCTGCAATGGGACTCGATCTGCAAGATAGGATTACACACACTTATTTCCCTTTGAAATTGCTTGCATTGTCAGAGGTATGTATCAAATTAAAAACTGTGTTTCACTTATAAAGCCTTGAAAGTATAACAATATAGTTACTTTGCCCTTCCTAATTTTTTAATATTTTATCTTATATTTCCCAGAAATAAAATAAGGAAGGATACATCATTGTAGCTAGAAATAAGTGTAATGATTAACGATAAAATATCTGACTAACCATCAAAAATTTCAGTACAAAGTTCTCCCATATATACTGTTTACTGGGAAAAATTTGCCTGTTTCATTATTCCTCCATTTACCTTCATTTCAAGTTGGCGATTTAAAAGGAGTCTATTAAAAAACTTAAAATAAGCTCTCTTTGACGAAAAACTGCGATATGGCAAATTTAAAACCAGGCAAAATCGTCTACAACTACGACTGGGTGAAAATAACTCATGGCAAAAAACGGTCGCATAAAGTGCTTCATGTTGCTGGTCTTTACCTCTAAAGGTGATGATGATGGCTTTAAGGACGGCCACCTCCTCATATGTCATCTTCAGTCTCTGTAGGGAGGCTGCGAACTCGATACAACGGTCAACCGCCTCGGGCTCTCCAAAGATCATGATGATATCGTCCCTGGTTAGCTGAGCCTTGCTGTCTGGGTAGTAAATGACCTTCATCTCCGTGTTAATGTGGACATGTTCTCCCATCAGCCAGTACTCAAAGCGAGCCGCTGAAAGGGAACACAATTTTTATCTCTCTGATTGTGCTGAAAATCATATACTTTTTAAACTTAGTTTCATGTAATATGTATCTGAAGAATGTAAATATATAAATGTTTAATGATATAATTGTGTTAAATTTTGTTCTCTATGTATACACTGGAAATTTTAGCCTTTTTGGCAATTTCTTTTTCCTCATATTAGTGACCTAATCACCTTTTATGAGAGCCATTTTGTCATCTGTTGGAAGGTCCTCAAATCCAGGAATAATTCGGGCAAATGAAATGTACTTCATAATCCCATGCTGTATTTGTTCAATGGCTTTTTTTATCATTTCCATTCTGCCGTCAACATCGATACCTGTGGCCAGGTAAAAACTGTTGAATTCCTCTGTAGTTAGCAGTTTCTTTAGTCCAAAGAATTCGTTCTTCATTTGGTATTTCTCCTTTAAAAACACAAACCACAAATGAGTGCATGCTATAATTTTATATCTTGTATTGCCAATACCAAAGCTGATATTATTTTTAAAAATTTATGAACTGATATCGAATGCTTACAGAATATTCGGTGTGCAGCTTCTTAATGTAATCTTTGTCAAAGGAATTGATGTACTCTGGATAGATTTGATCCTGGCTCCATACAAGTGTCCAAATCATTTGTTCCATCTCATCTACAGTCATCTCATATTCACTCTGACTTGATCTCTGCTTTTTAGTCATGGGCACTGTCAAAGCGTTTTCTGTTGTCGAGAAGAAACCTGGATCAATGGTGGAGAGCCATGGATCGTCGTCTGGGCGGATTTCCTGTAGCAAGGAACGCCGCTTTTCAGCTATTCTAGCACTTCTTCGTGTGGGAGATTGATCTATGTTAACAGAATTAATTATCTTTTTATACAAAAGTTAAATGTTCTTCATAATACATTGATATAAACACACACATATATATATATATCAATTTGAGTGTTTAAAGTGATCAATTTTTCATCAAATTGTAATTTCATACCAGGATCATCTTTTGTGACATCTTCCACTGGGGATTTTTCTTGAAGGGAGAGAGTAAGATCTTCCAAGAAGTCAACTGAAGTCTCTGGCTGATCCAAGAAAGAATCGGCCAAATCTTCCATCTTAAACTCAAGCTGCTGTGTCTCAGAATGCAGATATGGGGATGATAAATCTTCAAACAATGATGTGATGTCCGAGTCTTCCAACGCATCCATATGATATGGGGCAGGGGACAATGTCATGAAGTTTCCAGGCGATGCAATGAAATCGACACTGCCCTCTGTCGTTTGTGAGGAGACACTGGGAATGGAATAGTTACTGCTGTGAATGCTGGATAATGCTGGTGATATGACAGGAGCATCCAACCCATGGGGTTTGGGAAGGTTGTTATCAACAGGAAGAAGATTGTTTAGTATAGGGATGGAAGATGAATGGTCTGTTATGTGTGCTATTGGTGTCGGAGAGGTCTCCAGGCTCGGTGTTTTGTTCACATTTTCTGCTTTCTCTTTCAGCTGTTTAACTTCTAGAATAGTTTTGGTTCGAATGGCTACAGTATAACGCCCATGTCTCATAGCTGGAATATTAAAAAAATTATGTCACCTCAGCAAAAGTTAAGGAAAGAAAAGGAAAACTATAGATAATGTTTGTATGTGTCAATATACATGAAGTACTGTACACTAAATCTTTTATGTATATAGACATAACACATTTTCCCTACATTTGACATCAGCAAAGAGCAAGTAACATTTAAATTCAATCAATGTATTGACCACATGGGTTTTGACAAATACAAAGAACAGTAAAGTGGCCACTGGATCACTTGTTAAAGATCCCAAATGAGTATTTATCTAAGAACTGAGAAGTAAATTAATGTTTGGACAACAAGGAGGCAAAAATCCAGAGGTTATAAGCTCTTGAATTTAAAATGAGGTACTTAACAGGTTTTGTGAAAAACTAATATCTAAGGGGGAAAAAAAGGAGCATACCATCTCGTGACATTCCCAGATTAAGACATTTCTGAAGCCTGCAGTATGAGCAGTTTCCTCTTTTTCTGTCGATGATTTTACAATTCTTGTCCTTTGCACACTGATATTTATCCTTTTCCATGACTGCTCGACGGAAGAAAGCCTACAGAAGAAAATATTAATTTTCTTACAATGTTATACTCTGCAAACTGTTTGATTCATCTGAACCAGATTATCACTATATAAAACATGTTTCTGTTCTTATCTTTTACATTGAAATGGAAGGCATCTAACTTGAATTGCTAACTCAACTTCTAAGGGGCTATAATAATTATTAATATGATTTTTTGGTGTACATATATGCAATTCATATCAATCTGTATAATTAAAATTCAGGTAAATGTAGCCAAATCAATCAAATGGGAATCCAAATCAATATATATTACTGTATTCAAACTTAACTAGCGGAATGAACTTACAATACATGTTGTAACTTGATCATTTCAGACTACTGTGTGTTCGTGAACATGCATAAATTCCAGATTTAAGCCTAACCTTGCATGCTTCACAAGTGTTGACTCCATAATGGATGCCAGAGGCTTCTCCATCACAAATTCTACAGGGTGGTAACTCCAGGGGTTTGTACATTTTGTCAGTTGTGTCTATGTTTGTTTCCCCTGAAAAGACACAAACAACGAGTTCTTCCATAAGGATGTGTGTTATAAGATACACAAAATGTTAAGGGTCAGATATAAGTCATATATTACTTACATCTGCCTCCTTGATTATACTACAATATATGTACACACACAGCTCATTGACAGGAAGGATATCAAAGTCATCAAGTAGTGATAATACAGGTCATGGTTCATACTTATAAAGGGACTACTAAACCAACCATCAGTATTTTGTTGTATTTTCCTTCAACATAATTAGGTTTTAGCATATAGATACAATATTACTTGCCACAAGCAGAACAATCAATGATATGTACCATATTACTGTGAACTGCATGTTCAAAAGAAATGTCAGATTAGATATCCTAATACATGTACATGTACAGTTGAACTTCGGTATCTCGAACACCGATATCTCGAATACAATGGATATGTCGAAGTGATTTGTAAGTCCCAACCACTTATAGTTTAAGTAACATACCCTTAATATCACAAATACTTGAATATCTCGAAGTATTAACAAGTCCCATTTAGTTTAAGATAACGAGGTTTGACTGTATATATAAAGACTATAAGGTACTAAAAGATGTTTGTCTACTAAACTACATGTACCTAGGGCTATACACTCCTCCTTCATGCAGCCAAAAGACCAAGCAAGTTTTTGTAGTTGGTGTAAATATCATTTATACACCTCTGACTTAAAATAAAAATCCTGCTGTGAAGATTGATGTTTTATTTGCAATACTAGTCTGTCTAGAATCACAATCTCATTGCATTGTTTACAATACCGGTATGGAGACCTCATGCACAGTTTAAATCAGTGCTAATTGGTTTTGCAATGCATTATATAAAAGCCCTTTGTTTATTTTTGGTACCGAAGAATCCACAGAAGTGTGTTGAGTGAATAATCCATTAACCTGATCAGATAAGTTTTACTTCTGGCTCCATAAATCTTAATTTCAAGTCTTGGGATATAATATTTCCACCCGTTAATCATTGCTCCACTATGTTTATCAAGCTCTTGAATATAAAATCTTTTTAAAAATCACTCATCTGTTGATATTCAGTCATGCCCCTTATTCGTTAAAGCTCTTATTTCAAATATAAATACAATGTAAAAGGCAATTTCAACTATCATGATATACCAAAAAAAGAATCTCAATCAATCTTACTTTTATTACACCTTTCTTTTGATAATGGTTCCAACAGTAAATTGATCTAATGGTATAAATAAAATTGCAACGTCCTCAAGAATTTTAAAAATGTTTAAAATTTCATATTCATAAAAATTGAAATTTTTTAGCAAACACCCCCCCCCCCCCCCCAACCTCAGTCAGTGGATATAGGTCGTAATTACTACAACGTAATATGAATAATGGTTACTAAGTTACTGGTATTATATTACAGCTCCATTCAACAATTTTCCCTGCCAATCTTTCAACATATACATAGCTTAGTTCGCATATTTGTCTGATGAAATGCTTATTACTAATACAATGTATCATGCTTCTACTAGGTTAAATATTCAAAAAAGGCACATTCATTATAAAAAAGGTAGGACAAGTGACTTATTTTCATCATAACTATATTTAGATAAAGGTGTTAACATCTGCTGCAATGAAACCTGACAAGGAATATTTCTGCGATAATAAAAGTTCAACCAACTTTGATTTCATTATAATTTATGGAAATCGGTGAGAGTTACGGTCTAATTGTCCCTTGCACAGGTGAATTAGCTTCTTCAAATTTACATCGTTATTGCACTTAAATCAGTAAACACTGTAGATTTCTAGTTAAATGCAACAAATTAATATCCACGTAAAATTGAGAAAAGCCCACCTAGCGGATTTTAAATTTTTGCTATCATTTTTTTTTACATGTGTATAAAACTATATAAATTAAAATACTGGTATGATAAAAATACTGTGTTTGAGGTTTTATATTCTTGCGATTTGATACAAGTTGTATCAAATTGCATATATATCCTGTGAATCCATCGTGTTGTCAACACAATGGATTCACAGAATTAAGTACTTTACGGTGTAAAATATGAATCATCAGTATCAAACATCAAAACACAGAATAATCACTAATTATGTAAAGAGAATTATTTTTTGTAATTATGGACACACTGACAGTATTTTAACTCATAAAAAATAATTACATTCACAAAGAACTTACATGTGGACTTTTAAAATTCGATATAGAAAAGCTACTGGTAATGCGGCACAGCATGGTATTACTTTCAGTGACTTAATCTTTAAAGTCAGAATCTTTTAACTTATATCAAACTATATAGATTGTACCCCTTGATAACATATACCTGGGTAAGTGTAAATATATATGTGAGAGAGAATATCTATCCTTGTTTCACCTTTCTTTAGGCTAGCTAGAGTGATACCTAGTAAACAAATCGCTATTAGCCTAGTTTTGAAAGGGCTGTCAGCAACTTAGTTAAACTTGTGTCACTTGAAATACTTCTGATGTCAAGGTCTTTAAAATAATGGACAAGATGAGAAGAGAAACTTCACAGGATATAGATAGTTTAAGTAGTGATAATAAAATGCTTGTGTTTGTGTGCACAACAAGTATTTCATAGTTTAAGATCTGAAGGAAAAACTTGTCAATAATGGGTATTCTATGCTGGCCTATTTTTTTTTTATTATAGACACAGCAGTTAATTAAGTTTTAAATTGGAAAATGATATTGCATTGCATGGATTTGAATGTTTATAATTTATAGATCTTTATTTGCCCATTTCTTATACCTGGTTAAAGCTAGTTCATTTGAAATGGAGAAGTTCAGAAATTCATCATATTTTTATAATACTATCATCTAGCTGATTTCTTTTGACCTTTACGGTAATTAATCCACAATAGAAAAATAATACAGTCATTGCTCAGCACAGATAATAGTATTATTTTGTAAGTAGTTCACTCAAGTGCATAACATTTATTTATACTGTATACAGGGAAATATTTTATTTTCATCCCTTTCACACTCATTGTCAGTTTGTCAGCGTGCAAATTTATGACTGGGCGAATTTCATATATCATCTCTTAAAGCACAACTACTGGTATGTCTGGGCGAATTCAAGACGGAAATAACACGAAAATAAACACGGGGTGAAAATAACCCTGTATACAGTATTCATAAACTGTTAGTCACAATCAAAATTAGGAAAAGTCAAAATGAAATCTAAAATCTTGCATGGTCAATGAAAATTGCTGTATCTTTAAAAAATAATTTCATCAACCCTTATAAAAGGGCCTAATGTAGAATCATATAGCCTACTCTAAAAGTAAATGTCCCTTGGGCTTTATGTTTGAGGGAAAACTGTTTTAAGTTATAGGATTTTTACAGTGGCATATACAGTAGCGTTTTGGTTTTTAACTTCATTAGATAGAACATTCATACTGAATGGAGAGACATAATGATACAAATTTTATGACCAGAGTGATGTACGTCACACAAGTTGCCATTACCATCATCTTACCCTTTTTTAAATTAATGGAAATTATTTTATTAAGATAATGGTGACCAAGAGTTAGTATGAATGCCATGAAGAGTTGCATGCCCAATTATAACTTTGGTGCATAAAAATTCACATATTTCATAAAAGAAATACCAGTATAATACTGCATTTGAAACTTATAGCATCCAATCGAATATCTCCCAATCAAGGTACATTTTACTTGTATATGAAATCGGTAAATAATTAATACACAGTTTTATGATGACCTTCATAAATCATCAAATGATATAGCTGGTTGATAAAAAAAAAAACCAATTATTTTATCTATACTAACAGTACACATGACAGCAGATGTTCGTTTGTACTGAATACAAATATGATAAAATCTGCAAAGTCATACTGTATAGGGTATAAATTCAGAGTGTATATTATATCATGTATATTATAAGTATTGATTATTATTTATCAGTGTTTACTATGTTTTCAGTGGTTTTAAGTTAATTTTCATAAAATCCTTACTTTCTTATAAATTGCAGCATACAACTTAAACAGTTTAACGCAGATATAATAAATGAAAAAATACTCCCATTTGTTGGTTTTTAATACCAGGGAGCATTATGAATTTTGTATTATTGTATAACATAACTATACAGCAAATATCTATATCATACACCAAAGCGGTAAAATGACAACCTACGATATTATTCTAGAATAACTCAGATGAACAGTAAAACCTAAAAATTAAACGTTTTACCTTGAAAAAGTTGTTTTTCTGAGGTTAACCGGCGAAGTTGTATTTGCACCAGAGCTCACACTACTCAGCTATTTTTTGGAGCATGCGTATTGAGATATTTTAATTCACGTCTAAAATTGAGGTTCCCAAAAGGGTAAATTGAATGTTAGGCTTGTAAATTTGAAGTACATAAATGAATTATATTTATTGATATATTTAATAGATAAAATAAGTTTTATTATCTATATTTATTAACTACTAATCAAAAACTCGGTCATGGAAATTATGGGTATTTCATAATACTACTGACGTCACTGACCCATTTAATTTGCAAGCTCATTGTACAGGATGTAAACAAATCATGAATATTCATTAATTGTTGTATATCACATGACTGGATTATAATATACATGTTTCAAATGCATCGTAAAGTGCATATCGTGTATCATTCACAAAAGTATGCAAAACTTCAATTAAAAATTATCTTATTAAAATGCTTTTAAAAGAATATATACAAATTGAAGTTGTTGTTTATTAAATTTGTAAATAGTTCTATCCCTAAACACGGTTATAAACATAATTAGCTTTTTTCATAATTAAAAGGTGGGTTTATTGACTTTTCCATCTCCGGTACAGAATAACGATTTTCATAAACTTGTGTTCGCATTTTAAGGTCTACTCAAAATGTGTAATCTATAGTCTAAACAGTCTTTCACACACTTTTACGAAAGCGTATCTTTAGGATGTAGTTTTTAAAATATTTCAGAATATAAGAGATTAATTTCCACGTATTAATATTATTTTGCAATTAAAAAAAAAACTATAATATTCACCCACAATGAATCTTGGATATTGAGTTCACATGGATGATGGTTCAATGTCAAACAATATTATATATCCCGAGAATTAAAAAGTTTATCCGATTGCCAAACGGGGAGGGGTTGATCTATGTTTCCAAAACATTAAAAGTATGTCAATTTTTTTATTTTCACTATATATTTCATTGAAAACCAGCATTTTTCAAAGAATTGTTACAAAGTAACCCCTTGACCGATTTTTAAAAGATCTGGATTGATAAATTTCTCTAGCTTTTGTTTTTTGGGTTTTTTTCTTTTTTTTGCATCATCAGGCCTATTGAAATATTTTTGCAACCTTCTGTTCCTGAGATTTAATATTAAGAATCAAAAGTAAGATTTTCCGGCTTGCATATTGCAAGAGATATATAGTAGAGCCCTAAAAAAAATCTTACTGTTGTGTTTGAAATATTTTTTACAAATGAGTTGTAAAAAAACTATTTCAATGTATATCAAAAAGTGCAAATTGAATCTACTTTAATCAATATAAATTTCTTTAAAATCTAACAAAATAACACCAGAAAACCATTAAAAAATAAGACTTGTTTTCAATTAAATATATAGGGAAAAAAGAATTAACACATTGACATACTTTTGGCGCGTGTAGTGTATATGGGACAGAATATTGATACAGATTTTGCCAGTACATGTATAATGTATGTCACGCGCAGATCCAGAAATCTTTTATCTCATGGGGGGGGGGGGGGGGGGGGGGGGGTTGTTAGACAGGTATATTTTCGGTAATTTTACTGTGCAAAATTAAGAAATTTGACTTTTCCGGGGGAGGGGGGGGGTCCGCCCCTATCTCTCTAGTGTCCCCACCCCCTCTAGATTGCTACTATATTTATATCACTTATACTATAATGATAACCCGTGTTATTCGTCAGGTGCCTATGACTATATCATAAAGATGTTTAATACACGTATCGCGATCGTGTTGCGTTAAACATAAAAATGAGACCCGAAGTTGGAATATCATTCATTTATTGGATACATTATATGACATCATGCATTACATACTACATACCGGTAATTATTTTTCAAATTTGGAGTAGGAATCAATTTGGATCGAATTTATATATAGTGGTTCATTAATTGTAATAAACTTATTTTCAGAGAAATATTAGTCTGATCGACGAAAAGTTCTAAAATAAATTTCCTAAAAGTTCAATATTTACAACTTGATTGAATATGGGGATTGGACATAAATACATGTATGTTCTCGAAAAATTAATGATAGTAAAGCAAAGCATGAATACATACAATATCACGGTTGCGATTGGTTTAACAATGACAACGCAATGAATGTTCCGGAGGGGGGGGGGGGGGGGGGGTCATCTTTATCAAATTACAGTGGATGGGGAGGGGGGTTCTGTGTTTTTTGACACAACTGAACAAATAAAAGGGGGTGTGTAGTATATATTACATGTACATACATATGTATTAGTATATATTCAAACCCTGCAATTGATTAATCAATATGTAAAAAATTAACTATTATATTTTTTGTATGTACACTTTTCGATCAGATTTATTCAGATACACTTGTAATCTAGATATTAATTGATCTTAAATCAATATAATATGTATCAAAAATTTATTCAAAATACAGAACATATAAAATTTAACCACGAGACAGTCAATCCCATCTGTATGCACCGGAATTCCATACACAATGTTAGATGCACTTTTTGAGGTCAAAAACGAGAACAAATTTAGAGACATAAATTGCCTTGACCTTCGTTCAATATCTACAGAAAAACTGCAAGAGGATCCCAAAGGGGGGAACCCAAACAGCACGTGATTATGAGCAACATTCTATTTTTAAATCAACTTACGCAATATTTCATTCATGAAAAACGTGCGTTAGATCTGAATCCTTTTAAAGTCAACCCAACCTATAGTCCGAAATATCTGACTTTTTCCTGACTTTGAAAGTACAGAATGGTATTTAGATGCATTATGACAAAATTTAAAATCCTATGATACTACGTGTGTGTGTGTGTGTGTGTGTGTGTGTGTGTGTGTGTGTGAGGGTGTGTGTGTGTGTGTATAATTAAATAAAATCCAAAATAATTCCCAACTTTACTTAAGTACCAAACTTTAACGTAATTATATAAACCTAGCCATTGGCTTTTGATCTCGAGGTAATTAAATTTTGATGACATATACATGTATATATATACATATATAATTGCTGACAAAATAATTCAATAATTTTTAAGATAAAGAGGTCATGTGCATGTCATGGTCTACATGTGTTTCATGAAGTCTGTCTGACAGATATTGGTTTTAAAAAAATGGGTGCATGCAGAAGGGGTGGGGGGGCATTAAAATTTAAGGATATAGGAATTAAATAGGAGGGAGTAGAGTATACAGGATTTTAATTTCAACTATATCCATATTTCAAAACCAAAAAAAAAAAAAGATAACCAAAGCTTCATTACTATTAATCAATGTAAAATCATAAAGTAACATATCTGGATCATTGATCAAAGTATTATCTTAAAAACCCTAATGCTGCCCTCATTTGTGATTAATATTTAATATAATGGACAAAAACGGAGCAGATCAATACGTGTTTTATGCATATTGAGTTTAAAGAGCACCGGGCAAACAGAGATTAAAACTGACGAGATTTACAGAGCCCCCTCAAAGCCGTCTAAACTAATCCTGCCAGGGTTTTTGTCAATAGAGGTAACTTAATGCCTAGTTTTGAATTTCAAATCTCCTGCACACAATCTTTCCTCAGAAAGTTATTTGAGTTTTAGAGAGAAATGTTGTACGTGGTACCACAAGACCTAGTAATTATATTACTGCCAAAGAGCTGGTGAAATTCTTCAAAATATTTATATTTTACACCCGAAACTTGGGAACAAAAAACTCCGAAGAGTAGGGGGTCATATTACAGACAGTCTTGCAATCCCTTTCGGCACAATGGGTCACTTATAATTAGGCCGACCTGTATGGTCAACATAATTCAGTAAATAAAAGCTTAATATATTTATTACACTACTGTCAGATTTTTGAAAATGAATAATCTCAAAATCTATTTCATAACTAATATGGCTCTGTTTCTATGTTTTACAAGTCTTCACAGACAATTATTAGTTCCAACACAAATGATAATGCCAAAGATATTGCTGGAGTTATTATCAATATTAAAACTTGTGAGGTACAAAGTTCACTACAAAAGATATCATTTGGGTTTAGGAGCAAGATCTAAAATCAATATATTGTCTAACAAAATCCAGATGATGTTCTTTACTATAAGACTCCCCCCTCCCCCTACTTCAAAACTAAATGTTGTGAAAGTAAATCCAAATTCAACTGACAAGTACAAGTACAAATGTACTTAGTTCATTGCATTATAAATATAGCTTATATTTGCATTTGTTTATTCACAAATACAAATATAAGCAGTTAAATACCAAATTAGAGGCCCATGGGCCACATCGCTCACCTGAACAACAACTGCCATAATAAAATCAGCTTTAAGGAGTCATACACAATATATAAGGACAATGTAGTAAAATATATCCTGTATAAAAAGATTTTCAAAATTTTCTCCAGATATTCTTATGTTACACATTGAGCCCCTTTTGTAATTGGATGATTTCATACTCATATCACACTTTGAGCATTGTAGTTCTCAAGATCTTAATCAACTGTTCACTTAAACAATAAAATGCTTTACTTGGTGATTCATGCGGGATATGAAGGTAGCAACATAGCAGAAAAAATACATGAGAACCCACGTTAGCGGGTTATGCAATTTTTTTCTCCAATGATTGCTACCATTGTTACATGCATGAATCATCAAAGAAAGCATTTTATTGTTTATATTTACATCTTTCTTTTAACAAATTAATAAATTGATTGTAAAAAGTAAGTAAAATTAGCTAAATTATTACTAATGTACATCAGTACGTTAGAAAATAGAAATAGCCAAATCGTCTTCTACGGGAATTTGAGTCTGACATCATCATAATTATTTCATGCAGTCCGTAATTTTTCTTAGGTTGCTGAAGGGTTTCGACCGATCAATAAACTGGTTAGAACTGGATCATGTAGATTTCAGTCCTATCAGTTTCTATATAGCTGTAAATTACAATTAATTTCTGTAAGAAATAGAGGAAATCATACTTATTGGATGTAAATATAAAAATATAAACCTACATCAAAATTTGCATCCTTTATGTAGCCTAAGAATTGTCTAGGGACAAAAGTCAACAAGAGGCCCATGGGCCACATCGCTCACCTGAACAACAATAGGCATGATTTAATGGAGTCATTATACAAAATATCTGGACAATGTGGTATAATACATGTATATCCTGTATTAATAAAAATCCATTCCCCCCCCCCCCCCCCCCCCCCCCCCCCCCCCCCGGATATTCCTATGTTAATAATCAAGTCCCTTTTCTAACAGGATGATTTTATAGTCATATCACATGTTGAGCATTGCAGTTCTAAAAAAGATCCTAAACAATTGTTTATATATGGGATATAAACCTATATCAAACTCCGAACCCCTTGTGAGGCCCAAGAAGTGTCCTGGGGCCAAAGTCTAAACAATTTTAAAGAATCAGCAATATGTCAAAATGCTTGCATATAAGTAAAACCATATATGATAACATTCAGTTTTTGTGCATAATTAAAATGTTTTCCTTTGTAAAATTGGATCCCCAATGTGGCCCAACCCTACTCCTGAAGATTTTGATTTTAGGGAATTTGAATCTACACTATCTGAGGTTGCTTTTACTAAAGTTACAGCTTTTCTAGTAGGCAAATGGTTTTTTAGAAGAAGATCTTTAAAGATTTTTTTCTATATATTCCTATGTAAAAATTTGTCTCCCCCCCCCCCCCCCCCCCCAAGAGATGATGATTTAAATAAACTTGAATCTACACTATCCATATTTTTTTGGCCAATAAGTGTATGGGAAGAAGATTTTGATAGATTTTTCTCAATATTTTTCTATGTAAAAACTTAATTAACCCCCAATTGTGGCCTCAACCGATCCCCAGGGATCATGATTTGAACAAACTCCTGACGATGCTTCTACACAAATTCAAGTTACAGCTTTTCTGGCCGAATGGTTTTTGAAAAGAAGATTTTTACAGAATTTCTTAATATATTCCTATGTTGCTCAGGTGAGCTAGCTAAAGAATTATATAACATTGTGAAAAGTTGTATGAAGTAATTTAAAGTAACAAAATACTGGTATATATTTAATATAAGCCTAAATTTCATTGCAGTGTTGGATCTAAACAAAATTTGACTGCAAAATTCACAGTTTTGTGAATTTCATAATCAAAATACATACATTTTATTCTAACAAAATGACTGGACTTTTGGAAAACAAACAAATGCATAGAAAAAACATTTTTCTATAAAATCATTAAAAAGTCTCATAGCTGTAATGCAGCCAGTATAATGCAATACACAGTTGACATGTGTACCAGAATTGGACATCAAAATGAAAAACAACACAAGTGATATGTTATAAGGCATTCTTAATTTTTTTTTGGAATACATTTGACAAAACAATTAAACAACATTGTTGGAAGCATATGCTCTATAGGGTTATCCTGGTCAATTATGTGAAAGCAAGGTTGAAAGAGTTATTCATCCTTGAGTTTGCATATCTTGAATTATTATAATTTGCTAATAAACGGAAATGCTGTAGGAATATTTGTGTTTAAAAAAGTCTTTAATATTTAAGTTTAAAAAATTTACTGGATGAATTCAAAACTGAGGTGAAAATAATGAATAAATAATTGATCATCCATGAACTAAATGAAATAGAAATGACATAGAGCTTACCTACCCTGGACTGGTAGTAATATTAAAGGTAGAACGAAGTTTAACAACATGTACCAGTACAAATACAGAAGTGAAGCTCTCAGAGATATATATCTATAACAATCAATGAAAATTGTCATCAATCAAATACAAGTGGAGTGAATTCATCAGATATTCACTGTTAATTTTTCCCCAATTGCTACGATGTGGTAGAAAGCACCGTCTCTCTCTCCAACATCAGCTTCAGAACATGCACCATAAAACACTGCATGTAAAGGTCCATGTGAATATTTCTTATCCCTGCATCTGATCATACAGCACTCATGTGTTCAGTAGAGATTTTTTGGGCCTGAATAGACTGTCTCTTTTTCTAATTCTACGAACTGCTTCTCGTAAATGTTTTGGCTGAATTGGTCCAGTTTCCTTGCTTTTTTCCATAATGTCCAAGGCTGCAATTAATATAATTATTGTGTAAATAAAGCATGCTGTGTGTCAACAAAATATGCTATTCAAGGACTTGTCTATGAAATGTCTGTGGATATAAATATTGAAATAATTCATTATATACATGTAAATAACTACATGTATTAACAAGAGAAAAGCTGTCATTGTGACAGCAAATCGGGTTTTCTTTTGTGTGAACAGTACCCATAATCCATTTGTCAACCCTGAATTGATGAACTCTACCTATCCAGAGAAATGGGGTACTCTATATGCAATATTTTGCCAAAAAATAACTAAGTTCAACAGCTGGTATTTTTTTCATAAATAATCTGAAATTGAAATACTAGCAATATGCACACCTCTGATATATGTACAATTGATCTGCAACAGAACAACTTCCTATCTTGAAAACAGCAGGAGGAGTTATCTGTACAATATGGGTACCCTATTTGCAATATTTTGCCAAAAAATGACCAACTTCAACAGCTGGTATTTTTTTCATAAATAATCAGAAATCAAAATCTTAGCAATATGCACACCTCTGATATATGTATAATTGATCTGCAGAAGAACAACTTCCTATCTTGAAAACTGTAGGAGGATTTATCCGTGCAAAAAGGGTACCGTTTTGGCAGCCGCCCGCCCGCCATTTTCACCATTTCAATAACCGTATTTTTCCTTTGGAAAACCAGGTAAATAAAACTGCTTCTATACTTGTCATCAATTTTTCATTGAGTTGAATCAAGGAGAAATAATTCTGGCTTGAAAAGGACTTTGTAGTATCCATAATCTACAATACTTAGCTAGTGTCTATTTTCCAAAATTATAGTGAACGTTAAATATGTTCCCTTATAGAGTTCTCAAACATTGCATGACGACATGTATATAGAAGTATGATAAAACACTATTTGAATCAATTATACTCAGGATTCCATTTTTTGTTTGACTCAGTGATTCATTGACAGAAAGAAACCTCAATGAATTTGAAATAGAATATCAGTACCCTAACTAGACATTGAATCCACTTTTGTAATTATCCATACTGAAAACTTAACTATCGGTACCTGACAATTTACATGAACTTACTTTGAAGCTTGCTGTAAGAGTTACATCTTCACTAGCCAAGAATGACGATCCATGGTGCTTTTCTTTTCAGAATAATGAACAGAGAAACCCTGTGGATTGTCACCCTTGGCTAGCGAAGATGGAGAAGTTGGTAACAACTTACCCTCCTCCACGACCTCTCCCACAAACACTTTGGCTATTCCCGCCATTGCTATCACCACATTGTGTGACACGCTAGTTCGTGTAATTGACTGCATTAGCTGAAACAAGATCAAGAAAAGGGAGGTAAATCTTATATTCCTGGATGGATTTCATAGTAAAATCTAACCTTCTGATTAGTAAAAATTTACAAAATAATGAAATGTTCATGTATATTATTAGTATATTGCAACACTTAACAATTTGTGATATAAATAAAGTCAACAGCTACATAAAATCCCAGTAATTATGACAAAATTGTAATATAATATTAGATGTTTACATAAAATTGGCGAGTTGATTGAAAATTTAAACTGTATCTACGAAATAAAGTCACAGCTTCCAAATAAAGTTTTGGTATATAGTGTTAATAGATAAATTTTACACATTGCAATGTCAAAAAAACAAAAAATTTTAAAAACCTTTCAAATTCATTGTATAAATAACTAATACAAATGTATATATAGTTTCTACAAAGATTTTTTGCATATTAAACTACATAGAGGTATTATCATTTTGAAACAATTTTAAGGGGCCAATAAATTGCAATATGACAGGGATGCAATCAACAACACAGAAGCCAAAGCTTTTTAAAAATAAATTAGACAAAAATAACAAGGGAAGTAATTCCAATCATGATATCTCATTTCCTCTATTAAATATTTTACCCTTTTGATGGCTGCCCTTGGAAAAGCAGCTCTTCGGAACATTTCATATCTGTTTAACTGTTCTTCTGTAAAATTTGATACAAGCACCCTACAACAAATTAAAGTAAAATGTCATCTGAAGTCAGTTTTTTTTTTACTTTCTAATAAAAACATAACAAATCTGCCTAAAATCAGTCCCTTGATATTAGCCTGTTTTTCATTATGTTTGAAATTTATTTCATTAATGTTATTTGAAAATTCTGCATTTAGATGGGCTACCAGGCTTGTATTTATTTATTTCAAATCAATAATCTTCATGTACCGTGTAATATCTGTTATACTCCCGTTACAATATCTACATACATCTACAAACACCATTCAAATGCAGACACCAAAGCCAATAAAATGGTACTACATTAGCTTCTTTATCTTCATCAAGGTCAGCTAATTAACATTCATTGAAATCTGAATGGCAATGGTGAGCCAGAAATTTTTGATGATTTTTTTTTTTATAGTTATATAAATATCTATAATTGCAAGCTTTTTGGAACACTATATATACACAATTCATCAACACTATCACAGTACCTATACATTGATAACAGATTAAAATGAAATATCCCTATCAGAAACATATTATAAAGTAATCTAAAACAGAAATATAATATTTGACTTATGTAATTTTAGTTTTGTTTCAAAACCAAAATCTTGGGGATGATTGAGCAATCAACTTGTATCCAAGTTATCTCATTCACAGATCATCTTGTATAGTGTATACAATCAACTCATATACAAAATAAAAGTCAATTCTTCCACAAGAAGTAAACTTGTACATGAGCCTTTTTCTTTTACTGTAGTAGTGTGGGCTATGTGGACAATGGATATTGGCCCAAGTTGCTCAGCAGTAGAAGCTCCTGACTAGAGTTGCAAGGGTCCAGGGTTCAAATCCAAGTCCAGCCATATATTTTCTATGTATTTATATGCTCTTTCCTCCTTTCCTACATCATACATGTATTACAGATGGTGCCATGGCCTACCTTGTTCAGTCAGTATGAATAAATTTAATACCTCCTGGCAAGGTGAACTTGTCTAAAACTGTCTTCGGGGTGAAAGACCATTTAAGGAGGGAGGAATGTAGTAGTTGGGGCTATATGGACTGTGAATATCAGCCTGGTGGTAGAGTAGAGCTCCTTACTAGAGTTGCAGGGGTCCCGGGTTTGATTCCCTGTCCAGCCATATATTTTAAATGTATTTATATACTCATTCTTCCTATAAAACTTATACAGTAATGATTTAATCAAGATGTGTATAACATAATCTCAGCGAGATTCATTGAAATTTGAAAATTTTGACAAACGTTTGTGAATGAGTCGACTGTGAATCATTTGGACATTAGTGTGATAGTAATACCGAGTGCAGCGAGGCTTAATGGTATTCATCAACTTGGGAAAATTACAAGCATAGAAAGAAGAAATAGAAAATTCTCGGAATCAAGAACTTTTCTTCGAAGACAAAACTTAAATTATGTTTTACGTATGAAACTTGATGTCATAATGTAGACTGAACATGCAAGTTTAGTTTAACTTTGGCTTATGATTTGAAAAGACAGGCGGATCCTACTGCATGTGTTTCAAATAAATTTTGTTCTACAAAAAAATCAAACTGCACTGTGTTGAATCTCGGTCCAAGGGTCACACCGTTTACATATTATTTATCATATTGAATAAATACAATTTGCATGGTCACAGTCACAGATGCTATTATGGCTAACAAAATATAAAAATTGTGACAAAAAGGGAAACCTGGGGCAGAGTTTGGTCAAGTTTGCAAATATTTTTACCAGTTTCCACTTTAATCGATGAGCCATATTATCTTTTATTTAAAATACTAACTGCATCTTCAATCTTTCTTCTTCTTGCTTTTCTTTTTTGTGTTTGTATGCTTTCATGTCTGCCTCACTTGGCTCATATTTCCTTTTCTTTTCTGCAGAGTCCTGTTTACTACTCGGAGACACACCAGATGTCGACGGTTCTGGTGTCTTCTCATGAGCTGATGAAGAACTTCTTTTAGAACCTTTCTCTGGACTTTTCTCCATTCCGATACTAGCCTTTTCTCGATCATTATTATGGTTTTCTGAGACTGACGATGATGATGAAGCCATGTTTAATAGTCAGTGTTTCAGACGCTCTTGTAGCAAAATGTTTTGCCATCTTCTTTCAACATTGTTCAAAGCGTTTTACTGACTATTTGAAAGATGGGGTTAGAATAAGTTTTTAACAATGTTAATAAATTAATTGGTATTTTGATTTCTTATACAAATGTCAGAGGTGAATCAGTTACTTCCAAATATTACCACGAACACTTATTTCATCTCTCTTTTAATTTTATTTTTCTTCAAAGTTAAAGTGCGGATGAATATAACTAATAAAATGTAAACAAACTTCATATTGCACATAGCCGTCCCTGCTCAGTACCAGTTTCTACAAAAATCATTAATATTTAAAGTTAGATTTGCAAAATACCAGTTCTTAAATATATTAGCGGTATGTGAATGTAAATTCGACTTTCATGAAGGAACTATTTTATGACCTTATCTTTTTCTTTGTGCGCATTCATTCATTTCCGGCTATAGACACATCGAGATTTTTTAACTGTGCTAAATGAAAGGAAGAATTGAGACGATAGATGTTTCTTTACCTTAAATGTTTTTTGTTTAACCGCTGCAATTTGGAGACTCAAGAATAAACTCCTTAAGGCCCGGGTAAGACTAAGTTTTTCTATCTAATTATGACGAGATGTCACCCAAAGTTCTTAAAAAGATGCATGAAAGTCAAGTGTTGTAGTTATGTTTGAATAATAATGTGATAATATAAATTGAAAGGAATCAGGACTTAGGGAATCATCATAATGTATCATTTAAGTGTGGATGAGGTTATTCATAAGTTGATTTGAATTACATGACGTTCTATTAAGTGATGACTCAAATGTCATTAACCATAACATGCATAAGTGGCCACTATTTTGAAAATGAAAACTAATTTGGGTAATAATTATTTGGTTAGAATTATTTTTCTATTTCTTTGAGAAAAAACTCTTCTCCATGTTATTACTCTAAAGTCTTAGGTGATGACAACACTGCATAAAATAGCATAGATCTTTAAAGGTCCATGTTGAAATAGTGCTGTAGTGAGAAATGCTATTATTTATAGTTATGAGATGAATGTCTTGGAAAATTTAACCGTAAAGCTCAGTATTCTACCAAAACTTTCAAATAACCATAACAGTTTATATAATGCTGAAACTCTTAACAGATCACAGAATGTACGAAATATTTAATATATAGTACATTACGTTCATCTTCTAATACACATAACTTAATTATAATACATGTATAAGAGAATTGTCATGATTATGTAGAATTTGAGAAAAACCAGTTACGTCATTAGATATTTGTATTATGGCAGATGATAAAGATTGTTTATGTCACTGTACAGTTGTGATTGGCCACAGCTGTACATTATGTTATGCTTCAAAAGTGATGTTTTAATTTACATGCTCTATTTAGCACATCTATCATGTCTATAAGTATCATAATGAGCAAGAATTAATTTAATTCTTGCTTGTTATGATACTTATAGATACTTCTTTTGAAAAGAATTATTTTGCATATGATGACTTATTAAAGATTTAGTAACTAAACTTCCTCTTATCTATACAAATGTTGAATAAAATGCTGAATACAGTGGTTACTGTATGAGCATATAAATTGATATTTAATATGGTCATTAGCAAAGCCTGAACAATGAATCTCAATTTCTTTATCTCTGTACTCTTCTAGATTTATAGTATAAAGCCTATTATAGTACATGTACTGCTAAACAATTTTATAGACAAGCATTCTGGCAAATAATGTGAAAACATATGCAGCATATTTGTACTGAAAGAAGTGTTAATTGAAGCTCAGTTCAATAGAATTATATTTATTTGTTGCATATGTAATTTACATGTCTCAACTCCTCACAGCCCTGTCATTTAAATTTTGCTGTAAAGAGAATTAATGTTTAATGTTTCTTCTAAATAAGATTTAAATTATCTTGCATGCTCCAATGTTTTGTTAAAATGACTGTCAGAGTTTTTAAAACAGCTAATTTTATTTTTGTATGATGTATAGATAAATGATCATGTGCAGCCTTCAACCATTTGAGAACCAGAAAAAAAATCTGATTTTAAAATTCTGACCTTGTTAAATTTCCTAAGCTCACTATTGCGTGCCCAATGAAGGACACCTCTGTCTTCTATGATTACCCCAGATATTGGGATGTCAGGGTTTGGAGCAAATCATAAAGGAGGCTTGAAAACAAATACCTGGAACAATTTTATATGGGTGGGTTAGACACAAGTTGAATTAGGAGGAAGTTGTTGTTGACACAGTGTGCCCTGTAATGTGTGTCTTTATTGACTTGGGTACCTCAATGCAGTATTTATAGATCCCAAATAAGTTGATGATTAGATAGAGATGAATCAATATAAAGCGATATATACATAGTCACATGACTAACTCATCCAGCAAGCTCTGTCACATGAAATTGCACAGTGTGTATAGGTAGATGAAAGATTTAAGCAGAGCTCTTTGACTTGGGATTTAGGCGAGGATATGAATGCATGGGTAACAATGTGGTACGTACGTAGTGCTTTACGCGTGGACGCCAGACTTCCTCTTTTCTCTTGGAAATTCAAAAGGGAGAGGGGGAGGATGTTTATGAATTCATGCTTGTCACTATTGTAAGGTTTCAGGTAAATTGATTTATGGTATCATGAAGGTGAATATCATTTATGTACAGCCAGTTTTGCATGTTTACCATAACATTTAAAGTTTCTGAGCAGATGTATAAATACTAGAAATTAATAGGTTCAGTGTTTAGTTTGTCCAGTATATACTAGACGTGACTAGGTAGATTTTATAAAAGACTGTTGGTGCAATATTTTGCAAGAGACTTTTAAATGTATTGAACTATACTAGAGGTGAAGAGGTCTTATTTTTATAACTATGGAGAGAAGGAGAGAGTGTTGTTGAGACCTTTGTGTATATATTTAAACATATGGAACCCCTCAGATTACTTAAGGAATTGTGTTAAAAGTCAGTGCTGTTACTTAAGGTTAAAGTATCCAGAACCTGTTATGTATTCATTGTAGACAAATAAGATCAGATTAAAGAGTGATAGGAACAACATTGTCTACACACACATTAGATAGCATCTTGTCCATTACACAACACAACCCAACATATCCTGAGGGTCAAGCAGGTGGTATTAAACCGTGTTGGTCTAATTAACCCCCATAAAACTCACATTTCTCTTCCTGTTGCTCATTTATCACCCCTCCAAAAAATAAAAGCAACCGTTAGATGTACGTTATTTTAGTGTTTGCTCTCCTTTTACTGACCAGTGCTAAGCGGGCTTTAAAGTAAGTCTTGTGTCACCTTGATTTAGCTATCCCACAAGAGCATTGCTCTGGTTTATTATCAAATGCATTTTGGCCCCAGGGGCCCATGTCTCATCTCTGTTATGATCATGCCCGGAAATTGCTCTCTGCTCATCATTACCAATTATAGACAAAATACAGGAGGAATCAGTAGTCATACGTCAATTTGGGTTAGTGAATACACATGCACAAGAGCACCTGGGACTGGTCAAAAGGTGGGAGGAAAACATTAGTGTAAGAGAAATAATGGAGAAAAGGCTGGCTCGATTAGAAGCTCTGATCAGGCTCTTCACATCTGAACAGGTACAATGTTGTACTACACGGGGCAATATTTCTCTGCTTCTTCTTGTGGATTGAAGGGTGTCATGGTTGGGAAGAGTGCCAGTGGCTAAATGAATGGCTCTCTCTTTCTCTCTAGTATGGTGTACATGTATATGATATAGGGAAAGTTCCAGTGTATGCATAATGAGGAAAGGTCCTGGATCTATGTCAAAAGTAACAAAAATGCTAACCACATGTCTTAAATTGCTCTGGGATATTCATCTTATGTATTGTTACAAAAAAAATTAGAATTTTTAACCTGTTTCTGACACTTCATTTACTTATTATTAGGAAAACCAATGTAATATATGTTAGTGCTTGGTCTTCAAACTCTATCTCGCTATAACACTTATTTTAAGAGACGAAATAGGTGTAAACGTGATTATGTGAATTGTCAGCGTTTGTGGTATTTTCTTTTACAGTTCTTATATTACATTAAAGGAAGTCATATTTTTTTAAGGTGCAGTGTATTTGACATTTGTCAGATTTCCTGTGTCTCATGTTTTCCTCCATCAAAGCATAAGACCAGTGTGTGTTTGTGTCCTACATATTGCACAATCGGCATCAGCTTTCTAGTTTTTAGGTTGTTTTCATACTAACAACTAGGGTTTCATTGTCAAAAAATAGAATTGATATAATACAAAAAAAAAGAAGAGAATATGGGGGTAAATGTCTCATATGATATGATAATTTAGATATTTATTCTTTTTTGAAATCTAACTAATCAAAATTATCTATGACTATGTTAGAATGTAAGAATGTTTTGTGAAAACACTTGAGTGCACTGCAGTGGTAATTAGCTGTTGCAATAAAATATCACCAGTAGGAGATGATAGATCATATTTATAATTACCGTGCACAAGTTAATGGGTTCTTTTATAATTTGGTTCAGTAGGCCAATGCAAGTGATGTAAGATTTTTTGGGATACTAGGAAAAAAGATGACTGAAAATGTTCTGCCTCTTGTGAAGCGACATAAGACATCTGTTGTACCCAAAGGAGTGATAACTTCCAATTAGCACCAAGTATAGGAAAAACCTGAGTATGAAGATCAGCTGTTGTTTGTGGTTTGTTGGTGGTGGCGGTTGATTGTCAATCATGTCGGAATGATCTAGGCGTAAAATGAGCAGATTTGTGGGGATTTTAGTCAGATGCTGCGATAACCGTCATGCCTCGCTGATGCTTCTTAATAGAATCTTTGTTTTCTTCTAAAGGCAACTTACTGTAGGTAATGTGTGGCTATTTATAAAGTTTTTACACAAAATCAGGAGTAACCATTTATAACCTACATAATGCATCTTCAGGTGAATTCCAAATGAAGTTGATGTATGAATTGTTGGAATACCATTTATGGCCAGAACCTCATAAATTTTTATGTTTATGTTAAATTTTTTTTAAAGAATGCATTGTATATATTTTAATTTTTTTATCTTCAGGAGACACTAAAAAAAATAAGGTATCTTGATATATTCATGTTTTTGCTACATTTCTGAAATATCCTGCATCATATTCTCTCTTGTGCTTGAATCACACAATCAAGTAAATTGTCTATGTAAATGGGTCATCGTATGTACATTTGTGGCATGCAGCAATGCATATTTTATCAGTTTTATGATCTGTGGGGGAAAAGAACTGACATGATTGTAATACTGACTTTGCTTTCTATATTTTGGCATGACAAAGTATGCCCTGTCGTTGAGAGAAATTATAAAGCTGGAAGCCTTGCCATCATACAGTTTCAACTTTTTCTCTGAGACTCCTTAGGGGCTTGGGGTTTAGTACTTTTTCAGAACATTTTTTTCAATTTATTTTGGATTCCATCCACTTTTACGTTTCATTAGGCTTTTCATTCTTCAGATAAAGTTGTTTGGATTTAGGAGTCAAAGTTTTCTGAACACTTTTTATTTCTAGTGAATGGAAAGTTTTGACCTTTGTCTTGGCTATAAAATTGAAGCAACATAGCAAGCAAGGGGCTTGGTCCCCTCTTGACATTTTTCTGAACAGCAAAACTGTATTCGTAGTAGTGTTTGTTTGGTAATTAATTTTGTAAATCATATAACTGACATTAAGTTGAATTTGATATTGAGGTTGCAGGTCTAATCTATACAGGATGGGTTGTAAAACTGTCATTTGATAAATTGAAGTTTTGAAGTAAGCACTTTTAATCTTTTCACCGGAAAGGCTACACACCAGTACCTTTAATAAATTGATTTAATTAACAAAATCCATTGCCATGGCAATTTTGTTTTTAGACTAAGAACATACCTACGTGTTAATTGAAATTCAGTTTTGATTAAACCTAAAAAATTTGGGCATTCTCAGTGTGAAAAGGGACATGATTTATGATAACCTACTTGATTAGCATAGATTTCCTGTTTGAATTTCAGTGTAGTAAAGGATATATGTGTTTTCACTCTATTTATTACTTTTAGGAAATGTGCTTTTCGTAATCACACACACTCATCTATTTATATGGTTTAAACTTTGCTGTTGTAGAGTCGCCGCTCCAAAATGGCCACTGTTGGAGAGCAGACCCCCATAGTGAGCAATCACACCAGGGATAAGGCAACAAAGGCCAAGGTCACTCTGGAAAACTACTACTCCAATCTAGTGTCTCAGCATGAAGAGCGAGAGAACAGGTGGGTCAAAGTTGAGAACCAGTAGGTTGTGAAGGTCATAGTGTCAGTCATTTTATGTCAAGGTTACTTTTATTAATTTTAAATAGCATTTATGAAAAGACTTAATTATATAAAAAGATCATTTTATTATAAATTTGAAATATTAATTGAACATGAACTGCTCATAAAACTGAAATGTGGCTTCATGAACTAACAGCATCCAAGGTCAAATATGGTGTTCTTTAAATTATAGCTAATTTCAACCAGCAAATGAGAACACTGTTTGGTTGATGTACATTAACTCACATTATGAAGGCAATGATGGTTTACTTTAAGCTGATCATTTATTTATGATTGATATGTTAGGATGATGGAGAATTTATTGTGATGATAATGATGTTCTATCACCCAGTTAAAACTTCCATTTACACCATCATTTAAAAGAGGTGTTCATGAATCATCTTCTGTTGAACGGATTATCAATCTGGCTGGACTGTTTTATCTTTGATGTTCACCTTTAAGCAGCAGTCATTTGGTGTTGGACCTTCTCTAGCCATAGTATTGATCACTGTTATGATGGTAGCAGCTGTGTGCAGAGCGAGTACAATAGGAAAAAAAGCTGTGAAAAAAGACAATTTACAAGAGGGGGAAACTCCTGTACATCAAACACAGGATCCAATTATGCAAAATGTGGGCTACATATATAACATCCAGGGTCTGCTCAATAAACCTTAATGAAACATAAAGGCAGATTCTCATTACATTAGTTAGGTTTCACTGACTGTACAACATACTTAACACTAGGCTACCTGCATAAAATACACCTAATTGCTGGGCTTTTTTGTTCGTGTGTAAAAAGTGCAAGAACACATCTAATTGTTTGGCTTTTTGTTCATGTGTAAAAAAGTGCAAAGAACTTCTAGATTTGTGTTATAAGCCATGTTCGACTGGGATGTTTAAAATCCTAAAACATCTGAGTCATGCAGCATGACGTTGCTTTGCTGATGCATCTAAGGTCTTTTAAGGCTTCACAAGAGGAACTGTTTATTGCTTTTTCTATCAGAATCTCTGCAAATTACATATTCACTTTTGAATTCCCACAGACAGTTGTGTTTTTTTAGTCTCAGTCTAGCTCTTAGAAATCAGGATATGGAAAGGACATTTCAGGGTACAAGTGCATGCACCCATTCCACTCTTGATACATTAATTAAAGATCATTAGAGGAATGGTTCTTGTGATCATGTAATTTTAAATGAGTTGTCAAGCTTATGTAAACAAAAAAGATTGAAAGTTTGGAGGGGGGGGGGGGGGCACTAAATTACAAGAAGAAATGAATAAGAAATAATTAGTTAACAGACGTATTCTTTATATCTACCGGTGAAAAATACTTTAAAATGAGTGTTTAAAATTTTGCATTGTCACATATATGTGATCAAGAGGTCTTGTTCGTACAGCAAGGATTAATCTGGATGTAACCAACTGACTTATGTGTATAGCCTGTACGGTGACAAAGACATAATGACACATTTTCTGACTTTGTCTAAGCAGCTTATACAAAACCTAATCAGCCACTCTTATCAGTTGGTAATTAAGGATTTTACTTAAATAGAATGATTGATTAAGAATCTTAGGAATTGTATGAGGAAAATTTGTCTTTTGACTTTAATTTGCTATGATCTCTCTAAATATCTAATCTGGACTGTTTTGTTGATTTTTTGTTTCTCCAAAACTGATAACATTTTCCAAACACTTCTGCATTCAAGGATTTTGGTAATATGATCATAAAATGTTTGTTGATTGTGTAAATATATCCCACCCTGAAATGACTTGCAGATCTATTTTTTGAGGTCAGTGTGTAGTGTTTCTACCCAAGTTTATCAGCAGGGGACGTGATTTTATGCAGATGCAGAAGTAAAGCCTATGACTCCCATTTCAAGCCATGCAACATATTTTCCATCTGAAATTCTGTAACCCCGTTATGATGTAAAATAGTGATGTAATAGATATTGTTTGACTTTTTGCATGTTATGGAATGGCAAGTCTTTAGCATATGCATGGACACATAATGATCTCTTATTGTTTCAAGAAAAAAAAGCAAGATTTTCATCTTTCAGAAAAGCTGTTCTTTCCTCTAGTAATGGTCTAAGACTAAATAGAGTAAAAGACCTGGATTTTTTTTATCTGTCTTTTAATAAGGTAATTGAGCTGTTTGTAAAGCTTTTTGGGTCTGTATGTAATCTATAGGTAATTCATTTAGCTCGTAGAACTTTGAAATCAAGACTGTATGAATGGTTTATAACTGCCAATTCAGATATCACACAAAATCAATTTGGGTCTGATTGGGACAATAGAAGAACATGTTGCGCAATGTAAAGTCAAACAGCTGTGTAAGCATTTTGTATTCAGTAAAAGATTTTTCGTTGTTCAAGGGTCAAAATATTGAATATAGAAGGTATAGCTGTCCTGTGGCTCTTATATCTTGTGTACAGTGTTTGCATTGATGTTCAATGGTCAGGAGAGGAAATTTCAATAAATGTAAAATGAATGTTACCAGGACTTGCAGTTGTCAATAATTAATGCTTCATTGATTGTCATATTCAGCTGCTTTGAATTAAATATGAGGTTCAAACCGAGCAGAAGAAAGTGCTCATTCTCTTCTCTTTTATTAAGATGCACCTTGTGTGTAACGTACAAATCAATGGTTCAAATGTACAGAGACAGTATCATGCAAAACAAGTCTGCAGCTATTGAAGTCATTGGTCTGTGGGTATTGAAATCATTTAATGAATTTAAGACACTGTAGAGAATTCTAATATTTGCAGCATAATAAATCTGCAAATAACTATATATAACCCAGAACTGAGATAACAAACTCAGTCCTTACAGAGTCCTTCCAAATGTTATGTTATACATAAAAGATCGTAGAATCCCTTGATGTTATGTTATACATATTAAAAGATCATAGAATCATACCTAATGTTGTGTTATACATAAGATATAGAGGAACTTTGATGTTAGAACGCTAACCATGGGTGTTTATATCTTTACAGGTACCGCCTTTTGGAGCAGTCGATGGCCACTGACGGCCTCTCAGAAGAACAGGTAACAGCTCCTTCTGAATCTCTCACAGACAGATTTATGTTGCTCTTGGCTGGGTTGCTGTGTTTTGATTTAAGTTCATTAGCTCTTATGGTGACACATCTGCCATGATATTTGTTTTAGGGGCGTCCGCCTCATGTGGTAGCATTTTGTTCTGTGATATATAGGTACAGGGAAGTCAGTGTAATGAGAGACAGTGGGTATGAACTTGATACACATTCAGTGGGTGGATATTTGTTGTGGGGTGATGACTTGTAGGCATGTCAAGGTCATGCAAGTAAAAGGTTGTGAACTTCTATGTTGACAGATCTCTTGAGGTTAGCCACAGTTTTTCTGATGCTAAAGTAAACAGTTTGTTGATGGATTCCTGTGGATCAGTGTCGTGGTGACACTATAAATATGTAATTTAAAATCAGGTAGATAACAGTATGATCCAAAGAATGATAGATAAGTAACAACTGAATGACAGAGAAGAGCGATAGGTTATTCCAACATAGAGTTTACTGCTTATCTTGAAGGAATATCAAAGTTTATTTCATTCAAACCATACAACCTTTTTTGTGTCGGATTCTGATTGTTCTTACTCTATAATCAGTTGACCTTATCATTTGTTTATTGAAATTACCATGGTAGTGCGATTCCTTATTTTGCAAATTACACCATGATTATTATGCAATAAATCCTATAAAAGCTAATCATTAAAACCCTGATAGGTAATCATTAATTCCTGATCCAGGTCTTTCTTTCAGAATATTTATTTTTACATGTTAAGTACATATTAAGCTTAGAGGTATGAATCAATAGCAACTAGGGCCCAGGCTGCATAAACATGTGTCACATGAATAGACTGCTGCGTGCAATTACTTGGATATTTCACAACTATATCCTTAGATCATGATCTCGTGCACAATCACAGGGGATGGTAGTTAATCCAGAATCTTTGTCACTTCATCATTTCAAGTTGAACCAAAGTATCTTATGCATCTATATATATGAAATACATGTACCAAATGTTACACTGAGTTGGAAATCCCACCTACTTGTATTATTCATTTCAACCTCTTGTATACCTTGAATCCTTGGGTATCATTAGCCCCATTAAAGTTTGAGGCAACAAAGTATATATATCTGGCTACTGTATGTGATAATGCATGTATACATGTGTTTTTTTAAAATGTTTTCATGGTAGTTATGTTCATGTATGATGAGACACTTCCTTGAAATAACTGCAGTATACTTAGTGATACACTTGTTTTCTGTGTTAAATAATCATACCACCAAAACATGACATCATGGGTCATATATCTGTGCCTTGCTTTTGAAAGCCTTTAAAGAATTTTTTAATTTGATCATGTTGATGATAAAAGTGACCTTTTTAGATAGGTAGATCCAAAAACTGTTTCTTAAGTTTGAATAATACCTAGTGCTCATTAAGTTTGAATAATACCTGCTCATTTCTTGGAAACCCGGTACCTTACATGTACATACAGATTACGTATTCCAATGAAAACATCTTGATTTTAAATATAATTGTAGAAACTGGAGAGGCGACAGCAACATGCTACCAAAGAAACAGAGTTCTTGAGGTTGAAAAGGTCAAGGTTAGGGGTAGAAGATTTTGAGCCAATCAAAGCTATCGGAAGAGGAGCCTTTGGAGAGGTGAGTGTTGCTGCATTCTGCAGGTACCTGATGTCAAGCCAATGTTGTGCACAGTGGAAAATGTCACATCATTAAGACAGCAATAATTTAAAATGCATCACAAGGGTACTTTATGTTGAAATAGATGTAAATCACAGTATTACAGCAATAAAAACGGATCAATTACAAGGAAAATATTTCAAGAAAGGAAAACATTATTGAACTTGTTGGTGGTGCAATGCTGTGCAAGGATCTTTTATATGAACCTGACACACAAATTTCCTCCGATAGAAATGACAGATAACAATGAAGAGAAGCAACCTTGATATTGCAAGGTCTATGAGACTAGTCAAGCTAGATTAAAGTAAATAGAAACATAATGAAGACCAGGTATGTAGAGACATAAAGGGAGTTGGAACGAAACAGAAACAGTAAAAAATTGTCACAGGCTCAACTGAACCATGGATAACAGGAGATGAAGACTACTCTGTATGAAAGCACAGACATGGAATTCATTTGTACAGATTTCTGATTCCTAAGTCGCAAGATGCTTATTATGGAAATGAAATTTCCTGCTCTTGTTTACAGCTCCTGAAGTTGATCCCTCAATATTATGTAATGCAGCACAGGAAGTCACCTGCATTTAGATCAGATTTGGTTTGCGAACACCCAGGTGACACATGCAGTGCATTTATTTGCTTAAAGAAAATAAACGCTGTTAAACTTTGATTGGGTGCTTGTTTAACAAGATCAACAACACCTTGCACTTGGATCCTGTGTACTATAAATGATTCAAGTCAGCAGAAAGTTTCCTGATGTTTATGCCCTTGAAGTTCTTCATTATAAATCATAGAGAAAGTTGAGATGTAGATGTTTGACTCACAATCTGCATTATATTCACACGCAACACAATGGGTTTCTATTTTAACATATTGTTAATGACAAATTTTTGGGTGTAACATCATGAAATTTCAAGAGTTGAAGAGTTATTTGGTCTTGAAAAACTGGTTTGACCATATCCAAAACAGAAAAAGTCAAAGTGTTTGTTGTTTCAAGGATGTTGTGCTTGGTCAATGACTGATGGGATAATTTGTGACATATTAAGGACACGGCATTGGGAAGCTACAGTGTAGCTGGTACAGAGCACAAGGTTGTAAGGAGACGGAGGAAGAAATCATTCATAATGTACTTATCAGCACAAGTGTAATTTGCTTCATTGTTTAATAATCGCCTGCTCCATGAATCACTGCTTCCTGTATTGGCCAGACAGTGTTCATCTGAACACACTCTGATTCAGCCTTGTTAATAAATTCTTTTTTTTTTAAAACGAAAAACAAGGAGTTGTTGATAGCAACAAACTGAAACAATGGGATGAGTAAACTTCTCAAAAGGTGACCGACAAATTTGTGTTATTCATGTATTTGTGATAAATTGTTTACACCTATCAAATCTAATAATAAACATTGTCAATAATATTCAAATTAGTTCAGTCACTTTAATACATTAATATCTTTTTTTTAGTGATGGGAGGGGCATAACGATAGTTAAACTTTGTAACTCTAAAGTGATTAAGAGATTCAAATGTGTTATAAATGGGCCTTACAAAAAACTACCATACATTTAAAATTTGGAGGGGATATTCAACTATATGAAGTAAAGGTGTACATTGCATTCTGTAATGCAGATTAAAAGGGCAGGTATCAAACCCAAACTGAAGAGTTTATTTGTTCTAGATAAGCTTTTCTTGTTATTTATGGATGGCAATTACCCCGATACTGCTCAGGTTATTGGCTCTGGTCCCCCTCGTCTCACCGTCACCAACATATTTGATCAATTCATTCCGGATGCCTTTAATTTGCCTTTTTAAACTTTGGTAACATCTCATGGCCCACTTTTTTTTGGGGGGGGTGATATTTTTTCCCATGAATTACCTTAATTTTTTTACTCAGAATATCTGCCTATGTAAACACTGCATATAATTGTTTATATGGTTTGACTCATCTGAATTTTCCAGGCCACAAACTTTGATATACTCCTAAGTGGCTAATGGAAACCAGGTTGAAAATATATGAAAACAAAGCTATTTCTAAGTTATTAACCTTGCTGTTATACAGGTGGGATACTAAGCCCATTGTACACAAAGAAAATTCCCCCAAAACTAGGGCAATGAAGTCTAGAGAACTGTCCAATGACATTTATTATATCCTAGCTGATAGTAACATTATGTAAAGAAAGCTAAATATAGCCCCTATTTAACAAATCCCAAAATAGACAAAATAGTGCATGCCAATGTTGTATGGAGTATTTTTTTTTTTTTTTTTTTTTTTTGAAAAGTTGGGTTTCAGTTATGTTTTTAAAGTTTTTAAAAAAAATGCAGGAAGTTTTACTTCTTTATTGAACAGTCAATCTGTTGCATAACTTCAATTTTTTGTATTTCCCCAATGAAGACAATATCAACTTGAGAAAGCAAATCATTTTAAAATAAAGCTGTATTAAATGTAATAAATAAATTACTATTGATATTGCAAATGCATTTTAAATGGGGAACATACTGGTACAAAGGCTCAATGTTTCCTGGTTAATCAACTTTATTCAAGATGATCAAAGCGTTCTCTTGAGAAATTTTACAAATCCATGGTAGGACAGAATTATAATTCACATTTATGTTACAAAGTTTCCTTGATCTTGTTGTTATGACAGATGAGTCCTTTATAATGCTGAAATGCCTGCTTTTTGGACATAAGAATATGTTTATCAAATATTTCTCTATTGTGGATTAAATGAAGGAAAAGTCTAAAACTGTTCTTCCTGCATTATTTTTAATAATTTAAGAAAATATCAGCAATTGTTAGAAAATGGTACAGGTATCATGGATAAAAAAAACTCGGTAATGTTAGATTTAAGGAAACAGTTGTTCATTTTGATACACCGGGTACCTAAAAAAGAAAGTGTATTAATTATTCTGTTACAGTTCCCAATAGAAAAAAATTTAGACCTAATATTATTTATGTATATGAGTCATGTGTGATGTATTTTATATGCGATACATTTTCAGTTTTGACTAATTGGTGTGTTGTTGTTAAACAGGTTCGTCTTGTTCAGAAGAAAGACACGGGTCATGTCTATGCCATGAAGATCCTCAGGAAAGCAGACATGGTGGAAAAAGATCAAGTAAGACTGAGCTTCCACAGATTATAAAATCATGCACCAATTACATTTAATCACAAAATAAGACTGCCTTAAACAAAGTTTGGGGGGGGGGGGGTGTGATGGAATCACCATGTCAGGCTCTCTGTATACCGGTACATTACTGTCCAGAGAGGTTAATCAGATACTATTGCATGAATTTTTTGAAAATTTTTTACTCATAGTGTGATGAAAATGTGCATCTACAATCCCAAATGAACTGTTTTAGGTTTTTATAGGTTGACATGTTTTTTTTGGTTACGGGTTAAGTCTTGTTGACTATTGATTACTTTTCTGTCTGTAGATTGCCCATGTACGAGCTGAGAGAGACATTCTGGTAGAGGCTGACCATCAGTGGGTAGTCAAGATGTATTATTCCTTCCAGGATCAGCAGAATCTATACCTTATAATGGAGTTCTTACCAGGAGGTAGGCTTATGGATGGGATTTTAAAGTCATGAAGGATGATTTCAACTGAAAAATGCTAAACACTACATTATTCAGATGAACATGAATCTGATGTGCATTCAAAATATTTTCCATTTGGTTTTTTTTGTCCGTTGGACAAGATCTCGAGTCAGACTCACAAATACATGTAACATATACACATCACATTGCTGAGAATCTCAATAGTTTAGAATTAAAAAAAAATTCTAAATACTAAGGTTGCTTTTATTAGAATATGAAATGTGGTAGAATCATTAGAATTCATGTTGGCTTAGATTTTCATGAATTTCGTGTGTACTCTTTACCCATAAATTAACATTCGATCCCAACAAATTATGAAAATCCACTTAATTGCATCCCCAAGAATCTTTGAAAAATTGCCAATTTGCAGATATTGGTCCCCACAAGTTTAAATAATTCCAAAATTACATAACAATGTTTATAATTCTATTTTGATTTACCTATTTATATTATTGTGTATTGCTTGTGGCAACTTGAGTTTCAGTATACAATTATTTTAAAGCACTCTGTTGAGTGTTACCAAATATATGAATCAAGACATAACGGATATTGTTGTATTTCAGGTGACATGATGACACTGCTGATGAAGAAGGATACACTGACGGAGGAACAGACTCAGTTTTATATCTCCGAGACAGTGTTAGCCATAGACTCTATACATAACCTTGGCTTTATCCATAGGGACATTAAACCTGATAACTTACTACTAGATGCCAAGGTAGGCTCACAGCTAGAGGCCTGTATGGCTTATCTGTCTGGTATGATATCTAGTACTTTGAACAATGTGTCAGTGATTTAAAAGAGGTTTCCAGACAGTTCACTGGTATATTATATCTGATACTTACACATTTGTTGATGATGGACATGAGTTGAAGAAAACAAAATCATTTAATGACAGAGATATTGCTATTTCTATTTACTAATGGTGCTAGAGAGATTGATGGAATGAAGTAGATCAATTTACCAAGCTTGGTGCTATTTGAGAGTTAAACTTCCTATATCCACTAGGTATTAACTTAAGGTGTGATATTTTACAGGGACATATCAAACTCTCAGACTTTGGCCTTTGTACAGGCCTTAAGAAATCTCATAGAACAGACTACTACAAAGATCTCAAAAATGCCAAAGCTGGGGACTTTAGTAAGTAAAAACCAGCCACTGTAAAATAAGAACACTTTATGCCTGTCAATTATATTTATAATTATATCTATTGCAAATACATGTATACAAATAGTTACAAGTGATTATTTTTCTCTTATGTAGGTTCAAATCCAATGGATTCCAAACGCAGGGCTGAAAGTTGGAAGCGAAATAGAAGGCAGTTGGTGAGTAGCTATGAAAAACAAGGGAAATAACTCTTAGATTTTAGAGTGTATTAAGAGCCATTGAATATTTTAACCAAGTCAAGAAGTTATGAATAAGATGAAAAATATGTTGTAACTGATCTGATAGTTGTAATGAAGTATATTTAGAATTAGACAAGAATAGCATAGAATTCTGCAATATTAACATTAATTTAAGGCCATAAAAATTAGTTGCTATTTTGTTACATGTCTGATAATCATTTTGAAAACTCATTTTATGAAGAGGAGACCAAAAATTGATTGATGTGAAATAACATTAAACATATATCTGCAAACCATGCTGCCATGGGAATGCTCAGACAGTTCTTTAATCTTGTTCTGTACTCATTTCCAGGCCTATTCCACAGTAGGAACACCTGATTACATTGCTCCAGAAGTTTTCATGCAGACCGGTTACAATAGCAGCTGTGATTGGTGGTCTCTGGGAGTCATCATGTATGAAATGTTAATAGGTAGGACATGTACATGGTATCATTCCACAGATGTGCTGAAAATTATTGACTTTCCCAATCACTTAGAAAAAAACTGACCTAGTTATCATTTGGATATTGGCAGGTTATCCTCCATTTTGTTCTGAAAATCCACAAGAAACTTACAGAAAAGTGATGAACTGGAGAGACACACTAGTTTTTCCGCCCGAGATGCCAATTTCCAATGAAGCTAGGGATTTAATTCAAAGGTTTGAATTATTTATTTAATAATTATGCTCAATTTGATGTTAACTCTCTTCTTTATAAAAGATGGCTCAACAACTTTGAAATAGAGTAGATATATAGATAATATTGACCAACATTTATTTGTAACAATTTTTATTTCTTATTTTTTTTTGTGATTCACCATTGGTTTAATTGTTTTTAGTGTCTTATTTTCATGATCTAGCTTATGTTTCAAATCTTTAACAAATACAAGAGACATGACAAGACTTATTCGCAGCAAGAAATATTTGTGACTGCCTGGTTCGTATGAACCATGCAAAATTTTTCTTGCATGCCAATTAAATTGGTTTTCAGTATTTAGCGATAACGTAAAGTCCTCTTTTATGCATTTAATATGTAATTTTTGCAAACCCTTTCGATGAAATGGTAGTGCAGTTTGTTAATATTTTTAGAATTTTACAAACTTTTGTGAATGTTTTCAGGTTTTGTTGTGATTCAGACCACAGGATAGGTGCTAGTAATCCGGATGAAATCAAGTCCCACGTTTTCTTTAAAGGAGTGGACTGGAAGCACATAAGGTAATCTTGGTCTCAACATGAATTTGTAAAAGTACAAAAAAGGAACAGGGAGTGAACTTTATTACTGAATGATTTACATTCAATGGACATATATATTCCTTGTATAATCAGTGAAGATTTAATAAATTAATGACAATCTTGGTATTTACAGAGACAGACCGGCTGCCATTCCTGTGGAGGTAAAGAGCATTGATGACACGTCCAATTTTGATGAATTCCCAGATATCGATCTCAAGTGGCGTAAGTACCTTTAGAAAAAAATTAAAACAATATATTGGATTTTAATCAAGATATGGTTGTTTTGGTGGCCATTACAAACATTTATATGCATTATCTTGTCCATTCTTTTGAATAAACATAAATCTTTGAAAAAACCTAAATCCTTTTGTCCAAAGCATCTAAAGTATTTGATTATTAGCACATTATTTATGGCCTGTCTGAAAAATAATGTGAAAGGCAAGCTTTCTGTCTTGTGACTGTTTATCAGATTATGACCTTAAACTACAGTAAACTTACTTGAATATACGCACTCGAAGTTTAAAATAATCTTCCAAATCAACTGAAAAGAATAATCATAAGTAAGCACACGTAGACTCGGAACTTTGAACTTTATCAATCTGTTTTGATCACAAGTCGGTGTGTGGATGAATTAGCAATGAAAGGAAGCACACTAGGCACTTAAATATGGTTACTGCTAAATTAAGTTTGTTTACAGTTATTTATTTATTCTTTAGTTTCTGAGAAAAAATTCTGCTTTTAAAAGTAATACATGTGTATAGTTATTTCTACTGTCAGACAGTATTGTTTTAATGAACAGTATTTTTCTTTAACAGCTGCAAACAAAGATGGGTCCCCACATCAGGGAGCAAATCATTCCACGAAGGAGGTTGATCCAAAATACAAAGACTGGGTGTTCATAAACTATACATACAAACGATTCGAAGGACTCACACAGAGGGGGCGCCAGCCCTTCCCCAACACGTAGGCATTGCCTGACCCCCCTAGAACAATGGCACTGTAGTTATGTACTCTATGGAATTGTGAAATCTCTCGTGTCATCAGCTCCTTCAGACAGCAGACACTCTGTGATATGTGTGATAAGGAGCTGGTTACATTTGCCTGTTTTTGCAGCTTTCACTGTTAGGAGGCCACTATTTAACGTCAACAGAAGGGATCTGTTTTAGAGGGAATGTATTATTATTATTTTTCTGGCAGGAGCTTCATCTGTTTTTGTTATGGGTTTTTTTTTTTTTTCATGAAATCAACAATGAATTGTTAATTTAATATCAGAGGTTACAGTTTTAATGTTGTTTACTTTCATATGTAGTTAGCTTGATTTTTTCATTTTTTTTTTTCTTTTAATATTCCAAAACATGAGACAAAGATGAAATATTTCAACATTCATGAACTGTTCGAATTGGATGTAATACATGTAGATTGAGCTCAAAGAATTCATCAAGTCCTTCCTTCTTGACAATTGATAGCCTACCTGAATTGTAATGGTTAATGCAAACATCATTATAAGACATTATCTGTCAAATAGTGAAAAAGACTAATACCAAGCTTTTAGTTTATATGTGTATTTTATTCCAAAGATTGCTTAGTGTGTTAAATCTATCAAACATGCAAATTCTTGCTTCATTGTGGTACAGTATCACAAAGTTATTGCCTAAATCTTGTTGACGAGTTTGACCTTTGATTGCAAAATACATTCCATAGTTATCTTTATTTATTATGATGTGAAACCAGTTTTTAATTTCACTTTTACCAATCCTTTTTAAAATAAAAATCCTGAGATATTTGTTAAAAGGATAAGAGATTGATAGAAAGTAAGGTTTTGTGTGATGAAACTTGTCAGAAATTTTTTTTAAAGTGCAGCTGTCTTGCAGTATTCCAATCAAGTTTTCCCCAAAGCCACTAACATAAAAATCAACTGTTCATGGATTAACAAAACATCGGCTAGTGCTCATCTTTTTGTTTCTTATCTATGTTTTTTTTGTAGTAATTTCATTCATGTTGGTTATCTGCTTTATTTAATTGTCTGACTCTGGTGAGATCCATTTTCTGTAGAAAGATGCACTTTGGTCACAACTCTATTTTTAGGTTAAGATAATATCTTGTTAAACATGACAAAACGTTGGGGTTTTATTTTAACTAATTTCAGTTTTTTTAACTGTTGCATACATTGTATGTATGAGCATTTGATTACCTGTCAAATGATGTTTATGTGTTGACTGAAATATTTTTGTTGTTTTTCTAAAGCAGGAGAATTTTTCCATCATATTTAAAATATATTTTGAGGAAAGTTCAAGCAATAACTCTAATCCACTTCCATATTCACTTGTTATTAACCTTTGGTCCTTAAATCACCCTTACTCCTTTATCGATCTACAAATCAAAAGTTCCACATTGGTCTTCTCATTGTTTAACCTGATTACTTAATAACAATGCATTTATTCATACAATCTAGCAGTTTGTAAAACACGAAAAAGCTTTTCATAAAAATTATTGCAAAAGCTTGTTCTTAAATTGCCCAAGAACACATTGAAAAGAAATACTCTTCAACTGCCTCATATTTAAAAAAAAAAATTGTATCAACAGTGGTAATAGGGTTAATACAGCATGTAGTGCAGTTTTAGTGACCAGAGCAATTGATTTTTAGTTGCTATGCAACATATGGTATATACCAATTCTATAAATTTGTTGCTTTAACTTTGTAAAAAAAAAAAATAGTAATTTGAAAAATGAGAGACATCTCACCTATGCTTCAAATAAAAAAGAGAATGGCAGTTAGAATTGGCCCGGGTTATTAGATTATAGAATGGACTGGGATAATGTGCACTCTTTATGAACAGCATGACATAAAATATCCCCAACCTGTTACATACTCCATAAGCCTGGGTTCATCTTATCGTTCCTTAATAGCATCTTGTGGATGATGTACAATTAATGTAGTCAACATCTATCATTTTTTTTTAGTTTGTATTTGTTGGGGTGATAACGTAGTTATCAAGAACTTGTGGAAGTTCTTTCATATCATTTAATTACTTTTTGCTAGCGATATTAATACTAAAGCATTGTTTTGATATTTATAATGTTTTACGACAAGAGTGCAAGTGCTTTGGTGAAATAGGATATGTATGCAAGTCATGTGTGATACAATTGTTGATTTTTAAAATTATTTATAATTGTTTGATGCTGATTGAAAATATCTAGCATGATTAAACTTGACACAAAATGAACGAGGGGCAATAGAAGGAGTAAATGTTTGGTGCCTATTCCAGGACCAATATAGATGTTATAGAAACCTACTACTTGCATTCATATATTCCTCTTAATTTACCTATCTTTTTTTTCTACCTCATGTAATACATGTACATTTACAAATTGAAAATATCAAGTGTAAGTTATTTATTGTCTAAATGTACAACAATAGGTACATCTAATGGCATACACATAACATATGTAGTATGTAAACTCTTCAACCAAAAAAAAGTGGAGAAAAGAATGATTAAAACTCTATTCAGTTCATTTGTGAAATGCTTAGTGTCAATGTTGAAATATTTTGGTGCCATAGCATTTGTTTAGTTCTGTCATATTTGCTGTGATGTCTTTTTTTATGTAAATTTTTTGAACTCCCGAGAATTTGGAAAGAAATCAATTTGAATGTTTGATTGCAGTCATGGTAGCAATAATTCTCAACATAAGTAAATGACAACAACACAACTGCTCCCACACTTAAAGTTCAGAGTGTAAAGTTCACCAAGGATGTGTCAGTCACTGTGATATATATTATATAGAATTGTCCTCATATGGTGGATGTTGACAATAAAAAAAATACCAACATTAAGCTTTTCCTGAGTTGTGATTTGTTTGGTGTTTTGATAAAGATAAACCTTGGGTGTAATTGCATATTTGCACATAAAATGACGTATTGCAAATACTCGCATATTGTAACAAACATGTAAGAAATAAACAGCAATTTAGAAAGTTCAGTAGGATATGAATCATTGTGACGTCATAAAAAAGTTCACTCAGAATTTAACGTTTTCGCTATCCTAAAGGTTCATATATAAGGAAGCATATTTTCAAATGTAAATAGTGTTTTGAACACATGCAACAAACACTCTACTCAGCCAATGCTGTAAATGTCCTGTATTTAGCTTTTATAATATACATGTATTTGGCAAAAATTCACTTTCCAACAAGTTTTTAATGTAACTAAATAAATTTCTGAATCTACCTACCTTTGAACATATACATGTACAACATTTGCTATTTACTTGATTTAGCGGAAGCTGCTTACTAGAAAACGCTTGAAAAAGAAAACGCAGCTAAATTTTAATTTGCTTACAGTATTCTGTTATGGCTTCCATACTGTTCAAGTTATGAATATGAATTGTCATGCAGTTGCGCAAAAGACCAAAACTGAGAAATAGCAGTAAGCAGACTAAAGTAGGATACGGTGATTGATAGAAATCTTTCTGATATGTGTTATCGTAATAAGAGAGAAATTTTAAAGTTTTATGATTGTACTAGTAACTATGATATTTTAACATTTGTTTAACACGTACATTTACATATAAACAGAGTTTCTTTAATTACTGGTCATGACCATGACCTCACAATCTATTCTATATAGGTCCATATCTCCATCTCAAGAATGGTGCATCTGGGAATGCTCAATATCAGTCATATTTTGGATGCTGTGTATCTCTGTTGATACAGGGCATATACAAGCTTCTTTTCCTTTAACAATGAACCACGTATGAAAAAGTGAGTACATAATTAGATCCTCTGTATAGTTTGCCAGTTATTAACTAAATAAGATGCTTTTGAATAAATAAACTCTAAATTTGACCATTTCTTTCAATGAATCAAATTGAATTAAACGTCAACTAACCATACATTTATAAGGAATAATTTTAATCCAAAGAGAATTATCATATCACGGGTACAGTGGTGCACTGCAAGCTCGTGCTTACAAATTTTTCTCTAAATTAATTTTTTAAAACATTGTTACATGTATTTTTGTTTGTAAGTCCCGACATTTTGCGCTTTTGTCGGAACTTTTCCTAAAACATTCAAAATTTTGTTCTTATAGTAATACACTTATCCAAATATTGACGAAGTCGTATGTTCAAGATTTATAGATTCATATAGTGCGATTTAACAAAATTTGCATTTCATTACAATCGACTGGGCACTTCGATCCGTATTAAAATGCATATGAAAAGGAGCGACACTGCTTTTTTTAGAGCACAGTTTGTGTAATGGGGAAATAAATTAAATTACCGCAGAACTTTGTAATTTCACAACAGGCAATAAATATGTTTTCATCATATGGTAACCGTAAATTAGAACTTTTTTTCCTTTATTAAACAAAAATCAGGTATAAAATTGCTTGAGAAATACTACAACTAGTAATCAAAAACCTTTATTTAAAGGTCCCACTTTAATTCACTGTATTATCAGTCGTACCCTCGGTTGCCTCCTGTATATGAAAACTTTGATTTTTTCAGATGTATTATCTTGATTCTTTGGTACAAAGTGCGTTTTGTATTTCAATTACTTTGATCTTTTGTTCCAAGATATTTGATTTCTTTAAGACAAAATACAAAAAAAAAAAAAAAAAAAAAAAAAAAAAAAAAAAAAAAAACGAAAAAAAAATCAACGCAGACTGTATAATCCTTCATCCAATACAGCTTGTTCTTTGAGTGCAATTACAATATCAGGCTGAGGTTTTAAAACTAATATTAGATTAAAAATTACTGCAGTCGTATAAAAATGTGCTCAGCTTCTAGGGCTGTCGCCCCTCCCCCCTCCCTACCTCTACCCCCTGCTTACAAATCTGAGTTAAATCACGTTCATGCAAATATTTTAGTAGCATCAAGGTGGGAAATGTTAGTTTTACTCCCCTTTTGACCTTTAGGTTGAACTTGCAAAATGAAACAATAATGTAATTCACTTTTTGCAGAGTGTGGATTAAATTGGTCTACTGACTGTAGATCATTATAAAACCTTCCCTCAGTTTTGTTAGTTGCTCGGGTGAGTAATATGGCCCAAGCATCTTCTGTTTCTCGTGTATAAATGAGTATGTATAGTTTCATATTTTTTGTATGTAGACAAGTAAATTTTAAATAAACAACTATTATTAATTGACACCCCCCCCCCCCATTTTACCAACATTCAGATTGGATCCGCCAACATTTTTTTAAAAGTAGTCCGGTTTTTGGACTTTGAACCTAATAATAATAACGATTAATTTAGGACAATACATTTTCTTAAATTGAATTGAATATGTGCTTAAAAGTATATTTTTTGAAAATTTAATCCAGTCAGGTTTAACGCCAATTTGCATTAATTTCGCTGTGCATGTTTGTTTACGCACTTGCTGACATCAAAATAGTTACGCCTTGCTGAGGCATTCGTGCGCCGATGTTTTTTTCATACGCTAATGAAGAAAAAGGGAAACGTTAAAAATACTATTAATTAGTTCTAATTGTTCACAAATTTACTTTGTTTCAACTGATTAACCTTTCATCTAGAGCCTTGAAATATTTTTGGGCACTATATATTTCCTATCGCGCATGTATATCCGCTTTATCACTACTGGGATTATTCATAACAGAAAATATAAATGGAAACCAACAAAATGAGTTCGGCAAAGGGATAGATTTTAAATTTATCACACAAAAGTAACCATAATGTTCAACATGGTTTGTAAAGGAAAACTCATCAATAAGGCGTTGTATACAACGCTGATGGTTGTGATCAGTCTACAGCTAGTAAGTATGATCAAGATAATATGGCTGTCATGTTGCATTGGTGACATTCCTTGCATGGCTTTTCTCACGTAAAGTTAGACGGTCCTTTTCTTAATATCGCCGAGACTTTATATGGAATCATTTTATTATATTATAGGACTAAAGTTTTTGTGATTATCTTCATTTATACATCAAACTGAAAGAAAGCCTTAATGGTTTTAGTTGAGAATGAAAATGGAAAGACCAACTTCATATTTAATGTAGGCCTACACATTATAAATTTATTTGTGATATATTGAAGTTTCATGTGAAAGAAACTCATTGCATCTGTTGTTTGCTTGTGACAATAATGCTTGATTTTCTTGAAGTTGTGGCTGATGATAGAGATGGAAATTTTGTTTGAAATTTTATTTGGTTGCACAAAAAAGGGAAAAAGTGCTTTGAGTATGAAGAAATTTGCATAGATTGGAGTGGTGGGGCATTCTTGGGTTGGGGGTTGCACATACATTGCTACTAGGCCTAGTGATAAATCGTCATGGGTGAATTTGTGTTGTTATTGGATCATTTAATATTGTAAAACTAGCTGTTCTTTCCCTGTGACATTGATCAAATCTACAAAAAAATAAACTGCTGTTTTAATGTCAATGAACACATTTTGTCAAACACAACCCTAGTATCATTACCTATAACTTAGGAATCAAAAAATTAAGATTCATCTCAATATCGTTACGTCTGTATTCATATATATTTATGAACGAACTCATTGAATCAGTGATTATACTATACATTAAAATCCTCAAAGGAATATATGTAAAGTGAAATAATGTATGTTTATGCATGGTTATCACAAAATGTTTCTTAATAAAGATTTTTGCATATATATTAATTCTTTTTCAGCTAAGCACACTGGAGAGACAAGTGTTTGATTTTCTAGGATATATGTGGGCCCCTATCATTGCCAACACAGTTCAAATCATCTGTTGCATACTAGGGATATTTGGAACATATCAGATGAAAGCACAATTTGTAGTAGTGGTAAGTTGTTGGAGTGCCAAATTTGCCGTGTTCATGTCAGTGCAAACACAATTTTGTTTCTGGTCTAATAAAAATTCTGTAATGAATATATTCCGTTAGATACCTTTAGATCTCCCATAATAGATTATGTTTCTATTTCTAGCTAAATTTAACACCTGCATTTTCTTTTTTTTTTTCAGTATTCAACATGGTCATTAATGTGGCTAGGATGGAATATTTTTGTTATCTGTCTTTACTTAGAAGTCGGTGTTCTTAACAGAGTAAGTTTTCAAAAGGAATGGGAAGGGTAAAATTGATTTATTTGCCCTGTTACTAGAGTTCACTGCACAGTGACTGAAGAGTAATAAAACCAGTGTCATTTGTTCACCTGGAATCTTTGTTTATCTGTGTATTTAACCTATTTGGTTGAATTAAAACAAAACAAAAAACACACAGCACTTTAAAGTACATGTATAAGATGCACAAGTCAGTAAACCTATCTATTTTTGACACAGAACAGAGATCTTTTCATTTTAACCATCGGTACAAAGAACAAAAGCTGGTGGCTGGAGCATGGAATTGGATGTAAAATCACAAATAACACCTGGATGACGGAGAATGTGGTCCGGACCAGCCGACTCATCCCTCCAGAGGAAGCGGTGGAAGGCTGTCTTCTGGATTACTACTATGTGGAAGTCATCCACGCCGGAGTGCAGTGTCTGTTAGCTGTAAGTGTTTACTCTCGGCTGTAGATTTATAGGTTATTATTTGGAGGTACAAATGAAAGTGGCCAAAAACCCAAGATTCATGAACAGTTTACATGAAGGATGGTTACTTTTATCTGTGTCTTTGATCAATTTCAAATATTTCTAAGGGACTATTTTTTTTTGCTTGCATGTAATGTTCCAAAATTGTGATCCATGGATGAAATAATTTTATGCATTCTATTTATGGTGTTAAATTATTCAATGTGAAAATGAGTGAAATAAATTAACGTTGATTGATCTGTTGAAACCAGCAATGACAAGTATTTTTAAGAAAAGTGTATTTTCAATATTTAAAAAAAAAAAGGATTGCACTAAAACTTTCATTAATCTCCAAATTTTGTACTACCTGTAGAATATTTCAAGCAATCTTTTCAATTGATATCAAATTATTTTCATATTAAAGATTCATCTTATATGGAGAATTCTCTCATTTGTAATAATAGTTTTTTATGAGAGATAAACTCCCAATTTTGATCTGTTTTCAGTTGATTGGATTTACTTCATCGTGTGTTAGCATATCTGCATTTAACGAAGAAGAAGAGAGTTGTAAGTACCTGGCATACTCTAGCACATACACACGCCCGGGCACAATGAGCTGTAGTTACTCAGCCCAGTCTTACCCCACACTGTTTGTAAGGGACAGCTGGTGTCTGCCCACTTATGTCTCGTTGTCGGAAGGTTTGGACCGGTTTCGTAGCACTCAAGCCACGCCCCGAATGTCGCAGACCTCCCAGTTGTTGATTGAGCCATCTGACAGTGAAGTGTAGGGTAGGAGTCCACCAAGGTGTGTCAGGCTACCTGTTGTAGATCTCTGCCTGGCTACTCGGCAGCTGCTGCTTGGTTCTGTCCCCCCATCTCTCTGTGTTGTCACTGGGGTGTCTCTATCTGTGAACTTTCAGATGTTGTCTTGTGTGAAGTCTGGAGGATGGTGTTCATTGCATTTGCTTGTTCTGCAGTGCTTTGCAAGAATGATTAGGCAATAATACAAGAGCTTTTTAGTTTTGTTTTTTTTTTATTTTGGATTTGAAGTAGTTTCCAAGAATTTTTACTATAATCTGCATGGGTGTAGTGTTTATCAGTCAGACCTCTTACACATTTCTTGTTTTGTGATGTAAAAGGCAAGCCAAAATATATAGTGAAGTATTTTGCTCTTTTTCAGTGTACCCAAGACGAGATGGGTTGATACGTAAATTACTTAAGAAAGTGAAAGTGGTACCGTACATCTGAAATCTTAAGACTTTTTTATTCTTGAAAATATATATATATATTTTTTTTTTTTTACTTGGTTTAAAATTACCAGTGGAATGCCAGCTTTTTTTGTGTAATATTTCATAATAAAAATCTAATTGATATTTACTTTCATTTCTTAAAATTTCTTTATTGATAATTTACTCAGAATTTTTAATCATAGTCACTGTCAGAAAGGGTTGAGAGATTTAAGTAAAAAAAAAAAACAAATGTTTTTTTACTTAGCAAGTATGTGCATGTACTTCATGTACATCAGGCAGTTGTTTCTTTTCCTTCCTGTCTCAGTAGAACAGTTTCATTGCTTTTCATTGGTTGCTTTATTTCAGTGGATTTCATTGGTGGATTTGATTCTGTGTATTCTTATCACCAGCGTGTAAAACCTATCTTTGTTTAGGTAAAAGGTTACATATGTTCTTAGTTCTCAAGTTGAAGGAGAAAGTGTTTTTTGTTTGGAAGTTGTGTTTCACAATCTTTTTATATGTATATAATATGATTAGAATATATGAATCTAGTCAATAGTGCATAGCTCTCAGCAATAGAAAATAACACAAGTTTTCAGGACATTCATGCTAAAAATAAGTTTAAACAACATTCATTGTTTGATACTTGACTTAATTAAGCTCTAATCTTAGAACAAAAGAGAAAAGCAAAGATAACTGTTCAGTTTTCTTCTGTAGATGATATAAAAGAAATATAAGGTTTTTACTGCAAGTACTGTCTCATAAGAAAAACTTGTTTCTGCTTTCTGCATTCTCAGCAGGGGTTTCATTTTTGGAGGGAGGGGGTGCATGAATTTTATGAACTATTCTTTTATTTTGTCATTTGTGTTTGTTTTGCATATGCGTTTATGTGAAATGCTGATGTTGTTACACTATTTGAAAAGATATTGCAAATTTTGAGATTTTATTTCAGGTAAAAATTAATCAAGAAATACTAAAAGTTGATTTTCATTATGTGCCAGATCATAATTTTTTTTTCATTAGAATTAAATTTGAAATTTTATGTTTTATGTATAGGTAGAGAAAAAATTCTATACTTCCCTGCACGTAAGGTTTTAAGAATGTTGAGTTGTTGTTACAATGTAGCCTGTATATTCACAGTGTTACAGATATTGATATGGTTATAACCCAGCATATTTCAAGTTTCATTTTAACCCGTGAAATTTCTGTTCATTAACCTGGCATGTGACTCCTGCATAAACATTTATCCTTACTGCCCAACCCTTTAGAAAATAGGTAAGGAGGCCTCTGTTTATATACACTGGAGAAATGTACCATCATTATATTAGTAAATGTACATGGAGGTATAATGTATTCTACATAGTCAGTAGTTCTAATTTAGAACTCAAAAGGTAAAAAATGCCTTGTCTTGCTTTTTTCAAAATCTGTCAACAACTTCAAGCTGTCAGCTTAAATACATTAGTTGACCATGCATCACATATGTCTATATAAGTGAACAGTCTCCTAAAGATGTGATAATGAATTCAGCATGTTACATTCTTTCAGCTTCGCAAAACGTTGCCAAAGACAAAAGTGGGAAACCTTGTAAGACATTACTGCTGGCTAATCAGGGTGTTGTGTATTGTCTAATGTTTGGCTCACAACCTATAACCTTGATCTTGATACATGGATAAGATACAGATCTGTGTTATGTGTGCAAGTTGAAGTGAAATAATATCTCTCTCTCTCTCTCTCTTTCTCTCTCTCTCTCTCTCTCATACATCACATAGTGTTGGAGTTCAGTCTAATTCCTCACAATCAATCACTGAGTTCTTTATGTTAAAATGTGTTTGTGACTTGATTGGGGTTTGCAATTAAGTGTCTGTAGGAATCCAGTTTATCAACATGGTCCCTAGGTGAATGATCAGTCAATACACATAATAAATCTTACATATGACATTTTTACTCAAGATGAAATTTACATTTAATAGATTTATAATGCTGATATATACCAGCATAACATGTACAATTGATTGCATTTTTAAAATGTAAAAGTGATTTGTTTAACTCTGTGGGCCAGCTAATTGTGTAAAGAAATGGTTTCTAATTGAGGCAGTTTTAAAGTTACACTTCAGAGTCTGATGTCAAAATGACATGTTCCAGTACTGTAAATATTATTTCCATCCCATGACAATGAAAGAGCAAGAATTCATGCTTGTATTTTAAGTGTTTGAATAGGTTGATCAGCCTGCATTCATGCTTGAAACTCATTTAAGTGAATATATGCAGACTTTAAATCTTGGTTATTTATGAAATTTACATTTCAATTTACAATTTACATTTACATTTGAGATAACTTTGCAGACTTTTTTGTTATGAAATGCTGAAATTGACAAAAAGGAGGTAATTAGTAATTTTAAAAAATGAATATGATGATTAATAACATAAAGTGCCTCATTAAATATTTTCTTATTTTTACATGTCTAGCCAAAATTCCTAGTTACATTCGAGCTCACAGTAAGAACAGTGTTGTTGATGTATGTCGGGCTTCATTTGCTTTGTTCTGTTATAAGCGTACATAATCATGCACATCGTTTGTTATATGGCAGTGAAACATACATCGATATTTGTTATGCATGCGGAACTTAATTAGTACATTGATGTAGTATCTTTTATTATTGATGTAAAGAAACAAAAATAAATGATTGATGGTCTTTTGAAGAAGCACCGGAGAAATGGCTTGGGGAAGAAATTTTGGGATATAAAATATAATGAATATTTTGTGCATGTTTTTCGTTGTAGAATAAGATTATGAAAAAAAATTGACAAATATACATGTATATGAAATATAACTTTGTAATGAAGTCAAAGAAAAATGTTCATTTTGAGATAGGTTTATATTATGGGCAGCACTGTAACTGCAATAAGATCATTATATTATACTGTATTATTCTAATTTTGTATTCTTGTTAAGTATTGTCAATTATTTTGTGGTAATGCACAATATTGTTACCCTATTTATCAGATCAGCCTATTGCCCAACCCCCATCAGTCATTTCTTGGATGTAACCTAATCTGTATCTAAATTTAGTGTCTTTGCTACTAAGCTTGTCAAGGGAAATGAGGGGAATGAATATTGGGGATTACAACTTTTACTAGGTACAAGCTGTTATAACTACGGAGTAGTCAAATCTGCAAGCCAAGATAGATACTTGTGTAGAAGGAAGGACACATATGTTTTTTTCTTAAAAATAAAGGGATGGCAATAGGAAGCAGGTTGTTGAGGGCTTAGTGAGGTACAAAATCCCTACTAAACGTTACTTGTATTCTCCGGAAAATTGTCAGCTGTTTCCTGAACTCAGATGGAAAGGATTGTTTACAAATAAACATTCATTAAAAAAAGGTCATGATGCTGAAATCTTTATTGTATATAAGTCAATCAGCTGGATCTGAATGAATGAAATAGTATTTCTATTTTTTTGCCAACCATGCTATGATAATTGTCAAAGACACTGAAGCAAAGTTTGGCCATTGATTTTTTTAATAAAATTCCTTTTTTCCGAGGGTCCATCAAGTTTGGCACAGATTTTCCACCCACCCCCTTATTTTGCCTTTAGCCTATTTGAAAAATATAATCTTGTACCAGAAGGGAGAAGATTAAGCATGTGAGCTTATTGGTTTCCATTCAAAGGACATGCTTATCCTACCAATGCTTGGTCTGAATAACTATGATGAATGCTAGCTAATCAATTCATCCATGTACCTCCAATGGTCAGAGGAGATTACTTCTTAATCAAAGCACGTCTTATATCTTGATCTGATTGGTACAGTTTCAATAATCGTACTTGATATAAAAATATGTTGCATTTCATAACTTGATAAAGAGAATTAAAAAACGTAGAAGGATTACTGAATAAAACTTAATATAACTGGCACATATATACATGTACAAATGTATTCCATTTAGTGTTGCAATATGAAAATTTTACGTAGACACTCCTAAAACTTATGAAAAATGAAATACCATATGATATTATGTAATTTACATTGTATTTTATATTGATTGATGTTCATACTAATTGTTGTTGTTGTTGAATGATTGTAAGAATTTACTTGCAGATATTTTTCTATCAGTTAACCAAAGTACATTGTAATCATTTAATGCTCTCTCTGCTCTTAATACTTTGCTCTTTAAAGGTTTTTACAAGAAGTGACTAAATGCTAAATGTTCTATTTTCATGTAATTGTGATAATTATTATGATCAATTTAATGAGAAATGTCTGACATCAAATTATCATGGGCATAATTGTTAAGCCAATGAAATATTCACCAAAAAAAAAAAAAATTATGAGGGCAGATAATTTCTCAGGTAGACGCATTATTACTTATTTTTGAACTTCTCTTTATTTTCCAGCATCTTCAGCAAATGATGAATTAGAATTTGTCAAAATGTACTCCAACTCCTCCCCCTCCCGACGTCGCTACCAGAGTAATGACAATATGACCCTGTCCTATGACAACCCAGCCACCGAGTTCCCCACCCTGGACCGCCCGCCCAGCTACGAGACCAGCATGAGGGAGAGCACCACGGTCAGTGACCACTACGGTGCCGACCGGCGCAGTGTACGCAGTGCGCGCAGTGTCAGAAGTAAGGCCAGCAATAAATCAAAGACAAAGAGTGAGAGGCGGGAGGAACTGCCCTGGGTACAGATTACCCCCTCAGCAAACAGCATAGACCAGCCGTTCCGGCATTACCCCTAGCAACAACGTCCAATCTAGATCTTATTCAACATTGGCATTTGCATTTTGTTTTCGGAAGTAGTAGATACTTTACCAACTGAATTCCATTATGTTTTACATGTGTTTATGAATTATGATGAAATACTTTAAAATGCAATGGAAATGTTTTGTATGTGGACATTTGGAAGGAATTCATTCAAGTGGGATCTTAGTGATTTAACATGCTTCAGTGAAGTTTGTTGTGTGTGCTGTATTACCTTGTGAATTGTCAATGCAAATATGGATGTTTTTATTGTATATATGCCATGATATTATTACATGTACATGTACTTATAATATCTAGGAATAAGTACATGCATATCTGAGGTATGCTTGGCTGTATGTAGCTTTGATTTTATTTAGAAGATAACGAGCAGTATGTGTTCCTATTGGTTCTGATAAAACGAGGGGTCTGTTGTTATTTTGATGACAAGTCTGATACTATTTGTTGAGGCAGGGGTTCATATTTGATTGTACTTAACTGATCTCTGGAGGTGGGAGGTCGTATGGAAATATTTTTTTTTATTTTTAAGACATAATTGTAGTCCAATGTAATTTATTTATTATTTTCATGCCTTCATTCTATATGAAGGTATCTTATTTAATGGTGCAATGGATAAAAGCGCAGCCATCATTGATCAAGACATATATATTTATGGTAATGCATTATCATTGCATGCATGTTACAATTTTATTTACCTTTAATCATGGCTTCCTGTACAAAGATTTGGTTCATGCTGTGAAAATATGTGTATTAGTGTTGTTTTGATTTTTTTCCAGAGACTTGATGAAAAAAATATATCTTTCCTGTATACATTATTTTTCTTAGGAAATTCTATCAAGGTCATGAAACACGCTATTCAGTATAATTATTAATAGCATTTCTTTCAAAACGGAAAAAGTATGTATGTTTTATTTAGGAAGGAAAAACTATAAATTGAATTTAATAATGAGAAAAAACAGACCAAAAGGAAACCTTAATGTATACTTGCATGATATGTAAATCATAGAACAAAAATCTCAAGTGCCATGAAGAGATTGTGATTTTGAATGTCTTTTGTGTGAAATGGAAATCATATTTGATTGTAGTTCTTTACTGCATTTGCAGAGAGAATGAGAGAGAGAGGAGAGAGAGAGAGGGGAGGCGAATTTAGTAGAGATTGATAAATTTTAAAAATGTATTAGGTTATAATAATTATTTTCACCTGTTTGAGCTTTATGGAGAAATAGTCACTCTTTTGTGAATATTAGAGGTTATATGTATTTTATGGATATAGAGAGAAAAAATATACAGGATCAATTTCTTGTTAAACAGGGTTTTACTGTAGACCAGCTAAGAGGTCATTGCAATGTTATATACATGTATATTTGGAAAAAAAAGTAAGCCCACCTTTTAATACAATAGATGGTAAATATTCAGCATAACTATGATTTTCTTTAATACTTTAGAATAAAAATCAAAGTGAATAGTTATCGAGACACGGTGTGACCCAGCATGTATATGTAGTAAAATGTTATTTTTGTTCAAAGATTCTTATTTTGTGCAGATTGTATTACAGACTCCTATCTTTAGCTCAAGATATCCCCAGTAGATGACTGATGTCTTTAAGTTAAAGGAAGCTCTGGCAAATCATAAAATGATGACACCAGATGTAAACAATGGGATAGAAAGTCACTGGCAGATTTGGCGTCCATTACTCAGTACTTGTTGACTGCAGCCATGTATCTTAACAATCTGAATCTGTCAACTTGAAATCATGTACATTAAGAAATTGGGTCCAATGTCATGGTCTTTTTCATTACATCTTTTAATTTTACTTTCTTTCTTTTTTTTAATTTTAACCAAAAAAATTTTCATTACATGGATAATTGTCTCAATCTTCAGTCAAGCTTTGTTCTTACTCTCTTTCATTATATGGGCCATTTAGGCCTGATTGTAAACAGCTCTTTATAACTGTGTTCTTTGTTTACATGCTTTAATTATTTACTGTAGTGCTAACTCAGCACTTTCCTGTAGATTTGTTACTGGCCTATTCAGTGTTTGTTAAAAATAAACACAATTAGTGCATTTGTTGTGTTAACTTGTTATTTTGAATGTGTGTAAACAACCAAAGGAGTCAGATTTATTATACATTCAACAGGTAACTGGTTAAATATTTTGGAGAGCAACTTTAAAAAATCGTTTATTAGACAGTACTATTAAAGGGATAAACAAGAAAACAATGCAGTCAAAACAGATGTGCACCTATTTGCATTCTGGTATGCAGTGGATTTATAGATTGTATTTGTATGTTGACTGCAAAGGGAGTTAAATGTTCGAACGACTAGCTAGTTCAATGACTGTTTAACGGGCGTGTTATTTTCCATTCAGAGATGTACAACAAGTTAGTATACAAGTGAATGTTCATCTGTTACTATAAACCGGAGACGGATTGTTAGATTATGGGTCAACATTCAGCTGGATATATTAAACGAACAATCTTAAAGCATGCACCATTAATAGTTCTTAGTTTCAGCAAGAGTTCATGTTCTTTCCACACTACAATTTGAATTTGTTGTGCACTGCACAGAAAAACTTACCCCCCCCCCCCCCCCCCCCCCCAAAAAAAAAAGTTTTTCGGTTTTATTAACAACGGGCGGATCCAGAAATTTTTTTAATGCGGATCAAAAGTGTAAAGTTGTGGAAATTCAAAACTATCAATTATGCCTTACTTCTTTAGCCTGGGGAGCCGCGGTGCAATATTTTTATAAAACGGAAAAAATATGTTGGCGAAATTTTCACGAAGATATACAATATTTTTGTAAATATATACTAAATAATAATAATAATAAAAAAAAAACATTTGAAGGGACCTAAGGTTTAATGAACGCTTGATTGTAAACTTCAAGTTTATTTATTCTTTAAGCAGTAAAGTGAAATGACTTTAGCAGAAAAAAAATATTTTAAATGCAAGGTATAAAATACAGTAGTACAGACAAAATACGCCTTTTTACGATCCTTGATCCGAGCCAGATGTAGCTTAGGTATAGAACCAAACGCATTTATCATTTATTATTGAGATATCATTTATTTAATTGATTTTATCATAGTATTTAAGTAGGTAAAATATTAATGGGTAATGGGTCATACATACACGAGTCGGCATACTATGTATGCCATGGATCAATCATCCGATTGAAATTATTTTAATAAATTTTTGTTTAAAAAAAATTGTGTTTTTAATGTAATAGTTGAAATTTCAATAACTCGATGATCAACATATTTCGTCAGAAGACACATGTACCACGCGTTTAAAGGGGAGTCGGGACGTTGATAACGAGATTTTTGTTGACCACGTGACAGTTATTCTAGAATGTATGATAATAGGTAATGAACATGCTTTGTTGAAGTCAAGTTCTTTGAATCGTATAATCTATAGATATGTAAAGAAGACATCTCCATTTTGATTTGTGCGCCAAAAAATCCCAAATTGCCAGGTTTTTTTTAGAAGGCTGACGTATTCTGATCACTGAGTAAAATTAAAGGTACATAAGGTGGGGGGGGGGGGTGTTAACGTTTTTAATTTAAATAATTTTTATATAATTTAAATAAGAAATGTAGATGCAAAAATAATCAGTGATAAATATAATCATAGATATTTTCTAAATTATTATTCTCTTAATATTAAGAAATAAATCCAAAACAATTTGTTACTTTTTTGATTTTTCAAAATAGAAATTGTCACTGAAAGTCATAATTCCAGAATAGGGGTAGGGGTGATTCCTACTGTAGTATCATCATTGAAAGCCAAGTCATAAAATTTCACAGGTTATAAAGCACATTCTAAGGTTGATATATATATATGAAATTCGATTAAATTTGATTTGAATTACCCCCCTTTTCTGGCTTTATGATTTTTTAAATACAATTTCAATTTTCTGAAATCATTACTTAATTTGATGAAATTTATTTGCAAATTTTATTTAATAATTTTAAGAACAGAAATAAATTTTAAAGAATTAATTACAACATTGGCCTTTTTACATAGCAGTATCACAATTTAAAAAAAAAAATTGATGAAATCAACACTTTAAATTTTGAAGTTTTGAACATAGTATATTGATGATTCTAATTCTGTGATGTCCTATATTTTTTAAACATTCTATTTGTGAAAACCAATGACAGGTACAATATTTATCACAGGTCGTTTATGAGGAATAAGTTCAAGTTTACCTTATGCAAATGTACACATATATTAAACTTCGTAGAGGTAAATATAAAAGAAATATACGATATAAAGTTATATATACTATACAAGAAATGTTTTTTTTAGAAAAAGACACGATCGAAGGCACGGAGTACAGACTCTATGCGACAATGGATCGTAGAAATAACGTATATTTTTCAAAATGTTGTACAGTTTGTATTTCGACAAAAGTCCACAGAACTTGAGAACATTTGGTGTTGTACAGAATAATACTTGTATCATTGAAACAATTAATTCTTTAATTAATTAGTTCGTCAATTTCAATAGCACAATAAAATTCATCAGCAATAATTTATGTTGCAACATGTTTTTCATATATTTCATGTTTGTAAATGTATTTGTCGCCTTTTGGTGATTCGCTAAGATCACTGACTATTTTCAATGCAAGTAAATTAGTCTGGTAGCTGATCTATTTCAACTGCTAATTAAAATCCAATTTAATAACTATAATACATTTTGTTCAGAGAGCATACGCGTTCCTGACAAGTTTTAATGTAAAATCATAAGTTTTCATTATCATGGTGTATTTAGAATTAAAACTTACATAAAACTGTTTTTATTTGGAAACAATTTTGTCCAAATATCAAGATGACGTCTCTAAGTTGACGCAATCCCTAGTTAACCATAAAAGTACCTGTACATCTATGATTAATTAATACTTCAAGCCGTTCTCCCACCCATTTTTCCTCTTTTTTGTGTATTTTCCATTTTGCATTTTATTGTTGATTATTCCTCCTTGTTTCCTATTCCTGCATTTTGTTATTTTTTATGGATTTGTTTTAAAAGGTCTTTGTAAAACTAAAAATGTTCACTATTTTTAAAACCGATGCCTTGATCTCTAATGGAAAGAACTAATAAAATGTGGGCTATCTATGTCCGCTGTTCAATTCATGTACCTTGTATATTCTATATGAATACATGAATAGAAAAAGATTATAAATAATAAAATAATCTCCACTTAAATTACAATAGCTACCACCTACGTTATTCTTATATTTTCATAATCAATTTCTAGAAATTAGTGCATTCGACATACATCCATTGCAATAGATGGAATTGAATTCTGGGAAGATTAAGGGATATTTTTGTTCTTTTTCACAAACTAATGCATTCTTTATTCATTTGTTGATAACTATGTACATCACTAATTATCAAAAAGTGAAAAATTAGTGGCCAATGATGCTTGACCTGTATTGTATTCAAGGAATGGCTGTCATTATAATTGTCACACGTCATTTAAAGAAAACGCTTTTTCTACCCCCCCCCCCCCCCCCCCAAAAAAAAAATGCTCTCTTTGATGGTTCATACGCGTATAAAGGTCGCGACAATTGCAGAAAAAAATATACTCTTATTTTTTTTCAGATTTAAAACAGCAGTTAGGCACTATAAATTAAGGATTAATTTTTGAAAAAATAACAAAATAAGGAATAGTTCAGATACTTTGGCATTTCTTAGTTTCCAATAAATGTTTTGTATATATAGCGAACACTGTAAAAAAAAAAAAGACATTAAAATTGTATATCCATCACATTCGCGTTACAATGTTTGTTATATATACCCAAAATTTTCTTATTTTGTATGATTCATTCCCGTCTATATATTTAACCTTGTATTCAGCATACTTGAGTGGATTTAATGTACAAAGATGACCTTTGGGCACATTTTTATTCATCAATGCCTTGAATTTAAGTGCACTTCATTAAAATGTTTGAATTGGATGGATCATAGTGCTGTTATTGTACAGTCAAGCGGGAATTTTGCTTCATGAAGATGTATTACTCTCTGGATCGTTAATTGATTTTTGTTAATTAGGTTTTTTGTTTTTAATGCATTCACAGCGATTCAAATTAGAAAACGTGCCGAAACAAATGTTACATTATAACATATAGAACCTAGTTTTCTGGATATCATTTTTTTTAAAATTAGTTAAGCTGGGGATTGATTTTGTTTTTGGCTGTAAATTATGAAATTGATGAGGTCCAAGAAATAATGTATGATCAATAGGGAAAATCAATCCGGACAGGCCGAAATGCATCGATCAAGGGGGAAGGGGGGGGGGGGGGTAGTTTTCGTCATGTACAATGACATTCGTATTAAAGACACATTTACTAGATGTTTTAATAATGAACCTGCTTCGACTTAAAACAGTTTAACACCCCCCTCTCTCTCTTTCTCTCTCTCTCTCTCTCTCTCTCTCTCTCTCTCTCTCTCTCTCTCTCTCTCTCTCTCTCATATTTAACTTCAGACGAATATCAATTTCTCTTGTCAATCACGGTATTAATGCAGTCGAATCGATCGTCTATCAGTAAATATCAATATGTATATCATTCACATAAGGAGAGTAATTGAAACTTGGTGGAACTATTTATAAACCGAGTCTACGAGCCAATGAACTGTAAGATTGAGATTGTCAAGAGGCTTTACTGTATGTACATACCGCAGTAGGCATGTGAATAGGCAGCGCGCCATTTGGAAATGTTCTAATATAGCTTAATTTAAATCAGCATAGCCCTTAGTTCAGTGTTCAGGAGAATACCGGTTGTTCGCCATTAAAATAAAATGTGAGCGCGTCTTTAAAAGGTATCTCCTATGGTTTCATTTTTTTACGTGAGGAATATGTGTGTATTTATTGATAAATAAATTCGTGGATTATGGGTTCTGGAGGAAGTACAGAGGCGGGGAATCAGCCTCATGATGGGGGGTCGAAACATCAGCGAGCTGACCCCCGGGGGAATCAGGGACGGGAGGGGCAGAGGACAGCGAGGAGTGATTCTCCAGTGAATAACAATACTCCGAGAAACGCGAAAACGAAATTCATCATAAAAAAGGACACAAATAGTGATATCATGAACGATCTGGACATGGACTCCAATTGGAAAAAGGGTTCGATCGAGAACAACAACCAGGAAATGAAGAATAATGAATATAACAATAAACGAAACATACAGCACAGCGTCCTGCCCCCGCGACTTCCCACTCCTCCGGAAGATCTCCCAGAAACTTACGCCCAGAAGAAGTTCCGGGAACAGTACCGACAGACGGAACTTCTCCGGCAAAAGACCATCTACAGAGACCCCGAGGAATGGGAATTACCGGAAAAAGTAAGTGCCCCACGCACCACCCCACTCCCTCTACAAAAAAGAGATCGCGGGCTGGCACGAGATGAGACCCTCGGGTTAAACAAAAAAATATTTTCATGAGTATTATATACTCAGTTCTTTTAAAGTTTAACAAGTCAGTTGACAAGTTTTTCAAAGCAATTTAAAATCTAATGGATTTCATCTATAAACACAAAAGGGTATAACGATAAGCAAATATTTTTAAAAAAAGGATTCAAGTATGCATTTATTTTTCTCAATACTTAAAAAAAGTCTTATTTGATTCAGAGTAGAGATTGGTGTATTTCATTTTATAAAGCGAATTGGGGGCCAGTTTTTGATCACGCTTGGGGGATCAATTGATAGTTTGTCATTTAAAACATTCAGTTTCATTGTTTATTTTTTACTCTCATGAAAAACGAGACCATGGCATTTTATAACACTAAGCAACTCCTAGAGACAGGAAAGAATTCCCTATGGGGTTTGAGAAATGAATATAATAAATCTCTTAAAGGCAATTTAATGACCGCTCTGTTCTTTCGAGACCTGTACATTAAAATGCACTCCAGTGTATATTTTTTTTAAAGAGGGGTTTTACAAAGGAATGTTTTTCAATGACTAAATATTTCCACCAGGGGAGAAGAGCGTGCATAAGTTATTAAAGGTTTATATTATTAATGGCTTGGTCCGCTTTAATCTTATTTACCTGCGTAACCACTTAAGTAAAAGCATGCTCATTTTTATAATTCTCCTTTATAAATGTCGCCAGCCTATTTGCCCGTTTTTTAATCAACGGATTTTTAAATTGAATTACGAAGCTCTATAGCATGAAATTCCGACACTTATGGTATACACACACACATACAAACAACAAACAAATACACCCTGTGCTTAATTAAATTAAGAGACGCAACCAAGTTATCTCCGCTTCTCAATGGCTATGATCAGACCCTTTAAAGTCGGTAAATAAACATTAATCACGCTCGAGATTTCTGGACCAAAATTCAAAGACAATTAAGGCCCAGCCACCAATATAGATTGACCTCGATAGAGAATTAAGAATGGCGGTTTAAACATTTAAAGTCAACAAAATGTCAGAAAGGACTGTAGCCTATTTGACATGGGGGCTAGAAATCAAATCTTTTCACACGTTGAAACGGGCTTTGGTATCTTAGCCTTTTTCTGGACCTTCTGAATAACAACACTCTCTCTCTCTCTCTCTCTCTCTCTCTCTCTCTCTCTCTCTCTCTCTCTCTCTCTCTGGAGTATTAATTTAGTCATACATTCGTTTTAACAATGAAATTAAATGTTGAAGTTTAACATTTCATACAAACGATCCTGGCCATCTTTTAAATGTTTAAATTTAATGTGTAATTTTTTAAGCAGGATTCCACGTGTATTGTTGAGCGCCCCCTATGTAAGCACGGTATCGGGTTTGTTGCAATTGTCATTGCTATCGAGTACACACAATAGAAATTACAATGGAACAAAGACAGCATGTTATTGATATATTTCATTAGTCCCTGTGTACATTTACTGTTTATATAAATGATAACAGGATTATACGTTTTATTGGGGTACTGTCCAGAGCTTTGGTGGGTTGTGACATGCCTTTCTCGGGTTGTCTCGTTTATAATAAATATGGGCAGAATTGGGCTTTTTATAACTTTTAAAAAAAATTCAACAACATGCATTTGATTTAATTGTTGCTGAACTATTACTAGTATCTAGGGCGGTTATCACACACTTTGCATCTTTCCATGCACTGCGGACCATCGTTGTTTTCCCTGAATCAAGATCAGTGTATATAAATGTTTTTAAAAATCTATACCGCAAATACATGAATAGAAGATTCAATATTTGCAGCCATGGTACATTATCGCTCTGTGAAATATTTAGTGCCTCTCTCCGCTTGATGTTCATATTCGTTTGATAAGACACATATAAAATTGTATCGCAGACTCTTTGGGTATGAAGGCCAATAGAATTAGTATTTGCACTGACAGAATACAGTGAAAGATGAATGGAACCGCTCCCTGTTGAATTGACAGTTAATAAACAATTCAACCGACACATCTCGTTTTATCGAGTTTATAATTTTTGAGTGTTGTTTTTTCGATCTGTGTGCTCTTTGGAACCTACATATTTTATTTGGATGTCTTTCAAAACAATTGTTCTTTAATTTGATGCTATCCACAAGTTATGATATATTCCAATCACTGTACATTGAATCTGGTAATCAAAACGCATTGCTAATAGATTTACGTCATTCTAGGTGAAATGACCTTGGTTTGAGAATAAAATGTGGTACCATTGTGTGGTATATTTTTTATCTTTTCTGGACGTACCAAATAAAAACAATCCCAATTCCTATTTAAGACCTAGGAGCGTCAAAGCCATGTACATTGATTTGGAACAATATATAAAATTGTACATTGATGTCATGAATTCAAATAAGGGTTCTTTCTATTATTCTGTAAATTCATAACGTTTCCCCTAGCAGATATATTCTTAAAGTTTGTCAAAAGTTTGATAAGTTTTAAACGAGACGTACTTCTGACAGTTACGCTTGTTCCTTGGCCGGTTTCTGTATACATTTACTAAATGCATCGGATCTATTACTGATTTACTATACAAGTGAACTGAAAACTCTTCGTTTTGAACAAATACATTTAATTCTCGCATTATAATCTGTCGACGTCATTGTTTCTTTCGTCTTCAGATGAAATTGCGAAACTGCTACCGTTCGGTGATTAATCGATTCTGGGTTGTTAAGAAGCTTATGAATTTTGTCACAAAGCATAACAAAGGTACTAATAACCAAATAAATTAATGTATTTAGTAAGAACCCAGAAAGACAAAGGTCAACCATTGTGCACCGTAATCTTATTGTATAGCCAAAGAACTGAGGCAATCCGGAAAAAAGTCCCAACCCGGTTTGGCATCCAATTTTTTCCATGGTTTACCAATTTAAGAATATTCTCTCTTTTCTACATATATGTTTAGGAATACATGTAAATGACATTTATGAAAAGTTCTCTCTGATATGAACTTAGTTAGTTACCTTATCAGAAAATTATTTTGAGAAAGACGGATCATTTGAAAAGACACTGATCTGTTGCACGCAGTAAATAATTTTGACCATACGCCATCACTTTAGGTCATGGATGATATATTGATCCTTGAAATAGTTCGAATAGAAATGAACATTTTATTTCCTTAGTAGGTTATTTTTAAAACAATTTTCCAGACCTTAATTTACTGCGATTTTTCAAACAAATTGACAGCAATAAATAACTGTTCCTTGTTTAATCTCAACAATATTACATGCATTCTTTAAGTATATTTTTTCACACATCAAAAAATTCTATATTAGAACCATTTTAACAGGAGCTTCGACTTTGGGTAGTTGTGACAAACAGCATTATGACGCAGGCCTGTCAATTTCATTGTTGGCCACTCAGCCATGGCTCTTTGAAATCAACAAGATTTGTCTGGCTTTTGAGCTAAGACTACGCAATCTGTGTATATTTCACTTGAAGGCAGCGTCATTTTTAACTTGTTTTGACGTCAGAAAAAGATAGTTACATCCTACCGAAAGTCAGAGGTCTTGTTAAGATGGTTCTATATCTATGAATAATAATAATTATTTACCAGTATATAGAAGTTTGAAAAAATACAGCATTTTTTAATGCATACAATCTATAGAAGTTGGGAAATATGACAACAGACATACAATGTATAAGTAATTAATAGATTATGACAATCTTTCTCTACTATTTCTAAAAGAGTCCACAGTCATGGTTCATCTAAGAAAAATATTAGGAATTCTGATTGAATATTTGAACGTGTGGATGTAACTCACTAACTATAAACCTCACAAAAGTTACCACAGGCGGGCGGGTGCTTAACAGTTTGTCCTATGTGAATTATTGATGTTCTCTGCTCCACTAGATACTGTACCTCTTCAATCTCTTCAACCTTTGCATGTCTTCGCAGATTACACGGCATCTATTGATTGCATGGACACAGTCGTGTATCCGTGGTATACCCATACCTGTCCATTTCCAGAGTCATAAGCTTCGTGTTTTTCCTGAAATAAAGACCCTTCCGATTGGATTATTTTATTATTCCTTGGTTGTTATTGGGAGCTCAATTCTTCCGGGACTTTAACTTGAGATATTGATACAAATCCATACCCTGTTCAAATGTGGACTGACTAAATTCAATAATTAATTAAAGCTGATAATGACCTTCGTGTGATGATCGATCATAACTGATAAAAATACTTGAATAACCACAAGTTTTACTGATTTTTTTTCCATTGCTCTTCTCGACACAATTCTTGGACAATCGTAGTATAACTGAGTATAAGTGTCAAAAATTTCTTGTAAAGAACTTTGTACGTACGTAACCTTTGTTTGCCCTGAAATTTAAAGTCAATATTTTAGTCAATCCATTTTTAAATTCGTCACAAACGAGAATGAAGAATCCCAAACTCCCAGTTCAATTCTTGTAGTGGCAATACGTCATCATCGATATTTCAAACTTGTAAACGATACTTATATAATGCATTTTTTTCACTATAAAGCAATGGCCGCATGCATTGACCACAAAGTCTTTGAAGCATTCGCAGCAACAATTTATCTACTCCTTAATGCTTAGAAAAAGGAAAGAAATGCATTTGTTTTAGCTGCAAAAATGTAACTCCACGGGAAATTCTGGTTCGTCAATCCTATTTTCCCCATGGAGTTGCATTTCTGCAGCTACATGTACATTTGTTTGTGATGTCAAAGAAACTAAAAATAAAATTGTGTCAAGTTTTAGATTGGTTTTGCATAATTCATATTAAACGAAGCATTGCTATAAAGGTTGTTTCGGATGATAGTTCTTAAAAAATATTTTACTGGATAAAAAAATAAAATAAATAAAAGCCAAGCTAAGTGAACTTATTTTTTCCCCTGAAATTTATTCATACATGCCCATATTAATTAAAACCAATTCAAAATATTAGCATAGAATATTCATTAATCACGATCAGCATGGAAGCATAAGAAATTATCTTTCACAACCCTTTGAATGATTTTCCCCTGGTTATGTGATGTTGTAATTCCTTATTTCCATAGAATCTGAACCTAAAGACCAAAAATTAATAAAACTCTGGTCCGTACCTGGAACACATAAAGCCGGAATCTCGGGCCAAAGTTCTCAAATTACGCCGCAGATGAATACAAAATTAAGAAAGTACAAATTCCTACCCCGCAAGGGGCTTGTTTCCTCACAGTACTCTTTGACAGACACGAGAGTGTCATTTCATTGAGTGTATAGTCTAGAATATCAATGCTAATAGTCGAGTTTTAAAATGCATGCATGTACATTCATGGATATCAACTTTCTGTGAGGCAATGCTAGTTAGTAATTGTTTATTCAGAGTAATGACGAAATTCAAACAAATGCGACAATGTACAGCACGGGTATTCTACTTTTTGTTCCCTTGCTCTGTGGGAGTTCAGTAAAGCAAACACATTTTCTGCCATCTTTGCACGGTTTTTGTGTAACAAGTGGCAGGGTAATATTATTACATTCATCAAGTTGTCAATTCTCATCTGGATAATTACACAATACTTGTTTTTTCAATGTCTGATGAATTACATGAGATTCTCCCCGTGTATAACACTTATCAGACCAAAGGTCTGCATTCGAACCAGATGTTAGAATTTTGTTTAAAACCAGAAACTATTGACCTTGCGATATCTGATCCGGGATACGATATCCAATTATAGGCTCAACTTATAACTCAAGTGTGCAAGGTGTTTCTTCTGCTGTAAGGAGATCAATATTGATCGGTAAAGAAAAATGAAACCATCACTTATATTAATTTACATATGGACAATTTGGTGTCATAATTTACGTTAAATATACAAACTCATCAGCAGTGTACGCCCCCTCAACATCCATTAACAGGATTTTATCATTTTAAAAGAAGAAAAAAGTATAAGTGGTTGCAAAAGACCCACCAATAGGAATTGTTATAAAACCCATTCCCTTTTAAAAGTCTTTGTCCTGTGGGGAGGGTGCCTGTTGTTGTGGAAAGGGTCACTTTCGATATTATATTCATAATTAAATCAATATCTTCTGAAAAATCAATGTTTGAAATTAGCCAGCGAAGGTGATTAACTGACACGTTTGTAAGCACATTAATTACGAGAAAATTGGTCCATAGCTGTATATATACATGCAACAGCAATATTGGCTAAAACTTGTGACGATAAATCAATACGTGCACAATTCTATGCGGGTCCGTTGTATAGGCCTCTTGTGTTTTCTTGACGTTCCTTGCAGGCAATGGACGCTGATAGGAGAAGATTCAATTCCCCACCATCATCGGTAGGTCTATCTGCCTAATTGTCTTGTTCCGGTCAGTTTCAAGGTATATTTAATTAATATACAAGTACCGGTAGCAAATTGCTTCTTAACGGCTGTCTTTCTGTATTGATATTAACGTTGGGGAATATTTCATTGATCTGATTAACGATCGAAACTGCATTTTTCATTTGTAGAATTTTGATAATTGATTTCAATGTGACCGTAACTTTGTTATAAATAGTAGTTGTGTCCTTTTTTTGGCATTTCCAAAGGGTCTCACGAGTTGCCAACTTTCTTTGAAATATACATGTATTCTTCCACATGAAGAATAGTTGAAATCAATATAAGCAAAAAATATATATGTTAATTCTTCATTAATACGCCCCTTCTTAATTTTGCCCGTAAAGTGGAATACACGTACAATGAAAACTGAAATCTTTATGGGGACATGGGGGGAGTATTACGAAAAATCTGACTTTTCTAAACTATTTGGTGATGTAAACTCGTAATTTTTTTCTTTTTACATGTAATTGCTCCCTTCAACATAACAAAACGACTGTTTCTAAGCAAAATATACATGTATTGTTTAAGAGAGAAAAAAAACCTTCGAATAGTGGAGTTCTTGGGATTCAGGAACAGAGTAAACTAGACGAATTGTATGCAACAAATCACGTGCACACATTTTGATTTACCTTGATCATGTTCATCGTTCGGATTCTATATTGGTTGAGATGTTGTTTCTCAGGAGCTGTTACAGAGCCCTGTATTTGTTGTGATGGATTGATTGGGGTTGTCTGTAGATAATTATTGTCATGGTATTGGGCTTAAAGGTATGTTTCAACAGAAACACGGAAAATCAATCCAAGTAACGGTTACCTTTGATACCCTAATCAAGCTGTTATGTCGATACACCTAGTGGTGTTGAAAACATTCTATATGTAGATATGCATTCAATAATGGTGGTCCCATTTATATTTTCCTATGTTTTTGTGTTTTTTGTAGAATGAATCAGTTCTAACAAAATGTATACACATATGATCCTATTTATATTTTCCTTAGTTGTGTGTGTGGTTTTTTTTTTTAAGAATAAATCCTACTCCAGGCGTGACAAAATCATACACTTGATTTTGGCGAGAACTGAAAAAAAAAAAAAAAAATAAAAATATTTATTTAAAAAAAAAGCATTGAAATAAAGATCCCCCTGGTAACCGCTTTTACAATACTAGTACATGTACTAGTATTTGATGAAGAAAAAGAAATTTCACTTTGTGCATTAAATTGATTGTGGTAAATTAAATGCAGATGGTTGAATTAAATTTATTCGTATTTTGTATTTAGTATAAAACAAAGTATAAAACAAAGTAATGAACTGTTCATCATGATTGAATTCTCTTCTTGACTAAACAAAATAAGGTGAGAAAATGTAGGTCCACATTTTTACGCTAACAAACGACGCAGCAGTTCTTTTAGCCCCCCCCCCCTAAAAAAATACCAAAAGCTTTCGAAATATTCTGAACAGAAAATGTCGTATTAAAAAGAGATTTTGACCGATGTTGGTTTAGCTATTTACCCGCGGTTTTCTAATGCTGCTTGTAACGATTGATATTTGTGTTGGATCGACGCATATGCGTTAACCTACCGCGTAAAGATACTGCTTACGTACCAAAATAAGCTTGCGAGATCATGTGACGATGAAATTTTTCAAAAGGTGCGTTATTTATATGACTCGAAGAATGTATCAATTAAATAGGAAATTACTATGGTAAATTGAAATATACGATGTTTAGAAAGTATTTTGAAATTCTGTTGTTTTATGAAAAAACATACATGACACACACACATATCTACAGTAGTTTTAAAAATCATCTTTGAAAAGTAAAATCTATGATTGTTACAGATTTTTTTTTCTGTTTTTCAGCGTGGAAGTGTGGAAAGTTTTGATGTTACAAAGTTCAAAGCTGCCAATGCTAGTTCGCAGGTAAAGTACCGAGAAATACTGTCGGTCCTACTCATTATGCTAAAAAAATACCATTAACCTTTGTAAGTTATTTGGGTCGTTTGGGCAAACTCATTTTTGTGTCTAATGTAAGAAGACTGTAGATGAGGTTTATTTTCTACTCAAAGTGGAGATTTTCAGCATGCTTTGAAAAAAAAACCGTTATTTAAAAAAATCGTGTCATGAATTTCAGAGTTATTTATGGTTTGATTAAAAAACCAATACCTGACTTTGAATAAAGGGACTAAGGTGGGCCGGAGAATGGGATAATCTGGGCCCTAAGAACTTACGATACTTTCCTGAGTAGTTGCGTCGGAAATTGGCCCTTAATAGGCAATAAAAGCTGACATCAAAATTCAAAATTTCAAAGTGACGGGATATTTATCAATGAAAGTCATTGTAGAAGAGGAGTTACTCCACTCGTGGATTTATGAAGTAATCAATGGTTATATATTTTTCGTGCTATTACAAGGAAAACGTTTGATTTACAACAAAGAAACCCCATAAACTGATGAAAATAAATTATTATCGAGGCTATTTTGGGTTTTTACTAAATATACAGTCCAGTATAACTATTCTTTGATATTTCACCCTTTACTTTTATTATTATTATTATTATTATTATTATTATTATCTCGGGTTATAATTATACCAGAACTTTTAAAAGTGTACTTTACTTTACATAATATAAACCAATAAATACTTTTTAAACATTACAAATCCATTTACGTTTATTATCATTGTCTCGGGGTCACATTATATGAATTGAATTGAACATATTTTATTGAATAAATCAAAAGGATAAGACACAAGTTCTAAAACTTAGATAGTCCTCTCCTAGTAATGAAATTTTATAAATATTGCCATACATTGAATATATTGAAATATTGAATATATTGAATACACATAAATATACATGAATAAACAATCTACTGCATATATAATATCACCTTATAAATTCAAACATTTTTTGAAAAACGACCACATTCACTCAAAAAAATTTGTACTGTCTTGAAAATTTCAGTGTTTTGTATATTTGTCAACGAGTCATCCCCCCATAATAATAAATGTGCATCTATAATGTGTACGTAACTTAATGTCAATAGCTTATTCATTAGAGAATTCCGAGCTCTTGTATACTTCTTACAGACAAAAAACAAATGGTATGCATCTTCTGATAAGCCACACGAACAGTTTGGACTGGCTATTAAGTTACAGCGGAATAAGTCAGAATTTAAAATACAGTTGTGTCTCAAACGTGTATGTGTTATGTTTAAAAATCTTTTTCCAAATGAAAGATGTTTCTGGGGCTTTACCGTATCATTGTATAAACATTTTTTGAATATTTTAATAGAGGTTGCCTCCCTTGTATTAAGACTTAGGGCATTCCATCTTCTGACAGTATCAGGAATAAATGATTTATTAAATAGTTCTAATCTAAATTTTGGAACAGAATAATTAAGAGAGTTTCTAGTTGTGTACCTTGAAACACTGCCTCTTGTATATGGTACAATGTTTTGTATGTAAGTAGGTACTAAGTTATTGTGCATTTTGTACATAGTTATTAATTTAGCTCTATTTCTTCTGTGTTCCAAAGGTTCCCAACCTGTTTCAAAATAAATTGAGTTTCTTGAAGCAAAACTTGTGAGCCCAGTTACTATTCTTGCGGCATTTAATTGAACCTTTTCCAATTTTTCTATGTCCATCTGTGTGCAACCAGCCCAAACTTCGGCAGCATATTCCAATTGTGGTCTAATAAAAGATACATACATTTGTGATAGAATATCCCTTGAAACAGAAAATTTTAGCTTTTTAAGTAACCCCAGTTTTTTGTAAGCTTTTTTAACAATGTTATCAATATGTTCTGACCAACTTAAGTTTGAAGATAACTGTATACCAAGATGTTTGTGTTCAGTAACATATTCCAACTGACAATTTTCAAAAAATAATTTAGGAAAATGATGTACATTTTTCAAATGGAAAAATACAGCTTTGGTTTTCTGTGGATTGAATTTCAACAACCATTTTTTTGACCATTCATCTAATATTCTGAGGTCATGATTAAGATTTTGTTCAATAACATTAATATTATCTGAGCATTGTTGTAAAGAGTTGTCATCAGCATATAATCTACATACAGATATCATATTTTCAGCTACATCATTTACATACAATAAAAATAATAATGGCCCAAGTACTGAGCCCTGAGGAACACCAGCTTTAACATGGCCTACGGAAGAAAAAATATTTCTATACATAACTTTTTGTATTCTGTTGCTTAAATAACTCTCAAACCAATCCAGCATGTTTCCATTAATTCCATACATATTTAATTTGTAAATTAGACCTTTGTGCCATACTCGATCAAACGCTTTTGATAGATCACATTATATTAGAACTTGAAAAAAAAATTATTTTAAAAAAAAATGTACTTTAAATTACTTAATATAAACCAATAATTGCCTTTTTAATTAGATTAGAAATTATCCAGATAAATGTGAATGTGATTTTCCTTTTACAGGCACAAAAAAGAGAGATATTTTCCATGACACCTGGTAAGCATGTTCAACCCACTAACATTGAATTAACATTTTTATTTTTCTGGTTAAATGCGATTCGTAAAATTCATATTTTAATTTTTAAAAAGGGTTTTTTTTTTGGAATAAGAGTCTTTGAATTTTCAAATATATACTATATCATAATATTAAAGTAAAATATATCAGCTATTTCATCAATTCCTAGAGTCGAAAATATAAAATCCGAATAGTTTTTTTTTGTAGTATTAAAGGTATTTTATCACTTTCTGTGAAATGAAAATTAATGTATTTATTTTATTGTTTATAGCTATGACACAAACACTACTGATTGCGATAAAGCATTTCTGATTGTGATATCACGAAAAAAAGCCTATTTTTTCGCAAAATAATAAAGAGTCAACGACTGTTCGAGCAGTGCATCGTAGTACATAGTACATTGTAAATGCACAAGCGCATGCCCCACCGCAGACACACAAATCTGGATTCAGTTATACTTTGAACGCCAAAGTCGCTCGATCTCATCGGGACAACTACAATGGCGACTTTGCACCGACCTTTGCCATCCTTATAAATCTATCTTGTCAGAAATCAGCGGTTTGTTGAGTAGGCATACCAATCCATTGTTTACAAATTTGACTTCAAGGTCATAACATTTTACGATCATCAGTGTAGGGGTATGTCACCATTGTAAATTTTAAAGCCTTTTGTGTCTTCAAGGTTTTGTGTGTATTTAGTTTTCATATGCAAACTGAAACCCGACTTAAACGAGATGCTAATGTTATTGAACTCCGAAGTCAACAAACCTAATGCAGTTTGATTTCCAAATGGTACATGTATTGTCTCTAAATGCCAACCTCCCACCCTTGTGTTAATACGATAATAAGATGCTGAGGACAAAAATTCAGTAAAACCCCTATATATCATTTGATCATGTTTCTAATTACTGTAAGTATCAAAGTAAACTTTATTTAAAAAATAATTTTTGTTCATGGAAGAAAACCCCAAACACAAGACCACAAGCCCGTTTAGCTAGCGTGATAAAATAAATGCGATAAAGGGGTCTTTCGGCCCGATACGCAACGGACTAGCTATAGATAGCAACGGGGGGGGGGGGGGGGGGTAACAGAGTAGATGTCCATCGGAAGGAACTTAGATTCCTGTTTCCTGTCTAATACGGGAACAATGAGTCCACCATAGACATTTTGGACTGGGTTATACATGTACCCGGCCATAACCCCAAGAATTTGACCCACAAGTTTGTTTAGAATCGTGTCAGAGTTCAGAGACAAAGGAACTGGTCCATTGGAATTTCGGCTAAAAAACGTATATATATTTTGTAAAGCCATTATAATATAGTCTGGCGAAAATTTGGAAGGCAGAGCAATAGAGAATTAATTTCATACAAGTATCACCTTGCTTGTTATGATTATCTATATACTCAGTGTACAGAGACATGTTTTTGAAGAAATTGATGTTTTCTTTTTTTTCTTTCAGATTACACAAAACAGAATAGACATACCGACTTGGCAGACGATTTGTATCAAACTCCTTCAATCCAGAAACAAAAGTAAGTACTTAACCCCTCTGAGCACATTATTAAAAAATAAATTGAATTCACCTTCATCAATTCACTTTAATAAAAAAGAATGAAAACTTTTTAATATATTTACATTTATCGACAAGCGAATTTTCTTCAGAGAATCTAGGCAAGCTGATAGTCATTTTGTTTTGCCTCGGACTAGAATGTCTTGATGTCATTGGATGAAACGCGTCACGTGATTGCCTTACAAATTTCTTTAAACGCCGAGCGTCAAAATTTATACGGCAACATGGCGGACGTAACGTTATTTAAGCTGATTTTTTACACAAACGTTCGACCATATCTCTAATTTTTAAGCCCCCAAATATTTAGAGTGATCCCCCTTTGCCCGTGACGTAATATTTCGATCCTACAATGGCATCCAGGTTTTCGCAGATGACTGGCGAGGAACGAAAAAAAAAAACAAGAGAATTAAGCTATGTATTTAGTTGTTATTTTATCTTTTGTTTGTTTACATAACAAACTTAGGTCCTCGGCAAAACAAAACACTTATTAGGTTTGCTATTGACTGTTTACAGAAATTTGTGGGGTCAGTAAAGTCCATAGAAGGCTCGGCTTCGCCTCGCCTTCTATGGACTTTACCGACCCCACAGATTTCTGTAAACAGTCAATAACAAACCTAATAAGTAAGAATGTAGTCATGGTTTAATTATTATTAATTTTTTTTGCCGGGGTGGGTGGGTTTATAGATAATTGGAGGATGGCATTTTTCCGTGCCAGGGGTTTTCGGTTCATTCCGCAATGAACTTTGAGTGCTAGGTGGAAAATAGATGCAGAACTGTAGCCTTACAAGAAAGGGTTGATGGTCCGTCAACTTGATTTCCCGTAGAGTTCTGCAGTTAGGTGGACAAAAAACACCCCAACATTTTATGATTCGCAAAGATGATGAAGGGATGGGGTAGGGGTAAGGAAATCTTCGAATGTGAATAGCTTAACGTGACTAAGCGCTTTATTGTTGAAGGAGGGGATTTAACTGGGACATTGAACTGACGTAACCTCGAAATCACTTCTTATTTGTGCGATTGTCAGTTGAACGACATCATTTGTCGAATTATTCAATCAGGGCCATGCATTAGCAAAATGTCTTATGTAACTTAATTATATACATGTAATAAGTATTATCAAGACGTCGATATCCTTTCAAACATTTATTTGAATCGTCTAAACCAAGGGAAAATATCACGAAAGTCTGACACCCCCCTGTGCGATATAGTTTATATATTTTAAATAAAAGAGACCGACAATTTTGAACACGATTTTAGGATATTTGCGAAATCATCTGTCTCCTTTAGATAATTATAATCTATATAGTGAACACTATGACGCATGACTGACTGTGGGATGCCAGCCTTGGGAATTTATACAGCGATGTACGCTATTTTGAATAGACCCGCGGGATGTCTAAAGCTGCATCCACTTCCTCCTATTGTTGTAATATTTTTCTGGGGTGGTACATGTATGGCGTACACTAGAAGGAGACTGAGAGTCAAACATTGATATTGAGGTCTTTTAAGTAAAGACACATGTTCGTTGCATCCAAAACAGCTCTTTTTAAAGTGAAAACCCAAGTCACTCTCCCTTCGAATTATACGCATGCTGACAATGCAATTGATTTTGTTTCTTCAAGAAACTTGGTGACCTTTGACTTTTTTTAGAAAATAACTTCGTTTTTTCATGAATATTTGTGGTTTAAAAATATGGCGACTGTCAATCTAATTAGCGGGGACATAATGGGACAGTATATCATATAGCTGGGTTACCTTTGAAGTTATGGGAAAACCCCCCGCAACAATTCAATTAAATTCAAATGTCATCCGTATGTCAAGGCCAGTCTCTAGGTTGTCATAACAATGCCTTGACACATTGACAAATCATCTATCCATCCAACCAATGGATGCAAAGCAATATACCTGAGAGAGAGAGAGAGAGAGAGAGAGAGAGAGAGAGAGAGAGAGAGAGAACTTTCTTGGGTTTTCCCTTTTTTATTCCAACATTCACAAACATATCTGCACTAAAATAATTACCTGTGACTACATGCATGTTGTGTTCATTGTAATTCTTAATCAGGACATGTTTATCTGTTATTTTTCCCCAGAAGTATTCCAAAGTACGACGTTTCAGAAGAGGAGCTAATGGCGGATATAGAAAAACAGTTCCTAGACTGACATACAACTTGTTATCTTTACGTTTGAAATTATGTATGCATGATGGGATATCATAAACACACGCCATGTTGTTATCAGTTATCTTCTCTGTACAAAAACGAAGTGGGTAAACAACAAAATTGTTCCGAAAAGCGGGCCAGGAAACTATGGACTGTGTGAACCCTAGGGTGTTAACCCTGCGAAAACATTAAACTTCTCACCACCCGAATTTTAAAAGGAAAACCACCGGAATTTTAGCACTTGATCACATAGATTAGGAATAAGCATTAAGCATTAACTTGTCTTGTACCATAGACAACCAGAAAAGGTGGACAATAATTGATCCACCCGATATCTCACTATTTATTCTTTATTTTTAATGCAAATGTCATCTTTGTTCAGATTTAATATGTTATGCACTATACGTCTGTGAAATACTATTCTATACGTAAAATAAAAAATCATCTTCTTTTATTAAACATTATTGAAATACATCACTGTTTGATGATTTTATTATGCATTTATTTGAAATCGTCACAGCTGTCTTTAGCACCCATATTTACTAAATGTTCTGTTATGTGGTAAATAATAACTGAAGAAAATACCTCATAGTAATAACTTAAGTGGCATTTATATAATTAGTTAGAAAATTAATTATTTAAAAATGACAATTCATTGTATTTGCACGTAATGAATATTCGTACATGTTATGGCAATAAAGCATTATTTATTCTTGATTTTTTTTTACTTTTTCCTTATCACACAATTCTTGTTTGGGGTCTAAAAGATGATTGATAAACTTTCTACACGTCACAAAGCAAACATGTTGTTATACTCAAATCATAGTTGCCAATGACATCGATTTTTGCTGGAATTGTTTTTCAATAAATATATTTTCCACTGTTTTATTTTAATCGGATGTTGTTAGAGTTTAACCAATGCATATTAAACATATTTCTAAACATAATAATTGATTATCTGCAAATGTAAACTGTTAATGAATTTAGAATACTTAAGTCACACCCGGTTCAGATCCAGTAGCCAACAATGGCGAGGAGTTGACGCCCTTGTATATTATAGTAAAGGAATGCACACATTATTTTTTTGTATACACTGATTAAATGAGACTAGGTGCTTTTTACATTTTCTTCTATATCACTTTCATGTGCTCTTCGGCGAGCCTTTTGTATGTATTTAGAAAGAAACACCAAAAACTAGAGGTCCCTGAAAACTGGAGCACTGTTTAATATTCCAATTATACTGATCGGTTTTGTGGACTGGACAACAAACTTTTGAAACCTGCTTTAAAATTTGCTTGGCTAAACAGATACCAACTTTGATTTAAATAGCAATAACTTTTTAGTTTCATATCGTTGAGAGTACGAGCTAAAGGTTCTGTTCGGCCCAATCTTAGACTCCAGGTAGTTGTAGTAACCATGGCAACCTTAACCAAAGAATTAGTTGTTCCTTCTGCTTAACGTGTTGCTCGACAATAATGATTACTTAGGTACTGTTACTAGCATTTATATATAATTGATTGAAGAATTCAGAGATAAATGCAAATATAACTGAACAATTGAATACTTTCTTTGGCGTTTCGGAATGTGATCATTGCAGAAAAAAAAACTAAGATTTCTTTATTGTCACATAACCATTTTTCACTCGGAAGTTTTCAGAAGAACGAAAAGAGTTATTATACGGAGATTTATAATGGGAAAAATTGGCATGTTTAACCATCGGAAGGCATTCGGAATACCTCGCCCAAATCAACGTTATACCCGGGGGTTTCCATGCTTGTTGCAATAAATCCCCGTAGACTTTTTATTTTTTGCTGTGTATTGAAACCTGACAAGCTAGAGGGTGCGTTTCAAATAGAACTCTTGTAATTTTTTCATTCTTTTTTTTTAATTAACATTGTTTGAACTCTATTTATAAATATCCAGTATATTAGCAAATTGTACATCCAGGATATTGTGGGACAGAGTATAGCTAGCAAACGAAATTATCACTCGGACCCCCTTCTTAGAAAAAGTTTGGATCCTCGCATGCCTCCTGTTGCTCTCACAAAAGATGAATGTTTATTGACATCACAAAGTGGAACTCTTACTCTTATTGCTTATTTAATTGAGATTATCTAACATTATGATTCTTTACAAAATAACATTTTAGCGAGAACATCAACTAAAGGGAGAAAACTGTTGGAGCCTTCTCGATATTCACTGCAAAGCCTACTCGGTATTGTTATAGGAAAAATCAAATAATCTTCGAAAATCAAGTGTAAAGTTTTTACAAAAAGAACAATGAAAACTGTATCATATATAAGTATTTGAAAAGAAACATGTACGAAATATTATATTTTCCGAAAATAGTCCCATAAACAGTCCCATTGACAGTTCGGAAAGAATGTGGAGAAAAATCCTTCTCTCTCTCTCTCTCTCTCTCTCTCTCTCTCTCTCTCTCTCTCTCTCTCTCTCTCTCTCTCTCTCTCTCTCTCTCAAATAGAAAATTTAATAAAATTTATAGAGTAAAAAAATAATAAAGAATTTCCATTATGATAATTTTTTGGAAAAAAATAATCTTACACTAATGAGGATGTTGCAAATCTGTTTCAAAGTTGTCTCTCTTTCCACTTTATTAATTCAGCAATTCTTCAAAATGACTTGTACGGAGACGAATACTTTGTGCAGATCTGCATGGAGACATTTTTAACGGACAAGACCATTGCATGTCTTGCTGCATACGATGTTTTGTTGGTTGGAACACGGGGAAAAGACATGTAGCTCTTTTGTTACAGACTAGGTGCTTTTTACATTTTCTTCTATATCACTTTCATGTGCTCTTCGGCGAGCCTTTTGTATGTATTTAGAAAGAAACACCAAAAACTAGAGGTCCCTGAAACTGGAGCACTGTTTAATATTCCAATTATACTGATCGGTTTTGTGGACTGGACAACAAACTTTTGAAACCTGCTTTAAAATTTGCTTGGCTAAACAGATACCAACTTTGATTTAAATAGCAATAACTTTTTAGTTTCATATCGTTGAGAGTACGAGCTAAAGGTTCTGTTCGGCCCAATCTTAGACTCCAGGTAGTTGTAGTAACCATGGCAACCTTAACCAAAGAATTAGTTGTTCCTTCTGCTTAACGTGTTGCTCGACAATAATGATTACTTAGGTACTGTTACTAGCATTTATATATAATTGATTGAAGAATTCAGAGATAAATGCAAATATAACTGAACAATTGAATACTTTCTTTGGCGTTTCGGAATGTGATCATTGCAGAAAAAAAAACTAAGATTTCTTTATTGTCACATAACCATTTTTCACTCGGAAGTTTTCAGAAGAACGAAAAGAGTTATTATACGGAGATTTATAATGGGAAAAATTGGCATGTTTAACCATCGGAAGGCATTCGGAATACCTCGCCCAAATCAACGTTATACCCGGGGGTTTCCATGCTTGTTGCAATAAATCCCCGTAGACTTTTTATTTTTTGCTGTGTATTGAAACCTGACAAGCTAGAGGGTGCGTTTCAAATAGAACTCTTGTAATTTTTTCATTCTTTTTTTTTAATTAACATTGTTTGAACTCTATTTATAAATATCCAGTATATTAGCAAATTGTACATCCAGGATATTGTGGGACAGAGTATAGCTAGCAAACGAAATTATCACTCGGACCCCCTTCTTAGAAAAAGTTTGGATCCTCGCATGCCTCCTGTTGCTCTCACAAAAGATGAATGTTTATTGACATCACAAAGTGGAACTCTTACTCTTATTGCTTATTTAATTGAGATTATCTAACATTATGATTCTTTACAAAATAACATTTTAGCGAGAACATCAACTGAAGGGAGAAAACTGTTGGAGCCTTCTCGATATTCACTGCAAAGCCTACTCAGTATTGTTATAGGAAAAATCAAATAATCTTCGAAAATCAAGTGTAAAGTTTTTACAAAAAGAATTATTTCAATGAAAACTGTATCATATATAAGTATTTGAAAAGAAAAATGTACGAAATACTATATTTTCCAAAAATAGTCCCATATACAGTCCCATTGACAGTTCGGAAAGAATGTGGAGAAAAATCCTCTCTCTCTCTCTCTCTCTCTCTCTCAAATAGAAAATTTAATAAAATTTATAGAGTAAAAAAAAAAAAAATAATAAAGAATTTCCATTATGATAATTTTTTGGAAAAAAATAATCTTACACTAATGAGGATGTTGCAAATCTGTTTCAAAGTTGTCTCTCTTTCCACTTTATTAATTCAGCAATTCTTCAAAATGACTTGTACGGAGACGAATACTTTGTGCAGATCTGCATGGAGACATTTTTAACGGACAAGACCATTGCATGTCTTGCTGCATACGATGTTTTGTTGGTTGGAACACGGGGAAAAGACATGTAGCTCTTTTGTTACAGACTAGGTGCTTTTTACATTTTCTTCTATATCACTTTCATGTGCTCTTCGGCGAGCCTTTTGTATGTATTTAGAAAGAAACACCAAAAACTAGAGGTCCCTGAAACTGGAGCACTGTTTAATATTCCAATTATACTGATCGGTTTTGTGGACTGGACAACAAACTTTTGAAACCTGCTTTAAAATTTGCTTGGCTAAACAGATACCAACTTTGATTTAAATAGCAATAACTTTTTAGTTTCATATCGTTGAGAGTACGAGCTAAAGGTTCTGTTCGGCCCAATCTTAGACTCCAGGTAGTTGTAGTAACCATGGCAACCTTAACCAAAGAATTAGTTGTTCCTTCTGCTTAACGTGTTGCTCGACAATAATGATTACTTAGGTACTGTTACTAGCATTTATATATAATTGATTGAAGAATTCAGAGATAAATGCAAATATAACTGAACAATTGAATACTTTCTTTGGCGTTTCGGAATGTGATCATTGCAGAAAACACGTGGTTGGAACACGGGGAAAAGACATGTGGCTCTTTTGTTACAGAATTCGATTGCAATGTAGACTCCCCGAGGCCAGCCACACAACATGGTCTCCGTCTCCAGAACTGCACTTTTCTGCGGAAATCGATGGACAGCACAGATTCCAGTAGATGACACGCTATATTGCCCTACTAACAGGTAAATTACACTGCTTACGGGTATAAATTGCTCCCGTTACAGAACTATCTTTTGAAATAAAATGCCACACAAAACAAAAATTGTCATTCATGTGAAACAATTCGGTCTCCGGCTAGTGCCCTATAGAAATGACAATTTATATATTACATCTATATATAGATATAGATAAACGTTTGGAGTATGGCATTATCTAAAAAAGTATCTTTTTAGATCAGAATATTTTGCATACTATTGTATGACTTCTTAAAACCTTTTATTTCACTGACGCATGTTGAAACCCCTTTTTTAAACTATTACAGTACACGTATTAACTTACATTTGTACTGCAGTAACTGTCATCACATAAATGGCGATGTCCCAAAAACGCATGGATTTTTTGGGGTCAATAACTTGCTTAATTTAAATAATATTATCGTTTTCAAACTATCTACATTATTCAAAGACATTATTAGCAAAGCAGCATTTTGTGTTATGCGTTAGCTTGCTTTAACATGGCACAGAAATTAAGTGAAGACGATGTTTCAGAACTTGCCGATGTCAGTTACTGACACGAAGTTAAGAAAATATGTCGGTTACCTCACAGAATGATGTCAGTTACTCCTTAGATTAAGATGAATAAGTGTCGAGGTAGTAGCAGTTATTTAAAAAGTATATCATATGGAGGCATACTTCTGCGTCTTGTTTGCAAGTCATTTTTCCATCAAATATGTCGACACGCATGATAAATATGTTGACATGCCAACATATTATGTTGCATGTTGACATAATTATCTTGCATGTCAACATAATTATCTCGTATGACGACATATATATTTGATAGAAAAATAACTTGCACACAAGGGGAAGAAGTATGCCACCATAATATCATTATATTTTTAACGTAAACTATTTAAAAATTAAAAGAGAACCTTAATTTTTTTTTCAGTGTCGAGATCTCGACTGTATAGTACCACCCATGTGAAAATGTGCATCAACTAAATCGTGCGTGTTTTATGATGGTGCGTGTGCTACAAGTTTTGCCATTTCTGGCTCCCGTGGCTGATCGTAGAGCGAGAAACTAGTATTGAAGTGATTGCAAGTGCAATGTAATACTTTGACACGCCAGTAGTAGACCTTGGGTCACGTACGGGGAGTAGTGGGGTGCCCGTGGGGTGGACCATTTACAGTGTACATATAATTACATGTATTTTATAACCATGATGGATTGATCAGATGCTTCACTAGTACTGAGCAATAACATTCTAAAACTACTTTTAAATTTTATAATGCACCGCAATCTGCCCCCCCCCCCAAAAAAAAAACAACTTTCAATTTGCTTCCGACGCCTATGTTTTACATCTGTCGAAAACTAGTTTGTGGGTTGGAAGAGGGGGTAGGATGGTTCTAGCCTTGCCCCCACCCGTCATCCACACGCAATGACTTTGCATTCAAGGCTAGTGTACTGTACAGTATATAGTGCAAACAACGAAGCAAATTGTACTACGGTACGTGTATCATTTTATCACACATAAGATGTATAACTGTCTGTACTAAATGATAGAAGAAGATATTTGGAAACAACTGCCCACTCCATCGGGTCCTCACATTTGTTATGTTAATATTGGATTTGATGAGAGGTTTATTATTTTTTTACGTTTCTACGGCGGGTAATTTATTCATATTAGCCCATTTAAGTATCACATACTCCTACTATAGAACCTTATGAAACATTAACTCTATACACTTAATAGAAAAAAGACACCTGACTAGTATGACGTAATAGTTACTATTTATAGAAACCATTCTTGGTATGCTTTTCTGCAACATAACTAAACAAATAAGATAAACATTGAGGTTTTTTTAATATCATAAATCAATGGCGTTTGTGATAGGTCGTTGATCTTCAGAACCTTCGAAGTTCCCCGACATTGCTCGTTCACTTAATTCCAGCTCAGATCTATTGAGTCTCGTCTTAGCCGCTTAATGGTGTACTTTGGAGCTGAAGATGAAAAGGGAGCCATCGAAATGAAAATAGATATAGAATCCAGGTTATAATTGATCAATAGTAATGATCCTACAGTGGTGAAGAGTCCCGTAGAAAATCTATTTGCAGGTCTGGTTTTCCAGGCAGTTAATTGCCCCCACAATATTTTTATTTCAGACCCCCAGAACAGCAGGCGGCTGGCTGATTGAGAACGAAATGACTAGGTACTGCTTTATTACGTCACACAGATTGTCAAAGGAAGGTTGTCGAGTCGTCTTTATTAGTGCAGATGATTTTTTTTTCATTGATCTGAGTGGGCGCTAAACATATGGGTGCAACCTGCTATTTAATGCTACTACAAAAAGTGAGGAGTACGGGGTTACTTTATCATCATACAGACTTTTATATATTATAAGAGTTTATTTTTTGATTTTATTGGACCGGCAATGTTTCATTCATGCATTTTGATTGGTGTGGGTAGGGTACAATATACACCAAAAGGATTACCAAGTTACAAAAGTTTCCAAATGTTGAACAATATGCAATACTGAATCAGGACGTTTTGAATGTATCCATAATGAAAGATCCAATAAAGGCACGTTGCAAACAATTATTCAACAAATGGGAAATTGCCAAATTTTCAAAAGTGTAATTGAAAGATGTTCTATTGAAAACCATTAGATATTGTAACCAGTAATTCCAAAAAAAAAAATACCCGTGCGGTGAGATTTGTTTGTTGTTCTGTGACAGATATTTGGATATCTATTAAGTGGGAAAAGACAAATTTGTGGAGTATAAAAGCTTTAAAGCCTAAGAGGCTAGTTTAATAAGATACCATATGGCATTCTGAATATCTCGTCTTTTGGTTATGTCGTATGGTTCCCTCCGCCATTGATGGCAGAGTTCTGGTTCCCTCTGTCTTTATGACGGAAAGACTGGTTCCATCAGCCTTTGACAGTGGAGATTCTGGTTCCCTCTGCTTTTGATGACGGAGAGTGACATCTCGTCTAGATACGGGAACCTTCAAGTGTCAGACGGGACCCGCAAGGATACCGGCTCATAATTGGGGTCTTTTGCCAGATTCAAGATTATAAATCATTTCGCTGATGACAGGTGCTCTGGGACGACGCTTTTATCAAAGATTCTAGTCGAAATAATGATTGAAAATCTCACATTTTGTCAATAAACTGCTAGCAGTCCTCTGTAAGGATGGCCATATTTCAGCGATGAGCTGTCCGGCTGATATTCAATTAATCAAAAGACGGGGAAAGTCAATTTCATGTTACATGACTTCCACCTACAGTAAGCTCTTTCATACGAGAGAGTTTAGCTAATTTCATTTTTGTGATTACAATATGTGCTGTTTCAAGGAAAGTAAATACTCTTATGATATACAGATATTCGATGTTCCACGTTACAAAAGGGATGGTCGAACCTTAGTTATTTCGATACAGTTTATATTCCTACTGTACCTTGAAAATATGTAGGTGGTAAAGTTGTTGGTTTGAATACCCTGGGTCGTATGCGCCATAAAAAGTATATTTAAAATGGAGTCGTATTTATAAGCAATCTTTCCTATGTTATCTCTTAATCATTTCAAATATTGTAAAAAGAAATAAAAATTTCAAAATTTACTTTAAGTTTTGGTTTATCCTTCTAACAGCATTAGTATAGTGCTAGTCATGAAGAACAGTCATACAGAACTTTCAACAAAAAGAAGAAGATCTTTAATCAATCAATCAATCAAACAATAAAAAAAAACCCGAAATTTATTCGCACTCCCTTGATTTATCATTTTATTATTGCATGCGATATTTGGTATGTAGTTCCGTTCGCCATGAGTTGTGACGTGGCAATTCCAAGTAATATCAAAACGGACACCCAAACTCACACCGGTGATAATGCGAGAAAAGAGAGTAAAAAAGATAAACGAAAGCATGAAATGATTTACAATTCTGACACGTCGGCTAAAGTTATTGGTTATCAATATGATTTTATATTTCATAATCTGCAACCTTTTCTGATCAACCAATTGCAGTGGGAGAAATTGGTGTCATTTTGCAGCTTTTAATCTATTGTCACAGTTTCTGATGCGTTTTCTATAATATAACCACTCAGAGAAAATTACAGATACTGCACACATTGAAATATTCGCCCCTGTTTTATTTTCGCCCTTCCGCCTCCGTTGTCAGTGTCTGGGCGAATTCGAATGTCTCAAATGACCTTTTAACCAAACGGTGACTGGGCGAATTCAAGATGGGGCGAAACTGTTTGCAAGTGTAGAAGGGAGAACAATACACGGGGCGAAAATAACCCTCTATACAGTATGCCTCTACCAAATACGTCAGTCCTAAAGGTATACAATGTTCTTCAGTCGTGCGAAAATCCTGTTTATATAATTATGTATAGGCTTCGATTTGGTTATTCTAAGTGAAATTTTGCAAACACTACTAGTATACTATATATTCACATGTACTTCAATAATGAGGAAAAACGAACTTTACAATAGTAGAAATTGAAAACCAAAGATAGTAATATAATATTGAAATATGTTTTAATTGAAACGAACTCAACGGCTTTAATAATAAATCTTTCGAAGGCTCCAACAGTCAAACATAACAAGGTTAAAATTCATATGTTTACATCACAGAATGTAAACGAAGACTAAAATCAACCCTATCACAAGTCCCAGAACGCCGCATGCGCAGTAAATAGTCCCTCTATCGGCCTTCTTCCCAACTCTCTCGATTTCTCTGATTTCTCGGTCCAGTCTGTTCATATGTTCTTCACTCTGGAAAAAAAGTAAAAAAAAAAACCCAGTAATATACATGAGAACTTTACATTAACACCCGCAGTAATGGAACTTATAAAAAACATATAATTGACGTCGGACACATAAAAAAACAATGAGCTATTAAAGGCACCCAATGTTATTGTTGTTTTCCGCTAGGAAAAGTATTTATTTATGAGGGTCATGATCACTTTTTGTTAAGATAAAATAGTACTTATGAGGACTTATAAGCATCAGTGCACTTTATGTGGACAAATAGCTTTCAAGTGAACCCACATACAGTTATTGTGCAGCAAGAAAGAATAGGTTCTTTAAATATTATTAACTAGTGATTATGTCTACTATGTTCCCATTTCAATAAAATGCCCCACCTTTCGGAAAAATATTCCTTAAGAAGAACAGAATTTTTTGACATTGTTGAGAACGTTTTATGACTGGTGAAAAGGAAATGGGCTTTTAGGTGGGAATTATGCCTTGAGTAGGATGGATAAAGTACTGAAAACAAAATTCAAAATATCTGATGCTTCTTATAAAAATTCGTTCTCGACTAAGTTTAGTTGGCATAATAAGGATTTTAGCGCTTAAATAAGTGCATTTATTGAAACATATCGAAATAAACTGGTTTATGCGTACCAAAATCTTAAATAGTGTCAAAATCTTAAAATAGTAATATTTATTTAAATTTTATGTCTATTACATAATACACTAGACCTATGCTTCAGGTTTCATCACATCCTTTTATAAGAAAAACGAACCAATTTTAATTAACAAATGTTTGGGTTGGTGAACTACTGTATATCAATAATGCCATTTTTCTGAAACGTTTAAATGTGTAACGTAATTAAAGAAGTCCGTATACTCGTTGACAACGCTTAAAGAATAAAGCTTTCTAAGTTGAGAGTTACAACTACCAAAACTTTCGACTATTTAAAAAAAATCTTAGTGTTTGTTTCATTAACCAAACAATCAAACCGAGTACAGTTGGCAATTTGCTTTTGCATAATTCCATTATGACATAAAGCCATAAACTTAAATAATATATTTGAAATTGTATATACCTGTATATTTTACAGTTTATCCGTCGTCGAGTTATAAGCGACATACAGAGATCACAATTCTTTATTAAGTAAACAAAGCTCAGGTCATGTTTTTGTTTACATTTTGAATGATGAAAAAAAGTTCCATGTTTAGACCTAAAATGAATACGACAAACGCTAGTAATTGTTTATTTATGTTCAAAACAAATTAGCAGATAGAACAATCAGCTTGAATAGGAACTTTTACCGGTATATTGAACCAATGTAAACAAAAACATGGCACGAGCCTACATGTTGTTTACATAACAAAGAATGGTGAGCGCTGTACCTTGCTTATAACTATGACTGACACTCAAATTTTGGATGATCATTAGAAATGCAGTACTAAGCATTGTAAACATTAAAAATAGAAAATAAAATTTGACAAAATTGTGACCATGCCCCCATAAGGTCCAATGTTGCCTCTATCATTCTGTAACAGTAATCTTCTATTTTACGTTGTTAATTTGCTCTTGGGATAATCCTGTTAACCAGGAACAGACAAGTTCTAACCAACCGAATCTCTATTAACAATGGAATACCACATGAGATTATTCCATAGGGTAGAGCTATGATAAATGATTTAAAGCAAGTGATGTCAATTTAAATGTTAATGTCTACTTTCTCTAAAATGTACGTGAATGATGAATCAGTCGAGGTAAAGAAAAAAACAACAACAAAAATACAAGGGTATATGAAGTCGAGTAATTATTAAATCTACTGAAAAGCCCTTGGGCTTCACAAAATTTGGTCACGTGGATAATCAAATTCATACTTATTGCGCAATAGATCTGTGATTATAAATATCGAGAAAAATCTTAGAGTATGCACATAAACGAAAATTAAAATGCCTTAATTTACATTTCAAAAACAATTCCTATGTTGATAGTAGCAGCTATTTTTATCTTACTATTTTATCTTATCAATATGCTACAGATCTCATTTGAAATTTTGATTTCAAATACAAGTGTAGCGATGCGTTACTTGTGATCGTAAACTTTCTCAACATCCAGCCCAACCCCATTCCCCGCGAAAAAAAAAAAAAGAGAAAAATTAAAAGCAAACAAGAAATCATCAAGCAAACAAATAAACAGAATTACTACAAAACAAGACAAATAATCAAACACCCTTCCTGTCTAATAAAATCAATGTACAGAATGTACTCTTGGGAGTTGTTTTTGAAAAACCATATGAATTTTTAAAATAGCTAATAATTCTGTTGTTTTCATTACATAATAATTAAAGAAAGTAACCAAACGATAACATCCCAACATCCCAACCTCTAAATGGAAATGACAAAGCAAACAATTAAAATAATATCCATAATTTTTTTTCAAGAAAAGTTATATCGTGTCGTCTTTCATATATTAGCGTGTTTAAAAACTATACAGATTTCCTCATATTGAACAAATTCCCGTGTACACTTCAATCTGACCCCACCTCTCGCCCAGAAGAAATGGCACTAGAGCAGGTTGCAGATCAAAATTGGTTGGGAAGATTTTATAATCCCCAAAGGAGAATCTTACAGTAATATACAAATGCCTTAATCTGGTCTTGTTTACTTAGCTTCATGTCGTAATATTTCTAATCAATAGTAATGGGTCTTAGCGCCCATTGCTTGTCACGAAAGCAGGATTCAAACCCTGCCCTACATAAAAAAATTGGGACAAAATTGTTCACAAGTGTCTTATACTCAAAAGCATTTTTCAAATTTACATGTCTGATTATTGAATTGAAAATCATTAATTGCGATTTATCTTTCTTCAACAAAGTTTTACACTAGAAACCACTAATTTTTCAAATTAGAGTTCCTAGAAAATGAATATTGGACAAAAACCAAACATCTAGCTGAAAACACTGCAAAGTGGTAATAAACAATATCCATTACACATTATATGAATATTTGATACCATTCAACTTTTAATTGAACTCATGCTTACTGTTCAAGCAAATGGAGAATCAACCAACAGCTAGTGTTTGTCAAACTTTGCCATCAATCAATTTGAAGTATTCTGAACACTAGAGTAGACCAATATTATGAAACAAATACTAGTATCTAGATATTCTAGCAGTCTACCTACATGTGTAAGTAAAAACGATTTTTGTTTATCCGTACTTGATTTTTCCTGGTTAAAGGACGCTTGCCTTTTAATGAAATTAAAATAGTTTAATTCTTAAAATTACAAGAAAACTTATTCCAAATACTAGTATACACATTCCTTCGATATTATTTTTTTTTCAAAATATTTTTCATTAGTGTTCGGAGGGTCATAAATATTGAACAGTTTCATAATGAAGCGAGAAGTTAAATGCTAGGATGTCTGAATTCGAGACAATGCATTGGTGGTTGAAGGTCAAAACAAAATACATTACATTATAAATAGAAAATGGTGCATACTTATTTTGGATCAAGAATGATAGGATTAGCTAACATTGAGGTAAAGCTATTGCTATAAATGTTCCAATTATACATATACCTTTAATCATTGAATTACTATTTTAGTCCAAGTACATTGCTTGTTATGCACAGAACAACGAATCCAATATAAGCTTACCAAAGAAATGAGGTTCTTGGTTTATTATGAAGTTTTAGCAATAGAACACAAGTACAAAAAAAAAACATGCTTATATCATAAGTTATGATATCCAATCTAATACGGGCGTATTTTTCAGATATATTCTAGTAATTTTTATCATGGTTATCTTATAGTTGTACTGGATGACCACATGTACATTTGCCTCTGGGGTTTTGAAGTATAGAACAATAATTGCAGAAATGAAATAACAAATAATTAACTTCCGTTCTGCCACGGCATACGTGTACTTATTTTCCGATAAAACAACCTTGTGTAAGATTTGATGGACTTTTCGTACTGTAGCTAAGAAAAGATCCCGCATATACTCATATTACACACAAGGCATTATACTTTGGCATGTTTTATTACTTGGGCAACTAATAGCATCTGGGCAAAAAAATCCTGGTTTCAATACTTTTTGTTGAACATTGATTTACAGCAGAAGGAGCATTCAACTATCTTCAATTTCATGAAATATTAATTTAATTATACCCATGTTTGCGAATTTCTTTAATTCAGAGAGCTATCACGTAAGACTCATCTAACATTTTCCCCTGTGTTAAAGCTTGCAATTGAGAGGAGGTCTTTATTCCGTTCTGGGTGGTGGCGAATAGAGGGGATTTGTGAGTCGCAGGTTCGAACTCACTGGATGCGAAACCAAACATTGAAAAGAGGTCTTGGAGAACAATTTTATTAGGATAACTGTTAAAATATAATAAAAAAAATCAAACCTACGAATAATGATCAAAGAACTCTTGTTTCCCGTGCAACCTTTAAGTTTAATGTGTTTAGGAAAAATTTTAAAGCTTAAATATATGGAATTTTTCTTTTCCGTTAATAGTTTATAGCTAAAAATCATATCTAAAATTCTAAGGTGTATCTGATGGATGATATGTTTCCCACTCGCCTTTAAGAGGCCCACGGGCCTTGATGGTCACCTGAGTACCATAGCCCTTAGATTGACATGTCAGAGTCTCATGTTTTCATTTTGAAGTCAAAACCCTAATTTGAGACTCCGCTGACTGATACCCCACTTTTATAATTTGATGCTTGAAAAACATTAATTCATAAAATGTACGGGTGGGGGTGGGGGTTACAAGAGTCGGAGGAATCTTGGATTATCTATACCTTAGCTCGAGAGGCTAAAAACTGTAAACTTTTAGTAATAAGAGACCTGCAGGCCTTTAATAGGCAATCTTTGATAATATTCACAGCCTTTTCCCACAGGATATTAAAGTAGATTTCCTAAAATAGAACACATAATTATTTAATTCAATATTGTCAAGGGACAATTTACCATGTTGTATTCAAGATACAGTTAAAATTGTTATGGATGACAAACAGCAATTACCCTAAGTAAAAATACATGTTCAATATATGGTCATATTTATCACCCCACCCCCCTTTACTCGATAAAAAGCCTCAACTTCTGTCCCATTGCCTCATTTGCCTGGGCAGTGAATTTCACAATTTTACATTAGGACATTATGAACATGATAACAATGCATGGCTTTATCTCCCACGACTGTGATAGTACAGAAAAAAATTAATAAAACAATACATGTTCACTATGTGGCCATATTTGGCCGCCCTTGGGCCTGAACCCCTGACCCGGGGACCATGAATTTCACAATTTAGGTAGAGGGCTTCATGGACATCATAACCATGCATTTAGTGTTTCTCAAATATACAAGGGAGTAAAGACGAAGATTTAATATATTTTTACTGTATGGCATTATTGGCCCAGCCTTAGTGCCTGAACCCCTGTCCCAGGGACCTTGAATTTCACAATTCAGGTTGAGGAATTTGTGTACGCCAGAATCATACATGAAGAAGTTTTTCACATACATGAATGGGAGTAAAGAAGATCTAAAACATTTTCTCTATATGGCTATATTGGCCCCACCCTAGGGCCTGAACCCCTGTCCCAGGGGCCATGAATTTCACAATTTAGGTAGAGGGCTTCATGGACATCATAGTCATGCATTTAGTTTTTCTCAAATATTTATGGGAGTAGAGCAGAAGATTTTCAAAGATTTAATACATTTTTTCTACATGGCGATATTGGCCTCACCCTAGGGCCTGAACCTCTGACCCTGGGGCCATGAATTTCATATTTTTGGTAGAGGGATTCATGGACATCAAAACCATGCATTTAGTTTTTTCCCACATGTGTTGGAGTAGAGAAAAAGATTTTTGAAAATTTGCATTTTTTTTGCATATTTGGCCTCGCTTATGGCGTCTAGGGATTGATAAAGCCATGTATTTCACATTTGAGATTCCTCTTACCATTGAGATGCTTCACACCAAAAAATGGTAACAATTCGCATTGTAGTTTTCAAGAAGAGAATAAAAATTAAAAAATGTTGACGCACGATGGACGACCACTACCCACGTGCACGAAGACGGACGAAAACCAATTACAATGGACTCAGGTGACCTAAAACTTTAAACTTAAAGAAATTGACACTTGGGCCGATAAAACACGAATGATCCAATATAAGAATATATAATTTACTCTAATTTTGGCATCGTTTCGATTGGAACTGTTTACACCCTTTATCCAATGTGCTGACGGAGACTTAAGTCCGTTACATATATACAGTACCTCTGATTAAAAAATTAGTCATATGTAAGAGTGCCACTTTGTGGAAACTAAGTACTAAATATGTATAATCATGGATTTGTCGTTTTTATTGAAAAATTGCGGAAATAAAGTGAGAATATATTCACAGAAGAAAACAATAAATTTATAAAATAGAAACGAATAACATTTTTAAACTGCTTATGTATCCAGTAGTATATAAAAGTTATATTAAAATCATTTTTTTTTTTTTTTTATTATTATTATTTTTTTTTTTTTAGAAAAGTACGATTTAGACTATTTTTCTTTACTGCAAAACAAATATCATTTCCTTAACGAAGCTGGGGGCTGTTTGATATATTTTAGCTACACGGTATATTATGTAGAATCAATTAATAATCTGACAGAAAACGTGGTTTTTTAGTGTCAATATATAGGTCATTGGTTAAGTAATTTAGTACATGTGGGTACATGTAATTTGTTCTGAACTATATACACATATTTAATTCAATATCAATCCGATATATTCTGAAAATGGTTGGGGTGGAAAAACAGGTTTGTTTTGTGAAACTCACTTCAAAAGCAAGGAGGCATCTCTCGCCCCTAAGGTAACTCGGGTTCTAGAAAGGGCCTGTTGTTACCACAATAATATTGCAGCTTATTACATCCAGTGGGTATAGTCAAAACTCAAATATTAAATAAACAAACAAATATTATAGGGAGAGTGAAAAGATAATTTTAGCTGCTGATATATATTTCATGACACTTTATATTTTGTACATGCTGATGGTAAGCACGTGGTTAAGGAGCACTTCAAATTGATTACATTTATTTAATTATTCAAAATTGAAATATTTCACTTCAAAAGTGCTTCAATATTTGTTATGACTCATTTCAATTTTAATAAGCAAAATTATATATTTTTGAAATCAACCGTGATATTTTGCCCTTGCGTAAATCTGAAATTTAAAAAAAAATTTAGACAAACACTATACTACTTAAGTAAAAGTATAAAATAATAAAATCATCTTAAAATTTTTGTAAACTTTATACATGTACAACTTATCGACCATTAAAAGTTTTTTTTACGTAGTGCACATTCATTGTATTCTTATTTACGTTTTTATCAGAATCGATTTTCAAAATGGTAAGTAATGACGTTTCGATTTTTCTGTGTAAAAACTTTTAAACAGTACGTGCGCATGCATCTGAGAATTCGTTTAAACAATGGATTGTTATATATGATTTATATCAAAATTCCTTGAATAAAACCAAGTCTGAATTTCTTTTTTTGCCTGAATTAGCATGTGCCACATTTCCAGCAGTTGTTAATCCCACTACAGAAAACGACCTTGACCACTTTCCATGGAAATCAATAGAAATGTTGGTAGTTTTACATATAACAATGAACACCAAATGCATCGCGTCATTCGATCACCTATTTCACGGAATGAAACCACACTACTTGAATGCAATATGAATACTAAAGAATTAAAAAAACCTAAAGGTCACGAGTCACGTGACCAAGAGGGTGAACAATCTGATGCAAGGTTGAACTGTGCATCGTTTGTCTCTCTTTTAATTATTAATCAAACCTTTTTATACCTTATATAAAGTGGTAGTTTTGAATAATAGAACAAGATATTTTCATAATAAGGAACAAATTCTGCATGTCATTTTCCTCTAGAAACTTGCTGCATCATATGTGATCCCAGCAGCTTTGAGAAAAACTTTATATCGTGCATTCGGCAAACAGATTTCTATTGTACTATTTATGAACACCTGTATCACGTTTGAACCATAAAATTTTGAATTAGTATTCGTAGTATAAGATAGTGTGTATCCTTTTCCTGTTTTTTATGTTGATTCTATGGGACATACTGACTTTCTACACTTTAATACAAGGACATCTTAAGCGATCTTTATTGAACAACTTCATATATTAAAATAAAAGATTGTAGATAAAATATTGTAGGTAATAGTCCTGGCTTTTTCTTTTAGCATCTTATGTGATTGTGTCAGTCATATGAAAGAAATAATAAAAAATAGCATCTACACGACGTGATTTAAGATGAATTATAATGAAAGGATATCCTTACCATTGACCAACAATATGTTTTACTTTCACTTTGTATAGACTGCCTCGATTTCTAGAAGATGCGTGTAATTAAATTTCTGTGTCATTGTATCTAGTGCCATCGAATTAGTTTTCATTTGAAAAATAATATTTGCGCCCTTTGGTAATGCTAACAAACTGGATCAATACCAGATATGTATAGGAGCGCTGTTATGTTCCAGTGATGAAGAGTACAACTGGGAAAACCCGCCATGTAATCCAATTTACCTGCAATCAGATTTTATGGCTCTTGTTATTTTTCTCTAGACAGATGCGATGGCTATGATACAGGCGGTCATATGTACATTAGTGATGCAAAAATGAATCAATCTCCTAAACAAACGAGGCATTCAAAGAAATGGATTTGTAAACAAATGCATATGCATCTTTTCTTTCAACAAATACTACACCGAGGTCTGTTTATATTTGAACGATACTCGTTCTTTCATCGCGGATCTAAAAATGGCAAAAAGAATCTTGATTGAGAGCAAGTGTTTTTGGCTTAGCGATTGAAATCACTCCTCAGCTTTTACGCCATGCCAAAGTTTTCACTGCAATTCTCTTGATATTAAAATCGTCCCGTTTTGGCCGATCAACATATGGCTAAATTCATTTGCAATAATGCACATTCCATTTGGACATTATTAGGAAGTATATCAACACACATTTTTATAATTTTTATAATTTAATGTTGGAGGGAATCGGTGCTAACAATCGCGTTAATCAATTTATTATTTTGCTTTGTTTTATCAAAGGAAAAAACCAATATTAGCCATGACGTCACAGATGATGGCGTCCTTGACAGACTTATTAGTCATTTGGTCTTTTCTGACTGGACAAGCTGGTGATATTGGGATTACGTCACGATAAAGGACCCGAAATGATTCACAAAATCTGTTTGCTAAATTATCCGAATCGATAAAAACGTAATTGGGTGAGAAATTCCAACCAATCGAAATCAATTGATTACGTATAGTATTTATAGTGAAACAACAAAGTTTGACGGTGTTACGTGTCCTTTTAAAAAATCACTCATATTTGAAGAAACAAAAATTATAAAAAATATTGAAGACACACAAATTGATTGAATTTATATCTGCCATAGTATCTTTTTTTTTAACGTTTTCTATCTCTTGTTTATATAAGTATTGCTTAATTCTGTGACGTAGCTAAACGTTTTGGTTTTGTCTTATCTTATGAGTCGTCGAATAAATGAAAAACAAACACACTGAATTTACAAAAGTACATGTAGCATTATATTGAAAGCGTTGGACAAACGAAACCAAAAACTAAATGTAGCTTTTTAATTTCGTGGTTTCCAGATTTTTTCCGCTTTCCGGTCTTTGACCATTAACTTTGTATAATGAGTTTTTAAAGGACCAGGATTTTTGGTTTACATTGTAATTTTTTCCATCAGCAGATATGTCAAAGAAGAACCGTAGCACTGTTTAGGCAGCGTATATAGCAGATCATCAATGTAACAGTTATTTCTTGTTTCAAATTCACAATAGGTTCCGAATACAAGAAGCACGTGATTGTTCACTGTATTTTAGTCACACTAATATACTCGATAATACTCGATATAGGATTAAATCATAGGAAGTGACGTAATAAAATTAGTTTATCAAGCTAAAGCGGGGGATAACATTTATAGCAATGTCATCAATATGAAAAATGGCATGCTTGTTTTGGCAATTTTATCGATGGACAGGGCTAACTTTGAGTGTAGAACGATTCGCAATGTCATTAAATTACCACCCCCAACTTGGTAAAAGCAATTTTGAACCACGAGGGGAAGATTGAGCTGGAATGATCTATCTCTTTGAGTCGGGTTTTTATGTTTTTTCTCCTTTTGGAATAATAGTGAGAATTTCCTTACTTCTATCTTTGGCTTACTGATAAAGATCATGTCAAATGTTACATAATGAACTTGAACATAATGAATTTCAACGGAATTAAGGGGTGAAATCAGCTAAACTATGTAATAAGGATAGATGCAAATTGTTCTGTACTGTAGAGGAGCCTTTAAGGAGGCTGGGTGGTCAACAAATTAACCATCAGATCTACCTAAAACTTATAGAAATTATCTTTTTAGCTATAAACTTTGGTAAAGAAAACATCCATATATATTAGCTTTAGAAATTCGAGTATTTTCCTATATCCGTATATAGAGCTCTTCTTCTTAAGAAGATCAATAAAGTCTAAAAATGGCCACGACCAACAAGTCGTCTTATGATATTTTTATAAACGTAAAAATGTAATACGAAATACATGTATCACCTGATCGAAAACGTTTTCAAATGATTCACACATATAAATAATTATACAGAGTGGTGGGGATGAGGAAGTTTTTAACGTTGTTGATGCTTACCACAATGGTAGGTCAGTTATCTATGCTGTTGATGCTTACCACAGTGGTAGAAAAATTATCTTTGCTGTTGATTTTTACCACATTGTTAGGGAAGTTATTTATGCTGTTGATGCTTACCACAGTGGTAGGGAAATTATCTATGCTGTTGGTGCTTACTAAAATAGTAGGGAAGTTATTTATGTTGTTGATACTTACGAGAGGAGTGGGGAAGTTATTTATGCTGTTGATGCTTACCACAGTGGTCGGGAAGTTGTGTATGCTGTTGATTGTAACGAGTGCAGTGGGGAAGTTATTTATGCTGTTGATACTTACGAGAACAGTGGGGAAGTTATTTATGCTTTTGATTCTTACCAGTGTGGTGAGGTAAGGTAATAATGCTTCTGAGTGGTGGAGAGGTTATCAATGTCTTTATGCTTACCAGAGTTGTCGGAAAGGTATTAATGCTGTTGATGCTGCCACCGGACGCCAGCGTCTGGTAGCTTCCTATTGCGTCGCTGTATCTCACCGTTTTCTTCCCGCTGTCTCTTTTATGTTTGGCGGCGTTATATCCACTTGGGCCGGGCTGTGGTGAAATAGACCGTGACGAAAGCCCGGATAAAGGTCTACCCTTATTCCAAATATTGAAAGGTTTCACTGATAAACTTGTTTCTGAGTCCGTCACACTTGGCTCATGTATCGCGTGGGAATGTCTCTCCAAGCTACTTGGTAAACTCACCGTTTGGTCCACAAAATCGCCATTGTCGTTTTGGCGTGCTTTGTGCCAGCTTACGCCGTGCTTAGCAGAAAAATTTGATTCGGAACCGCTCGCGCTATGATGAGACAAAAACGGTTGTTTTTCGGAAGTCCCATCATCATCATCCTCTTCTTGATATGACGAAATAAGTGTCCCATTGCACACAACCCGTGGTTCCAAATCTATATTTATGACTTCCGGTTCCGCTTCATCAGGGTAGCTGCTGTTATGTAAAAGTAAATCGGACCCAGACAACGTATCCGTTTTAAAGTTGTCACAATCAGTCGGGTATTCATAAGTGCTCGTATTTTCATTAGTGTCAGTAACCTGCACTTGAAAATCATCGATTGAATTGACAATTCTTGAGGTTGGTGATAACTCCTTTTCTAGTGTTCCTTTTGGAAGTATACCATTAACTTTCATGAGATTGGGCGGCCCACCATTACACATGTGGTTTTTGTCTTTTCTGTGGACATTGGCAATGGCTGGGTGAACACATACATTATTTAACTGCCCTCTAGGTCCGTTCAGGCTGGGTCCTTTGTCACTTTGGCGTCTCTTCTCGCGAGATATTTGGCAACAACTTCCAAACTCTTCCTCCTGTCTTACCTTTGATTGTCCATGAAGAAGGGGATCACTGTTCCTGTGGTAATACAAGGACGCCGGCAGCCTGACGTCCGAACAATGCTTGGGCGAAAACACAACTGGAAATCCATTAAGTCCATCCTTTTGAAATGGGATTAATTCCAGCGACTTTGATGTATTGTTATTTTCCGTTGTCGTTTTCTTCTGCAACAACTTGACGGCATCCATGCACGAATATGTTAAAGTTTGTGTACCTGTAAAGCAACAATAGAATCAATTTCAACCGAAACAATATTCTGATTAAGACAGTAGGAAACACCGTCGGACAATTCGCTCTCCGTTTAATGGGCGATTATTCCAACCTAATCTGCATATTATTGTTCTCACCTCATTTTACTTCATCAGACTATTTCTAAAATCGAAATACACAGAAGGATGGGAAAGCCTCCTCTTTTTAAACCATATCCGGACTGCGCCTTATCAATTCCTTGCGTTTGCCAGTTGTAATTGGCTCGTGCCATACATAAAATCTTCAGCTATGTCATACTTGAAACAAGCAAGACATAGGCTGTTTCTTGTATTCCAACTCGAGGGGATTAACAGACCTCCCCAGCATAACCACTTTTCCAACGCATTTACAGGGGTCTTTCCTTTTTGTTTTGTTCCGAGGTAAACGTAAAAAAAACATCCCTCCCCATGGAGCGAGTGACGGACATCATCAATGCAATGGGATTAAATAGATAGCATCCTTAACAGAAACTGAAATCATGCTGGCTTAATAGAAGAAATGCGGTTTTATTAATCAGATACATGTATGTAATGGACCCTCTATGAACTGATGACAAATAGGGTTTTTTTTTCGGAGTTGAGAAAATTATGGCATAAAAGTTTACATTTTGGATTATGTAGGGTTAGTGCCTTTTTAACCAATGAGCAATCTTCAAAGACAGCAACGAACTGAATGATAAAAATCGCCTTTGATTTTTAAAATAAAGTTTTCAAATATTTGTACGATATGCTTACCAGTAGAACATGTATTTAGAGAACTAATAAATTGATTACAAATTATGTAACACAATTAAATGGTGGGTCACTCTAAATACACGAGGACAGATGTTACCTGTAGTATATATAGTTATAGTCTTTTTTGTGTAGTAATTTTGTGCATGGTTGCATATTCACATAGTGAAACATGTGTACACTAGAGTTCCATTGATATCCCAGTACACATACAATGAAGTTACCGAACTACAGCCTTATTAGTTATTAAAAAAACACACTTTTAAATAACCGCCAAAACATTTCATTACGTCACGCCACATTCAAACAGCAAAAGGACTGTATTTGCAAATAACAAGATGGTGTATGAATTCTTGTTTATAAACTTTAAATGCCTTAGAAATGAAACCAAATCGATATATTTTATCTACCGCTTGCATTTGCTTAGTTGGATAACCAAGCAACACCAGTGAAAGTGATGGTTCTATATTTACTGTGAACTTCAGCTAGTACACCCCGAATGAGTACACGGATAAAGCTATGTCTCGATCTGATTAAATGATCAGTTTATTTCAAGCCAACTACATTTTACTGCTCTACTTATCAAATCGACTTTTAATCACATATACTTATTTGGAAAAAGTTAAACTAAAATATTCATAATTTTATTAATTTTGATACTCTTAAAAATGAAGTGGCTGAGAATGACCAAAATGTCACTTTCTCTTTTTCTCCCAAATTTAGGAAAGTGGGATTGGAAACAGTTTTGGATTGTTCGGATCAATACCAGCCCCCAAAAAGTTTGCCTAAATGAAGGGGAAGTTGACGCGAGTGTCAGGGGGAACAGTTTTAATTACACAGTGCGCGGGTCCTAATAGATTAACCATCGTCGAACTCAGAATCAAGATTGGCGGGGAATCAATAGATATTACTTCACATTATCCGCTCCCCCATCAGAACATCTTAGATGGCAGAAATGTAAGCAGACTTCATGCTTCATGCAACCAATTCTTATACTACGCACGCTTGCTTTTTATTTTACTCTTATATACATGTACAATGTACATCCATACACTGTTTGATTGCTGTGTTTAGTAATTATAACCTTTAAATAAAACACATTCAGTTCCTATATTTGGCAAAACCCCCTCAAACTTCTGAATGAATGAGTCTAAATCTTTTTACTTTAAATCCGAGATCGTTGTTCCATTATCTCTCACTAAACCCTTGCGATAGCGGGAATAATTCCATAGAAGAAAAAAGGCGCATCACTAATTTGATAATAATGGTCTCCAGACAAGTGTATTTGCAACCTTGCTTGATTCCAGTTGTTAAAATTCGATGAATATTGGAGAAAACTTACAAGACCACGTTTCTTTATTAATCACCCTACTGTTACGATATTCATTGCGCCACAATGTTCCTGATAAAATTCTTCCCATTCAGCGTTCATTAATCAGATACAGACATATTACTAGGACCGTTTTTGTCTCTCTAGGCCCCTCCTCGTCACTTTTCAATAACTGTTGTTAATTTGTCTAAATTTGATTTTAGAGCCAAGCTGGAACTGCCTCTGGATGAACCGAAATTGGAGTTTTGGAGTGGTTTATGTGCACAATAAACCGAACAACTAAGGCTGATCTTTGGTTAACCCTTCTAAGCTGCCTTCTATGGGCTTCCACGGAGGGGAAAGGTACAGATAATGGGACATAAAGTAATGCAGGACTCAATTAGTGCCTTACCAGACTATCATAGACAGAGTTAAACGAATAGTAAGTAACATTTGTTCTCAAAGTGACAAATAGTGAGTATTTCATATACAAGTATTCGGCATGCTCTTTGAAATTAATATACCCTCCTTTACACTAGATAGGGACAAAAAATACTTTCAAAATTTGCAACAAACAAAATAGAAAAGATAAATATGGTTTTCAAATTACATGTAAAAGCCAGAACTGAAGATGAATTGAACCTGTCCTGAACTTTCATGCAGGTAAAACTTTTGTAGTAAAGCATTCAAATGAAATAAACTTCAAGGTATTAATACGGCCATAACAAAGTTTAGCAGAAGAAATAAAGTAAAACCTGATCTTTGAACTCAAAAAGGCCAAGGCCTTTTAATTCTTACTCATGGCCTAACTTAGTAGCTATGCAAACAATCTATTTTAAAAATGCTTTGGGGTACACGCAGATCACCCATTAAGGGTGATCACCTTAATATAAATTCTTGATATATTAAAAGTAGAAAGAATACCTGGTAAACTGGTCCCTACAGATGTAGCCATTTTCACTGTAATCTAGCTGACATGCGCTAAAACTGAGCTTTGAGTGAACTCAGAATTTCATAAACAAATCTGACTCTTTTGGTTTCATAGCTGTTTTGGTGATCACGAGCCTATACTAAAATTTTAACTATACATGGTCAAAACGGTATCAATAAAGTTTATGGTATCACTTTCTTCTAAAACGGCGATAAATGTAGCTGGTGTCAACTTGTTTCATTTTGTAATAAAACACAGATACATTTTCAATAATCTAAAGAAATAAAAGAATAAGCATGTTACTGAACATCTGACGATCGATGCTTGCAAAGCACTGTTTTGACGCCATATCGATCCAAATCACGTGACTTCCAATCTTCTGAAATATTCGATTCCTCGTGATATGACAAAAGCTAATTATTCATGAATCGAGTTTTAAATTTTAAATTTGAATTCCAACACTGCAGCATATGAAATTATATTACACATTAGAGTTGTTGTAAATTCCAATGGTAGAGAAGCCACAATTGATCCAGAGGTTGGTGTAAATGATATAACACGTAGAAGATAGCTAGTTCCCAGCAAAACGATGGTAAAAAGCGAACGTTTCGAATCTCTCACAATGCCTAAAGATTACTCCACCGAATTGATTCAAATTTCAGTTAATGTGCGAAGTTCACAGTCACTAACCGGAAGTTGTCAGTCTTAGCAATGAAAATGCTGCTGATCATAATTTAAAGGGAAGTAACTGTTGTATTTTTCAATTTATCGATCTGTTTTTTGCTATATATTGATTAGAACTCTGGGATAACAGTCGGGACACGGTGTGTGCATTGATTAGAATCCTGGCCTTAACATATCAACATTTCCGAACGTCCAACAGAGCTAAAGTAAAAACCAGCAGCAATCGTTGGAAAACTAGCCGTCCGCCGCCATTACTGAGCCATTGGCCTCGCTCAGCGGAGAAAGAAAAGATGTTTGCAGTCGAAAAACGATTCTTTCTCCAAACATTTTGAATGTGAGCTAACACAAATATTTATACGTGTTCCGGATTTCTCTGCACTCAGGAACCGATTTCTGCTCTCTTCGGTCCTCAAATATAATTTAGGCTCCCGCGCCACTTGGAATTCATCGAAGTGGGTTGTCTTGAGGAAGTCAATCAAATTCCTCCTATATATACAGAAAATAAGAGACTCAAGGACAGCCCAATTGAATAATGGATATTTTTAGTTTGCATTTCCTCAATAGTTTCTTTTTAGTTACTCACAATTGTGCATACTTCATATGAGCAAAATAAGTTATTACAAAGTTATATATACTGTCGGAGAAATCGTCTCAACGTTGTCAGGAATAACAACAGAATCGTGCATCTTAAAGTGCCATCAAGTGGTTTTTTGTTTTGGCCTTTTTTTGGGGTGTGTGTGTGTTTTGTTTCGTATTGTTTGTTTGTTTGCTTGTTTTTGTTTGTTTTTGTTTTTTGTGTTTTGTTTTTGTATTTTTTTGTTTTTCTTGAGTGTGTGTTTTTTTGTTTTTTGTTTAATTTGGATGGAGGGGGAGGGTATGAGAAAGGGTGGTTATATTAGGGGGAGGGGGCTGGGACGGTTGTAGCATGGGTTTATTATGTATATTTACGATTTAGACAAAAATATGTGTATGTTCACTAAATAAACAAAATTCAAGATGTGCATGATTTACGATTTGGACAAAAATATGTGTATGTTCACTAAATAAACAAAACTCAAGATGTGCATGATTAAACACAAATACTTCCAAACGCGACTATGTAATTCCCTGCTGTTAATAAAAAATGTGTACGATTATACAGATTTTAGTGGACGGCGAGATGTCTGAAAAAACACGCTAAGCCTCTTCTCAAAAAAGTCGATTCTAGTTTTTCATTATGCATATATGTGGGTTTTTTTCTGCTTGTCATGATTTCGGATAAGCCCCCCCCCCCCCCTTCCCCGCGTTTTAAAAACGATGCTACATGCCTGAGATGATTCTGTTTGTTACCTTAAGTGACAGATATACTTTATACTTTATGTATACAGACGTCATTTTGTTTATTCTGTAATGATTACTGGTCTAGAGTTGATATTCTGTTTAAACTTTATGTCTTTTTATATATTTCAGATAAGTTACTGGAATTCTCTTTAATATACCCCGGTAAGAGATTATATATTTAAGATACATGCCGAATTTAGCATGCAACAATAATTGCTGATAAATGTAATTTGTGGTCTAAGAGAAGATAACTCTAGTATATTTACATGCGCTATCGAGAGTGAATGGCCTCAAAAGATCATTTTTAGTTAACATATAAATGATTAATCAATAATAATTAAGAAACATATTCTGTGTTATATTACATGTATGTTTGCATATCCTGATTTGAACACTACAATGCCCTCCATTCATTTTATTCGTACACCTTCGTAACGTTAACATGGTTAACCTTCTTACCTCGGATATTTGCAATATTGGTCAAATTTAAATAGTTTCAATGACTTTAAAAGTAAGATTAAATAAATATTTGATATTCATATGGTGGTGTGAAAAATTTGCATTATCTCTGATTCAAGCAAGAACATGCTCTTGCACAATTACTGGTTCATATTACAATGTAACGATTTCAAATTTCTTTTCGTCTTATTTATCATAAAGACATATGTTACATGCAAAATGATCAATTCAAAATCAAAGCTATATTTGTTTCAACATTCATGGGTCAAAATAGCTGATATCAATAACATGTACAGTGTATAAATACAAAAACAAATAAATTACGACGAATACAATTCAAAATGATCATATTTATTTTTCCTAAAATGGACGTCGGGTAGCTACATGTATAGAACTGGGCTGCGTTCAAGATCGTAGCAGCAAGCCTAGCCGCTAGATCGTAGATATCTATAGGTCTATTGAACGGACCGCTAGTTTACCCGCTAGGTCTCTGATTTGAAGATGGAAATATTTAACTAAAGACTAATTACATCGACATGATTTGTTAATTCCAAGCAGAAATATAAATGTTAAAATTCATTATAACTTATAAAATTACAAAATATCACTAAATAAAATAGATTTCATGTTTGTTACAAAGTGGTAACTATGGTAGCCTGTTTATCATTAAAAATTTAGACTACAAATATCAACAGCGTTCAACAGCTACGATCTTGATCGGACCCCTGTAGATTGGGTTGATGAGCTTGTCAACCCGAATTTTCCCGTAGAGCTACAGAAGAAGAAAGTATGGAAGGACAACTCCTCATTGTCTACTCAGAAACTACAGGTTGTCCCCCCTCATTGAGGTGCACAGATCCATTTGATAACCCCCACTACCACCCCCACCAAACAAAATATCAAATAAATTAGAATTGATATGATTAAGATAAGTTGAATTTTTAAGATTAAAAATGATTTAAAAAAAAAAGAGTACAGTGTATTGTTAAGGTCGGGTAAGATATTTCTTTTTAGGACTGCCAATTACATACATGTTGTTAGTCAAATCAAATGGTAATTTCAAATACATGCAATAATAGGCAAATAATAAGTTGCTCTTATTATTTACTTATTATTGCATTTATTTGATCGGGAGGAAATTCAAAACATAAAATTCAGATATTCTATAAAATTTCAACAATCGTTTGTTTTATCTTTATGATTATTCCTTGTATATGCCCATCCTATCCCCACTTGTCATCGAGAACCAACAATGAAGGTTGTTAAGAAATTCAGCGCGGGGAGTGTGCATTGTGGATGTTGTCCTACATTTACGTTACATAGAAAGCTCAGTTGATATCCTAGATAATTCTGTTTATCATTTATGTGTCAGGTTTTCTGAGGTACTTGGTGAAAGGGGGTTGGGAGCAACCCATCCCCTCATTGTTTTTGGCAGACCGTCCATCCCCTTACTCCCCCCCCCCCCCCCCCCCCCACACACACACACGTATATTTTTTACGGAATTGATGTTATTTTTTTGTTATTGTTTTGTATTTTAAGATAAGTCTCCACCCTTACTTTGATATAACGCGCCTTTATTATTATGTAATAAGTTTGGCAACAGAAAAGCCTTAGTTTTGAAATGTTTATCATAAGGGAGTATTTCATAATAAATTTCATAACAAAGCATTTCGTGTTTTAAACGAATAAAAAAAAATATTCTCAGCCATAAACATTGCATGGGTGTTGCTGTGATTAGAAATTATACTTCAAGATTGTAATCGTACAGCATTACATATTACGTAAAAGGAGCGCGTATTTATTTTCAGTTTTTTTTATAATATTCATAAGAAAAATCACACAACTGGGGTAATTTTATTCTAGAATGCAGTGAAACGATATGTTTGATCTTTCACATAACAACCGCCACATGGTTTTTTTAACACGCTTGGGTTCACACAAAGCCATCGGTAACTGTCATCGGGGAATTTCATTGACGACATGGAAGATTCCCTTGCTCTGTTTGCATTGAGAAATCACTAGTACTTTTACCTTAGAGAAAGTCAAACTTTAGACACGTGGTCCGCGGTGTTTTAATTATTCCAGAGAACATCGGTTTTGCTTGGACAGTGCAAGTCGATTTTCTCATAATTTCAGATATAGAGAAACACAAAGCACAAATATATTCCTCTCACTAAAAAATGAAACTTTACAGTTTACTAAAGTTTATTATTCTCTGATATTCTGTATTGATCGAACACATTACATAAATATTGATCGAAGTTTTTCAAGCATTTACACTAGATCGCAATTATGACTCATTTTCCATGTCATTCATAAAAAAGAACATTTGTTTGATATGCGACTCTACATAATGTACATTCATTTTTTCATCATATTTCAAAAGTTTTTTTCTCATTTCTAAATATTTCTTAAATTTTTCCAGTGGTCTGGCTTGAGGTAATTAATGAAGGAGTGTACAATTTTTAAAGAACACAAAAGTTATATCAAAAAGTGGCCATGACTTTGACAGACCTATTGATAGATGGCATCATGCTGTCCCTGCGTCTGTCTAATGTAATGGTCATTTTCACGGTTCGTTGAAAAAATCGAGGAGTACCAAATCAATCAGGAACCGGCGCGAAATGACCGGGTCAATACCATAAAAAGTTATTTACAAACACAAGCGTATCTCATTTTATCTTGGGAAAGCGTATTATTTCTGACGTGGATATAAATTTAAAGCTTAAAAGGGACTGCTTATCAACCTTGAAGGACAGTTACACCTTTTATACACACGTGTAATCAATTGTACTGTTCGACTGTATACCTGGGTTCAGTGAGACCGAAAATTTCCATTCATGTTATTTCAATCTTTCTCAGGGCGCTCATTTAGGAAATAGTTCTAAACGTTTTAATTGGTCAATACCACAAGCTGTGCATGAGTGGGTGCACCACATGCATGTAGTGTTTGTTAATTCCAGTTTATACTAGATTTTTTCGGCAAAAGCTTGATTAAACCAAGATCTTTTTTCCCTGAGTTCAGACTTCCCAGTTTAATTTCTTTGATGTTTTCCAGTAAAAACGTATAGTTTCCGCTTTCGTAGAACCAAACTATAACATCCCTACACATTTTAAGTCCTGTATATAACTTCCGTACATAAGACAAAAACAAGTGTACGATTCTTTTCTTTTTTCAAATCTGAAACAACAGTTGCTCACACCTTTCTGATAAAAATATCAATAGGAATCATCTTGTGAGTTAAATGAAAGAAAAAAATAGAAAGAATAAAAAACCACCAAAGAATTATAGTATCGATTAACGATTGTTTTCATAACAACGATGACGTATGCGCAAGATCCCACCCCCTTTTTTTTTTTATTAAAGATAAACCCATGTTACAGATAGTTAAGCACGTATAAAAATATCATTGATAATTGATATTTAAATTATATATATATAATGTCAAATACATCTGTATTGCTATTCAAACATTGTTTTGTTGATATTGGGCGACGTTTGTAATGTGTTGCGTTACTGTCATTATTTGTTGAAATAGGGCAAATATCAAATACCAATGGATCTTTCACATGATCTTTTATTAAAGAACAGGGTTTTTAAAAGCCTGTTCAATTATGACATAGCTGTATTAATCAAAGATGGAAAATAAGGGTTACCCAACAAAAGCCACAAAATTCAATCAAGTGTTTCCATGTTGCGATTCGGCGGTCAAAACTTTGATCAATTTGTACTTGCAATGAAAAAGAAACAAACAAACAAAAAATCCTCAGTTTTATCAATATTTTTTAATCAATATTTCTTTTTTATTTTCACAGCTCAACATATTACCTCATTTTACTATTGCAACAATTTTCACCACACAAGAAATTAAACTAAATATGGCAATTTAAGAAAAAGGCGACATATAAAGTAAAGTAAACTGTTCAAATGTAAATTGTTTTGACGAACACATCACGCGTTAAAAAAAAACTTAACAAACACCACACATAGGCTTGATATGGAACCATTGAGATTCAAATAAATTCTCGTAAAAGTGACAGAATCTTTACATGGTCATGAAAAGTCATGATATACCCTTTTAAAAAATAAATTAACATGCATTGCAATTTTCCAAAAACATTGGTCAGACCTCAGATACAATGAATATTTCAAGCATGATTTTCGTTATTTAAAATAGCAACAATAATTTGGAAATGAGAGATTAAAAGCAAAAGCACAAAAAAGATTTTCAACGAAAATTTTACTAAGGAAGACAAACAGAAAATGATTTTTCGTATGTACTATAAAGGCAAACTGCACATCATAAAAGTAATCCAATGTAAGAATACATAATTCTAAAAAGTTTGAATGGATGTAAAAAAAAAAAAAAAAAAAAAAAAAAAAAAGAGGGAAATTTCTCATAAAACCAAGATAAAAATAAATAAATTTCGAATGTTAACATAAATAGTTGTTCTAAATGCATATCACAATACATCCAAGTCTCGATAATCCTCTGTATAGAACCGTGCGATTAGTTGACTAGACTATAGGCAAAAAACCAAAAATCACTCCTCGACTCCTGGGATTATCATGGCCCAAAGAGTTATAGAACCGAGTGACGCTCAACAGAGGAAGTTACCCAACTTGACCAAAATAGTCCCTGAGTTGGTAGCAACTAGAAAGACTAATATGACTAGAAGCAACGAAGATGTACACTTTTAAAATAAAACATTTTAAGTTACACTATACCAATATTTTAAACTGAATTATATAAATTTGGGCTTTATAGTAAAATAGTAAAATAAATGAATTACAAATTAAAATTGATCAGCGAATGTAATTATATAAAAATTGACTTAAGTTCCATTCAAGATCCATCAATACACAAGACAAAAGCCGACAACAGGATCAGCCTCCGTCATAACTGTCATTCATACAAGTATAAATCACGTTGCCATCTAGGTTCATGCGCACATATAACAGTAACTCGTTAAAAAACGTTTTCCATTACTCTTAGGCCGTCTGCAGATGATATGAAATGATATTAATATGATACATGGGTGATTTCGTAAAGATTTCGTGATGATTCATTGTGATATAATATCCCTCACATTTTAACATGTTGAGAACCTAACACATCTACTGTAAAATTTGCTAATGTTTTTCTTTGTGCCAAAATATTGAAAAAAAATTTCTCATTTGGGGAATGTGCGGAATGCCAACAATTTCTGACGTCTATAAACTACCGGTATATCAAAACAGTGCTAAACCGAATAAAACCTTTTTTCAGTGAAGTTACTTTCAGTTTCTAAAGCATCGACATTTTAAAGCCAGTGAACTAAAGTGTTTTCACATCTACCGCTAGAGAACAATCGGCGTCATAAGTATAAAGGGAATTTCCCCTCCGCTGGGATGGAGGTGTTGAGATGTTCCCTAAAGGTAGTTTCCCCTCCTTTGGGAGGGAGGTGTTCCCTCCGTTGAAAGGGGGATTTTCCCTCCGTTTCGGAGGCAGGCAGACAGCCAGGCATTTCCTCCAGATGGGAGAGGAACATTCCCTCTATTAAGGCGAAAATTCCCTTCGTGAACATGTAGAACAGTTTACGGCAGTTCTCTTGTATTAAGAGTGTTGGAAGAACTGAACGGAAAGTCTGACAAGGTCGTGTTAGTTGTCATGTTGGAAATGTTACTGCTCATTAGCTTGGCAAACGCACTGCGATCTGACTTATAGGTAACCCCACTGTCTCTATACTCAAACTTCTTGTTGGCTTCTGAAGGTCCCCAAGACTTCAGAGGTTTTACACCTTCACGTAATAGCTGGAAACAAAAGAAAATGAATACGTTAAAACCATACTTGGATTTAATTATTTTCAACATTCTCCCTATATTTTAATTTGTATCTGTAGAGTCTTATAAATTTGAATATATTAAATTCACCTTCCATCCACCGTCCGAGCAATACCTAAGCAGGAACCATAAGGGAATGACAAGGATTGGAAATGCAACTATAAGCCATCCAAGAGATTTTGCCCAATCTGAATATGTCTGACCATCAAGGTCGGGTTCGGCGTACATAACAATATTCATCAAGACAGTTATCTGAAAAAAAAAGATCATTGACCTCATAGAATATTACCAATGTTTTCCTGGCAATTGTTCAACGCAGCATCATGCAGTTACAGTATTGATTTTTTGTTCTCATTATCTATGCGAATGGAAAGCATCACTTTGTTTACAAACAAGCTTACCCCAATAACGAGAAGGGAAACAAATTTCCAACATATCTCCCAATATTTTGTTGGCCTTTTCCCCAGCATGGCGAATATGTTATCAGAGAATCTGTTATATCCTAGAAAAAAAAACATAGGTTATCAACCTGCTCCAAAAAGTATTCTACATATTTCGAGAAACAAACATCCTCATTATTCATATTGTTATGTTATATATCTGAATTGCGGTGGGGAAAATAGATCGTTTTACTATTGCAAGCTTTGAAATTTAATGAAGATATATTCAATATTTGAAAATAATAAACTTTTATACATAATAATTCCATTAGAAACGCCACTCACCGTAAATCCAACTGATTGCCACGAGTTCAAAAAGCCCAACGACTAGAAGAGGAAAGCCTCCAACGCTGAAGTCAACTAGGTTCAACAAGTATATACCTCCCTGTAAAAAAACAGAAGTGTAAAAGTGAATTAAATTGATATGTCTTTACTTTGATATTTTATCTATATATGTTTTGATTATCTGTTGCACTGTAAGAAAGTTTTTTGGGGAGGAAATTAGTTTTAGCTTGTCTCCTGCAAACAGTTGTAGAATGTTTTGATTTCAAAATATTCGATAGTTCTCTAGAAGTAAATGTCAGTTTAATATGTAGGTTTGTAGTGGTTTTTACAGAAAATCTTTAATCTCCTGAGCTTAAGGAATTGTTTACAAGGTCCTCTAATCCTAATCGGACAAACATTCATAGAACAACCGGATATTACGTCCCAACGCACTTAACAATTGTAAGATCACGGTGATGCATGCTTAGTGAATTTGCTTAATCGTTAAGAACTAAATCCGGCTTTACCTTGCAAACCATAGGAAGTCCAAGCAAGAAGCAAATTCCGGTGAAAACGGAGCGGAAGATGATGTTAGCCCTCCTTGGCTGAATCTGTGGGAACACATCCGTAAGAGCGCTCAGCACACACTCCACGATGGAAAACTAAATCAATTCAAATCAAAATCAAACAGATGAAAACACTCGTTGTACAGATGCATGTTGAACAAGTCTTGTCATTTTTTGTATTTTAATATTTTTTAATATAACCCAATGATTTTTTTTTAAAAATTCAATTAATTTAAGTTAGTTCGTTAGTTATACTGTGTATTGAGCAATCATGAAACTATACCGTACCTCAGAGCCAAAGCCAAGTGTTGCCATCATGATAAAGAAGAGAATGGACCACAAAGGAGCAACGGGCATACGTGTCAGTGCTTCTGGATAGACAATGAATGCCAAACCGGGACCTAAAACGGTCAAGTGGGCAATGGTTAATGTTATAAGTCTAGAAATGCTAGTTATTGGTTATCTGGTAAATGTTTACTAAATTTTTATCACTTTTAGAAAAAGTATTGTGTGTACTGATGCTAACCTCCATCTGCAACTTCGGAAACTGGTACGTTCTTTTCATTGGCCATGAAACCCAATATAGAAAATATAACAAAACCGGCAAAGACGCTGGTCCCGCAGTTGATGACGCAAACAATGACGGCGTCCTTGTAGCAATTGTTTTTGAACTTGTTGTAACTGGACATGGCAATGAGACCTCCCGAGCACGCACTGAGTGAGTAGAAAATCTGCGTACAGGCATCGCTCCACACACGGGGTTCCAGGAGCTTGTTGAAGTCCGGCTTAAGGTAGTAGATAATCCCGTCGACCGCCCCTGGGAGTGTGACCCCCCTGAACATCAGAACGATCAGCATCAGGTATGGGAAAATGGCGGTAAAGTACACAACCTGTCAATGTTAATTGATTAATATCATATTTCATATCAATTTTACCTAACTGAATGTTGATTGCAAACCCCTTAAGATCTTTGATTTATCATTACGTCATAAGTGCACAATGACGACTTCAAATCACCATTCATTTAAAATATCGTTCAATTACTATGTAAGATCATTTTTATATGCTATTTTGCAATTGTGTTATTTGATATTGATTTCTGATAGGCGTTATTTCATAATACTGCGCAGAAGACGGAAGTCGGCCTCCTTATCCCGCACTATTTGCATATAAGAATTTGATCGTTTCAAGATTTTTGTTCAGTTATAAAATGTATAAAAGGAGCACGAATGCTTCTGAAAAAAAAAATCGAGCCTTGTGGCGAAAACCTTGGCCTGTGAGGAGGGTCACTGAACTCTATACGACATCGCAAAACTCATTTTCTGAGGAATAAACTCTTAGTACAGGTATTAAACTCTCTGCTACCGAAGTATCAATATGGCAATGTGCCACAGAATCGAGTCGAGGGGGGGGGGGGGGGGGGGGGGGGGGAAGCATGATCAATTAAATGAGCGCAGGTTAATTAACTAGTCCAGATTAATCCATGACAATCAGTGGCCACGGATCACGCACCTTGCCAAGAGACTGAATCCCCTTCAGAAGTACTAGGTACACTGTCACCCATGATGCCAGAAGTGTTAGAGCAAGATATGGCTGCACGCCTCCAATCTCATCTAGTCCCGACGATTTTCCAAGAACATGGTTGCTACAAAAAGCACAACACAAATAAATCAATGGTTCAAGCTGGTGTTCTTGTGAATTTAGTGAATATAGTGCTGTTTGTTGTTGTTAAGGGAATATCGACTAACACTCACTTGTAGTATTCCTCGCTGGGGGTAGTTATCAGACTATGAGGGAGAAAGGTAGAATTGTGGGCGAACGTTGTGTTCGCTACACCAGTTGTGTTCCATGAGGTCGAATTGTATGTCTGATTTCCTGAAAATGTTAAAGTTCCGTATTTTACATTTTTTTTCAACTAAATTGAAAATAAAGTTGACAATGGGAGGCATAAAAAACAATGGCAATGGTTTAAGAGAATTAAGCATAACTATCTTCATTGCGGCATAAAATGTACAACTTGAAATTCTAATATTTTGATAATATAGATCTCGTCCAAAACATCGCCAGTGGGGAGAGACATTAGCATTTAGGGGAGGGACGCTGCCTTTTTTCTGCCTCTTTTGAAATAGTCACGATTTTTGCATAATTAAAAAAGAAGGTTATTTTTTCATTTTTTAAGATTGACAGTGCTATATTGTGGTAATTGCATAATTTAAATGCAAAAACAGATTCAACACACAAGTCTATTTTTGTTATGCACAAACAAGGTATGTGCAATGCTTATGTTTACAAACGTTATATATACTGGTAAAAAATTTCGTTAGATCATTTTCTCAATAAACAAGTAAGCTATGAATGCAATTATACAGCATCTACTGTTAAGTTTGTCACATATCATTTAGTATTTAGATATGATATTTTCTATTTAGCAATTAAATATGACACAAGTCTTGTTTACATAACAAAGAATTGTGATGTATCTCCCTTTGAACTCTACAACTGGTATCATGGCATTAGAAATACTTTTATTTTTCAATCATTATCAAGTAAAAAGGGAAAGTTTAATTTGAAAACTCGCCTCTTAAACAAGGCGGAAATACTTTCTTCACTGCAAATGATGCCGATAAGGGATATCATTAAAACAGCTAGACTGAGTCAGATCATGGAAAAACCCAGTTAAGACACAATTCTACAGGAATGAATCCTTCTACACGATATTATTCATATTATTCAATACACTCTAGCCAATAGAACTTAAGATTTATTTTCTAAAATCCCCATTTTTACATCTTATTTTTAAACAAGTTGTTTATATATAATGCATTAAATTGAAAAATTTAAATTATTGTTTATAAACAATATGCATTTATTCAAGCCGTTTTGAAAATGTCTGGGAATTGGTTCTAAACAAAACGTGTCAAAACTCTCAAATATCTGATTATTAAGCAGCCCTCTGGACAAAGGATGTTAATATTTTCGCGCCAAATTCTACGATTGCCACTTCGTACAACACACTTGAACAGCGTGATGGCGGCTGGAAGTAATTAGGCCGGTTACATAGTGCTCTACCCAGAAGCTTGACCGAAGGGAAAATTTTACAACAGTGTGGCGTCTCTCGTCTCTAATGTCCCTGATTGCATGCTCGCATTCTATTGATTTTCAGGTCTGCAATTTTATGCATTTGCTCCAAATCGGTCGACGACTAGCATCAAAGACAGATGAAGACTGTCTGTTAAAAGTTTACAACCTGGGTTTGCATGATTCACCGGCATGTGTGAAGCAGTGCGCTATAACACTACCTTATTGAATAAACATTTTCCAGATGCCGAAAGATATAATTAGCATGCAATGCACAGACGGTTCATGAAAACTTATACAGGTTGGATAAAAAGATGTATAGAAAGCATTGTGTAATTTTAAATTTAGCCCACGGAAAATATCGTTTAGTGTGTTGTCATGACAACTCGCATAACTGAGATAAGGCGAACATTGTATGTTGTTGAGGTTCGCAAGCTTCTGTAGCCGGACTTAATAAATGTCAGCTTCCATAGATGTTGAGATATATAACACCAAACTACTACTATGGTAGACTGTATGATAAAACGCACATAATTCATAATTATATGAATTTGCTGAACCTAATTAAACGATAATTGTACCTAAAGCGCTCGGTGGCTTGTAGTTGTACTCTCGACAGCTGGGTGTGTTCCATTCGTTGTTGCAATGTTTCCACGGTAGTTCGGACGTGAACGAGGCGAACAGGTAGAACAGAACATGGGCTATGATGACGTTATAGTACAGTCCAATCAACCAGGACACTATGACCATAGCATATCCAACACCTGTCAAAGGGAATCAGAAAGAGTGAAAAGAGAAAGTATTGAACTCAACAATCCTGTTATATCACTGAAGAAAAACACCGACATTTGTTTACCTTTAAACAGAGGGTTAATCCTCCAGATCGATATTGGCCCCAAACTTGCGTACTGTCCGAGGACCACCTCCATATAAAAGAGGGGCAATCCCACCAGTGCCAGCATAATGGTGTAAGGAATGAGAAAAGCACCTGTAAACAATGCCCAAACCTTTAAATGGTTATCGTTCAAGATACAATAAACCCCTATCATCATATCAAAAGGCAATCCCATTGCATATCAACAGTTTTGGAAATTGAAATAGAAAAGAAATTTATTTCAAAATACCTCCTCCATTTTTGTAGCAAAGATAAGGAAATCGCCATACGTTTCCCAAGCCAACTGCATAACCAATACAGGTTAGAAGAAATTCTAATTTCCCGCCCCACTGAGCGCGGTCATCTTCTACACTTCCGGAACTCTCGGTACTTCTCTGGCTGACGTCATCTCCGTCCGCAATTTCTTTCTGTTATGGAAGAAAACATCAACAAAGAAATTAGTGCAGAAAATTCCATGTCATTATAAAAAAATTAATCAAAGAGTGTGACATACACTTAAACATACAATCATACTCTTCATCTAAATAATTTCTAATTTCAATGACATTCTATTGTTCACAAGTTGATTACGTCATTAACATGTTGTTGTTTTTTGATTACCACTCTATGAAGTCGGATGTCCCCCTGACTTCCCAACATTTTCGCATTCTTTCGGAGAAAATGTCGATCCCGAAATATTTTACATATATTCTAGCACAAGATAAACAAACAGAGGGCTCTTTCCTCTACAACTTGATAATCTTCTAGTAATCTGCCTCAGTCTATAGATTGCATAATGTAAAAGATCGATTAAGTTATTCTGGAACTATATCCAGTTTGCTATATTGGCAATGTTAACGTCATCAAAAAGGTTATTTCAGACTTTTACTCTGCCAGACAGTTTACTTCATCTCATTAGGATTTTTGCCCGTTTGATCTTGGTAAAACCAGATTTTGCTGGGGAAAGCCCATACAGACACGAGAAATCGATATTCAGAAAATGTCCCTTTTGTTGAAGAATATTTAAAATATTCATCCAAAAATATTGTCACAATTTTTGATTTGAAATGAGCAATGTTTTGAATATTTTAACATCTACCACAGCTTTATGAGAACTTTCTCGAGCGATTGCTACTCGCCTTTCAAGGAGCGATATCTGTGTTATTTTAGTAGTTCTGACGCACATTGGCAGACGCTGTATCGATTCTGTTCATCATCACAAAGCCTGGTGTTTGTGCTAAAACGCTTTATTGATCAAAGTAAAGTCACGTGTTATTAGGAAATACGTAAAATAAACAATAACAATGTTTCTAATGGAGCTCTACAGCTCCATTCTCATTCCATCCCATTTTGTTTGAATGAAATAAAGAAGAAAACGAAATTACGCTTCTGATACACAAGTGTACATGCGTACACTCTTACTACAAAAAATTTCCCCCCAATTTATAATTTCCGCGGAGGCCAATGGGCAGGTCAACAAACTTTTGGGCGCGAAATAAGTAGTTCAGAGGATCGATCTTTTGTGAAAATCAAATAAAGGATCGGAAGCTTGTATCTGCGTGTCAGGATTTAAATGTATTCTTTTGACCGCCTTTAAAGTATAAACAAACATTACATCATGGCAAAAGGCGCGTGGGTTTTACACACTCAAAACTAGGTTTCCACTATCGTATTTACAGAATGAATAGAAACAAACCTTAGAAAATGATTTTCTTATCAAAATAAAAACATTCGTCTTCTAATCAATATTCTTTATAGTATTTTGTTATTGTTTTTTGTTTTTGTTTTTTGTTGTTGTTGTTGTTGTTGTTTACCTTCATGAAAAATCAAAGTATCAATTAAATGAACAAATAGAAACTATGAATTAATAAATTAATACATTGAAAATTAAATTTATAAACTACTCACAATAACAACTTCAACTTCATCCTGATCATCACCAAACATGTAATCCGATTCCGAGCCATCTGCGGATGTAATCCGACATGTGGGTTCAAAAGCGCCCTGATCGGCAGAGGGATCGATTATCTCTCTCATTTTTGGAGATTAATGTAGAATAAAACAAATTTCTACTTAAGTTATTCTCCGTGTAAATTGTTTTTTGAAATATACGATAAATAATATTGTTATAAGTTATTTGGGGATATGGACGTTTCTTCCTCCTAGACGAATGGATCCAACACTGTTTTACAAACGGAAATTTACTATTCTATATGCCCCGTGAATAACCTTTAACCTACACAACGATTGGTTAAATTGATTTCATTCATAATTTTTTCTCTCCAGCGGAAAGAGCCGAGTAATTACGATTTTGTTTTCTGTAAAAGGCCGAGGTGTTCCGGACGTCCATTGACCTTGCATGTTTATACACGGAAGTGATTCTGTTTTGGTATATACCGGTATTGTCTACCCAATTCTGATCATTAAAATATATCTTTGTATTGAAAGAAAGGTGGTGTAAATATCTGAATCGCTGACAGTCAGGGTTAAACAGTTGTTACAACTCTTAGAGGGTCAGAGGGTGCAGGGGTTCGAGTTTGCTGTCAATATCAATACACTTCATAACCACTACCTTACCTCTCAAAAGCTGGTTATTAATCAAAACAGACATGATTCTCATTAATTATTTAGTCAGTGTCCCATTGGTTTATTTATAATTTCGGAGGTATCACAACAGTTTTCCCGAGACTTTATTCCGTTCTAAAATATAGTAAACAAAATATCGCAACAATTATATATTGATACAATATATCAGTTGGCGATTAACATGTACTTAATATTATTATTTTTTTGTTGCAAAAAAAATAGAAAGAAACAAAATGATGTGTGTCAACAGAATTTTATAACTCTTAAAGTTGTAATCCGAGATTCGTCTGGATCTAACCCACGCTTTTATGTTGTGACGTGCGGGGGAGAGTATAAAAGCGGGGGTTAGAGTCAGGGGAATCTCGGATTAGAAAAGTTGATGAAGTGAAATGAGTATTGACATACAACATATTGGTTTTTTTTTAATAATCAACAGAATGTAACCCTAAATTGAATTATTTCCATATTCCCAAGTTCAGTTACGTGTAACTAGCTGCAAGTTTGATAGTGATAGGTCATTTTTCATTCAAATTTAACACCGCTACCATATAACCTATAAACTTTCTCCAAATTACACCACCAGAATTATTATCTTTTTAAGAAAATAAAATTTTCAGTTAATGTAAGTAAAAATATTTTTTATGAATAAACAAAATTATCTATCCAAATATTAGCGATACACAAAATTATATATACAAATTTTTAGCGACCATGTACATATATTTACATCTACCGAGTATGATTCCTAGCCCTATTTCTTACGGAAACTTATTGTTAATTCATATATAGCTCTGTAGAAACTGACTGGACTGAAATCTACACGCCCCGTTTATCAATTGGTCGAAACCTACAACGACCTAAGAAAAATCACGGACTGCACGAAATAATCATGATGATGTCAGACTTAAATTCCCATAGGAGACGATTTGGATGTTTCTGATGTACATTCACACTAATTTAGTTGATTTAACTTACTCTTTTGTTAAAATAAAGATGTAAATATAAACAATAAATTGCTTTCTTTGGCGATTCATGTTGGTTATGAAGGTAGCGATCATTGCAGAAAAATTTACATAATCCGATAGCGCGGGTTATGTAATTTTTCTGCAATGTCGCCACCTTCATATCCTGCATGAATCACCAAAGAAAGCATTTGATTTATGATAAAATAAATCATAGAACTAACTTACTTTGTGACGTCATTTTGAAAGCACTTGGATAAATGGATGATTTGAAATATAAACAAAACAATGGATAAAAGACATGTAATTATATGTTGCATGTATTTTACATATTATTGTTAGAATTTAAACGAACTGTTGTTCCACTTAAACAACGTAGTATACGCAAGTTTCATAACGCATATACATATATCAGATTTTAGATCTGGAATGCCATTTAAATGCAAGTAAAATAATGTCAACGAACAATGCATGTACCATACATAATAGTAAGTAAGTAAATAGTTTATTATAGTGAAATGTGCATTACAAAATAATTACAAAGTTCCTTTTACCAATATAATATCAATACATCCGACCCAACGGACCTATAAGTCACTAAAAACTGTTACAAAATGAATAAGATTTGCATGTTTTAGGAGTAAGATGGCTTTGTAAATAATAAAGGTATGATAAATACAGTGAATGTATATAGATATGACCCAGATTATTGAAATGTATTTACCATGAAACGAGCAAGTTCAAGTCACATATACATCAAGAATGAAAGAACTTCAATCCAATAGAAAAAAAATATGAATCTTTTGATATTTTGATCTACAGTAAGCAGCGATATTAATTTTTTTTTCTTGATTTTATATTGTGAAAATATCAACAGTTTGATATGTTTGATAAAAAGTATGACATATTTTAATTGTCAAATGTCATTGATCATCTATTTGACTTTCAATATTACTAGTCACTCGACACTATTTAAGAGGAGATAACTCGTACCCGCTTTCTGTAGGGCACAAACTATAATTTTAATTAGTTTCTATCTTTTTCTATTAAAGATCGAATAAAGTTTTTTAATTTTTGTATTCAACAAACAAATTTTGACTCTTTTATTATCATTTATTGATAAGTTGTAATTTTTTAATGGTCAATAGAAGCGATATAAAATAAAGAAATTATTATAAAATATTAAAACACATCATCAAATGACTGTATATTTCTTTGATATACTGTACGATACTGTATTGAGGTATTGTACACGTTTCTATTGCACGTAATAGAAGGCACGCTTTTCAAATATCTCTAGAAGGTGACTGCAAAGTCGCCTAAACTTAACATTATTATAGTAAACGTACATTAATAAATATCATATTGGACCGGTGTGTCATTGTCGTCATTTCTTATACTGGTGTACATTTGAGAAAATGTCGAGGGAATGATTGAGTTTTGTGAACTTGAGTCTCCTTCGTGATTTCATAAATGGAACATTATGAACATTGCAATATATGTCATTATAGTAAATCCTATAAGTATGCAAAATTACGGCACTCGGATATGCCTGTGGGCCTTTTTAAAATAATAATAAAAAAAGAAGTATTTATGCACGCATATGCAAGTAAAGGGATTTTCTATTTATAAGTCGTGAATCTCTTTTAAAAAATAACATTATTTGAAGAGAATTTTTTAGTCCCGACTTTGTGTTTATACACTGGGTGTTTTTCAATTAATATTCTATACAATTCTAAATTGGTATTTGTATTTATATTAATTTGCTTTTAATATAGGCTAGGTAAGAAATCAACAAAAATATTCACCCATCGTATCTCATTTCACTGACAGATGTCAAATGCTATAAAGAAATTGACGAAAGCTGTATATTTCAAATATATCGTGGTCTAATTAATTATATATTCGTTGGAATAATTGTTTAAAACCCAGTGCATGTTAATTTATAACACTCAATGAAATCAAAATTGGTATTTCAAACTAATCTTTCCTCCTGGTTTTTTTTCCCCAGCATACGTGTGCGTGCATTGCATAAGCAATGCCAGGATCTCATTTTCACTAATCGTGCATCCGTTGATTCGTCACTTATAGATAATGTACACGGTTTGTTCACCGGATTTGCGCAATTAAAGATAAAACAGATAGAAGTCACGAAAATTTTTTTTTTATCAGTCATGATTATATCAGTCATTGCTTTATATAAATTTAGAGAGAGAGAGAGAGAGAGAGAGAGAGAGAGAGAGAGAGAGAGAGAGAGAGAATCTGCGTATTAATAAGCACCATGGTTATAATTTCCAAAGAATTTGAGGTTTGTCTGTAATACAAAACTATCTTTGGAACTCCTGTTTTATTTTAATCTTGATGCCACTGTTTATTTTCACACCTTTGGTGTCTTGCTTTGCTGTTGGCACCTGCTGCGTATTGTCGACTTGTTGTTTCATTGTTTGATGACAGCAAACACGTTTTTTATTCGTCTAATTCTTTATAATGGCTAACATCTCAACTATGCACCCCAGCTGTCCACCCTAGACGCGTCTATTATAGAACTAAACACTGCTACTAATTAGAAAAAGTTTTTAATTCCCACTGAAAATAGGATATTTGGAATGAAGGAGAAAGGGTGGTGTCATATATCGTTGGAAAACCACGGCCAGCTTCGCGTGTATACAATTGCTGACCGTGGGCCAACTCACTGAATTTTTCTCGTTCTAATGAACAATTCATGCCCTATTCCATTTGTGAAGGGAATCTCACCAATCGCTATACTGCATGTTTCAATATCTTGGTTTTCATGCCCCCCCCCCCCCTTTTCCAAAAAAAGGAGACCCATCTCCTCCCCGAAATAAAAAGTCCTCTCTCATTTTCTCGTATCTCAAATGATGCATGAAAACATGCAAGAAATTAACCGAGAGAAAAAACAAGAGTCAAGGCAAAAGCAAGGGTGTTCATTGAAATATGGTGCTAAAGGACATTAAACCCAACGCCGGACAGAATTATCACCTCATAATATTCAAAGAATGATTCCTTATTACTTATATTTATATATTTTTCAGCAACTGTACGATTAAATATTATATGATTGACATTTTTACGATATTTATATTCCGTAATATATGCATTATTGCGTCCCAAAATTACGGTATTTCGTCATTAATGAAATGTATTGAACCATACGTTACAAATATGATTGGTAGTGTTATCACAGACAAACAAATATACATGTCAGCGTTACATTCAGTGGCATTTTGTTTTACATATTTTTTTTTCGGCAATAGGTCAAAGAACATACATGTATAAATTATGAGGGACATAATTGACGTCTTATAAACAGAATGGAAGCATGTTTTCTAACCTAATTTTTCAAAATAACAAAAATCAAATCATAGTTGTATTATCGTGCGAATATTGTATGACGCTTTACTTTAAAAGAACGATAACTCTTACATAAGTTACAGTTATAATTTGATTCATATCACAGAGGTAAAGAAGAGACCACCGCCCTCTTCCACCTCAAAATCCTAAAACCCAGCCTATAAAAAAAAAGAAATGTTAGTAATAACTTTGTACCTTCGCATCTGGCCATGCTATTTGATTACATCCGGTGTCTTGTACTTTAGGGCGAGAACCTAGTAAGTTGCATGAACTTGTGTTCGAACCCTTTGTATATTATTTATACAATAAAATACATGTATGTTCAAACCAAATGTACATTGTAGATTAGTTCGGTAATTATAATACAAGGAATAATGTAATAAGACATGAATCGCATCTTCTACACCGTTATCAATGCAAAAAAAGTACTTGTTCTTCAGTAGGTTCACCATGATATCTACTTGTGGTAAAAGTTCAGATATGTCTAAACTTGGCAAGAACTGATAGAAAAATATTTAGGCATATCCAAAACTATATATGTTCACATTTTTCTCTACCACAGTCTGTTTTGAATGATGCCAATAAATATTTAGGTAATTTGGGAATTCGTACATTGAAGATGCATTGCTCTAATTGTTTGAATCAAAAATAATTTAAAAAAATTAAAATGTATTTTTGAATGAACAATGTTTTTATTTGTGATCAGCCTTGAGTCAGAATAACAGTCAAATTCTAAATGATGGTAATATTTCGTTCAAATCTCTGCACCAATTACTCCTATTTGCTGTAATCAACTACATATCTTGTAATTTGCTCATTATCCAAGCCAAAATCGAATAACATTTTTTCAACATCCATATTGACTAGGTATTCATCCAGTGTCTCTGATAACAGACAAAGTGTTGGCGCACAAAATGACCCCCCCCCCCCCCCCCTCTGGAAAATTCCAAACAACTCTATTTTGAACATCATCTATCGATTGAATTTTTTTTAGCATCAATCTATAGTCCAACACTGGTACAATCATAAAAAGAAATATAAACTTATTTATACATGTATATGTTTAACAATTCAATACTACAACTAACAGAATTAATACAAATCATATACAAAAGGAATAAAAAATTTGTCAAAGTTGGAGTGATTTTTTTTTTTTTTGTATAGAAAAGCACAGTTGCTATCATACTTGAAATGCTTGAAATCTCATTGTGAAAATATATATCGTCTATAATAATTACAGATGATAAGATACATGCAGCTGTGAGGAAGTTCTATAACTTACGAAAGTTACACCAACCTGTTTCTCACTTATATAACAGCTATATAAGAAAACTAAACGCTTTCAACTGAACGCGCAAAAAAAAAATCCCGGTTTTTTTTGTTTTTTTTGTTATTGTTTTTTATTTTTTTTTTAAGTGTTTTAAATTTGGTATATACAGGTGCAACAAATGATGAATATATAAGACCAAAGTATTAATTGCCCCCAAGTGTCAAAAAGCATTGTTTGTTACGCTGGTTGCTGGATTAAATTTTGTATGAGATATTACTCCGAGCGTAGTTTCAGGAACATTGTTTTGCCTGGGGTGCAAAATAGGGAATGCTAGTATATATTTTTAATTCCTTTAAATGAAAAGTCTGAAGCGGACACATTTTTTTTCTAAATGATTATTCTAATTTGCAAATTATTTTATAGAAAACTGTACACATTTGACTGTTTAAGCTACATGTATTTAAAAAAATATATACATATTGCAGTTTATAACACATAAAAAATGTGTCGATTGAAAAACGCGATTTTTAAACAAGCTAAAAATACGAATATGGTACATTATCAATTATGCCTATAAAAACATAAACAAGAAAACAGTTTTAAGTCGATTTTTAAATTTTCGAAGGGGGAGGGGTCAAATCCATGCCCAAACTGCCTGTGTTTTAACGGGGGAAAATTTGGGTATATAGCGGTTACGGACATTATAGAACTGTGATTATTTTTTTCACTCTGGACAATGGCATCAATCGTTATAAGCAACATTTTGTTGTTTAATCAAATTTACTTTATCTAGAACTATATATATTTATTCAACATGAGTCAAATTAAAGTGCGTTTACATAAGGAGGTCGTGATATTATCAATTAGCAGTTACATAGACGGAAGAATCTATTAACCGTTTACACTTTCTCCCGTCCTTATTTGGAAGTATGACGTCAATCTGTAATTTCTGTGATATCTAAACGTGATGTGGTCACGAAAATAATCGAACGAAATATATCAACTTAACCATCGTTACAAATGTAAACATCATATGTTAAAAACCCATATAAATTGAACAATAAATTACTAGGAAAACTGATTTTACAACAAGTTAGCGTAGTCATTTAGGATTTGTATTCAATTATAGACATGTATGGATGGCATTTAGCGATGTACTTTATTTAGCGGAAGCAAGGCTAAGTATAGGATACACAGCTTAATGTAATTAAATCTTTAAACACTTTTGATAGCATTTAAGTTATAATATATGATTAATGAGTATATTCGTTCGTGGGCATATGATTTTACCAAACTTATAAGGTACCATATGCTTTCACGCACAGTTATCAGTTTCAGTAATCACTTTGGCGATCGAGATCAAAGATTGTTTATAACGTGGACATGTTCATGTTTAAGTAGATTTAGCTTGTACAAATCATAGTGTCTCCCCCCCCCCCCCCCCCCCCCTCCAAATCTTCTTTTATTATTTTACCCTTTTTGAGGTTAGATTTCCTTCAATTGAACGAAAACAATGAAAGGAAAAACTACATCATTATTATAGCATTCGAAAAAAATCCAAAAGAAATGCATTCTATGAATTCTTTGCAATGTTGAGTGCAGATTGAACCTAAGGGTTTTTAAGTATATTTTGTTGACTTTTTTTCAAATTTTGATGAAAAGAATATCGTTTGATTTCATGTATATGATAACCTTTTTTTATTTTTTTTTTATTTGAACATATTTTTATTGTACTAATTCACAATTTGGATTGGGCACACACTCTATATCTACGATCGCCCTCTCCTTTCCTGATCAAGATTTGTCCGTTGTTTGTCGTCATCGTTGTCCTCGTCGTAAACTTTTCACATTTGCATCTTCTTGTCCAGATCCACTGGGCCGATTACAACAAAACTTGGCACAAATGTTATGTAATGTAATGAATGTAATGATTTTGGGAACTTGGTATTTTGTGTTTTTTATTTGCATGTCAAGATTTTTTGGATGTGTCATGTTGTAAATTTTGTATTTAATGCCACCCGGTAAATTCAAAATTTACAACATAACAGATGGGTCTGCGCCCCTCCCCCTTTCAAAAACGATGCTACATGCCTGTACTGCTATATTAAATATATATATATATATATATATATATATATATATATATATATATATATATATATATATAAGCCGTGTGTCTTTTGCAATAAAGAATTGATTGTATATCAAATTTTATGGACGCTGCATGCAAAAAACAAAGGCTTATTTCTGATCATCGTCGGATACCTAAGGGTGATTATGTCTTAGTCATCACGGTGACGTCATCACAGGTTTTCGACAATATGATTTCTTATGTTATATATCCGGTACGTGTATATATATACATATACGCAATGTTATAGTTTTGCGATCATATAAGCAATGCATTCAATTTATTTCTATGAAGAAAAAGACTTACAAAGTGAGTTTTCAATTTTATTGACAATATTCAAAAAGTTGATTTCGTACCTTATATAAAGATTCGTCCCGATGTTGATCTGAGGGTGTTTATAATAGAACTTTTGAAATACTCTAATAATACTTATTATATTTAGTGATTACTTATTCTTATAGCCAAAATTTGAATGTCAGTTATCGAAATATGATCGGATACGTTTATTACGTAAACAATGCTCGTGTCTTGTTTTTTGTTGACAAACAAACCACGCATGCTTTATCATATATAGTGAATGTACAAACAAGAAAATTTTCTAAGTTTGTCAGTGGTGCGTTGAAATAGTTTGTATTCAAAACTGGCACTTGTTTTGACATGTATCTTGTATTTCATATACATGTACATGTAAGTTTATAATCTTGATAAAATACATAATATCGTATGTACAAGCTAACTCTAAATTAAAAATAATCCTTTATTGTGTGCATGCTATTGCCTTTCTTCAAACATGCAGTGACAGGCATACAGTCCCATTAAGCTGAGTTTGTAACTTAAACATAAAGGTTTTAGATGAATTCGATTATTCTGTACTTATAAATACAAGTACACTATAATAAATAAATAGCTCTTATATAAACCTACTAATAAACATTTGAATAGGAAACACCCTTTAAACTTGTTGAGATCATAATTAACTTGCAAATGGGGAAAAGAAACCTAATTTGACTTAATTTTTAATTTTTTGTTCTCTCGATTTAAAGATTTGTCTAAGAATTTAGACTTGTCCAGTTTTAAGTGGGATACATAGTTTACATATCTTTTTTTTTTTATCAGTTTAATCAAGACTCATATAATGGTTTTTTTTTTACTTTATATTTTTATCATCAGTTTTTTTTTAACATTCGCGTTGCTGGATTCAAAATGCTATATATAAAACAAAATGAGATATGACAAACACTAGAAAATGTATTCGTAATTAGCTTATAATTAAGGGAAAATGAATTTAAGGAAGTTTTTACCCATATGTAATTACATAATATACAGCTTATAAAATTAACACATGGCACACCCAAAGAGTGCCCTTTAAATGATTAACATAAGATGATAAAAAAAAATTATCAATATTTTAACTTGTGCACTTTTGATAGCACTTTAATTTTTCTTTTATAGATTTATTTTATCGATGCAAGATGTATTGTTGTATGCTCAAGTTTGCATGCCTTAATGACAACCTTAATTGTAATTCAGTTAAGTACATGTAGTTATTATATAATAAATAACTAAATGTTAATATTGTTTAAAATTATTGGTGTCTCATTCATTGGCTTCCGGCTTTGGAAGTTTATTAATCTTTTAGTAAAATAAACAATATTTAGTAAAACATATCGCATGTAGCAACAGGTGGGGTGGGACGTGCTGCCTGTGAAAACTATATGGACACTTTGAAATTTTCAAATTGGAGCCAATAACTGTGCACCCCCCCCCCCTCTATTAATTAGGACTGATTGTTTCGCTTGTCTAGATAATGGTGTCCCCCGCCCAACTCTTTAAACAATAAAAACGATGCTAATATAAAGTAACATGTATGGTATTAATTCCCATTTTTTTTTCATTTATGGGCTATTAAGATACACGCAGCGATCATTAAAAAAAAACCCGCGGGTAACCTATTCTTATTTTTTAATTTGTTATATATTTTGTATTAGCCATCCATATTTGTTTCAATAAATCTTTTATTTGGTGCTTCATGCGGGTATAAAGGTAGCTAGCATTGCAGAAAAAATATATAACCTGCGTTAAAAAAAAAGAGCCAAAGAGTTACTCCCCGTGGTTTGGAGCAAAATTCAATTTCCCCGCTAGATATTTTGAGCATCATAATTCAGCCAATGAACGTCATTCTCTTTAGTCTTCCCGTGCAACTTCCGCTATCATAATACGAGAGATGTGTGATGGTTCAGCACAGTTTTGAACGCGTTGAAGCTTTCCAGGTTTGTATGTACATGTTTTAAGGTATTCTACGACATTGTAAATATAACTGAATGTGGACTTCATTTAACTTTCGCTCTGTAAATGAGATATCTAGACCACACTGTTATGAGTCGGCTACGTTGATTTTGTATGGCGTTTTCCTTCATTCACTGTAGGCATAGCTGTCACTTGTGTCAGTGTAAAGAAATCTGCTTCGCCTAATTATTGAATGATGTATGGAAACAAAAGTAAATTGTTTGAAAATATTAGAATTGGCGAAAGAAAAATATGTATTGAATAGTATGTCTTCTCGAGATATATTGATAACGAATTTCGTTTACCTGTTTACTTTGTGCAATAACGTTTTCCAAATACGTGTACCATGTTATCGTTTTACATAACTCTTTGTATGTATACGGTCAAAGCTATTGAGATGATCAAATTTCTTCTTATTTCAGTACTTAATGATAAGACACTGCATGGTATTTTCAGTCATAAGATTTAATACACAATTTTAATTAAGAGCACTTGCCGTTACTGCTTTATATGTAAGGCAATGACATAGATATAGCAAAATTTGATGGTCCCCATATGCCTTTGATGAAGCAGGGGATGAAAAGGACACATTTAAGGCCCCTCGGTGGATCCAGATATAAGCCCTAGATTAGGAGGCCAAGCTATTCGATGGTAGGAATTGAATGAACATATTTTATATAAAACATTATCCAATGGAAATTAAGAGTTCTTTCAATTTTCAATATTAAGTCCAGTTTGATCTAATTAACAGTAGAATTAGAGGCACAACAATTATTTTGACATTTTACTTACGATATTTATTTTCTTCAAAAAATAAAAAAAAATGGTGGAAGAAGTTCAATTCTCCTTTTGATTGTAGGTTTCTAAAGAGAGATTGTTTTCTCTCATGTAGACAAAATTTAATTTGTGCTCTGTTTTGGCCAGCAAATGAGTGATACTGCTAATAATAAGCTTCCAATCTATTTATTTGGTTATCCAAAACAAGAACAAAAGCAAAACAAGGACATAGCCCCTTTGTTCTAGTTTTAAGATACCAGGATGATAAATATGGTATAAGACAAAAATAATTACCCTGTACCGTAATATACATGTACTAAGTATCACAACAAATTTCAAGTAAGAAATGTTGGTTTCTTGAACTTGACTTCCTAAAAAATATTTTAGAGATCGACACTTAAAAAAGTTATTTTTAAAACCAGTTTTATATGACCTTATATTTTAAGCTTTTATGCATTACCAAATGAAAAAGAATTGATGTTTTAAAATATGTATCATTCGTGTGAGATATATATTGATGTAATTATTACAGAGCAGCATGTGTTGTTGATTTGCACACTGGGCTTTCAGATCTATAGCAATAACACTATTTTGGCAGTATTCTTTAGTGTACATGTATGTCTTGCCGCAATTAACAAACTGCACATATTCAAGACTGGTCGACTGCAGAAAATTGCACAAACCAACAGATTTGTTTAGCAATTTTAGCCAATTTGTAAACACAACGTCTATAATTTGTGCAATTTGTCATTGGAAAAGCCAGTTAGTTGCAACAAAGTTGTCTGGAAGATATCTCTCTAGAAAGCATTAAGTCAGCTTTCCTGGATATTGTTTATTTGAGCCTGTTTCAGGATATTAGCATATGCTTCTGTTTTTCTTCTGTGCTTAATTATTCGAACGGTCAGCTTCCAAATTGAAGAAAAAATACTCTTGCATGATCAAAGCTTGATGAAGTGGTTTTTAAATAATTTAATATTTAATCTTTTAATCTTGAAACTGAAAAATACCGGTAAACTTCACTGTAAGTTATAGATCTTTCTATGAGATATTTTTATTGGAAGCAAACTTTGACATACAGCAATGACAAAGTATTCAGCAAGCTATATTTATGAATGACTGCATGGTTTAATATTCTGTGGAAATTTTAAGAGATATAGAATAATTCCATAAAGAAATAAACAGATTTAACTAAGTGCTCATACCTGGAAGTTAATATAGCAAGAGGAACATAAAATAATAACCCCCCCCCCCCCCCAAGAAAAACAAGGAAATCCAGAGGTGATCAGAAGGTGTATTTGAGAGATAGAAAAATAACCAATTGAATACATGTCAAGTATATGTACTTTTTATAGTGTACATATAGTCTTTTGATATCATTGTGGCAGAATTAGAAAAATGACATGTTGAATTATTTAAAGGCTCAGGGATTAAGAGAGAACTCTCAACAAAGAATTCAGGATTTTGTATTTTAAAGTCGCAAAGAAAATTTTTATCAAATATTTTTTCTTGCTTATTTATTTGAGAATCTATGGATTAAAGGGTATATTTAAAGATGCATATGATATTTCATGTTCCTTCAGTATTTGTATCTTGAGCTGTAATATCAATTAAAAGTTCAAAAATGTAAAAGGAACTTATAATCATCTAAACCAGGCAATGATTCAATGAATTAAGGAACTGGTACTAAACCAAAAATATTTATCGAGGAAACCTCTTGTAAACAGGATTTTTTTTATGCCTTCATTGGGAAACTTGCACAGTATTAAAAAAGTGATTATGGTCTAGCAAATAGTACTGCTATTTTTGTAGAAGGCTAAATTCTAAGTGATGCTTAGTCTGTTGTCCCTGCATTGTGGTCCTAATTAACAATTTACAGAGAAAATCGCCCTTCTTTTATCTCATGCTAGCTAGCAATTTTCATGTAACCCTGTTTTGGCAAGCAGTGTATGTACAATTCTGCCTCTAGTGAATCGGGGAATTAACAAGTGGATGAAAGATTTCTGCTGTCGTGATAGTTCGTTCCTTCCTTCTGAACTGTTCAAGATAAACAGGTTTATAAAACCAATGTTTGAAGCATGAAAACTTAATTTAACTTAATTTGCTTAAACAGTAAGAGGGCAGACCGCCTTGTGACCTACAACAATACATGTTGGTTTGATATCCCCTGGCAAGATTTCATCCTTCCCTCTGCATCTCTCCATCTGGTCTTGTGAAAGTTGTTTAGCAGGGCATGATTGAATATAGATTTATTTCATTTTCTAGACTCTTCCAACCATCCTTTCCGAAATCTCTGAGGTATCCTATTAGGTATTATATTAATATCAGCATCACGTTACCAGTAGCTTCCAAACATCTCCATAAATGGATGTTAAATTAATAACATAGCTTTTGTCTATCATTTATGATTGAAAAGTCATAATTAATTAATATATCATAATAGCTGGATTCTTGGAAAACCATAGCCGTTCCCTTATATATTCATGCAATGTAAAATTTATTTATGAAACAGGCAAGGGAGCAACAAACTAATAATGCCCAATCAATAAAGGGATGGTGATCAGTCTTGTTGTAAATGAGTCTTTTTATCAACACCTCTTTCCTTGACATCATCATATCTGTCATGTGAAGGAGAAAAACCGTCAACAAAAGGGAAATATATTGGTAATGGTAACTGGTATGTGTTTGAAATTTATAGATATGCTATTGAATATGAAGTAAAATTTTTCTTATGTGGAACAGGTATATCAGAGGATTAGTGACGTCAAAAATATGACAAAATTAAAATACCGGTATTACCTGTGTTAAGGCATGAATCGTGTAGACTAGACTTTTAATGCAAAATCTGATATATGAGGAAATTCTAAAAGGCTAAATGTACATTGTTTTAGTTTCAATTACTGCATTAATTTTGATTCTAAGATTATATGTGTTGATAAATATTACTTACGAGAAAAATATATTTTTTTCCCTTACCAGTAAATATCTACCGTATTTGAAATACACTGATATGCTTATATTGTGTAACAATTTCTATGCAAAAGTTAAGCTAATGTACCTGTTCTACTATTTTCATCTTAATAATAAATTACATTTTTTTTCTTTTGTTACATAATACTTTGTCCATGCACAGCATTTCATTGACCGCAATGCACACAAAATTCGTACAGTAACTTGCAGTACATATTTTTCTCAGCTCTAGCTGTTTTGCGAATTGTGATATTTTATGACGGTAAGATTTATACCTTGGGGATATATATATATATATATATATATCGCACATTAATGCATCTCTTTTGTTTTGTTTGATGTGGGCAATAATTTGTCTATTACCTGTAATGTAAACAGATTATACCTTGTACGTGATTTGTAATGTCAAGGCTTCAGGTTTGTTTTCAACGTAGAATAATTTTCAACTTATTAATATTAACATATATGTGCTCACAGAGCTCTGTCATGTGTCAGACTTTTTTGGAGTTACAATGAAAAAAAATATTCATGTAAGTAATTTGACAAATTGTGTAGAAAATATGTTAAAATAATTATTTTTTTCAGGGTTTCTGGTGAGAAAAGTTTGGAATGATTTTTGATAGGTATGGGAAATGTTGGATTCTAAAATGTATATTGCGTTTTATAATTGTTACAAATTATTGCAAAGAAAAACAACAGTGTCGTTAATATTATTTTCTTGTGGATTAGTTCTTGGAGGACATATGTAAATTTATACAAATCCAGCTATTCCAACTGCAACAGTATTTTTTGTGGGCATGAGTTAAGTTGAATACCGGTAATTGGTACTATACACATACATAGTTAGTTTATGAATAAATTAGCAGATGTAGTGATCTAGTTGAAAGTGGCAAGTTCTTCAGTGAAAACTTAGCCCATATCTAATGAATGGAACTAGAACTCTGAAGAAACGCTAGTCATGTACAAACAAAACAATTGTGTGTAAAGAAATGTGCATGATTATGCAATGTTTCATCGAAATATGAATGAACCAGCACTTGGCAAAGGAAATGGTTATATAGTGCAGTTTTGAATGCAGCAGAAGAATATATACCAGTGTACTCCAACGCAGCGAAGATATAAAGAAACGTGTCTGTTTTAAGGCAAGGGGCTCTGCACTAGTGTGAAAAGTTTGGCTGCAGCAGAGCCCAGGGAATGAGTGCAGCCGATAACTGATCGAAGCAATCAATAGGGAAATAATCTACCTTAGACCACCTGCTTGTAACTGGCCAAATTGTGCTGACTTTGCCATCAGATGGTAATTGGTTTTAGGTATACAATACCCCATTATGAATTAATGGCTGTATATATTTGATGGCAAGACCCTTGTAAGGCCTTGTTAATTGACTTTGAGAGTGTCTTCATCAGAGTTGGTCTTCATTGAATAAGGGTTTTTATGATAATACAACAGTTAAAGCAGGTGAAGAGGACTTGAAAGTGTATGTATTTGATCAGCGATTGTTTGTACATGTAATAGGGTAAGTTTCATTTTAAAATTATGGAAATTTGAAAGAAAAGAAAATTTAAATATTATCAGGATTGGTTTTGGTTTTTATTGTCCTTACACAAAAGGATTCTTATATATTATGCAAGTAACTGATATCATGCAGAGAGCTCTATATGTAAACATTACGATAGTTGTTTAAATGATGTAACGATTAAGTATTGATATTATTACAAGGAAACTTAAAACATAATGGTACAATGTCATGACTGTCAGTGTAATGAAAATTACTTGGTAGCTTAGTAATTAGATTCAAACTTATTATCCTAGAATCAACACATACTATGTCATGCAAGTGTGCAAGAGTTTAACATGTACATGCACTGTTTCAGGTCCCTTTCTTGATTTTTGCCCAAATTGAATTTGCTCAATGCTGCGGTTTATTTATTTTTAAACAATAAATTCACCTATAATATGTACAGTATATCATCTGCACATCTGCTCATGGGTCTTGATTTCTTGTAAAGTTGACTCCATCTCTTTGTGGAAGTATTCTTGTGTCCTTGACTCAAGGTTACACACATATCCTTGTGATTTAGGCTTTATTTGGTTATATTTGTAAATAACATCTTTCATACATTAGTCTACACTGGACTTAATTGTGTACATTGTATTTATAAAAATGGCAGGATATCATATAATGGACATGGTATTTTGCCCTAGACTGATTTTCGGTTGGTCAAATATATATAACATATTTGCTATTATAATAATCTTTTTATAAATTATGTTGACAAATAAGTGTATTATCTTTAGATACATGGTCAGTATAGTGCAGTCTGATCAAGTCTGTGTACATCAGACTGAGAATTCTAATAGTCGAGCATAGGTTATATTAATTATTGTTCTCGGAACCTTGGCATTCATGTTTGTAAGTATCGTTTAGATTTTTGCTTTTCCCTATTTGTCATCGTAGCAGTTGAACTCCAATCATTCTGATCAATTAGACATGGACGATTTACATTGCTTTGAGGTGAGAGGTACACTGTATTGGTGACATGCAGCCTTGCGTTTTATGAGTAAACTCATGTGACCTGAAGCTATTTTCACACATCAGGGATGTGTTTACATGTGTGTCCATATCATGTCAAACAGTCGATTCACATACATAGCATATGTGTAATTACGAGAAGGTACCAGCTAAGTAAATCTGCACTATAGACAGTAAATGTGGAAATAGATTAATTAGTCTTTTTACAGGCAGGTAAGATCTGAAGAAATCTTTCTGATTGACATTCAGTTTTCATGAGCTTTTATTGATTGGTGCAAAGCCCTTGCTTTGAGTTAATGATTATTTAAGAGATCTGTAATTATCATGGAGTTAGTTTAGAGATAGTTTTTGTTTGCATGCAACAGTTAGAAACTGTAATGGATGTGTAGAAGAATCAGATATTTCTCAAGTACATGTAAAGCCTGCAGGTCTGGACCTTAATCCTAGAATAGGGCCATATCTACCGGTACTTAATCTATTACAACCTAGAAAATTTTGACCCCCCTCCCCTCCCTCCCCCCTCCCCTCCCTCCCCCAAGGAAAAGTGACCATGCAGCATAGTGTTACAGTAAATGTAGTATTGATATCTCAATGTTTATGATATTTGGCTTCCTTAATGAATTCAGAAACTTAATGATATATGCTCTGATATATGGTGTGAACTGGTCTGACTCATTGCTAAATCAGTAAATGGAAATTGATGCCATCTCTTACATGTATAAATGAGGATAATTTTTCATATGTAATAAACCATATTCATTCAACTTTGTATTGGTATTTTGAATAAACCAATCTACATATAGATTTGACTTTGAAGTAAATTTTAACTTTACTAACTGTTATCTGGGGTATTTAGAGATGTTCTATTTTTTTTCATTATTTTCAAGGTCGTTATTATATCGCAAAGTTGAAACACACAGAAATTATGCCAATTATTTCATACTACATGTATATTAGATTTTCAAATGGCAAAAATGAATTGCGCAGTGTTCTTAAGCAGATAATAGTTAATTATCATCGCTGATCATATTACTTGATTTGTATAGGAGATTAATTGTTCCTTCTTCACTCCTGAAGTACATTAACTCGAAGGGTCGTCTTGTCCTGATGGGGAAGGTCTCTTTCCTTATGGTGACTTCACTTGAACAATTGACATTTCTTTAAAAAAGAAAGGTATGGTAATTGGTCTGGATTTAGTCAGAAGTGTCTAGTTGATTGCAGCGTAATTTTTTTATTACTTTATTATTATAAAAGCAACCCTCATGTCCACTATCTTTACATGTATACATACTTATATTTTACAGTATTACAGAAATACTGTAAAATATATTTAATGTTTTCATGTAAAAATCCTATTTATAGATATAGATATTTACTGTATGTGTTTAACTAATTGGTGAAGTAATTAGGTAAAATAAATATTAAAACTTAATTGTGGAGTTTACAATTGAGTTGACGATTCAAAGCAGATGCATACATTTAAATCAAAAAAAGGTTAGCTAGATTTTATGCGTTTAAAGAGAAGAAATTTACGGAACCAAAATAAAGATCTATATAGAATTGAAAGATCCTAATCAGCAAATTTTTAATTTGTCCTAACTGCAGAAAGCATAGTCTTGATAAAGGAAATTAGATTCTCATGCATGCAGTTACTTTAAGAGAAATAGTTTCTCTTAGCTTAATTATGAAATCGGTTGTACTTTAGACTAATGCCAAAAGTGCAGAATCTTTTTGAGCTTTATCCTGAATAAGATTTACCCTTTAATTAAAGTATATCATAGGGATTTTTTAATTTGAGCTAAACTGTATTCAATGCATTTGATCTTGCTTTTTCATTAGCATTGAAATGGCGTGTATGTAAAATGGTGCATGTATTGATTCCTGCATGAATTTGTAATGAGATTAACTGAGTTTATAATCAAGGATGTCACGATTCTATAGTAGCTAGCTGTTTATAAAGTTGGATATTTGAATGTTCAAACGACATAAATGTTCATTAAGATGTTGAATGTCTTCTAGAATGTCAAACATCATAATTACTTTAAAGTATCGACAGCTTTCAAGTTGATTTTACCAAAAATACTACCGCCATTGCTATAAACAAAGACACCTGCAACAACTTTTAAGTGTAGAGGTCACTTAGATAGCCAAGTAGCTCAGATAAAAGAGGTTTATCATACCTTACTTCCCTTACTTAATAAGAGTATTTCCTTAAAGCCAGGAAGAAAATACTATAGGGTACAGGATATTTGGGACTTCTCAGTAATAGAATTCCCCCAGGAAATGAGGTAGGGATATTGTTAATGGGGGGATTAAGATGACATAGTACAATATGCTGATTACAGTAACACTTGAGTGGAACAAACTTTTCTAATCAAGGTTTGCAGGAGACGTTCAGTGACCTCTATAACTGAGTGCCCAAGTGGTAAAATTCCCTCAGGAAAAGAGGTGAGGATATTTTATTGGCGGATGAGTCTGATGGGATGATATGACAATGTACTGAGTAGGCTGCACATGCTAATAATTGGAGTGGATCAAACTTTTCTGATCATGGTTTCTCCCAAATGTGTTGGTATGACCTATATAACTGAGTGCCCATCAGATTATTCATGTAAAGCTTGCTTCTGGCTGCTGTTTTCCTCGGTGGTTTATAACACTGGTCAGTGTATGACCTTGGGGTTATCATTAAGGCAAGGTTTTCTGAGCCAGATTACTACCTATGCTTTGGCTAGCTAGGAAATTAAACCCAGTTTTGTAAGTTCTTTGAATTGTTTTATGATTTCAGTGCTATATTGTTAATTTTTTATGTAAGACCAATTATGAGATTTATTAATGTTAAATTGGACTTTGTTTGGAACTGAGCATGTCTGCTCTCCCCATGGTAGTGGATTCATAGCTTGTGGATTTCTTTGTCAGTAAACCAAGGCGTTTTTAACTGTAAATATTATCTGTGGGCTTGAGGTAATGTGTTGTTTGAGAGTTCTATGCATGTTTTTATATATACATGTACATATTTGGTATAAAACATGCATTGCTATGCTTCATGTTGGAGTTATATGCTTTCTGTGCTAACACAGTGCTCTGACAGATTTAAAAATCTCATGCAGTCACATTACTTTCACCTATAAAAAAAAATGTCCAGTATCAAGAACACATTGCATAGTAAAGATGCATGAGGCAGGTATTAACTTATAAGGCAATAAGAATTTCCTACTGGCTGTATAAGTTTGTATCTTTACTTTATAAGTATAGCTTGTGGTTCTTATCTGTTAGATAAGTTTGGATCCCGCAGTTCTGTTCATTGACTGCATGGGCTGAGAAAATTTGAAGCACTGTGTCAATGTCTTTTTGATTAATTGTATTTTTTAATTAAGAAAAAATTATTTTATTTGTAAAAAGTTAGAAAATTATGCATATTATTGTTTTGATTTTTTTGGAATCCACAGGGAATAAATGTGCAATTAATCAAAGGAAAAATAAGTTTTATTGATATTAAGATAGATAGTTTCATTTGTAGAATTGTTTGTGATGCAAGTGCATGTGATCCCACCACAGTACACCTCATTCTTTGTTTGTATGTCAAAATATGTATCATTAAGAGGACATGTAAACAACAAGATGCATCATGTTTTATTTGTGTGATTATACAAGTACAATTGCACTGCTTTTTAAAAAAATATACATAGTATATTTAAAAATCTTAATTTTTTACTCCAATAATAAATTCTGACAAACATTTTTGTGTGTAATACTAAGAATATTTCATATACCGGTATACTTGTTATCTCAAATAAATTAGGTCAACAGTTAAGTGTAAAATCTTTCTTTGTTATGTGTCTAAAATATTATCTCAGCTATAGGTAGACTGTGAGGGTAGACTTTGTTTGGTGTTGTTAATATTACTGCAGATATAGCCTAGATAAACAAGGAAACAAGGTACATGTAGCTGTTTAATGCTCAGATTGTTGTGGGGAGATCAGGCAAAAGGTTGAGATTTGTCAAGTTGGACATTATCAGTAAGGAAGTGTGTTCAGTCTGCCAATTCTATTCCTTTATTTATTTTGTGAATGTTAAGGCAATTCCCTGCATTTATTCTCTCTGACCAAGCCAAATGGATAGTGACTGACACGCGATCTGTAAAGGATGTGTTTAACACAAGAAGTAATTGTACAGTGAAAGCTATTAGTGAATCTCTTGTTTAAAAAAGCTGTGAATGTATGCCTTAAATTAACAATTATTTTTTTCTCTCCTCCGTCCATCAGGTTGCCATAGCAGCATTATAATGTAGAATTTTCCGTCATGGATCTTCAAGGCGTTTGCTTGAAAGCTGATCAGAAGGTAACAGACAAAGCTCTCTTCTGATGGCTGGGAGGCCTACCCTGCAAGAATTGGAGAAGCTGACCACCCTTCCCGCCCCGGAGGACGAAGTAGGGACACCGGGAAATGTCAGTCAGGTCTCATCAGTTTCCACCCACAGCCGCTGTCTCCTCATCAAAGGAAACCCCCAGCAGGATATCTACATAGAACAAGGCCTGGAGTCTACTCGCAGTGGAGAGGATTTCAGATTCGGCATAGGAAGATGGAGACCGGCATGTTTGCAGAGATGCTGCAACATCAAGGCGTTTGTGGTGTGTATGAGCGTGTTACTGGCCGTCTCTGGAACTCTGTCTACGGGTTATCTGAACAGTGTGCTTACAACGATCGAAAAGCGATTTGAAATTGGGAGTTCCATATCTGGACTTATTGCAGCTTCCTACGAATTTGGATCCCTTGTGGCAGTTGTTTTTATCAGTTACTTGGGAGGACGACGTCACATTCCGGTATGGATCGCAACGGGGCTTTTCTTCATGGGTCTTGGAGCGTTCCTATTTACGCTGCCTCATTTTATTGCCGAAAAATATACAGTGTACAGAGGAATATCCGCCAACGACACAGAGGAAAATATTTGTAAAATCAACAGCGACTCTTTGGGGAATGGATGCATTGACAACGACTCAGGGAACTGGATGTACGTGTTGATTCTGATCTCTGCACAGATAATGATTGGAACTGGCAGTACACCTATCCTCACTCTGGGAACCACCTATGTCGACAATCATGTCCACAAAGACAAAGCTCCAGCATACTTAGGTGAGCAATAATTGAACAATTGGAATGTAACTTGTACATGCATGTATCTGCACATGCTTATCTTTGTTATATGTAAAATGAGTTTCTTAAACATAATGTGCCGGAGAAAGCATACAAAAAATGTTAGTTTTATATGATATGAGAAATTTATCATACAGTTGAACTTCAATATCTCGAACACTGATATCTCAAATACAATGGATAAGTCGAAGTGATTTGTAAGTCCCAACCACTTATTTTTTAAGAATTTTACCCTCGATTTCTCGAATACTCTGATATCTCAAAGTTTTTAAACAGTCCTATCTAGTTCGAGATAACAAAGTTTGTATTTTGCTTCTATGCAACTAGAAATATGTGTACTTTTCAAGACATAAAGAAATGGTTAAAACTTCAGTACAAATTAAGGAAAGAATGTGTGAAAGATTCAGCATGCTATAGCTTTATAGAAATTTTTAAAAAATTTACATAAAGCTTTTATGAAAAACATGCAGGAAAAGTAAAAAACAGGAAAAGTAAAAAGCCTTTCAGACACATGAACACATGAAATTTGATGTTAAGTAAGATTTGACTCGCATCATGTATTGACATCATGTATTGTTTCATGATCAGATTGCTCCAATACAGGCTCAAAAATGGGGCCAGCATTTAGTATTGTAATACAACCTTTTCCTAAATGCTATACTATCTTGATCTAGTGATATAGTTGCAATATATATATGTTTGTGAATGTGTGACTTTGAGTGATAACCTTTCATTGTAGCTTTCATCTACGCCTCGGGAGTTCTCGGTCCTGTCCTGGGATACGGATTGGGGGCCCTGTTGTTACAATACTATGTGGATATGTTTAGCTTTGAGGTCAATATTCGACCTGGTGACCCCGAGTGGATAGGGGCGTGGTGGGGAGGGTTCATCCTCTGTGGAACATTCCTGATGGTCCTAGTGTTTCCATTCCTGTCGTTTCCCCGGACGCTGGTGGCCGAAAAAGCCAAGCTGTTGGAGTACAAGTATAACGAGGACGTGATGAAGACGGAGAAGCGCGAGGACCAGCAATCTAGACACAGTAACGAATACGGCAAAACTATCAAAGGTGAGGAGGCCATAGAGAATCTCAAAACAAACACTTCATTGCTTGGGTAATCAAAGCAGTATTTTTTACCCCAGAGTGGATCTGCATAATATATACTGTATTTTATCATGTTGTGTGTGGACTGTATTTCACAAATTCAAAGAAATCCAAATCTGTAAGCTACATTTTGATATGATTTACATATCACATGATTTACACAGCTATTTTTATTATGAGTTAAGTGTCAAATGTTTGTTGTTTTGCCGTTTCAAATACATGTCCTTTGGAAAGTTTAAAAGTGATAAATGATAGTTTTGAGTTCAGGTTAGCAGAGAAGAATCAATGAATAAATATGTTTGATCTTTTTTTTTTAAATTTTTTTAATGAACTGATCTAAATGCCTAGAATTATATCAAAGGTGTTGATTCACAGAGAATTTAGGATTAATTGATTAGGGATAGAGAAATGGTAATCTGATAGTCCTCTCCTTTTTTTTAAGGTCAAAGCTACATATAACTGTACAAAAACACAGTACATACAGTGTATATCTCAGTTTGACTGTTTTAAACACTTTTGTGTATAGTTGTCTCACAAACTATTTCCAATTTGAGAAAACAGAAGGGACATTATTTACTATTCACAGTATTGTAATTGCTATTAAACCCCTAGGAAATTTCCTCCAGTTTTTAAGAAATAAGATTGAATACCCACAATTGTGATGAGGAGTGCTTATATATATACTGTATTTCTCAAGAGCACTTATGAATTATGAATTTTGTTTGATACAAAACAGTATGTGACTGCTTGTATTTTACATGACAATTTGCACATATCAATTTGATTGGCAACAATAGATACATGCATTTTTAAAGAATTTGTGTTAATGCTTGGTAACATATGGGAAAAAAGATAGATATCTTCCTTATCATAAATATTAGATTGCAAATGTGTATCGTAAACTACTGATATTTACTTGTGATAGGGCAATATTCATAACGTGTGAACTCTAACAGGATAACATTGAAGAGCCGCCCTCATGGCTTCTTTTAAGTGTACCTCAGTGTTTGGAAAGAGTGAGATGTCTAGTTCACGAAATGACAATGATGACAGTGACGAAGCTAATCCAAGTCATAAACTCCACTAAATGACATTCCCACAACAAACAGCAACAAGTGGCGAGCTATTGATTAGTGAATCAGGGTCCATTATAGTCTCACTAATATGTAGAACTATGGTTCCCATGGGCACTCGTAGCTGATTACTTTGTCACATTTAGTAAGCCACCATCGATAGCTAATATCTCCCCTTACCTGAGGTTTTCATGTGGGCTAGTATATTGGATTTGTGCCCCTGGTTCTGATTTCGCCTCCAGTCCAATGCTCTTGGATTGGTGATTTTCTCATTGTCAAGTAATAATTATGTCTGACAAGAAAAAATACTTCAGAAAGACTGACATCAAGGAATCTGGGGGAAAATTCAATATGTTGGCCATTTTGTATTGCGCTGTTTGGCAATAAATTGCTTTGCAAGATAAATGTGCTTGTAAATTCAAGGGCTATAATTAAAGATTACAGAGATTGAGCACTTGGTGTTTGGCTAGCTGCTGTTATTATCTCTTTACAGTCAAGACTTTGCTTAGACCTTGTGGTAATTCCAACATACAGATTCATCCAGCTGGATGTAATGTATGACTCATTCCATATGTCATCTTACATGTAGTAACAGCCTCCAGGGTTGTCAAATTAAATGGATTGATTAAAGTTGATGCAGCATCAAAGGCAAAATGCAAGATGATATTTGAATGTTTCTAGAAAGCTGAAACCATTCTTGATTAGACTTAAACAATCAAAAAGCTTGTTACCTGCTTCCAAACTCTAGAATTTTAAAGCCAACCCTATGATTTTTTGTCAACTTTTCTTTTTTAGAAAAATTCTTTGGTTTCACTTCATTATTTAAACATTTACTAACTACAGTTGAACTTTGATATCTCAAATACAATGGATATGTCAAAGTGATTTGTAAGTCCCAACCACTTATTTTTTAAGTATTTTACCCACGATATCTCGAATACTCGTATATCTCAAAGTTTTTAAACAGTCCAATCTAGTTCGAGATAACGAAGTTTGACTGTATTTTTTTTTTTTATAATAAAAATTGAAATGAAGCATTTTCCCTATCTATCAACATTTTGTTTAATCGGGTTAAAATAAGAAACTATGGAAAGCCAAATGGTTTCAATATTCTATCTATGTAATTGGTCTAATTAATGTGTATGGAAATTTTTCAAGGTGCCTTGAGCTGTTGGGATAGTTGCTCCTGCACCCATACTAGCATCATTAAGACAAGTGTGAAATTCTTGGGGTAATAAGAAGCAGGGATAGTGCAACGATGTAATCATTGCAGATGATTAAGATAAGATAGCTATTATATACATGTACATGTACATGCAAAGCTCCAAACAAATGCTATGATGTATTCCTTCCATATCAATTTTCAAATACAGTGCTCATGACATGAAATTGGACAATTTGGCTTTTTTGAAATAAATTCAGGAGTACCAAAATTTTCTTGAAATTTCATAAAATTCACAACTGTCAGAAAAATTTAAGCAATATTTTAAGATGTGCAAGGGATCCGTCTCGCAATTTTACATGGATACATTTAGTCTTTGCATTTTGTTTACTTCAAATGTCCAGAATACCTAATTATTGGAATTTTAAACAGTATGCAGTTCATAGCAGTTAACTATCTAGATACAGTTTAATTTGATAGCCATCAAATTCATTCCTTGAAATGATAAACTGACCATAAAAAGTATGGCACATTCTTCTTTGCACTGTTGCTCTTCCTTTACACACATTTGTATAAAAAAAAGCATTGAATCTTGATCTTGAGTTTCTGCACACTTTTATTCTTAATTTTTAAAAACTTGCATGTTTTTCCTCTGCTTTCAGACATTCCGCGCTCCATGCTGTCTTTGCTGAAGAATCACGTGTACCTGGTTACCTGTCTAGGTATATGCTGTGAGATAGCCATCGTCAGTGGCTTCGTCGTGTTCCTGCCCAAGTACCTGGAGACCCAGTTTGGCACCTCTACCTCAATGGCCAATCTCTTCACAGGTGAGAATCATTTAGAAAACCATTGATTAATCTGCAGGGGAAAAAGGAAGGTTGTTATTAAGGAACATACAAATTTTCTGCAAATTTTTCTGCAAATATGCATGATGTGATTGAATGAGGACTCAATTTTTTTTTTTAGCAAAATTTATGTAACAGCTGAAACAATAACTTTGTTCATATAATTGTTCACAAAAAACATTTTTTTGAAGAGAATTTTTTTTTAATATGACAGTACTTTACATTTTGAAATAGATTATATGTAGATACATGGACATTGAGGTAAATATGTGTATATAACATACCTTGGCCAATATTATGTTTACAACTGGCCATCTGCATTTGATCACTATCGCAGCTAGGTGTCAATGTTTCATTTATCACAGTTTTTGACTTATGTGTACATGTACATACATATATGTATATATTCAATAGATTATGTAAATTTTGTTAAAGATACACACAATTATAATTTGTAGTTGAAGAAAAACGTATCACTGCATGATAACATTCAAAATAAATACATGTACATTTTTCATGAAGATATGCAATCAAGTGAGTTAAAGGAAGCTGAAACAAGGTTGGATGATATTTGAAATACATGTAGTCCAATATTTACGCACAATATTTATGATAAGAAAATAATCTAAAGAGATCTTATAGTGCTGTTGTTAATTCTACAAGAAAAAGATGATAGAAAATGTGTATTTTGAGTTTACACTTTGCTGTTTTATTTTGATGATAAAATACATCGGAACCTGCTGGGATGATAATGCTAATAAAAAGGATGCTTCCTTAATTTCAGGTGCCATTGGAATTCCAGGGGCAGTAATTGGCATTTTGACAGGGGGCTTTCTCTTGAAGAGGTTCCAGTTAAAACCAAAAGGTAAACAATTTGTAAAATGTTTGGGAACTGGCCAAAACAATGCACAGGTACTCCTGCTTTGACCCAGACATCCGCCGGTTGCCCCCTGCTCTGTCTGAAGTCTTGATAACGTGATAGATTGGCAGATGATAGATAACCTTCTTACTAAACATGACCACCTACCACCTAAATTAGAAAGTTAATAATGAAAGCAGCAAGTCAAAAATCATTGTCACCATGCATGCTCTACTCATTTATGGACGTGATTATGCTCATTGCGGAAGACAAAAACATCCATGGTCACTCTTCCAATTTAGTACATGTACATGCATTGGATAATGGATATTATGAAACCTCAAATTAACCATAAACAAATCTATAAGGCCGAACACAAAATGTGTTTGTTACTGTTTCCTGTAAAAAAGAAGAAATTAAAAGGCTGGGTACCTGTAGGTTTATTTTTCATTTTTCAAACTTTTATTTTGATAAAAATTCGCACTGTATAGAAGAAAATATATGAAAATTGTTTTTGTGTAATATATTGACATGCAATATATCCTTTGTTCATTTAACTCACAGTTTATGATCTGATGATAAAAATGTTTAATATTTGAGATTCAGTTCTCTCCTAAGCTAACAGAAAAGTTGAGAGCTCAGAAATGTCCCCAGTTGTATGACATTCAGTGAAAAAATACTACAAGTATTACTTGCTTCATTAGATAACAACTAATTATGTTAATTACAGGCGCCATCAAGCTGACCCTGTTGTTGGATTCCCTGGCCCTGTTGGGGTTCTTATCCTTTCTGGTGCTGGGATGTGACAATCCAAAAATAGCTGGCGCTACCTTCCCATATCATGCTTCTGTTAATTTAAACAGGTAGGACAAGGCTCACCTTATAATCTAATGTATTAAGAAGAAGGAAAAAGTTTTTAAGTACAGAAGTATACTTTGAAAAAAAATGTGTTATAATTCTAGGTAGTTTTGCGAGATTATATTTAATATATGTATGCAGTAGGTGTTGTAGCTAAAATCAGTGCTGTGGAATGTAATAAGTATTGAAATCAATCCGGTTTTCATGATAAAAGATTACTCTCTTTACTCTGACATAAAAAATAACACTCTTAGCAATGTATTTATAAACAAGGCAAGTATACATGAATTTACTCTTATGAGAAAAATCACCGGATAGTTTGATGTATTCCATATTACAGGTACGGTGTACATATACAGTTAAATGTCCATTGTAATTGCTTCATATATATACTGGATATGACATTCACTACATCATTTTAGTTCCGAATTGGAAGAGTTTGAAATAGAAGCAAATCTGACGTCCACCTGTAACATAGGTTGCTCGTGTTCCAACAACCACCTGGAACCGATCTGTGGCATTAACGGCATTACCTACTTCTCTCCCTGCCACGCCGGCTGTACCCAGTTCTTCAGCCACATCACCACAGAGGAGAAAATGGTGGTACGTGCCTGCATTGCCTATAAAGTGAAACATGGTCATAATAGCAAAATAACAGTGATTGTAATTCATTACAATCATAATATATTATACTTGATAAGTTTATCTTTAAAAATACAATTTTAAGGTAAAGTGAATGAAACTGTGATTTCTAGTGTGTTCGCTATGACCATGTTTTCCTGTGTTTTCATGCTATCAATGTGTTAAGGATAATACTGCATTGATTCAAAGGTGATAGAATTTCTGTTTTTTATTTAATCAGCAAGGTAATGTTTTCCCAGTGATCATTATGAGTTTGTGACATTTTGTTTTGTAGAATTTTAGCGGTTGTTCCTGCATCATGGAAAACTCGAGTATTTCCCCAGAAGTGATAATGTCGCCAGTAGCAACCAGTGGACCGTGTAAATCCACCTGTCAGAACCTTCTTCCATTCCTTATTCTTCTGGTGGTCCTAACATTCACTGTGGCTGGCACACAGATGCCCCTCCTTATGATTACACTCAGGTGAGTAGATGATTGATGTATTTGAACTTCGCTCTCAGGATCAAAAGTTATAGAGTTGGAGCTTTGTTTCCAAAACTATGGAATTTTATATTTGATAAAAAAAATTATCGATTTTTTTTCAAAAAAGAATATTGGATATTTTTAGGTCTGTCCATGAAGAGGAGAGATGTTTTGCACTTGGTCTACAGTTTGTTATTTTGAGACTCTTTGGTACGTCAATAAGTATTACATAGAACTGTCAAGTTTCTGTTATGATATATTGATGTTTTATGCAGCCATTTTATATATGTCAAACATTCTCTTGATCATACATCAATATAATATGAACAGTACAGTAAAATATTTTTGCCAGCAAGAAGTGTTTTTTGATGTAGTAAAGGTAAGAAGTAATAGTCTTGATTGTATTTGATAAACTGATTTTTTGGTCTCCCTGCAGCCTACATCCCCTCTCCCATTATGTTTGGTAACACCATTGACACAGCCTGCTTACTGTGGAGGGACTGGTGTGGAAGCTCAGGCTCCTGTTCTATCTATGATATTGTACAGTTCCGATATCGTTATGTAGGTATGTATTAGATACAGTTCGATATCGTTATGTAGGTATGTATAAGATATTGTACAGTTCCGATATCATTATGTAGGTATGTATGAGATATTGTACAGTTCCGATATCGTTATGTAGGTACATGTATGTACAAGATATTGTACAGTTCCGATATTGTTATGTAGGTATGTATAAGATATACAAGTTTGTTAAAATCTTATTTGTAAATAACAGCTATTGCAACATGTTCATATCCAAGTTATGAAGGAAATGCATCACACATGAACTGTGACATTCTTTTTAAAATATTTTTATAGGAATTTCAGCTGGTCTGAAATTTATGGGGACTATGTTCTTCCTCGTTGTGTGGATTCTGATGCGGCGACAAGACCGACGAGATTTGCAGTTAAACCTCCCAGTAAGTTCAATACAAAAACACAAGGGCCTCTTTGTCTACTCATATCTCAACAGTCAGTTGAATTACAATGTAGGAAAGAGCTCTGTTGTGGAAGGATCTTTCATATAATAATTTCAGTCTAACGACCGTATTTTTGGTATGGTAGCGCAAGTTTGTTGAATTTTGAAAGCTCTCTCTCTCACGATTGATTCTTTTAAATTTCTTTCTAATCTTTGGTGATTTTTATAAAGTTTGGTTTAAACATTATTTATTGCTGAGATGGTGATAAAGTTCTGTAAACTTAGAACACCCTTTTGTAAAGTAGTGCAGGTTTGTTCAGTGTCCCGTGCCTCTCTATTATAGGTGGGTGACATGATGGCCTCAGTGAATTCCATTAACAAGTTAGACTTGGATTACCCCCAGCGCCACTCCCTCCCCCGGGGCAGTGGGGGACCCCAGAACCTCACCCAGGGCATGGAGGAGGACCAGCAAGCACCAAAGGAGTCCAGCCTGTGATATTGACTAAATCAAAACATACCCTCACTCCATATTGCCAATGTTTCACTTCTTGTTAAAATTTTAATTTTACATCTGTAATCATTGTTTGTATTATATATATATATATATGTATATCTATATCTCTATCACTCTTGTTTTCACCTGTATGTCCAATGATGCATATATATAAGTATATATTTATATGATTCACATTGTGGGTTTTTTTGTGTGTGTCGTGTGTGTGATGTTTTCAGTGTCAAGTGACGTTATACATATCTAGTGTAAATAAGATTTGGTCGTGCATAATACAAAGAGCTGGTATTTGGTTTTCAGAGTTGTGCGCCCTTGGTTAGATTTAAGAGGAAAGGATTTGTGATCAAAATTGTCTTGCAGTAACTGTACATATCTACAAGATGATAAATGTCTTGTTTTTAAATTCTGTCAGTTTAACTATGTTTCCACACCCTTTATTGTTCAAAGTGTTGTTGACAAATACTGTGTTTCATGTATCATATAACTTTATATCACTTTACGTGTGAGAACTGAATTGTAGCAAACCTTAAATCAGGAAACATAAGAAAATATTGATCTATATCAGGTTTTATTGAAATATCTGTAATTTTATTATATTGTATTAGAGACTAGATTATTAGAACTGTGACCAATATTGTTGATTTTTATTGAGTATGGTGATGGTTTTTATGCATAGGAAAGTTTATTGTAATAGCATAGAGAATAATCAGAAATTCTGATTCTGTAGAGAATTGCTTCTTAGGCTGTCCAAAATTTATTCTATGTTTGATATAAAATCTGTTAAAACTTTAACAAAAAACTTACACAAACAAAATTTTCAAACAAGTGATTTTTATTTATTTTCTTAATACAAATTTACAAATACTGTGAGTATCCAAGTTTCATGTACACTAGCTATCCAAAAATTTGTCCTGCCAGTTATAAAGACAATCTGAGTGATTATCTGTTATGTAATCCATAATTTGCTGTACATACTTTGTATTTCTACAGATTGTAGGATTTTTGTTGCAAAAAGTCAAACAGTTTGGACCTAAACCTACATGTTCAGATAATGTTAAGCATTGAATTAACTTTGGACAGCCTAATTGACTAAACAAAATGCATTCCAGTAATACATACTCTACATGTATTACTAGATACTTTACATGTATTACTAGATGATCTAAATATATGTATAAAATCAAGTGAATGGAAATACCATCCATGTTACATTCTTGTCTCAGGTCCAAGCAGGTGTTTTGGCTTTTTATTCAACTTTTAGTCCTTGGTCAACTTTGAATTGAAGTAGGTAAAAGTTTCCAATCATTATTTGTGGAACTATTTCCTGTTAATGGGTTTTATAAATTGAAAAAGTATGATTAATACTCCTTTACAGAAAATACTTTTAATAAAAGTCTTTAAGATACCCTTGAAGGATATTTTGTATTGTCCTCGGTATCTAGGACAGCAAATAAAACAGCATAATTAACAGTTGGAGTTAATACCCAAAGAATTTTTTCACCCATGTCTTTAATGTAAATGAAGCTAAGAGAAGTTTTTGAATTTTTTTGAATTTTTTAAAACTAAAATCAAGTTCAATATGTTGAGATATCTAAGAAACTTGTTCTTGGAAGAACCTGTGACAATGTACATTATAGCTATGATGAAGACAAATCCTCCAGTGCCCCCTATTTTGACCCCATGGTAAAGCAACCTTGGGTGGCAGCCTGCAATTAGTATACTCCAAAAATTTCAACAATGCAATATATATGTGTTCAAGGTGGAATACCAAATTTTGTAATCCCCAAATTTATCCCAAAAAGGTGTTCATAAAATATGCAGTGTAGAGATGTGTTTATTCAATCATTTTCGTTTTGTTAAGTTGCTTAAGGTTGATTTAAAATTAGTTCTATTTCATGGCAGTTAAGATTTATGCATTTATCCAATCATGAGAAAGTTCCAAAGTATTGAATCAGTCATTTGAATGACCTGAAAAGATGAATGAAATTGGAATTGCATCTCTTTTTTTGCCCTATGGTAGAAAGATTGACTTGATTTTAGAAATGTAATTAGATTTCTTCACGTGATGATTATTAAATGGTTTGACATTTAGAAAAAAAAATTAATTATCTGTTTAAGTATGGAAGCAGCATGAAAAATTGGGGACATTTTACCTTTCGATTTGCCAAGTTTTTTTTTATTAATATAGATTTTCAAGAACAGTTTAATTGATATATCAACAAAAGTTTTGCATTAAAATATATCAAGAGTTTGTGATATAATAAATTATTAAAATAAAATATTGTAAAAGTGATAATTCACGTGTATCATATTTTAATTATTATATTGTTGGATTAATTTTACATTGTTTTGTTGATTGATTAGATTTTAAAAACATTTTTAATTTACATTAATGTTATTTTTCTAGAAGCATAAATGTTACGCCATCAGGCAATTGATTTGCAAGGAAATTGTATTATATTGTTTTGCCATTGTCTGTGAAGGCTTGTATCTATCCTTGTGTAATGATGCTACATGTATGTAAATTGTGTCCCTTCAACTGTTCCCAAAGCAATGCAATTTTTTTTTCATTTCTTCTGTGCATTTGTTACGTAGTTTTCTTGTTCATTTTGAGTCAATTTTTCTCCCATAAAATCAGTTAATTGTTAAATAGTTGAATCAGTTAAAATTATTTATATATTGGTGTTCTGTTTTCCCACCAGTGATCCAATGTGATCTGTTTTGAAATAAAATCCAGACAATACCTCTGTGTTTTGCGTTTTCAATGTTTATAAAATATTATGCTGTTTTTTTCCATATAACTAGATATCCATAATTTAACGTAGTACTGACATCATTTCTATATCAGAATTCTATTGACACAATAGCGAAACAATGAGAGTTGTCTGAGGTTATATCATTCGTAGTATGAAATACGATGTAGAAAGTTGTACTTATAACGTTTAAGATAAACAGATGGGCTTATACCTAGAAATTCATAGCAGTCCTTGCAATTTGAATAGGTATGGTGGATTAATTATTGCTCAATGAATTTAATAGCAAAATTGCTTTTAATGCACATTTCTTTCCCTCTAAAATCCAGAGCTTCAATAAGACGACGAATTAATCCAAAACGCTTAACTACGTGTATGACGTATCAGAGTATGGTTGTGGCTTACGCTGCATGTAGTAAAAATCCACCATAAAGCAAAGCTTGTAGAAATAAATGCCAGAAACTGGTTTATATGTGTAAATGAAAATCAAAAGTATAATTCCATTTTACATCAGTCTCAAAAAGTCACGTGTGAATGTTTACTAATTATATTTTGTAATAGCATAGTTTGATGACAAAAACAACACTGCCTCAACATGAAACTCACAGATTCACATTGTTGTAAATATTAGTAATCAATGGTTAACATGGGCATTTCAAATATTTGACCATTTTTAATGTCGAAAGTCAAGCTACAACTGAGATTGTGTTATGTAAACAAAGCTCGTGTAATTTTTATTTTTATTTTTTGTTGAGTTTACAAATAATGTGCTGTATATAAATAACCATATCTTAAACATCTTGACTCGTGAGTAACAAAATAAACTGATTGTGTTCATAAATAAATATATCAGAATAACACAGCAATTTGAACGAAACCTTTTTATACATGTACCAATATATCATGAGTCTCAAACTTTGATTACAAAGAAAAGAAATATCTGAACTCTAAATCATGCTTATGCTTGTAATTAGACAAATAACATATAAATGACTGTAAAAAAAATACATGTACTTACAAAAAAACCTCCTATAGATTAGAGGTCTACTAGATTCGAATACTACTAGATTAGAATACTACTAAGTATCTTGATTAATCACAAAAAAGCTTGTCTACGTTGTCTACCATGTTATAAATTTAAAACGAACATTATCAATAAACACCCATACCAGTCATTATAATGTAATATATCTACGTGTATATAAATATATATCCTTGTTCATGAACAGCTGGGTTTGCTTTCATTGAAAATAGTATAAATATATGACTGATTCACCTATTCATTCATGCTAACTGTGTTCACATTGAAAGACTGAAAAGTAACATGGCCACCAGCACAGTTGTAAAGATCTTCACTTTCAGTGTGCTCCTTGCAATAACAACAGGTATGTTATGCCATTGTCCTTCTAATAATATCATATACTAAAATTCCAATACTACTACAGGTATATTTATATTTTGAAGAACGACTTTCAGGTTTTTTTGTGTTATCTTCTGAATTATTAAAAGGGCATGGTCACGATTTTGGTCAAATTTTATTTTTCTATTTTTAGTGTTTATAATGCTTTAGAAATGCATTTCTAATTATCAACCACAATTTGAGTGTCAGTCGTAGATACAGAGCTCACAATTCTTCGAGATGTAATCAAGGCTCGTGCCTTGTTTTTGTTTACATTGGTTGAATATACCGGTAAAAGTTCTTTTTCAAGCTAATTTCTCTCTTTTCTAACTCGTTTTAAGCATAAATAAATAGTTCCTAGCGTTTATTACATTCATTTTGGGTCAAAAACTGGAATCTTTACCTCAACATTCAAAACGTAAATAAAGCTTTGTTTACATGACAAGGAATCGTGAGTTCTATAACACGACGGCTGACACTCAAATTTTGGTTGACCATGAGAAATACCTTACTGAAGCATTGTAAACATTAAAAACGGAAAGATAATGTTTTACCAAAATCGTGACCATGCCCCTTTAAGTGCCCTTTTTTTCAAAACTTGATTTATATTTTTCATGATTTCTTTTTGTAACAAATGATTATAATAATTGTAGCGCTAACTGATGATGAAATAGCACAAGCAGCGTGCGCAGCGATTGTTCCCGGTGGTTTTGTGTCCGCCGTACGGAAACCGTGCAATAGAAGAAACAACCCATCCTGTAATACACTTTGTAGAGATGCCGCCTGCAGCATGAGGGCGATTTATGGAAATCAAGGATCAACATCGTAAATGTTTAATACAGTTTTACTCTTTTTGTAATTAGGATCTTATAATGTTTGATTTGGCGATATTATGTACATGTATTAAAAAAAGAAGTAACATTTACAAACAAGTTGATAAAACAGGACTATCAACAGTCTCGTTTGAAGTCATCTTTTCGTAAGTTCTATGTCGATACAACGACCTTATCAGCAAATACAATCTTCCACTGGGTCGCATGCTGACTGACGTTTTTCATACTAATTGTTAGACCATAATTAATCACCTCATTGTCTACGGACTTTTCCGTTTTTTTCCCCGATTACGACAAAGAGCACACGGCGGGTGTGACCGGTCAGCAGAGGATGCTCACTCCTCCATGGCACCTGATCCTACCTCTATTTTTTTTAAGAGGTCCGTGTTTGCTCTGCTCCTGTTTTGTTATTTTCCTTTGGACTTTTGAATTTGAACACTGTTCGTTATCACCACATGTCATTTAAAAAAGAGATATGAAAATTAAAAAAAATAAACAAGTAAAGAAAAAGAAATATCTTTTTTCAGCGATGGATTTCTCCGTCTATTGCAAATGAATAATTTATTTTTATTGTTCCAGGGGAACCTGCTTCCAAGCATTTCACATTTATCCCAGGCGTAATACTTTGAAAGACTCGGACATGGGCAAAGCACTCATGGCTATGTGTAAATACGACAGCAATGGTTGTAAGAGTACCCGTTGTGGTCCCAATTTCTGTTGTTGCAAAGCATAACATGGCAATATTGGTTTAAATTGTTTAAAACATTGAGAAATTGTACATGTATATGTAGTTGTCGGGAATAAACAGTCAAAATAAAAAGAAATGTTTTTGATATCACCAATGATGAATTTCTTCAAACAAGATCATTGCACCATTGGCCCTGCGAAATCGAGTTATTGACAGAAATTGTCAAAATTAAGATAAATCATACTTCCGTCTGTTAAAGGAAATGAATTCGAGCACTATCGGAATCTATGGGTGTTCCATAAAGTAAACACGTGGGTTCAACGGTGTTATGTATAGAGAAGCCTGTGGGTTCTTACTGTCCTTTACAAAAATTAAGATTATCGGAAATCAAAATTTGTACATGACAATTAATTATCCTTTCCCGGAATTTCCGCAAGGATTTTGCCGACAATGTCCAGTCCAGAAAGGTTTGGGAAGATTACCGACAATAAAATTAGCACCACCAATAAAGACCACTGTACAGCTCGATCGACACTCGGCTGTACTATAACCCGATCGACACTCGGGTGGTAGCCCTCTCTATGGTAAAAGTAACTGAGTAAAGTCCAATCAGCGTTTCAACATTTATTAAGGATCTGACAGAAATTTTGATACAGATCGGTGATATCGGGACGACTGTCCGATTCCGACTGATATACAAAAGAATTTCAACAGTATATAAAACCAAAATTATGTAACATGTGTAAAACGATAAATGAATAATAGTTCAGACCATGACACCTGAGTTAATCCCTAAGTAAATTACATAGCCAATTAATCCCCTTTGGACTATTTAATGCCCGCATGTGATTCTAGCAGTATAAAGATGACAGGTGAGGAAATTCAATTATCTGAAACTAAGACATTTGACGTTTTTACTATCCTGAACTTAAATAAACGAGTAAATGAGATTAACTAGCATTTGAATCTAACAAAAAGCGTTCCTAACAATAATCATATTCAAACCCTGAGAAAGTATTTTAATTAAAATCGCGCTAAAAATTAGAAGAAAAAAAAATAAATAGAAGTAAAATCTTTGACACGATAACCTGTCCTTTACAAAAATTTAGATTATCGGAAATCAAAATTTGTACATGACAATTCCTCCCTGCTACAAAAAGTTTGGTCCCCAAACTTAACTAGATAAATTTAAACTCATTTTACACATGCCGCATTTAAATGAAACAGTTTCCTTAAAATTAATTAAAGCAAAACCATATTTTACAGTCAACAATACAAAAAGACTAAATGGTTATTGTTATATCGTCAAGATTTTAGCACAAAGTCAAGTTAGAATTTCTTTATCCGCCGATGTTCTTTACGTAAAAAATCTCTGTCGATCTCCGATTCTGTTCTGCATACACAATTTCTTTTAATAGAACGCAAAATGATATGTTCCATTTCATAACTGCCCAGAAGCCACTGGTACTCCGAAATTATAGATCGCATTTTCCTACCGTCCGAAAAAACGCCACTTAAACACACGGTATAAAATTTGATTTTGTCGTCTTTATCTTCTAGTTCCAAGGAAAGTTGTTTCACTTTTGAATCTAGTCGCAAGTTGTCCGTTTTCAAAGTCGCGATAGTTTCTTGATATTTCTTCATATTTGCTTTTAAATCTAACATGAAAACAGACTTGTCACTAAAACATTGTTTAAAAGCGGCGTCACTTAACTTGGAAAACGGAAGTGCCCTGACGAGTGACTTTCTTTCGTTGTGTTCTCGGAGTCGCTGGAAATCTCGATATCTTTTCGATTCAGTTTTATATACAGTACGGGATCCAATGTTTCCGCACGCTCTGCCAAAATGTCTTTCCTGTCCACATCGGTGACATCGTTTCTCCAAAGCGTTGCAGGCGTTGTAATGCCGTCGGTTACATCTACTGCACACCGGCACTGAAAATTGCCACTGTGGTTGGAACTGCATGTCAGTCCATGTTGAGGCTGTTGGACCTGGTAAGTTGAGATATAGGGGAAAACTCGCTTGGCCAGAGGTCAGTGGATCGTACCCGGTTATCTGCACCAATTATCCTTTCCCAGAATTTCCGTAATGATTTTGCCGACAATGTCCAGTCCAGAAAGGTTTGGGAAGATTACCGACAATAAAATTAGCACCACCAATAAGGACCACTGTACAGCATTTATTAAGGATCTGACAGAAATTTTGATACAGATCGGTGATATCGGGACGGCTGTCCGATTCCGACTGATATACAAAAGAATTTCAACAGTATATAAAACCAAAATTATGTAACATGTGTAAAACGATAAATGAATAATAGTTCAGACCATGACACCTGAGTTAATCCCTAAGTAAATTACATAGCCAATTAATCCCCTTTGGACTATTTAATGCCTGCATGTGATTCTAGCAGTATAAAGATGACAGGTGAGGAAATTCAATTATCTGAAACTAAGACATTTGACGTTTTTACTATCCTGAACTTAAATAAACGAGTAAATGAGATTAACTAGCATTTGAATCTAACAAAAAGCGTTCCTAACAATAATCATATTCAAACCCTGAGAAAGTATTTTAATTAAAATCGCGCTAAAAATTAGAAGAAAAAGAAAATAAATAGAAGTAAAATCTTTGACACGATAACCTGTCCTTTACAAAAATTTAGATTATCGGAAATCAAAATTTGTACATGACATTACCATGAAGTACACGTATCAACCACTTCTGGCCCCGGGCCATAAAACTTAGACGAGCTCGCTTTTGATCTCAGTCTCACTTTTTTACTATATGTTCCTTTTGTTAAAGTGAGGCTGAGATCAAAAGTGAGCTTTATGGCCTGTTTGTAATAGTTCGAGTTCCCAGTTTGGACGACTTTGTCACCTTGTTTAATTTAATCAAAGCTGGTTTAGTATTTGGTATGAATAAATATATAACATCGGTACTTAGATTTTTTCTAAATCCTATTCTTTATTATAAATGTTTTCTGTTGAAAGTATAACAGAATATTTTGTCTATGATTCTGATTACTAAAATCTAAGGGTCTTCATTCAATTACGTGTACATACTGGGTATTTACTTTTTTGCCTAACTTTGCAACACATTGTTTAGTATGTTAAATTAAATATTTCATTATGTTGCTTCTTTCCACTTTGATGAGAAGAGTAAAATAAAATCAATCAAATTAAAAAATTAGAACCGTATCAAACAATCAGTGTTTTTAAATACTGAAATATTAATCTTATAAAAAGATTAATTTACACACATCTATCATATAGAGGAATGTAGCAATAAAGCTTGATATATTTCTGCAAAGCAGAAGGATCTGATGGCTTCATTAGAGTTTAAAATCTACAAACCTTTTAAAAGTCTAATTTCATTGTTTCGCTATTATAAGCATTAAAAGATAATCTATAATTGCCATCTTAGAAGATTTACTTTTTACCAGGAAATGTCTCTAGAATTCGGAGGATTTAGGGGGTTTTATCTTTTTGCCCCCCCCCCTCCCCAGTTGTAACTTTATTATTTCGTTATTATAATCAGAAAAATAATATAATTTACCATGCAAAGTCTCAAGATTCCCCAGACCCCTTGCCAAAAACAGGCCGAGTTAACTTAATGTAGAAACGGTCACTTGGGTAGCCTATAAAAAGTTCAATGAAATTGGATTTGCATACCATTTTTTACTTGTTTTATAACAGGGACATTTGTTTAGTTTCACAAATAGAACTAGATTGTTTTAAATGAAGATTATCAAATGATTTAACTTGCGGAATTATTCATGTTGCTTACAATATTTGACTTATCTGTATCAGTATGAGACCAGCATGAAAACTTAAGAACATTTTAACGTGGTGATTTGCTTATTTTTTTAAAAAAAATAATAGACTTCCAAAGATTTGTTTGAATAATTTCTCTACAAAATTTGTGCATTAGAAAATGTCGTGTTCGTGCGTAAAAGTTTTCACGAAAGTAAAATTTATTTGTATCATACATCAATTATTGTATAGTTGGTTGAATGTAAAATAGTTTTGTTGATTGAAGATCTAAAAATCCGTTTTATTTTATATCAGATATGGTATTAGTTGAATGAAGCTCTGTCAATAGATATGGTATTAGATGAAGGAAGCTATGTCAATGTCTTGAACAATGATTAATATCCTTGTGTATGATGCTACATGTATGTATATCCCTCAACTCAAAGCAACGGAAAATTATTTTCTTTGCTCTGTGCATTTGTTACGTAATCTTATCAGTCTTCTTCATTTTGAGTCAATCTTTCTCCAAATTAATAAGTTAATTGTTTTAAATTGAATCAGATCCAATATGATTTGTTTTGAAATAAAATTGAATAATACATTTGTTTATGTGTTTAAAATGTAAGACCTTTTATTTTAAATACATTTTAATAATACTATGCTGATGCTATAATTGCTAATAAAAATTGTCTATATCAGATTTCTGTGAACTAAGTAAAAAGGAAAAATATAAAAAATGACGGTTATTTGATGTTTTATTGCTTCGTAATTGCGGTAAAGGGGCTTTTAATTAAAAAAAAGATAATAGCGACTTTTGAATAAGGTATGTGTATAATCACTCAAATTATGCATTAAGGATTGATATAATTTTCTTTGGTTTCAAATCTCCATTTTAAACTTCAACAGTATTAGAACCATTTTAACAAGACCTTGGACTTTAAGTAAGACGTAACTATCTTTTTATTGCATCAAAACAAGTTAAAAATGACGCTGGTTTCGAGTGAAATATGTATAGATTACGCAGCCTTCGCTCAAAAGCCAGACAAATCTTGTTGATTTCAAAGAGCCATGGCTGAGTGGCTAGCAATGAAATAGACAGGCCTATGTCCCATTGCTATTTGACACAACTACCCAAAGTCCAAGCTCTTGTTAAAATGGTTCTACATTTATGTTTTAGAACAGTGCAGTTGCTACATGTAGGATTAACAACGCGCTTCTTTTCATACAACTTTGATCACTATATATATCCAGCACTACATTAAACATCACATAGAAGAATAAGCCGGTCGACTACAAAATGTTTTCCAGTTACTACACATACCTATAAATATGTTTAATTGTGGTATCTAGTTCTTTTATTGACAATTGTGCATACGTCTTAACAAATAAACACCAACAAGTATATTGATCATCAAAACATATACTTAATATAAATATATATTTATTTCCTTCAGAAAAAAACAGGTGGGTTTTCTTTCATTGAAATAGTATAAATATGACTGTTCCACCTATTCATACATGATAACTGTGTTCACATTGAAAGATTGAAAAGTAACATGGCCGCCAGTACAGCGGTAAAGTTCTTCACTTTCAGTGTGCTCCTTGCAATAACAAAAGGTATGTTATGCTTTTGTCCATCCAATAATACTCTGTACTATAATTTTGAAGTTAACTACTACATGTATATTTATATTTTGAAGAATGACTTTCAGTTTATCTGAGGTATGTTCCAAAAATAATGTAACATGGCTGTTTTAACCCATATCTATTAATCTTTGACCCTTTTATTCGTCCCTGCCCTACAAAGGTACCCACCCTTGGCCTGGAAACACTGCTTTAGACGACCAATCCACTTCTGGAAACATTTTCATACTCCACAATAGGGGCACCCATCATATACCTGTACTGATAAATTGCAGACCCAAGGACAGTTCGTAATTTTAATCTTTTCCCAGATAGGTGGAATTTAAGTTGGGGAACAGAAAGAAGTCGAACGGGGCTAAATCTGGGGGTGAGGTAGGACAGTAACCTTTTCCGCCTGCAAATACTCGGTCACAATGCGTGCTTTGTGTGCAGGCGCATTGTCGTGCAAAAGTCGAAAATACTTTATACCCGTTTTGGGGCGACGAATTTCCTAATATTTCTTCAGTTTTTTAATAACATTTTTTAGATGTTATTGTTTTGCCCTTTGGCACAGGAATTTGCATGACAGGGCCTTTATTGTATTATAAATAACATATAAAACCTTCTTCACAGTTCGTTATCTTTTAGCAATACTATGACGTTTTGTATTCTTTGATGCCTAGATTCTTTTATAACTCATACGTTTTGGTTAAAAATAGTATACCCAGGTCTCATCACCAGTAACTAAATTATCAAACGTATTTTTCGTATATTTTGGATACAATTGTATAGATTTCTTTACATTTTCAACACGAACTCTCTTTTGTTCATCGCTAAGTAGAGGAAGTATCCACCAAGCGTTTATTATTCTCTTTAGATTGTTTTCTTCAAAATACCATGAACACATGCTAATGACAAGCTTGTCTTCCGAGCCAACTGCATTACGGTATATCTTGCGTCTTTCTGAAAGATTTGGTTGATTTGTACGATGTTATTATTGGTTGTAACTGTTGCAGGGCGACCTTGGCGAGCAGCATCTTTGAGGTGTATGTAACCTGTTTAAAATTAACTAACATAAAACAGAACTATTAGACATTTGACCATTCCCGTAGATATCACAGACCTCACGATGAATATCTACGGGTTTAATGCCAAGTATAAAGACCTACCTTTTATTTACATGCAGGCCCTAACAAGTGCAATATTCGCTCTTTTTCCAGTCATTTTGAGTATAGTGTACTGGATACGCTATAAAGCAAATTTACACTGTAGTTAAGCCAGTAAAATTGTGAACGTGAATTTTTCATCCACTACGGTTCAGTGATCAATATAACGTGTCAAATATGTGGTTAAGGTAAGATATTTACACGATTTTGATTTGAAGGTGAAATGACATTTTTGGAACACTCCTCGTATGTGACCTCCAAAATCAGTAAGTGCATTTTTTCTCTTTTCTTTTTCTTCGAAACTTGGTTTGTATTTTTCATGATTTCTTTCTGTAACAAATGATTATAATAACTGTAGCACTCACTAATGATGAAATAGCACAAGCAGCGTGCGCTGCGATTGTTCCCAGTGGTTTTGTGTCCGCCGTTCAGAGAGCGTGCAACATGAAAAGCAACCCATCTTGTAACACACTTTGTAGAGATGCCGCCTGCAGCATGACAGCAATCTATGGAAATCAAGGATCAACATCGTAAATATCTAATTCGTCTTTACGCTCTTTTTGACTAAGATTTTTATAATGTTTAATTTGGCGATACTATGCATTAAAAATAAGTAACATTTAATAAAAGAATTATGAAAATTAAAAAGAAGGGGGTCAAGAAAAATAAATCTCTTTTTTCAATGATGAATTTCTCAGTGTATTTGACCAATGAATATTTTTTTTTTATTTTGCCAGGGGAACCTGCTTCCAAACTTACCGCGGTCGTATTCATATTTACCGCGGTCGTAATACTTTGAAAGACTCGGATAATGGCAAAGCACTCATGCCTACAATTAAATTCGGTAGCAATGGTTGTAAGAGTACCTGTCCTAATTTCTGTTATTGTAAAGCATAAAACTGCGCATTATTGTATTCAATTTATTAAAAAATGAAGAAATTTACAAGCATTGTAATTATTGAAAAAAAAGTCAAAATTATAATAAATGTTTGTTGATATCATTTTCTTCAAAGAAGACCATTGCACTACTGGTCCTGCAAAAAGTGAGTTATTAACAGTGGCACATCGAAAGGGCGCCCCGAACATTGTTGTCAAAATTCAGATAAATCATACTTCTTTTTGTCATACGAAATGAACAACTCGTGTGGTCCAACAATGCTTACTATTAACATTGTCGGAACCTACAGGTTTTCTCCAGACCCCTGCCTACAACTGGCGCAGGTTAACTTAGTGTAGAACGGTAACTTGGGTGACCTATAAACAAATCAACGAAATGGGAATTGCATTCCAATTTTTCACTTCTTATATTGAAGAAAGATTGGCTTGATTTCAGAAATATAAATAGAGCTAGGGCTTCAAATGATGATAATAGGATGGTTTTACATGTTGAATTATTCATGATGATTGCAATTTTAATTATCTGTATTACATGTAGTATTGGACCAGGATGAAAAATTACAGATATGTGTCTAGTTTTTTTTAAATAGACTTTCAAAGAACTTGTTCAATTAAATTATCTACAAAATTTGTGAATGCATTAGAAAATATTCAGTAATCAAGAATAATTTTATAAATATTTCATTTCTAAAAATTATTACCTAATAATTGCGCAGTGGGTTAGAGCGTTCATGACGAATCCGTAAGTCATGATTCGTACCCCGCTGGGGCTTTTATAATTTTTACCTTTCCCAAAAAAAAAACCGTATTTATTGTTAAAATATTGTAAAATTAGAAATTTCTCAACCAGTAAAAGTATTTTGATTATAATGTATACATTAATCCACGTTAACAGCGGCAGATGTCCTATATACCACCTTAAACAAATGTTATTTTATATGCATGGACGTTTTGCCATCAGGAAACAATTTGCAAGAAACGGTATTACACGAATGAAGCTCTGTCAATGTCTTGGAAGAATAATTTATTTCTTGTGTAATAATGCCACCTGTACATGTACGTATATCCCTTCAACTGTTCTCAGAGCAATTTCTTTGTTCTGTGCATTTGTTACGTAATCTTATCAGTCTTCTTCATTTTGAGTCAATCTTTCTCCAAAATAATAAGTTAATTGTTCATTGGATCAGATCCAATGTGGTCTGTTTCGAAATATCAAAGAATACCTTCGTTTTTGTGTTTTAGATGTGAACCTTTTATTTTATGTACATTTAATAATACTATGCTGATGCTATTGCTAACAAAACTTGTCTATATCAGATTCTGTGGACTTAGTTAAAACGAAAAATATAAACAATGACGGTTATTTGATGTTTTATTGCTTCGTATCAAGGGCCATTTTTTTTTAAAAATAGCGGCTATTGGATAGGGTATGTTTCTAAGCACGCGTTAAGGATTGATAGCATTTTCTATGGTTTTAAATCTCCATTTCAAAATTAAACAAATTTGTGTTTTAGAATGGTGCAGTTGCTACATGTAGGATTAACAACGCGCTCCTTTTCATACAACTTTGCACTAAAGATATCAAGCACTACATTTAACATCGCATAAACGAATAAGCCGGTACACTACACAATATTTTCCAGTTACTACATATACCAATAAATATATATTTAATGGTGTAGTCTAATTTTTATTGACAATTGTGCGTATTTCTTGTTATGTATATTAAAAACGAATAAACACCTACATGTAAATTGATCATTACATTGTAATATATATCTTTGTTTTTTAGGAAAACAGCTGGGTTTTCTTTCATTGAAATTGTATAAATATATAACTGTTACATATGTTCATGCATGATTACATGTACTGTATTCACAAAGAAAAATTGAAAAATAACATGGCCACCAACACAGCGGTACAGTTTTTCACTTTCAGTGTGTTCCTTGCAATAACAACAGGTATGTTTTGTTTTTGTCCATCTAATAATACCATGTACTATAATTCTATAATGTTATCTACTACATGTATATTTATATTTTGAAGAACGACTTTCAGTTTATACAAGGAATGTTCCAAAAATAATTAATCTGTTTTTTTAGTTCCTACTTCAAATCTAGGATTACAGATAAATTTTTCATGATTTCTTCTTTATGTAACAAATAATTATGATAATTGTAGCGTTAACTGATGATGAAATAGGACAAGCGGCATGCGCTGCGATTGTACCCGGTGGTTTTGTGGCAGCCATTCGGAGAGCGTGCAATAGGAAAAACAACCCATCCTGTAACACCCTTTGTAGAGATGCCGCCTGCAGCATGAGAGCAATCTATGGAAATCAAGGATCAACATCGTAAATAACACACACCCACACACCCACCCTCACCACCCACCCACCCATATATATATATATATATATATATATATATATATATATATATATATATATATATATATATATATATATATCTGTGTGTGTGTGTGTGTGTGTGTGTGCGTGTGTGTGTTGGTGTGGCACACTGTTTGAGTTAGAATTTTAAAGAAGCCGAGTACAATTCTAGTGCATATGACTTTTTATTTTTTATTTCCATGCAGTTAATGATGCGACGTTAAAACTTTCTATAAGATTGGGGGTTTTTATTCGAATTCAAAATCTACGTCACCCGAAACTCTCATGTGGTCAAAATGTGTGATTTTTTAACTTTTATTGAGAAAAAAAAACAACGTTAAAGTAGTCCTTACATGATATTTCAGTCGTTTTAACATTATAACGAATCATTTATTTTGTATTTTGCCAGGGGGACGTGCTTTCAAGCATTTCACATTTACCGCAAACGTAATACTTTGAAAGACTCGGACATAGGCAAGGCACTCATGGCTATGTATAAATACGAAAGGGCTAGCGATGGTTGTAAACAGACAGGTTGCGGTCCCAATTTCTGTTGTTGCAGAGCATAAAATGCGGTAGTATTTTATGCCCTCATTTTGTTTGAATATTTTGAATAATCGATTTTTACAAGCGTTGTAAATATCAGAAATAAACAATCAAAACAAATAAATGATGGCTTATATTATTGATGTGTAAAATTCCTGTATTTAGTTAATTGGTAGTAATGACCATGCAAAAAGAGTAGTGGTTATAAACGCGTTGTTAAGTCTTGTCTAAGGTTATATTCTATTTTGACCTTACCGAGGACTTAGCGTTCTTGAAACCCTAACTGTGAATGGGTTTATCACTTCACAAAGACTGATGTTTACTACATGTATCTTACAGAAAATCCTCTGAGTGATGGTTATCAAGAAATTGAAAGTTTGCAAATATGTTCTAAATTATCCTCTATGTATCCAAGACAGCCAAATAAAACAGCATAAATTAACAGTTGGAGTTTGGCAAAAGCATCCATTTCCAGACCCGTCCTAGATAAAAAACAAAACCCACGAAAATGTATTTTAATTTTCTTTAAGAGTTGGGTTTAATCTGTTGAGATATTTAACAGAGCTTGTTTATTCTGGAAGTATGTGACAAACCTTGAATATTAGGCATTTCTCTTTTCTATACTTAAGTATAATAGTTTAGAAAAATCATATATAAAAAATATAGTTAAATATCATGGGTAATTTGTTCACCATCAAACTTCCTCAATCTTTTTCTTATATATTGGCCATTTATGATTTTCCAGGTCCACCAATAATTCTCGATGTATTAATGTATTATCTGTATGTACATGCATACTGAGACACCAAATACCGTGTATGGTTTGCTTCAACCTCTTTGATTATTTAGTCTTTAGTAATTTTATTGCCAAAATTTAGCAAAAGTTAAAAATGCATAAACTGATAAACGATCATCTTGTCTACCACCCCGCCTTTGTCGAAAGAACTAACATAGTTTAACCAATTTGAGCCACACATAGGACTGCATTACATTGAAATGTAATCCAGTTACAGAAACATGTACAAAAATTAAAACAATACAATGTTCTATGTACAAACTTTCAAGAGTATAAAATTTATACATAAATTGAAAGAAATGAAAAAAATAATCTAGTGTTCTTCAATATTTTCTACTATTTATGAGTAAAATATCGACAGAACCAAGATTCAAGAGGCCTTTGGGGAAAATTAGTGACTTAGATGCAGCCCCCCCCTCCCCCCCCCAAGGCGCCATTCATTCTAACGCATTCATTTTGTTTTTGATCTTGTTGTACGAACGTTAATATTGCCTAAATAAATGAAATATATTAGAGTTTGATAGGAAAATTGATTATTTTTTTTTTAAAATAAAAACAGGGATTTCAATCCACTACATTGTTGCATAATTTGTCTATCTATCAATATAAATAAAAAGAAATGAACTAAAATAAGTCTATATGAGATAGTTTAATGTTTGGTTAACTTATTTGCCTACAAATGGGCCAGTGGGATCCACTTGAGGCGTGTACTTGGGATCGATACACATCCAGTGTCTGTTGTTACAGGCAACCGGACAGCACTTTAGTTTGCCCTTGCAGTCTGTGTCAAACTCGCACTCGTTTCTACAGCGTCCTAGAATGTTTACATCCGGGCATGAGCCTTCTTTCACACCAGGTTGCCCTAAAAGACAAATCATGGGAACACATATTCCAAATTGTCTGACCAGATTTCCTACATATGTATCTATGTTGCTAATGTAGACACTAGCATGCTCTTGTTTGCCATTGCCAATACTGTGACATCAACTTTCATGAAGGGCAATTTTCGCGGATTGTCATTTTTTAACTGGTTCACGGGGACGTTACATGTATTTCGTGGAATTACATACTTGTAGGATATATCAATTGATACCGTGTTTTACAATTTGTTGAGTATTTAAACTTGTTGGTTATTGGGACCAAAAAAAAATCACAAAAATTGCGCCATCAGGAATTCCGATAATTTCACAGTGATCATACATTGCCAACTTTCGCACCTCCGAGATCATTACTGTTCTTGAAATAAAATAACATAAAAACTCACTGCATTGAAGAATATAATACGTTCATTTTTAAATATATACACATGTATTTCAAATTTTAAAATATTCTACATATTTAATAAAAAAATGTAGCATACCATATATTTTATCTATAACCATTGCCAGCAGCACAATTCTCAACACGGCTGACATTTCTGAAGGTGAAAATGTTACAAAAGGTTAGTTATTAATTAACTATTAATTATAGTTAATTATTAAGTGATATTGTCAGAAACCAACCTTTTTTGATTCGAGATACGCGGGAGTGACTCGCAATACATTATAGTAATAGTGTCATAGAGCACCAAATTAACACAGTTCACGTGCAATTAGTGCATTATAAATGAGCCAAATGCTCTATAGAAAATGGGAAAAGAGGAAATAAAGAATCAAGGTTATAAAATTATACCGCATTTCAAAATGAGAAACGTCGCACTGAAGCTATCATTTTAATAAAAGAACGTCGTTTTGTATATTCGCTTTTATTTTTTACATGTCCAATTTGTACATTACCATAATAAAGATTTATCCAATCTGCATTTTAATTCAAAACTTCAAAATAAAAAAGTGCCTTGTAAAAATAGGTTAAAGGGAAATTGAATCTTGAAGTTAGTAAAATTCAGACACTAAGTTTCAAAAGAGAAAATAGTCGCTCTGAAGCTATCATTCTTATAAAAAAAATTCAAGTCAAGAGGGCTGGATGGTCGTGGCCATGTTTAGACTATATTAGCCTCCTTAAAAAGAAGAGCTTTGTACAAAGTAATGGCAAAATATTGAAATTTCAATGCTAAAATGTAAGAATATTATTCTTTACTAATTGATAGTATATAGATAAAATCATATCTGAAAATTTAAGGAAGATCTGATGGTTAATTTGTTGACCATCCAGCCTTCTTAATGTATAATTATCTAAGTAATCTTTTAAAAATGTCATTAATTGGTGATATGATTAAAGTAAAATATCATCGCGTACAAAGTACGTGAACGTGTTGTATATGATCTGAGTTGGTCTGAGCGAGTTATGACAGGATCAGATTGTAATCTGGGTATTAGAAAACAGTCTGTCAAATGAAATATCACATAGCTAAATGCATGTGTTTTTAAAATATTATAAAATATCAAAATATATAAAAGCTATGTTATATAAAAGTGTATGGAATTAAGCTATGAATGGAGGGTTTTCATTTTATTGAAATAATAAAGAATAATAAAAGAATAATAAATAATAATAAAAGAAATAGACTAATTTATCATCTTTTCTGTTCATAACAAAAAGAAAGCCGTTTAAAAATGAGACGCAACAAGAAATTGGGATGCTTGGCTGTACTGTGTTTAATATTTCATGGCAGGTCATAACAAAAGTTCAATTACAGGGAAATGTGAACAGTATTTGATAACAAATTGAAAATTAGTGGAAAAGTGTTTGGGTGTTGGGAATTAATTTATATCGAAAAAATAACACATCTCATTTTCATATATACATGAATTCTTTAAACTCACTCTGATGTGCCCCCATACGAGGTGTTGTTAGATCTTGTATTATGATTTAAAAATGGTTCGAACGCAAGTTCTAACACCTTACTAGGTTCTTACCATAATTAATTACCACTGTTTGTGTATTCAATATTAACATAATTGTACAAGAGTACATATATATACATAAACAAGTTTTTTCGAGGCAGTGATAATAAAAAAAAAATTATCACATTCTCTTATAAATCGTTGAACAGATGAAAAGATATATCTATTAATTTTGACATTCTGCGACCCATCTTCATAGAAAAGTAGATGAGAATCAATTTTTAAAGACATGTATAAACAATTCATTATCTCATTCACTGTACTCGTTGCATAAAATCAAATAATAAGAATACTCTGGTATGCCGGTAATTCACTTTTGCATTTGGGACTCTTAATTTTTTTCTTCTGAATAATTGCACTTATGTATAAGATGAAGTTTGTCGTAACAAATATCCTGACAGGATCAAACAGTTCTTTATATCTCAAATAAGTACAATAGTCTACGATTGTAATTTATTCTTAACTCTTGCTAATGTGGAATATGCTTTTTAAATAGTCCAATATCAAATTAATATGAATTCTATACATTGTACTCAATTTTGCAATTTTGTTGTGTCTCTCTTAAAAAGACATTAACCCTCTTTATACATATAATGATTCTATTAAAGATATATCATTGGTAAGCATGTAATGATTCTTTTCGCATAAAGCTGAACGTTTAAATCAAAGTACTGAAGTACTGACGGGAGTTGATTTTATCGATTATTATGTATTTTAAAATCAAAGATATGTTATTTTGCATGGCAAGTAGTTTCTAATCTTTATTTGAATTACGCACATCTTTATAATATGAATTCTCGGACTTTTCCGACAAGAATTTCGAGAAAACCCCATATGAATCATGTTGTGTGATATTTAAAGATAGAATGAATTCCATCAAAATCGAAATATTTCTGGAAAATTGTATGGATCCAAGCAATATCGAACTCTAAATTTCGTTCAACCAGATGCTCGACTGTCTCCGTTAATCTCCGACAAGCAACAGAGACTCTCTGCTTATCGGAGATTTACGGAGACAGCCGAGCGCGGGGTTGAACGAGACTATATTGAACTCTGGCGTAGGAATACATACGACTACAAAAATATCTAAATTGTTCGTACCATTTAAAATCTGACTATTTTCAAGGTATTTATAATTAAGTTTCCTTGGAAAGCAATGCTTTAGCATAAATTACATCGAATTCAATTATTTTCAAGACCTAACTAAGTCTTGTCAGCGGTGATGATTTGTGCATAGGTCCACTTTCACTTCCGGTTTGCCAGAGTAACTGCATAGGAGAGTTGATTAAAATCCTAAAAATGTTTTGACATATTAGAATGAGAATCCATCCCAGAAAACACATCGATCCTATCTTTTTGTTAGTAATATTGAATTAACAAACAAACTATAATGTAAATTACAAAGGAAAAACACTTATGGTTATTACGATTGATATCGCACTAAATTGTATGTCAAACTTATTTATTTTGCGATTTCTGTGTGGAAAAGTAATATTGAATTAAAAATATGTCATATATATAATTCAATATTACTTTTCCACTCAAAAACCCAAGAAGTATTTTTAATGAACACCCTAATTGTGGTTAACAGAAGTCGTATACATCTAAACACAAATATATAATGATTAGATAAATATATGTCAAAAGAAATAAGTGCAACAAATATTAGTACTGCATTTTAAATTGAAATTGTAACTTCGAACTTTTAATCATTGATTTTTTAACACTCCTTAAAAATGAATCTGATAAACGGAAATTACTATACCTTTTTATCATACTACTAAGTTAGATGGTTAAATTGAATACTTTTACATGAAAGTTACTGCCTTTAGTGAGAAGTTGTTGGGTTGAATGAACTCTTGCAACAAACACAACCTACATGGTTTAATGTGCGATATACACAAGACATATTTAAAACCTTTTTTATACAACAAAAAGAAAATAAAAATGAGAATTTGTATTCTGTTTCATTTGGCCAATCCATTAGCCAGTAAATTGACCTAGAGGATCAACGTTGGGCGTGTGTTCGGGACCGATACACTTACAATGTTTGTTGTTACAAGCAACCTGGCAGCACTTGAGTTTGCCTCCCACAGTCCGTGTCAAATTCGCACTCGATTTTACAGTAGTCATGACACCTCACATCCTGGCATGAACCTGGTTTTACATATGGCTGTACTAAAATGGAAAAATGATATATCATAGATTTATAACAATTGTATAAATTTCCTACTTATATTTTTTTGTTACCAATGTAGATACATGTTTACTTCGTACAATATACAGTGTATTTACAAAACATTTCAATCTATTTCGCCTTGAATATTTCGGCCCTTGGCCCTTAAAACTTAAATGAGGTTTACCCAATTCAACCAAACAACTCTTTATACGGCGAGAATGACAGTACGATTTTCAAGATATACTTCAACATTCATATTATTCTTAATAAGACAGAAGCATAAAGCATATACCACTTATGATTCCTGTTATTATCGCTGGCAGCACCAGTACTAGTCTCAAAATGGTAGACATCTGTAAAACAAGACTATAGCACGATAGCTGTTTTATACCTTATCAACGATAGAAAATGAGGATTTAAGACTTCATAATTCAGGAACTGGGAAAATGGATATTTCAAGAGTTTATTGTTTTATGAATTTTTAAAAAACTATTATGTAATACATGGGTATAACAGTTAGGTATAAGAAAAAGAACTTACCTTTAGATGGCAGACAAACATTAGAAATGGAAGGAATTAAATATTGTTTTTTGTGTAATTTATAGATTTTTGTTTATTTCCGTTTTGACTAGAACTGACATGTATTGAACAATTGTCGTATATAGTCAATATGGTGTTGTAATTAATCACAAAACCTTGGGTTTGTCTTCATATTGACAAATTATTATACAGAAAATGAATAGGAAGATGGGCTCTAAAATCAAAAATTACAACATTCATATTGTCCGTTCACCTGGTAAAAGTAACGATAGCAAATGCTTTGAGTTGACGTTACATACGTAAAACTACGTCAATTGTTATTATTGTCCATAAGAACCTTATACAAAGAAAACAGCCGATTATTCATATACATGTATGTGAAGGTTACCATAGCAACTATAGCTATTTGGAAGGGTTATTTCAGTCCGTGCAATTTCAAGTCCGTGGAGTTCGTGCTCTCAATGTATCTATCATGAAATAATCAGCGGAAAGTCAACAGCAAAAGTACCAAAAAAGATACCAATGAACGATGTTAAAATTATCTATTATAGCTACTAGAATTAAACTTGTCATTTTAAAAGCTAAACAATGCATCCAAAAGCAGTTAAGAATACGTGTATTCTTACGCTGCGGCTACATTTGTAGGCCATTTCACTGGGTCGCGTATATTTCTGTGTTGTCATGCATGTAACTATTTCAGTCCCCTATCGTAAGAAATGGAGAAAAATACTTAGTGAATTCGAATGTAAATACATACTAGACACGATCTCGTTGCGAGCAACGAGGAGGTCTTCCTTCCAATTTTAGAAGTTGAGATACATGTATGACCTTTATTTTGCTATTTACCAGCTAAATGATTTGTAAAAAAAAAAAAAAAAGATCTCTTGATTCTGAACAGACAATTTTCTTCTATTTCTTTATCTTTTTTCCATTTTTTTTTTTTTTTTTTTTTTTTTTTCAGCCCCTTTTTCTTGATATCAACTGAAAGATCTTATTATTTTAAACACATTTTGTTCATTAAGTGTTCAGAAATGTGTTACCGTTCTTGAGATATTTGGGAAAGATTGCTTTAGGGGCCGACCCTTTATCTCCCTGTAGGGTCCATTTGACGAAACTTTGATGGTTAAATTTTATTACGAACACTATTCTTAGCATCTTCTCTTATATAATGCTTTTCAAAATATTTCTCCTTTTTAAGATATAAATGATCAAAATATTGGACTTCTAGCCCCTCAAAACCCCTAATTATGTAACATATCCGAAAACTTTTAACATGCGTAGATAAAGAGCTAGAAGATTAACATTTTTGCTTCTATATTACATTACAAAATGTTTCTTATTAAAGAGATATAGATGAAAGACTTTAGACCCTTCTGGGCCCCTAATATGAGGGGTCAGCCCCTTTTGCTTGTTGTCAGTTGAAAGGTCTTGTTTATATAAACTTTTAATGTTCTACATATGTTAACAAAATATTTATGACAAGAAAGATATTCGTGATCAAATCTCAAATTTCCCAAAAAACTGTCAAAAAAGTTAACATCAACATTTTCAGGTTCAGGCGAGCTTCCAGGACAATGACTTCTAGTCAAATCTAAAACAAGCATGCAAATCTACCATAACCACTCTATCTTGCACATAAATTTCAAGTCTTTAACTATAACGGTTTTTGAGGAGATGCGTGGACAATATCATGTCCCAAAATACATGAAAAAGGGAGATAATTCAGAAGCGGAATTGAATTTTCAGACAAAAAGTTGTATGCAATGAGAGGTTCACCTAAGACATCATCCCTGTAAAAATCATTAAAATCGATGGAGAAATGGCTGAGAAATTAAGGGTGTCTACCAAGAAGAATATTTAAATAATATAGAAGAATGAGAAACAGTAGAATAACAGTAAGGTCTTCCGCTGAAGACGGAAGACCTTAATTAGGTATAAACTACATCTGTATTATACAGAATTTTCGTAAATATAAAGTAAATGTACTAAAACAAATAAATTAAATTGTTTTGACAAAGACACCAGAACAGATATGACAAAAGACTTCTTATCAATATTTGTGGAGCAGACTAAAATGCTTATCTATAAGAATACCAAATAACACTTCAAATACATGCATCTTACACAATAATTTGAGATCAAAGTATGAAATATTACCGCGTTGGAACATAAGAAAAAATGAGAACACAGTTTTCTGTTGCTTTGGTTTTCGTCTTGTGCGGAATAGAAATAGAGACAGTTGCACCTGACTTCATCAGCAGACGAGAATTTGATGATTTTAAGGCTGATGTTCTAAACCATATAAAGGAACTGACCTTGGAAAATGACAAGCAAGCTAAACAGATTGAGTATCAGAAGGAAGCTATTCTTGATTTGAAGAGGCTGTTGGCAAAATCTGACGAGGCATCCGTTTATTTGAATCAAAATGATACAGCAGTGCCCTCAAACCAGAGTTTATCTTGGAAACCCTCAATATCATCCACAAAAGACTCGTTCATATCAAAACCACACGGAAAACGAGCAGCTATGAGTATGTGTTTTTATTTTCACAGATTTGTTAATTGCCAAAAAATGCGATCAATATCTTTGTTTTACTTATGAACTCGTAGAGGGATTTATTACCCGCAAAGTTTAATTTGTATTATTTAGATCTATATAAGAATTTTTCTCTGATTCTAAATGTTAAAATATGGCAGCTGAGATAGATCAGCATTAAATAAAAATATGTGGATTTCATATCAATTCAGCATTAATCTAAGACATACATACACCGGCAGATGAAAAAAAAATATTTACGATTTACAGAATGTAATGTCACTTGATTCACTAAGGTGATATATATTGCCGTTGGTTTTTATATATCGTAGTGCGTCAAATCATTTTATATATTAAACTTTTCTCTGAAACTACTGAATCAATCTTGGCAAGATTTGGTATGTAAACATATGTAGAGGAAGTTATAAAATATTTAAAAGGCATCAAAGGGTATAACTTTAGGTCAAAGCTCTAAATATGATGAAATGTTTATTTTTTCATCTCTTTTGATGGTCATCTAGTCGAAAAACTAAGAGCATGCTAGTTTTGATGTTTTTAGTTTTGATAGCAACTTTTCGGGCCATTCCGACAAGCGAGCTCTGCCGGAAAGGCCCGAAAAATTGCGATCACACATAATAAAAAGTTTTAGTAACCATTGTGCCTTTTTCTGAATAGCGAAAGGCAATTCTTCGCCTAATGCGCAGAGCGCAGAAATTTCAAGCGGTCAACTGATACATGTAAATTCCGTCATCTTTATTGGTTTTTAACTTTACATCCAGATTTATTAAATTTTTTCGGGTTATGTTAAAAAATTATTCCTTTTTGACTTCTATAAGGTGTATTAAGGTTCTGAAAATTCTCATTTGTTTCAATTAAAAAAATACAACATAAAATTTTTTCACGAGTTTCACAATGCATACATGTCTGTGATAAACTGATTTAATCACAAAAGTATTATTTGCTTTCTCCTTTGTATATATTGTATATATTTCAATTCACTCTCTTTACTTTGCGTCCAGTTCATTCATTTCACAGGAAATATAACAGGCTCATAACAGTTACAAGAGTTGTTTATATCCACTGATATTGAGTCGATGTGCACATCATTAGGTAGATATATTCTTGAATGACGCCATCATGAGATTTTCAAACGACTCCCAGTGGGTGTTCCAGTCTTCAAAAGAGGATAAAACGTATCTTGAATTTTTCGTTCATTTTGAATGACGATTGCACAAGACAAAAAGGAAATATAGAGAATATATTCTGATTGACTTTATGTTTCTTAAACTTTGACAAAACCCATTTTTTCGCTCTCTGTGATAAAAACAGAAACGGAATGATGTTTCTACAAATCTATTTCATTTTAATTTCAGGACCAAGAATATTGACGGCTGCCCCGACAGATGTTATTGCCTTTTATGCCTTCCTTTCGAATACTGATATACATCCGGGACCGCATCATGTAATCGTGTATGACCATATCATGACGAATTCTGGAAATGGATATAACAAACACTCTGGAGCATTTACAGCCCCAAACACAGGCATGTATGTGTTTTCATGGACAACCTTTGTTGACCCACATTCATATATTCCAATCGAACTCACGCTCAACAGTCAACGTGCTGGTATAGTGTTCCTGCATGGCGATACCACCTTTGACGGAATAACTGGTTCAGCAGTTTTTCGGGTTCAGCAGGGGGATATTGTCATGGTAAGAACGGAACCCGGATATAACCCCCTAGGAAACATTTACAGTAACAACAACATGAGGACATCATTCTCTGGATGGTGTATTTCATGTTAGAAATGAGAAGTTCGACAATATGAATAAATAAATCTTACGTTTATAAACGTGCTTCTTAAAAACAAAAGAAAATGATTTTTTTCTGAGTATACGATGTGTCTTCTGAATTATTTCAAATATGATATACCGGATAAAAGCACATATAAGGGTTGATTAAAAAAAAAAAAATGTAACAAAGTGCAGTCCGCGATTCGTAAGCACTGTTTTAAAGCAAAACATATATCAAAATTTACATAATCATGATTTTACTTAAAATTGAAATTATCACATTTCGTCAATTATTTAAAGAACCATATGCGATAAGGTCTAATTTCTGCCCCCATTTTTTATAAATTTGAAAAAAACATCATATCATATAGATATTTTGACAAAACATAAAACTGAATATGCTAGTTACAGAAATCTAAACGTTTTAAAACAACGATCATTCCTCGTGCCTCTATGACGTCACGTTAATGGGCCATTTCCTGCATTTTCTCAAAAGCATGAAAAATTCATCAGTTTTTCTTCATATTCAAGAGTAGGAGGTATAGAGCGCAATGTTGCTCCAAAACCATTTTTAGATATATCATTGTTCATATTATTTGGCATATCATATTAAAAAATGGTGTTGGAGCAAGCATGCGCTCGACGTTTCCTTTTCAAAAAACTGATAGGGAATGCCCCATTTTGACTAAATTGCGTACTTTTTATGAAATCAGTTCACTATTAACATATCACATTTCTATTATGACTTCGATTAGACAATTTATCTTTATAAACCTGAAGTAGATGTTTGTTAACCTATCTTTTAGCAAGTTTCTAAAGCTCTTTCATAACTTTGGATTTTGGGGCATAAAAACACTTTATCCCGCACAGTCCTTTTCTATACATGTTAAACATTTTAGCTTCTTTTATAATGCTACATTGGTGATATTCATCATTTCTTGTTATGCTGCACCTAAAGGGGTAGCGAACATATATCATGACTTTTGTGACCTCTTACCCCTTGGCGCAATAAGATTTGGACAAAACTATAAAAATTGATGCTTTCAAAAAAACTTTTTTACCAATGTACATTCAGAAGATTGAGCGACTTTTGCAGAAGTGCAAAAATTATGGGACTAGGGTAAGGGTGTTTGTGTCAGAGTGGAGTCTGACTGGTCAAATAGTGAAAATGTATGCATTCTTTAAATTGTTCTCTGTTACTGAGCCAATTAGTGTATGGTTAGTGTATGGTTACGATGAGAAAGGAGACGTACCAAAATTTTTAATTTCTTGGCCCAAGTGCAGGAATTCTAGTTTTGAAGCAAGGCTCTACTAGACATAAAATGAACATTGAACAACTCTTCTTAACTTCTCTACATGATCATCTAGCATATAAAATTCGTTCATGTCTACGATGATCAAGATTCAGTAGGTTTCTGAAATGTATGATCCCCGAGTCAGGGGTACTGGCGTTTGGAGTGGTTTCTCGACTGGTCATTTATCTAATATATAAAACTGTGAACATTTCCCTACCTGTTTGTTGGACATCTAACAGGCAGTCAAAGTACATGGTAAGGATTTGACATGGAGGTTTTCCAAAGACATTTGAAATTTATGATCTCTGAAATATTGTTCTTGTGTTACATGTAAAAAGGTGCCTATTGGTTTTATTTTAAATGTGCATTTGATATATCCCCGGCCTGAAGTTAAGTTCTGAGTTTTAGTTGGGTGGAGTCTATTGGTCATATAATGATTATGAATTCATGTTTTAAAAATCTTTTTTGAGTACATTGTCTAATTCTGTCAAGAGAACACTCCCTGCCCAGTTTTATGAATTGAACAGTCACAAACAGTCACAAACAGTCGTTTGACATATCTGGCTCATGCTTTATATAAAGAGTTCTTTTGGGTAAATAGTAAGCAGGCACGCTGAACCAAGTTCCTAGGTATGAGAGTAAGTTGAAGTAAATTTGTTGAAATCCAGAATTTTACTATAATTTTTTTACATTTTACGTAATGTGCTAAGACTGTCAAAGCAAATTTCTTGGAATGCTGATCATTTTTTGATTAGAATTTATAATTTTCAATTAACATCATTAATGAGTCCTAGTTTTTTTAGACTTAGCATTAGAAAATTAATTATAAGATATGAATCTAATTTCTCTGTTATTAATACATGTGATAATAACAAAGATATACATAATCATAATGAATGAATGAATGAATGAATGAATGAATGAATGAATCAATCAATCAATCAATCAATCAATCAATCAATCAATCAATCAATCAATCAATCAATCAATCAATCAATCAATCAATCAATCATTTAAATTTTTGAATTTCACCTTTCAGTGTTGAAATCCGGAAGAAATTAACCTGAACAGTAGCATTCTAAAACTACTTTTAGATTTTTTCAATGCAACTCAGTTAACCCCCTCTTCCCAATTGACAATGACTGTTTTCAGAGAGAATCATCAGCTAGGTGCAAAATTCATTTAGGTGACATAAGGTTGTACTTGTACTTTTATAAAATAAACGTATGCATCTATTGTAGGTGATTTACATGGACAATGTCAAAAAATATATAGTTATCATAAATGCATGATGATGCAAAGAAACTTTAGTTTGTACTTTGCCTAGTATAACCATAACAATTTAATATATGAATTCAATAAAAATATATTTTTCCAACAAATGATTAATAAGTTTAGACAAAATATATCAGTATTTCTCGTTGGCACGGATGTAAGTGCGAGGAGGTTAATGATGTGGGAGGAACCCCGAGCATCTGAAAAAAAACCCAACCAAAATACATGTCAGAGCAGGCGACCACCATATCCTATTACAACTACTGTAATCAACAGACATCGAGGTCGGGTCGCAGAGGTAAAAGCGAGTGTTTTGTCTATTGCACTTGTTGGACCTTATATATTAATTTCTGTGTATAGATGTCAAAATATTAAATCTGATATGAGAATGATCCGTCAGCTTGCTTTGCCTTAAGCGTTCAAAATATGTTTTTTTGTTTAATCCTTTCTACCTTTATCAGAAATATTACTGGCTATGAATGTTTCATGTTAAAATATGAAAGTAGCTAGCATGAAAGAAAAAATACCTTATCCGCTAATTCGAATTTTGTAAGAAAAAATCAGTAAAAAATGATAATTTCGATCATTACCCTTACACACAAACGAAGAAAGCATTTACACCTGATTATTTATATCTAAATATTTGTCTGAATATTTTCCATTATCCACTAAAAGTTTATAAAAGAACGAAAATAAATTATAGTTTATTAAATAAATGTACATTTATTTAGTTCGTTGCATAGAAGCATAGAAGCACTGTAAACAATTATTTTAAATATGGATCAACTTTTCGGTAGTCTGTCATCAGTCTGTGCCATCAATGCAGCTTAGTTTGATCTATAATGAACTAATAAATGCTTAAATAACCTCAAAAGTGTAAAATAAGGCAATGTTCGCACTATTTGTTTAAAGCATTTGAATAAACATTGACACTAAATGAAATAATACAGTAGCACTAAATAGATAATCTTATGCGATTTAAAGTCATATTTAAAACAATTCAGAAAATGCGCACTGTCATATGCGAACAAATTGTTTAAAATTGGAGATTGTACATATATATTTCGTACGATATGTATATGTAAATAACTGTACGTAAAGAGGTTATACTATATAGCACTGTAACAATATATATATCAAACATAACGGGATTTCCTTGTTCAGTTGAGATATTTAAGGTTTGACGAAGAGACAGATATCGGGGCTTGCAGACTAAAATTTTATCAGTTAGGTGACCGAGAAATACTTTAAATATATGCGTCTTACACAATAATTTGAGATAACAGTACAAAGACAACCACATTGTAATATAAGGATCTTTTCAGTTTAAAACATGACAACACAGTTTTCTGTTGCTTTGGTTTTCGTCTTGTGCGGAATAGAAATAGAGACAGTTGCAACTGACTTCATCAGCAGACGAGAATTTGATGATTTTAAGGCTGATGTTCTAAACCATATAAAGGAACTGACCTTGGAAAATGACAAGCAAGCTAAAGAGATTGAGTATCAGAAGAAAGCTATTCTTGATTTGAAGAGGCTGTTTTCAACGTCTGACGAGGCATCAATTAATTTGAATCATAATGATACAGCCGTGACTTCAAACCAGAGTTTACCAAGAGAACCCTCAATATTACCCTCAAAAGACACGTTGATATCACAACTACAAGGAAAACGAGTAGCTTTTAGTATGTATTTTTATTTTTACAGATGTTTTCTAATGGCTAAAAAAATGCGAAATTCAACAGCAGCGTTTTCTGCAAAAATAACTCGTAGAAGAATTCATAACTTGTCAAACCTATACCATTGAAATGTATATAAGTATTTTTTTTGGTTCTAAATTTAAAACTGTGGCAACCGAGAAATGGTAATCATTATTCATGAAATATGCGAATTTCACATCTATTCAGAAGTATAATTAGCCACTTATTTTTTAATCTAAGATTTACATAATATAAAGTAACCCGATTTACTAAGATCAAATGTTGCCATTGGCCTAAAGCAGTATTTAAATGATTTTACACAATTTTTCTTCTGAAACTACGATATCAATCTGGACAAGATTAAGATGGGGAACATACTGTAACATGTAGAGGAAGTGATAAATTGTGAAATTTACATTCACCCCATCAGAAAAATTCAATTTTAGCTCAAGGCTTTAATAATTGGTACATTTTAAATGTTCTGCTCTACTTATATTAATTATGCAGACAAAGGAGGCATATATTCATTATAAATAAAAATTTCTTAACCAGAATTAATAAAATGTAATTCATTGTCCAGTATGAGTATGAAATGGGTTTCTATTGGTTTTGATTATTCTTTAAAAATCGTCTCTACCGTAAGAAGCGTGGTGAGTTATCTTATTTCGATTTCAGAACAAAGGATATCGATACCTGCCCAAACAGATGTTATTGCTTTTTATGCCTACCTTACATCATATATATTATGATAATATATATATATATATATATATATATATATATATATATATATATATATATATATATATATAAATATATATATATATATATATATATATATATATATATATATATATATATATATATATATATATATATATATATATATAATCATGTATAATCATGTCGTGACGAATTCAAGAAATTGATATAGCAAGTTCACGGGAGCATTTACAGCACCAAGATCAGGCATGTACGTGTTTTCCTGGACAACTTTTGTGAACCCATCCTCGAATTTTCCGATTGAACTGACTCACAACAATTCCAGAGCTGGTATAGTTTTCGTGCATGGCGGTCCTATCTACAATGGAGTGACTGGTTTGGCAGTTATTCATCTTCAGCAGGGTGACGTAGTCTTCGTAAGGTCAGAACCCGGATATACCCCCTGGAAATATCCACAGTGATAACAACCTCAAAACCTAATTTTCTGGATGGTGTATTTCGTGCTTAACTGCATGACTCACTAATATTTATTGACTTAATCTTGCAAAGATTAAAAGAGAAAAGAATTTCACCTTGATTAATGGTTGACGTTTTATATAATAACTTGGTACTTTTTACTTTATACTTAAACTTATTAACAATATTTTCGTTGTTTACTTTTCATATAAACATTCATTGAATATTTTCTCGACTATATCTAATGAAAAACCGATTTTATTTCATATAACCACGAATAGACTGTATCATGAACTTACTAGTTTCAATCAATTCGTACGTGTATTAAGGAAGGAGTCTTTTCATGTTTTCGACTTGTCAAAAGTAAATTTGATTAATTGTTCATTAAATCAATATGAAAGGAAATTAAAATATCATATATTTTTATCTTTTTTACTATTATACAACTTGGCATAGAAATAGTAATCAAAGTTTAGAATCTAACAAGGACTATATTTTTGGTGGAACATTGGCGTAGGGAAATATCAATTGTTTTTGCAATTCAGAATTGCTGTAAATTCATGAGTTTATTTAGCATTATTAAAACAATAATATTAATGGATTTTTCGACCAATGTAAACTAATAATAAGATATTAGGGTTTAGAATAGGTTTTTAAAACATGATTTGCCTATCAAATTACATTTTTATAAGCTCTTTTAAGCGCTCATTCTATAAATAGATTTGTGAGAAAAAATCACTAAAATTTGATTTTCTCTCTTATTGTCATTGTTATTATATGGTCAATATATTAGCTGTTTTGTCCATTGATATCTTTACCTTAAGTCTTCATAATATGTAAAATCAGAAATCTTTTGATATTGGAAGTATAGAAATATAATCAAAATATAAGAAAATTAGAGGAAATGCGGGCTAAGCAATATAAATTTTAGTTTATTCATTTCAATTTAGTAGTATAAGCTGATCGACATTCTGATATTCTATCATTTCATTGAAGAATACAAACTTCATATCTTAAACAGATGTCTACAAAGCAGCAGATAAATACATTTATTTTTATCATCTTTTCAGTAGAGAAAAAAGGTAATGACCCTCACCTCATGCGAAAACAAGGAGGTCAAAACTGATGATACTGATACAATCGTTTGGTTTTATGATCTGTTTGACTGTGTAAAAATTTCATGAATTTCTTGATATTAGAAGTATGTCTAATAACGAGAAGACTCATTCCTTAATACACGCATTTATTTTCCTTTTGTCAAATTAATTTTATAGATCATGAATTTCATTTCAAATTATAATAATACTTTTAATACAAATGTTTACATCGTTAAAAAGGTGTGTGACGTTGAAAATGCATAGACTACCGTATATCCAGTTTTTTTGCGTATCACACAATTTCAGAAAATGGGGAAAATGTATAGCTTTTTTTATTTGCGTTAGTGATATGTTGGGATTTAAAATGTTTCTTTAAGCAAACAATACCAGATAAATTTTGAATATTTTGCATGGAAAAGTTAATCGTGAAAAAAGCGAAAATTACATCAGAGTGAAAATCAACGGACATACGGGTAATTTTCGCCATGATTAAGATTTTTAAGTCTGTCCCAAGTTACTGTTTCTACCACCTTTTGCTAAATAATTCGTTATTGTTTATAACTTTGTGTCCGAACTATATGCAGACACTAGAATGAAAAAAAATCAAGGAGGTTTGTTTTTCAAACGTATCCTTTACTCCTCACATGCAGGAGGAAAAAATAGTCTTCGAGGGTTGATTTTGCTTTGCAAACCTCATTAGAAACCCAGATGTTATTCATTATATTAAAATACTGTACGAGGTGCTCCGAAGAACTTTTGAATGGATAAACTATGTCAATATTTCTATTATAAATCCGTGTGTAAGAAATTTGTTTGCATTCGTTTCATTTTTGTGCGCGTAAAAAAGGAACAAGTAAATTAAGAAATCATAGAATTTTGCCTTTTATCGATTTCAACTGACCTTTATGACAGATATTTTCGATAAAAAAAAACCCGTCTAAACGAAAACCAGCAACACGCACAAGATGAATCTGTGCCATTCAATCAACTAGGTATTGCCTGAAAGGTCTGGTTAACGAATGGCAGTAACATTTAGACAATCTTTGGCACCTTTGAGTTGATTTGAAGGAAAGAGTTTTTTCTGTACTGAGAAAGGCTTTAGCTTCTTTGAAAAAACAGACTTACAAACTGGGATACTAGTAATTGAAGAATCCGTTTTGGAGGTAAATTTGATATTACATGTAACAGTTAATGTCATTCGTTTGGTGTTTTGAATCGGCTCTGAAGGTAGTGATCATTGCACACAAAAATTACATAGCACAGTTTATGCAATGCATTGAATATTCTATAACTCTCTCTCTTTTTCTCTCTCATTGGATATCAGAGGGGACAACTCGTTAAGATTGATGGTTCTGCTGAAAGTAGCTAAATAGACGGTTCACTCAAATATGCACAAATCAAATTATTTTTATTTGGATTGTAGAATGTATATGACTGTCAAAAAAGATTTTCTTTCACACTAACGATGATATAAAAAAACCGGTTAAATATTATAGAAAGGGGCAAGAAAAAAATTATGTTAACATAACAGTTTAAAAATATGCTACGATAATAAGCATTTTATTGCAATATTGCATTATCACAAAAATATTGGATGACATTGTACAGTGATTATTGATTTCTAGCTCGAATTTCACAATTATGTTTCAATTTTTAAAAAAAAAATGATTGCCTCACATTTTTTTACTTAAATACATGTATCATGCATTTATTTACACCAAATTTTAAACTCTACAGTGTTTAATTCTACAGTGTCTTACTTGCAAACAATACATATTTTTCACTTTTTCATAAAAAATACAAAACAGCTGACCCAGAGCTTTACATTTCACAATTTTGATAAAGGCTATCATAATCATGAAACTTTGTTTATCTCACGCCTTGTAGTAGAGAACAAGATATTTGATTCAGAAGAATGCTTACTTTTTTACTCAAAATTTATATACCCCCTTGCAAATGGGGGTCAAACATTTCACTGTCATTTCAGAGATCAACATTTCTATTTATTGGCTGATGTTATAAGAGACATACATGTACATTCCTTAACTGGTACATGCGTTATCTCCCCTTGACTTAATCTAGTTCATACTTCATCGTTGAAGTGCCTTTGTGTAAGGAGTCTGTAGCGACATATTTTATTGGGTCATAGATTAAGGTCATATCAGAACTCTGAAAAAAAAGAATTCTCATTTCAGGGCCATGTATTATCTCCAATTTGAACTGACATATGATTTATATTAAGAATTGTCTTGAATGGATAGTGGGCAGTGACACAGAACCAAGTTTCCAGGCTAAAGGTAAAGACCATAACAAATTGTCGACCATTATTCCATTACCCCATAGCCATATGGTGCTCACACTGTCAAATGTAAAGAATTTAGGGCATGTATAAAGGTATGTCCACGTTATTTGGGGTCATAATGAAATGCTTATCAATTGAGGGACTGAGAGACGGTCAAAACTTTGTCTTATACAATCTTAGAAGATTACTCTAGCAAAGATAAACATATACATGTAGGAACATTGGATACTGATCATATTGAACAATGAAATCACAGTTTTCTGTGGCTTTGGTTTTTGTTTTGTGTGGAATAGAGACGGATGCAACTGACTGCATCAGCAGACATGAATTTGACGAATTTAAGACAAATGTTCTTAACCATATTCAAAAACTGATCTTAAAGAATGACCAGCAAGCCATACAAATAGAGCATCAGAGGAAAACAATTCTGGAATTGAAGAATTTGATTGCAAAGTATGACAATGCATCAACTAATTTTAGACTCGAAGATTCAACAATTTTGAACGCCAGTTTACCTGTGAAGCATTCAAGACCATTTGCAAAAGACTTTTTGATATCAAAATCACGTACAAAAAGAGCCCCTAAGAGTAAGTGTTTTCACTGATGTTTTGTTCATTATATCAGTTAAAGAAGTTCAGTTTTTAGCTGCATTTTACATAAAACTCATGAAAAAAATCATGACTGAAGTTTTGAAATACTATTTAGGATCTGGGAGTATGTTCGTCTGCCTGTGTGTTAACCTGATTTTATTCGCACATTTTAAGAATAGAGTTAAGATTTTTCATTCTAAATTCATTTACTAATAGAAAAAGCATCCGATATCTTATTCTAAGTAATAATTAATTTTACAATTTAAACGTACTTTTTCATTCACTTTTTTTCGATTTCGTAACGACATGATGTGCGGTGACTGATACATATTCATACTATTTAATCATCTAAAAATTATCCTGCTTGGTTGTTTTTTCTTTGAATGTTCATCTTCTCGCCCTTTCCACTGCGTAAAAAGTCCAAAAACTTTTGATAAGAACAAACGTTTGAAGCTCATGCCTGGAATAAAGTTTTTACATGATTATGACCTTGATCTGATTTCATTTGACCAAAGTAAAGGTCATATCCTCATAATTAACATAAAAAAATCTGCGGCATATACTTTATAGATTTTTTGTAATTGTCAGTTATAATTTTCTGGTATTTCCTTTCTTATATTTCTTTCAATGCATTTATTATTTTTTTGATTTAAGAAACAAGATTATTATCGCCTCAAGGAACAATGACGACTGATGTCCCAGTAGATGCTGTTGCCTTTTATACATACCTTACAAAAACTGAAACAAACGCAGGGCCGCATCATGTAATCGTGTATGATCATGTCGTAACGAATTCTGGAAATGGATACAACGAGCACTCTGGAGCATTTACAGCTCCAAAGGCAGGCATGTACGTGTTTTTCTGGACAACCTTTGTTAACCCACATTCATATATTCCAATCGAACTCACGCTCAACAGTCATCAAGCTGGCATTGTGTTCGTGCATGGCGATACCACATATAACGGAGTAACTGGTTCAGCGGTTATTCAGCTTTATCAAGGTGACGTAGTCATGGTAAGATCAGAACCAGGATACAACCCCCAAGGAAATATTTACAGTGACAACAAAATGAAAACGGCATTCTCTGGATGGTGTATTTCATGTTAGAAATGGGAAATATTTGTTAAAGTAAGACAATATGAATAAAATAATGTTACGATTTTCAATTAAAAGTGCTTCTTGAAAACAAAAGAAAATTCATTACTTTTCTATGTGCATGGTGTGTCTTCTAAATAGTTTTAAATATGATACTGTAAAGTCATTTCACTTGGCTGTGTATTATTGTAAGCGTTTCTGGCGGAAAGAAGCTTACGCTAAATCTAGCGAATCGTTAAATGCCATGCATATATATAGAATAATAGGTACATCCAGAAATACTTAAATTTAAATACTATCTTGTTGGAAAATCAATTTCCAATAACAATCGTACACGCCAAATATAATACGTTTACGGCACACCGATTAAAAACGGTATAAGGGTTAATTAACAAATTAAACATTGCAACAAAATGCAGTGCGCGTCTTTTTGGTGCTGAGTTTTAGCAAGATATATTGCAAAATTTGCGCAATCATAATTTTGATTAAAATTGAAAATTTCATAACATTTCTACCTATATAAATGTTAGACATTTTAGCTTTGTCTATAATACTACAAGGATATGATAATGATTATTTTCTGTGTTGTACCTTTTAAAAGAGGTAAAAAACATATAGCATATATTCGTCATAATGTTTGGGCAAAACTGTTATAATTGATGAAAGTTTTGAAAACAATCTTCTTTACCAATAGAGATTAAACAGACAATAATTATAAATTGAGCAACATGGTTAAAATAAACAATTCTTTCAAGTGTTTTAAGGCAAGAGCAAACACGGCACTCTAAAAAAAATTAGAGGTAGGATCAGGTGCCATGGAGGAGTGAGCATCCCCTGCTGACCGGTCAAACCCGCCGTGTGCTCTTTGTCGTAATCGTGAAAACGGAAAAATTCGTAGACAATTCGGTGATTAATAATGGCCCAACAATAAGTACGAAAAACGTCAGTCAGCTTTCGACCTAGCGGAAGATTGTATTTGCTGACAAGGTCGTTGTATAGACCAAAGAACTTACGAAATGATGATTTCAATCGAGACTGTTGATAATCTTGTTTTATCAACTTGTTTGTCAGTAGCTTGCCTTGTTTTAGAAACTGTTCATACGTAGAGCATGCCCTTGCGTATCGACTAAACTGAGGCACAAAAACTCCATATCCAAGTGATGAATGTATATTGCTACATAAGTAAGGAAAGTTGACGATAGAAAAATTGAAGTCATCACGTTTATCATAAAGTTTTGTTGTTAGGTTACAATTAATGTATTTTCCTAGTAGAATATCTAAATATGAAACAGATGACTCAGATTCTATGGTATCTTGTATTTCAAGTTCACTGGGATATATCAAATCGACTTAAGAATGGAAGTAACAATTGTTAATTGTTAATACGTCATCGTTATACCTAATTATAAATGTCGAGTTGAAGGCCATAGCAAGTGATTTCTTTTTTTCACGAACAATATATTTCACCTTGAATAAATTCTGTTTTATATGAATATATAAATAGGTCTGCTAACAATTGAGCGCAATTGGTACCCATGGAAATTCCAACAGATTGTTGGAAGACCTGATTTCGAAAAAAGTATATAGATGTTGCCAATCAAAAACGCAAGCATCTTTTTATATCCTCTTCAGAGTACGCAATTCGAATGATTTAAAAAAAAATAGTTTTGTAAATGACCGATGACAAAGTCAGCAAATTTACGAGATCCATTTTTATTGAAAAAGCAGCTATCAATGATGTCAAAAATCCTGGACTTTAATTTATCGTGGGGAATGGTTGTATAAAGTGTAGAAAAATTGTAAGTTTTGATGCTATCGATTTCGATGGTAAAATGTTGTGTTTTTAAATTTTCTAAAAGTTCCTTGGTAATTTTAAGTATCCACACCTGATTAACCCGCTTCTTGAATATACTCTTGCACAGTACTCTTGAAGATTCTCCTTTACAGCTGTTAATATTTTAGTAAGGAGTAAAAAAAGAGGCTTGGTAGAACATTTACTGGAACCCGCTATGTATCTTTGTTTGTAAGGATTTTTATTAAGTTTAGGTATCGGGTTTCCAATATAAGTAAAGTAATTCAAATTCATCGTGGTTGTTGGGAATATTGAAAATATTTAAAACTGACATTTGATTTTGAAGAATTTCCTCCTTAGAAAGCGAGCTATGAGTAAAAGTTGGATTGCCACTTGCAGATTTAAATCCAAGTTCTTCTAAAATACGATTTATATAATGAGTCTTACAAACAAAGATAATGTTGTTTGCTGCTTTGTCAACAGGGACCAGTACAAATAGCTGCAGGTACGTAGCTCCCGGTCTGAATAAATTGGGATGGACGACCTGGGAGCTAATGTGCCTTTCATAATAGAAAACTTACAATTTCACAAAAAACTGATCTAGTTTTGGACTGATTAACCTTATTTCCATACAAATTCTTTGAAAACAATTAGTACCATTAATTTTTTCAGGCAATGTACTACTGATATCGTCACTTTACTTGCCAAAGACTTTCTCTTAAATATGCTAACCGACCTCAGAAAATGAAGCATCTTAATTTACGCCGAGATCAAGAGTCGCCATTTTCACATGTAAACAAACTGCACCACTTCACTTTACGGGGCTCGTGATGGTGTTTAAAGTGACACGGTGACTCAGTATAGTATATTATGTAAGTATGTTTATTCAGAAAGTAAAGAACTTTGGGTGGAACAGCCCATCAATATAGAAAAATAATAATGACTAAAATTCACAAGAATACATATTTAGACTCCCTTGTGTTTAAAATGGGAGGGGGTCTTGGGTATGAGAGTGGTTCACACCTGGACAAATTTAGACCTTTACCTATTGCCCTTGGCATTGTGTCATACCTGTATAAACATATTAAACATTATGAGACATTTAAATAATGTATAAACAAAACCCCATGCCAAAGAAGTATACAAACTTAACATCATCATAAGACATCTTTTTTAAAAAAGTGGATAAAAAGTAATTGAAATGTAATTGAAAAGTAATGGAAAATACATGATAATTTTGGAATGTATTTAAATACATTCAATTACTTGTAATTGACGGCAGAGTAAATTACAAATTACTTCCAATTACTTTGTAAAATGTAATTAATTACACTCAATTACAAATACCTTTTTCAATTACCCCAACCCTGCAATATACATGTTTTACGTTTTGATTATGACAACGGAAATCAGAAGGAATATACTAAATTTCATCATACGGAAGGTTTCACGCATCATAGTCATCATTTATCAGTTAAAAAGTCAATAAAACTCATCCGGAAAATGCACATGTAAACAAACCGAATAGTTTTGGACATTGATTTTATTGTCACGTGATTGCGATTGCTCTCTAAAAATAGTTACAGTGGGATTGACACACTGAGAAAAGAATTCGAATGTGAAGCTATTTATAGAAAGATAAATTTATGGTTTTCATACTGCGCTTTAATCGCTAAATGCGAGAATTTTATATGCATCGAACACTTTTAATCAATTTTGATCACTTGTCAAGGTCTTAATTCATTTTCATGTTTGGCCCATCGTTTGGGGTATTCTTCTACAGAATTCATAATATGTTTAAAATTATGATCGGGGTTCACTAAATTTTGGACATCTAAGAATAAGTGATTAATAGTCATCATTATTCACTATATTTACGTCACCAGTAATGACGTGTCAAGCAGGACTATAGTTAAAGGGTAAGGAAGAACAGGAACACGTTGGAAGACTACCTTTCAGATGCTCGATGTCGAGGCATTGGAGAGTTATTTTGTAATTAAAAAGTTTGGAAGCAATGGTCCATGTATAATTGTAAGAAATCCAAGGAGTAGACTTCAACTTAAAAATATGGTGGAATATAAGACTGGACCTTTTGTGATTGAGAACATTACTAATATTTTACTGCGTCAATTTCTTTGTTGGCATATTGAAGTTCACAGAACAAGATGCAGGGATACTGTCTCTTGGGGAGGGTAATGCTGGTCTTTTAATTAATATACAAAACTTTATAAAATTTTTTTACCTGTATGGTGGACATCTAACAGGCAGACAAAGTACATGGGTAAGGGTTTGACATGGAGGCTGTCCACAAACTTTAGAAATTTATGATCACTGAGTCATTGTTCTTGTGTTCAGGATAAGGTTGAGGTAACAAGGAGATTTACATCTCAGATTTTTATTGTGACATAACACATAGCACTTTATTTCAGATATGAGATCAAGAAATACTAGTTGATGCAGTAATGATAGAATTTAGCAATTCATTTAGCAAGTTTAAGTAGTTTACTGTTAAAAACTATCAGGACACAAGCATTTTATCAATTTTTTTTAAAAAACCGAAGTACAAGACGTGTGGTTTTAAGGTGGTATGGGACATCTGTCGATATTAAGGTGGATTAAAGTACAATATAAATAAAATACTTTCACCGGTTTAGAATTTCCAAATTTTACAATATTAAACCAAAAAATACGGTTTTAAATATTTTGGAAAGGTAAAAATTTTAAAAGCCCCCAGCTGGATTCGAACTCATGAGTTACATATCCGTAGTGAATCCTCGAACCCATTGCGCTACGCCGGTAATTTTGGGAAAAAACTATTTATAAAATTATGCTTAATTTTATTGTCTATTTCGATAAATAATAGGTCACAACATGGAAGTGTCCCATACCACCTTAATCAACTTTGATAAGAACTGTATATTAAATTAATAATGAAAAAAAATTTAATGAGGTGGTTGGATTTGGAAACTCAAGTTTTTGTTTTTGCTTCATGGGAATAGTACAGGTTTAGACTTGTGTTGCATTTCATCCTTTTTTGAATAATTCCTTAGAGGTGAATAGGAACGAATCATTACATAAATGGTGACATTATTTTCAAAAATATTACGTATGAATAACCTTCAAACTTGTCAAATACTTGATGAGATATTTTGACAAAATAGTTTACATTCCATCAAAATGACAGTTTAAATAATAAACTTTGACCTTTTATACAAAACGGATCGGGCCAAATCATTTGAATTTGAAAATGAGAAAGACGACTTTCATATAAATATAATAAATACGTCATAAGTGACCTTAGCGCAATTTGTTAGAATAAAAAATCAACACAAGCCGCATACCTTACCTGAAAGAGGTGTCTATTGGTTTTATATATGTGCATTTTACATATAAAATCTCGTTATATAAATAAGTGCATTATAAGGATTAGCAAAAACTCTAAAAATTCTGCCCCACTTTTTTGCAGCAAATAATTTATTAAATTTTGAATATTAAATTCTGAAATAGTTGCCCTCTCCCACACTTTTTGGGCATAAAAATATTGTATTGAAATAAACAAAATTAAGATTGGAACAGAAGTTTTTTTTCAAACTTTAGCATGTCAAGACTTCGGATTAGTTTTCAACCCCTTTTCTTTCAAAAACAATGCTACGTGCCTGTTTAAAATTCTAATTAAAAACATGCCCAAATGGTATTTGTTAGCTAATAACACATGCTACAGAGCTGATACAAAAATACTGAGTATATATATAAAAACATATCAAAACAATGGTACATTCTGTCTTATATAATCATTTTCCGAGGTTCACGTGGATAATACCAACTCCGATCTAGTACGTTGTGTGATTTCTTTAGATTTGGTTATTGTGTATTTTCTGTGAAAACTGGCAAATATCAGGTCTGAGTGAATATGTGATTTTTAAAATGTTAGTAAAACATCTTGTTTTTTTTACAGTTCGTTTTAGAAAAAAAATTGGCATACTTAATGACGGATGCGATATAAAGGTAAGTCAATGCTATTCGGGGTCATAATAAAATGCTTATCAATTAAGTGACCGAGAGACGGTTAAATATATTTGTCTTACACAGTCATATGGGATTACTCCAGCTATGATAAACGTAAAGGATTGGAACATTGAATACTGATCATACTGAACAATGAAAACACAGTTTTCTTTGGCTTTGATTTTTGTTTTTTGCGGAATAGAAACAGATGCAACTGATTGCATCAGCAGACAAGAATTTGACGAATTTAAGAGAAATGTGTTTAACCATATTCATAAACTGACCTTGGAAAATGACAGGCAAGCCGTACAAATAGAGCACCACAGGAAAACAATTCTGGACTTAAGGAACTCGTTGGCAAAGTATGATGAGACATCAACTAATTTGAGTCCAGATATGAATTCGACAAACATTTCGAACGTCAGTGTACTTGTGAAACATTCAAGGCCATTTACAAAAGATTCGTTGATATCAAAACCACTAACAAAAAGAACAATAAAGAGTATGTACTTTTATTTTTTTATACAGTTGATTTTATTAGTTTACGAAGTCAATTTTGATATGTATTTTACATACTGCTGATGGAAAAAAGTTTTAGTGAATATTTTTGCAATACTTCCTGTGATATGGGAGCATTTTGGGAATCATCCGTCTGCCTGTCTGTAACCCTGATTTAATCAGCAAAGTTTCTTTGAGATAAGAACGACGTATCTCCTAAATTATTTTCTCCAATGGATTTGCATCTGATCATTTATTGAGGATTATGATTTCCTTCATTTTAACGTTGGTGTTTCCTTCCATATTTTTCCCCAATTGCGTAATGCCACGCTGTTTCAGGCTGACGTATGCAAATATCGCATGTTACATGCAAAATAACAGAATCAAAAATATCTTTTGCTTTTCCTTCTGAATTTCCATCCTCTCGCTTTTTCAGCGGTGTTCAGTTCAACAAACCTTTCCGAAGAACATGTTTAAACGGTTCATACTACGAACAAGACCATTACAGGCACGTAGCATCGGGAGGGGGGGGGGGGGATAATTACATGAGTAAAGTAATGCATTACCATTACCATTACTTTGTAAATAATGAATAATAAGTTTTTTTTTAAAAAGTGAAGCTAGATAAAGAGTTTTTGCAAATGTTTCAAATTCTTTATTTGCTCAAGATATAATCAGCTTATGGAATTTTGAACAAGATAAGTAAATAGATATTTATAGATACTTGGCATGGTACAATTTTAGACACTTTAAGTATAACAGAAAAGAAATTATGGAATAACGTTGCGGCTATTAAAAGCTAAATGGAGATATTTCCCCAGATTACACATTTCTTTAAAATTGTGGACACTTAATAATTGGTTCAATTTATAAACAGAGGGTTTTTTTCCAGTCATATTTCTTATTAATATTATACTTTAAATTTCTTTATACTGAGGACACTTTATGATGAACAGAGTTTCAAAGAGTTCAAATTCATCTTATAACTGCATCTTGACAGGTTTGAAAATCTTCCCAGCAATATTACATAAATAAACGTTCTACAAGAGCAGTGGAAGCTGTGACTGAAAGATATTGTTTGTCAGTCTTTATCTTAGGATATATTAAGTGCAATAATAGAAAAAAGTACATTCTTGTATTTTCTATCAGTCCAAACTAATATACTTAATATACAACACACCCACACCCACACACACACACACACACACACAGAGAGAGAGAGAGAGATAGAGAGAGAGAGAGTAACTATTTTCAAATGGGTTATAATATTGGAAGTGATTTTCAAGCTTCCAGAGATCCTGATTAGACAGTGCATTCATTTTTGCTTTTATAGGTGCATGTCTGTCTGTCTTCTATTCTGTTGGCCAAGCCAAGATAGTTAAGGGGATTGGGGTGTAAAGCACTTCTTAAAACAATAGATTGTTTTGATGCATATATTATCCTGAAGGCATGATGTGTTGTTGACACATTCTTCACAGTAAAGAATCTATTGAAGTGAAAACTAATTGGAGTAATTTTTAAAAAACATAACATCACTCTTAAAAATGTTATTAAATTGTGTTGTTATAGCTAGAAATATTGACAATTTAAAACTGGATTTTTAAAAAATCTTTTTCATTAATAAAATAAAACATTCTTATCTCAAGAATTCATTCTTTCTTCTTTAAAATAATTTTAATCAAATACAATAATTTATTCAGTTTATTTATCCCCCCCCCACTTTCAAAAATGATGCTACGTGTCTGCATTACATGACCATAGAGCGAGTCTTAGGTATGACCTTGATCTAATCTTATTTAATTTTATTTGATTTGATTTATGTAACCTTATGTGTAAAAAAGAATCTGCGGAATGTGTTGGTTTTATTGTATTATTATTACAAACAATGATATCTATGATATCTTGCCATCAGTTGCAAGTAATATTAATGATATGTTTCAAATGTCTTTTCAGTAGTAACATGATTAGAGTCTAATGCATTCTTTTTCATTTTGATTTAAGAAACGAGATTATTATTGCCTCAAGCAACTATGACGACGGCTGTCCCAACAGATGTAGTTGCCTTTTATGCCTACCTTACAAATACGGAAACAAACGCAGGGCCGCATCATGTAATCGTGTATGATCATATCGTAACGAATTCTGGAAATGGATACAACAAACACTCTGGAGCATTTACAGCCCCAACAGCAGGCATGTATGTGTTTTCCTGGACAACCTTTGTTGACCCACATTCATATTTTCCTATTGAACTTGCGGTCAATAGTCATCGGGCTGGTATAGTTTTCGTTCATGCCAGTACAACTTTTAATGGAATTACTGGCTCAGTCGTTATTACACTTCAGCAAGATGATGTAGTTATGGTAAGGTCAGAACCCGGATATAACCCTAATGGAAACATTTACAGTGACAACAACATGAAAACGACATTCTCTGGATGGTGTATTTCATGTTAGATGGTTTGAAAAGATAATGCAATAATAAACCGATTTTCACGTTGAAGTGTTTATTTCATAGTATTTTTTTTATATGTTTAATGCAATATTTACATCTTCAGTTGTCTTTGTCTGTGAGAACACTACGAATCGGTTTTGTAATGTATAGTCCATCCAGTGCATTTCATCAAGAACTTTAATGTTAAATCGTACAATTGCTGAAAATTATAGAGATATAAGTAATGAGGAATCATTCTTTGAATATAAGGAGGTCATCAAATACAGTAGGGGTGATCAAATCTATCATAAAACATTTCGGGCTTAATTGGATTTGATCACCCCGACCGTATTTGATCACCTCATAATACTCAAACAATGATTCTTTATTCCTTAATTTAGCACTTGCGGATCATCAGTTTAAACCATTTGAATGAAAACAAAATCGCTGCATACTACAAGTGTTAACAAATGTTAATATATGCATACAGCAACCAATAGAAAACAACAATGCACATGATCTTCCATACAAATATTTTACATAAAAAATAATAGAATTGTTGTTTCTTTTTCGGGTGTTACAACAGTTTACTTTAGCTTGTTAAGATAAAGTGATTCCTTACTTAAATAAAGGTTTCCTATTACGTGAAGAATACCTTCACTTGCAGAATTGTAATTACACCTAGTATTAAGAAGACTGCATGATGCCTGTATGTTCCTGTCATTTGTTCGGAGATTACTTTCTCCTCTCCTTGGCCCAATCTGGAACATATTAAACCCACAAAATACCTTTCAATAAAGGTTGTTTAGGGATCTTAAACCAGCGATCAAGATCAAAGATTAAGGCCAAAGCAGATCTATGAGTAAACTCTTTGTTCATATTTTCTATCCCCTTGCTCAATGTGACTCAGACATCATTCAAGATGGCCATTAGATAAAAGATATACAAAAAAGATATATGAAAGGTGAAAAACATAATAAGTTATCTTTAAAATTTAGTTTAGCTACATGTATACTTTTTGTCTCCTTCACTAGATCCGGCTCATACGTAAGCAGAGACTGTTGATAGTTAAGGGGTGTGCATTGACCTGAATTCAAATTTTATTTCAAAAAATAAGACCATGGTAGACCTTTTATGATCACTGTCCAGACTATATCTTTTCCTCCTCTTAGTCCTATCGGCCTATTCCACACCAAAGAGTGCTTGTTGGATAAATGATGTGCAATAATCTTGAATTAAATGTGCAAGTCGTCAGACGATTTGGGCAAAGCAAACTTCTTTAAAATGTTTTTATTCCGAAGTACGTTTGTTCGTTATGAAAGCAATGCCCTTTTAGATAAGTCTTGATAGTATTATAGTATGGTATACCTCCTGAATCCAAACTTACTCATGAAATGAAATAACCCAGTTGTTCAGCTATTACGTTTACCCAAACACCGTCTTAGTACTTTTTGATATTAATGAATTAATGAAAGATTTGTTCCAATGAGTTTTTTTTTAAAAATAATCCACGAGGTATGAAACAATACTATTTACTAAAAGAAAAGTATCGTATTTTAATCTTCAACTAATATAGCATTTCTTACGCATGTACGTGTCATTGCTGCATACATTTGGGGTTGAATTAATCCAAGTATTTAAGTTGCGGGTAAAAGAAAATAATTTCAACTTGTTTACATTTACTTGACTCATCAACTCGTATTGCTGGTAGAACCCAACACACGTTATTTCTATTTATTTTGAATTATTCTGTCTTTACTGATATACCGATTCTGCAGATTAATTTGTTTTTAAATAAATGTATTATAATTGAAATTATTAATTGTTTTCTGCATTCATAAACAAAACACGAAAATAAAGGACTGTTCAAAGACATGTATATCCTTGATTATTTATTTTACGCTTTACAGCAACAGAAGTTTGGACCACAGCCAGTGTCCCTACAGCCACCTACACCGTATCTATACATGGCCATCATTGCTTTCCCCTTTTCTTCTGGTGTCAAAATGGGATGTCCGTAGTAAAAGTGAAATGTTTCGAAACAGGTTGCCCTGAAAAAATAAAGTTTTGATTGATTTTCACTCTTTAATAAAAAAAAAACTATAAAATACAATCAGTATTAGGAAACATTTTGATGATTTTAAATAGGAATGGGATCAATGACAATAAAAAGTAAGCAAAGAAATTGAACAATGATTTGCCTAATTGTTCATTGACAAACCATTTACAAGCAATACATATTGCGAAACTATTAGATATTATAACTATAATAGGGATTCCTTGCTGTGATTTGAAATCGCATTTCATATATCAAATATCCAGTTTAAATTTCCAAATTTTCCGTCATTGTTTAAAAAGACACTACATCTCATTTTGCGTAAATTCCATGAAATGACAATTTTTCAGTAACCTCAATGAATCTTCTTGCAAAGTTCAAAGTATGAACTTTGCAAAATTTACGCTTTGTGAAATCTAAAAATTCTCAATCTATGACTAAAACTGATAATTTTAGACGGTCCATACAGTAAATATTGCTAGCCCAGCCTTCTGTTCAACAGCGCATGCTCATCGATTGTAAACATTTTATCGTGGCTTTCAGCAAACGGGTTAAAAAACCACAACATTCGAGAGATGTGGCTATAAAAGGATCAAAAGAGATGGAGACAGAACACAAGTGCGAACTATTGATCTTGTAAGAGATAAAAATAATAAATCTTCTTTTGTCATCAATGCATCTTTGTATAAGAATATTTTAACATCTAGGTCCGCCGAATATTTCTATTTCCTTTCTTTGTCGGGTGCATCGTAAAATAACGTTCCAAAGTTGTACCAAGTATAGAATTTTTTTTTCTTTAGGAATTAAGATGCTCACTACTCCATGGCACCTGATATCGATCCTACCTCTATTTTTTAAGAGGTCCGTGTTTGCTCTGCTCGTGTTTTGTAATTTCCTTTGGACTTTTGAATTTGAACACTGTTCGTTATCACCACACGTCATGCTTCATTTGTCATATGCATGATCCCATGCAGGAATTATGTTTCACTATCTGTTTATTATATTTCTATGAAATTACCTCCAATTCCATTGAAAACCGCTGTCATTCAAAATCACGTAATGTAAAAATAAAATGTCAAATTTCGAGTCGATATGATATAAATTTTGAATTCTGGACCATCTTAAACACGCAATCGCGACCTTGTTTTATCTTAAAGTAAATAGATTCAAACTTTCACTACATGCACAAGTTCTTTTCTTTTACAAAATTGTGTTTAAAAAATGAAATACCAGGATGAGGTAATTATGGTCTGACACAAACAAATAAAGTTCAAAGGGGGCAAAATTTCCAGAAATTATTGGAATCGGAATTTTCTAGTAGAATGCACATTTACACTTTGTGGCCTAAATACCTGCAAAGTTCTTGAAATTTGTTCCAGCGGTTTAAAAAGAATTGTGCAAAAAACAAAAAACAAAACCAGGACTGACCGACTAACTTCATTGTAACGACGGTCATTGTGACGGACGGACGTGTCAAAAACATTCTATCCGGGCAACTTGTTGCGTGGAGTTCAAAAATTAAATCCCTCAGTATCCTTACATAAGTCAATGTAGATACATTGACAAAATCTATGTGTGACATGTGTCTTCTAGGTGTATTGGTAACTATTTGAACTCATATGCAATATGTACCAAGTATCAACTTTGTTAAATGTAAAAGTTGGATATAAATCAGTATGTTTTAAAGATACATTGCAGTTACAAATCATTTCCAATACTTGAAAATATTTTAAAATTGAAGCTAGATGTAATTTAAAAAAGCAAAAGATCAGTGATTTCATACTTACGTTGTAGATCCCTGATTTCCATAGATCGCTCTCATGCTGGTGATTGCATTGTTACATATTATAGCACATGATGGTTGACCATAAACGCATGGTCTCCGAATTGCTGACACAAAACCAGCAGGGAAACTACCTGCACAGGCTGCTTGGGCAATAGCATCTGCGTCAGACGCTTAAAAAACAAAACGAATTGATAATTAAGGTATTATTTTGCAACATTTGTTTTTGTTTTTTTTTATAAGTTTATCTTTAGTTTCAAATCAACTTAACTCTAGATGGCAAACGCAATAACATTTTGTAATTATAGGAAAAAGAGATATCTTTTATTTTAAATTTATGCAGCTAAATACTCGAGAGCTGTTTAAAATACAGAGATTGTACATGGAATATTTTTTAAAATTCTTAGACAATGACTAAAACCAATGAGAATAAAAGAAAAATATATCCCAATATTTGTATAACATATTAACTATTCATTTTGCATTTCTTTAATTTAAATGGTTGACATTGTTTCAATGCGTTATCATCATTTGCAGCATGCACCTTATAAACCTTGCACTGATGCCGTTTAAAATTTAGATTGGGTTAATGCATATGTGAATTTATCTGAGATTTTTGTTACTAAATATTGTTGAATATTGAAAATAATTACTGAAAACATTTTATATTAAGCGTTATCGATAATGACATTTAGCGATGTACTTGATTTAGCCGAAGTTGCTTTCGGACAATAGAACTAAACCTAAAAACCAAATGTAATACACTTACAGTTAACTGGATGAGGTACTCTTTATACGTAAATATGACAAGTATTTGTAAAAAAAAAAAATAATAAACCTTACTTGAATTGTTTTGAATAATACATGTATTAATATTAATAACAACAATTTATTACCTAAGTAAAAGAAGCAAGTGAGGTCTTTGAGGTATACTCCGAAATTAAAGTTACATCTCAGTTATATTTTTAAAAATCGAATTGCCGATACGTAGATATATTATTGTTTACAAAGTGAAAAGATAGCACGTTTTACGTAAAAAAGTGAATATATTTGATAATATGAATTATCAGAAAAAATGGAAAAGAAAATAATTTGTCAAAAAAAAAAGAAAGAAAGAATAAAAGTAAACTCATCAAAATTTATTAAATAACAAAACTATATGTATGTGTTTTGGGTAAAAATCATGAAAAAAAAAACCACGGCAATATCTAATTATAACAAAAATATAATATTCAAATTTTTATGTGAAAATTTAAGTAAACGATTTTCACGATCAAATCACTGCACATTGCAGCATCATGTGTTGGAACAAATTGCTTATTTCCGATCCGATATAAGGAAGTTAGACAACATACAGTAATGTGAATTGACCAAGATGTAGGAATTTCAGATTTATTGTGCACATTCAACTATATCTTATCTTTTCATGTAATGGCTGTTTATGTCATTCTCGCTCATTATATGGATTTGAATTCGTCGTATCAGATTGAAAATTGAAATAACAATTTCATACTTTGTTTTAACAAAATTTATAAATTTGTTATCACAGATTACATTCTTTGGTAATGGATTGATAACATTTTAAATTTTGAATCGTTTAACTTTTTCTCACAAACTGTTGCAAAACTAGTATTCTTGCGAGTGTTAAGATAAGAAAAAAAAAACCCAGATACATACCACTGGTAGCAGCAAACACCACACAGAAAATGATCAGTTTGTACACGAAGGTTACGTTCGCCATTGTCTGCTTAAATTAATCATAATACATATGTATAAGTTGGCTTCCTTTTATAGAAACTTTGATCAACGTTCAAGACAAACCTGTTGCATTATTGACCAGCATGCCGGATATATGTAAAATGCTGATGAAATTTAAAATTATCAGGATCGGCATTACTGTGCCTTTCTTTTTTTTATAATTATTTTTAGGGTAAATCGATCAACAATTGATATTTGTTTTTCCGTCACCCAACTAAAAGGAGACTCAAATAATAAAAGTCTTATTTACTACGGGATAATAGTCATAATTAGCAAAAAAAAAGCCTTCCACTAAAATAATGAAATTTAATTATAGCTATGCCAGGAATGCTTTTGTAAGGGTAGGATGTTCTAGTAGTACGAATATAAACAGAATGTGCTTTAAATCTCAATAACGCTTCTGTTATACTAAATATTAAGCAGTCAAACAACAAATGTTAGGGTATGGTTAGGGTGAGCAAGATAACATTAACTAAAATGAAAAATTTATGGCCCAATGGTCATGATTTTGTTTTTAAGGGTGAGCTATTGAATATATATATGCATAAAAAAATATATTAACAACTCCTCAGAATCTCCTTTTCTACTTCTGGGCATCTAGTAAGCGAACTATGTACATATATTTAATGAGCAAACTCTATCTGAAATATATTGACTGCGTCAGGGGTAATAATAAATTTTGGGGATGGTATGTGGGTTGAATCTTTTGAATTTCATTGTTTGCGGTTCGTTCATGTGATAATGACTCATATATGAAACAGATGGTCCGTTATCTTTTCTTGATCGCATTAATTAGATCCGCATCTACCTGTTTTCCTCTATTGTCCCGGATTCTTACAATAAAAAACAAGTATGTTAAAAATATCAGAAGATTAATCATCTTAATATATACAGTAAAACTCAGTTGTAGGGAAGTCCAAGGAACCAGTGAATATACTTAAATAATCGAATGGAAAATTGACATTATGCGAAAATAAATTATTCAAAACATCTGTGTTAATTGCTAATTAAAAAATCAATTCGCAGTAAAAGGTGAAAAGTTCGTTATTTTTCACCTTTACGGGACTCAAAATTAGTTCGCTATATCCGTAAATTCGTTTAAGCCATAAAAATTGTAAGATTTGTTATGAATACTGCCGTAAAATCCATAAAACTTCGCTTTATCCGAGATTTCGCTATATCCGTGTTCGTACATGTAGTAAACGAGTTATGCTGTATAATCTAAGCAGTCTGGACTTTTTTGTTTGACGTGTAAAACAAAATGCAAATTTAAGAGTTCTGATTAGTACATAAAATCTTAACACATGTCAAGCTCTTGTTCTTAATCTGGAGATTTTTAATATTTTTTTTATGCAATAATGTTTTGTCTAGTAATTGATCCGTTTAATGTTTTTAAAATCTGAACCAAATCAGCATGTGTATTGCAAAAATGAAGCAAAAATACAGCATTTAGGTACAGACACCTTACGTTATATATTTTTCTCATAATAAAAAAATATATAAAATTATATCCTCTACCTAATTATTATAAGGTACAGGCTATATATTTGTTTATTATAAGAAAAATATATAACGTCAGGTGCCTTGCATTTAGGGACATTATGTGACTGTTTATAAACCTCGCCATAATGAGTGAACATGCAGCTGTTATCTACGTGTCCGGTATCAAATGTAATAACAGTCTACCAATGATGAAAGTCTTAACATTAGCTTATTGATACGAAATACCCGAAACTATATCACAAATTAAACAAAATTCACAATGACCTACAAGACTGGTTTTATTGTTAGAATAACAAAAAAAAAAAAAAGGAAAAAGTTAATTTGAATTTCTAGGACTCGGAAAACTAATCTGATAAATGGGAATTACTGAATCTAGGTGTCATCAAATCAGCTAAAAGGTAAAAAAGGAGAGAGAGAGAGAGAGAGAGAGAGAGAGAGAGAGAGAGAGAGAGAGAGAGAGAATTGTAATATCCTGAGTCTGTTTTGTCAGAAAAGGAGGGCAATGGATATACGTGCCATTAAATATGCTTGTCTTGGTCAACTGGTTGGAATCCACACTGCAGTTAATTTAATGAGGTGTTACTATTCATAGATAATAAGTGTCCCTATTATGGATATATTTAATGACATTATCAATTTCAAGCTCTGAAACAATCGTTTAAGGTATCACGTGTTCCACATAGTTGTATGCATATGGTTTTATTATATATTAATAATATTGATATAATTTCATTTGAATTTCCTTTAAAAATTTAGCTACAGATTAAATGGGCGTTGTTTAGGATTTTAATTTAACAAGTTTTTAAACTTGTTGGTAACCTAACATTATATTTATCAAACATTTGAAATAAATTGAAGATGAGATTTTAAAATAAAGAAAAGGTATCATATATTAAGATTTCTCATAACAATAATTCTATAGCTCCCATCCTATATAATATGTTTTATTTTATTGACTGTAAAATAAAATAAAAGAAATCTAAATAGATGTAAATTAATGGTTCTATATATATTAAAAAAAATTCGTCAAAGATCATTAAGACTGAAAATATTAACGACTTTGTAGCAAGTTTTTTGTTGTTGTAAATTTCAGTCCTGAACCCTTGACTCAGTGGCAACAATGTTGGTAGTGGGCTTCATGGGCATCATAACCATACATTTAGTTTTTTCCAAAATGTGTAGTAGTAGAGAAAAAGATTTTTGAAAATTTGGCCCATTTTTGCTTATTTTGCTCCCTCCGTGAGACTCTGGGAGTTGTATGGTAATTAATTTCAGAATTTATATTCCTCTTATCGTAATGATGCTTCAAACTAAAAAAGGTTATAATTGGCCTCGTAGTTTTCAAAAAGAAGATAAAAAATTTAAACGTACGACGGACGACACCCGATGGATTTTGGTCACATGGGGGAGGGGGGGGGGATAACACATTATAAGTCATCACCTTTCAGTTCACAAGTCGTTAAAACTCATCCAGAATTCCACTTGTAAACAAACCGAGTTGTTTTGGACATTGATTTGAGTGTCACATGATTGCGATTGCTGTATAAAAATTACTACAGTTGGAGAAGTGTACTGCACATATGTCTGTAGTAAGAAGTATGCATTCATAGAGAGTGCATCTTGATAAGTATTTAAATAATACTCGTCCTTGAAGACATCAGAATGCACTGAGATGCCGCTCGATCATGTACTGTACAGCATATACATTATCCTGCGCTCGCGTGACTATGAAGTGGAAGGGAAACTTAATATTTATGTGGTAGCCCAATGATTTATTGTACTTCTCTCTTTTTAATTGGATTTACTCACTTTTGGACACCGCAATTTTTCAAAAGTTCACCTTTTCATATGATATATAAAATACGTGGAAATCGGGTAAAAATTCAATATTAGTAAAGCATGGGTTTGTGCGTTATCATGTGTCTGTAAATTTGATTCAAACCTTAAAAGAACAAATAAATGTAAAGATTGCTTATATCTTATATTTTGAATATGATTTAAAACTTTGGATGTAAATGAAGACCTCTTTATCGCCATACGCAATTTTACATTTTGTTTCATTCAAAATTTTGATAAAGACTTCATCTCCAATGAAATAAGAAAGAAAAACTTAATATTCGTTTTATTTAGTTATCAGTTCACGCTTTACAACAGCAGAAGTTTGGACCGCAGCTGGTGGACTTACAGCCACCTTTACCGTATCTATACATGGCCATCAGTGCCTTCCCCTTTTCTTCCGGTTTTAAAGTAGCATGTTTGTAGTAGAAGTGGAATGCTTCGAAACAAGTCCCCCTGTATAGAGACAAAATACTTCTGAAATAATCATCTAAGATCATATGTCCATCAAAACTAGAGTATGTTTGATTTATGATGAATTCTCATGCAGTAAGTTATAATGAATTTTTGTAAAGTTGCAAAATATATTCAAGCTAGTGACTGACTTGCAGAAATATCCTTATTTAGTTTTAAGAAAATGAATCAAAAGAGAACAGTAATGTTAGAGTTTTTAGTTTCCCCCTTTCTTTATCTTATAATTATTCTAACGTTTTCGAGCCTGTTATTCCGACAATATATTTTTTGGGGTATTTGTAGTTTAATTTTTTTAATGTTCTCTTTTAATTCTAATCATTTAATCTTCGTTTTCTTAGATTGACTAAGCCGCACAACTCCATTGCTTACAAATGAAAATATGTTTTGTACCAAAAAATACGGCAAACGCTTTCATATTATGCCAATTATAATACTTTTTTGATGTTACATATTAGGCTGATTACTGACTGTCTACGTTTCGTTGTTTCAATTTTGTCGTGGACTCAAACATATTGCCTGTAAATATATATGTATAAATAAGAAATAACTAATTTTATTAATGCGATCTTTTTTTCTCTATTTCATTGCAAATGAACTTGGACTCATTGGAATACATGTTTTTTTAAATTCAGGTACATGCATTGGGTAATATTACTTGTAGCAACAAAGCTCAAAGTTGGGCAAAATTAATAAAGTGTTTTTTTCTGGAAATGCTTTTATATATAATTTGGTTGCCAAAAAATAAGATAATGAAAAGATATTTGTTTTGCCTCGGACTAGAATGTCTTGATGTCATTGGATGAAACGCGTCACGTGATTGCCTTACAAATTTCTTTAAACGACGAGCGTCAAAATTTATACGGCAACATGGCGGACGTAACGTTATTTAAGCTGATTTTTTACACAAACGTTCGACAATACCTCTAATTTTTAAGCCCTAAATATTTAGAGTGATCCCCCTTTGCCCGTGACGTAATATTTCGATCCTACAATGGCATCCAGGTTTTCGCAGATGATTGGCGAGGAACGGAAAAAAAACAAGAGAATTAAGCTATGTATTTAATTGTTATATTTTCTTTTGTTTGTTTACATAACAAACTTTAGGTTCTCGGCAAAACAAAACACTTATTAGGTTTGTTCTTGACTCTTTACAGAAATTTGTGGGGTCAGTAAAGTCCATAGAAGGCTCGGCGTCGCCTCGCCTTCTATGGACTTTACTGACCCCTTAAATTTCTGTAAACAGTCAAAAACAAACCTAATAAGTAATAGTCAAACAATAATCTCCCACAACGTAGCGTCTACAGTCTACAGAAAACTAATCGCAACTGTTCTGGGCTTCCGACAAATGGAAATCGAAACAAAAAAGTCTGATTGCAGCTTTCCGTCTAGAAACAATTTGATAGAGAACAAAACTATCTCTACTAATTACATAGGCGGGATAAATTTGAAAACAAAGGTAAGATGAGTTTTATATGTTTCATATTATTTTTAGAGTTTTGGTTTAATTCAAATATTTTTTTAAGAATATTTTTGACAGAGTTGTGACTTTGGCCTATATTTTACCTTGAATTTACATTTTGTTCAAGTTTTAATATATATCAAACAAAAAATCTGTATATTCATTCTATAACCGAACAAATGAGATCATACAACATTGAGGGAATTTATGAGACTGTAAATCACCCCAGTAGTTATTATTGCCTTGTAATGGTTATCCTTACATACTGCAGTTACATTTTCCCCCTAATCCAATATTTGTCAGTTATATATGTCAAATTATATGCTTTTCCTGTTGAATGCAAATTAGTTGACTGATACATACGTAGTAGATCCCTGATTTCCATAGATTGCTCTCATACCGCTGATAGCACTCCCACAAATGGCATCACATGTAGCCTGTGTCCCACTGCATGTTCTCCTTATGGCAGATACAAAACCACCAGAGGAACTAGCTGCACAGGCTGCCTGTGCAATAGCATCTGCGTCATACGCTTTTCAAAAAACATTTTTACTTAAAAGACAGTTTTGAAAAGTCATTTGTAAAAGGAGTAAATATTGATAATTTAATGATCATAAAAGGGACAGCTTAACAGAAAAAAAAATGAAATGTAAGTCGTTAAACAAAAGCAAATGTAGCATTAAAGTAGAAGTCACTCATACATACCGAATGTTACAGCAAACACCAAACTTAATATGATTAGTCTGGATACAAAGGCAGATTTCATTTTTATTGTTATTATGTATAACACAATTCACAGTAATGCAATTTAATCAAACTGCTTCATGTTATAGCGAAAAATAAAACGAGTTGTCATATAAACCTGTTGCAAAATGATGGTTATGTCAAAAGCATGAAAAATACTAATATATTATGCCTGGTTTAGATCACCATCATCAATATTGAGACCAAGTATAATTAATTATAAAGCATTACAAATAGGATACCTTTTAGGATCTGTTGACTGAAACAAAACAAACAAGAAACCATGGATTACTTACTTTGTCCATCTGAGGAACCTTGTATAATTATAACTGTGACCAATTTTACTTTATCAAGTACAGAAAAAATCAGAACTCACTACAGCTCTATTTGAAAACACGGCGTTTATGGTATGAATTAACTTGGCACTTGCTTCACAATCACTGGAAGCACGGACTTTGACTGTCAATGGCTTTATTTAACAAATGAAAGAATGACAATAACAAACCATTTTGTTTTGGTTTTTTTGTTTTACATAGGAACCTCTTCAAGGTAAACCTTTTCAATTTTAATTCTATTTGATAGTTGGCTGATTCCAGAGTTTTTAAGTTGTTGTTTTTTTTTTTTTATAAACCTTTCATTGTAATTAGTCGGGCAAACATTCAACCAAACGGCAATATTGATGATATTTTTCAAAGTTGACCTTCCACGATTGATTCTGACATATAAGGTGGCCATGCTAAAGAGAAAACAACTGCATTAGAAAATGTGATACCTGCAGTTAATGAACTCGCTAAAGACATTGTAGTGATTGTTAAAAAGATAACGATTGTGATTTTTGAACTGTTAACATGAACTTGTGATAGTGTATTATACATGTATCAACGAAAACAAAAATAATCTCAAGTCGTATTCACAACAGCTACACGATACATATCATGATTTTTTTCTTCAAACTACTTTGTTGGTTTTCTGAAAATTGCAAAAGGCATAGATTCAACATATTTTCTTGCTGTACAATGAATACTCATTGTACCTATACACAAACATAATTATTACATATTACCTAGTGAAGTTCATCAGGTGTCTTAAATACTGACAAACTTAACAGGACCTGTCTTAGTACTATGAGGAGGGAATAAAGAAATGATTGTGATCATGAGTTTCTGCCAACCTTTCTGCAAACCTTTACAGCACGTTTTATGATATTCTGAAGTGGGGTTTAGGCATATAAACCCCGGATAAATGAATCAAACGTCCCATGATATATGCAAATCTGCAGGGTTTGTCCATATATAACATATTATCACGACATTTTGTTGGTGGCGTAAGATAAGTTGACTATTCAGTAGATTATTTTTTTTAATTCGTAAAGCACTAATCAAACAATGTTATTTTACAAAGAAAGTAAAATAAACGAAAATGCGAAATTTAAGAAAAATTACAGTTTACCAAATTTGAAACGATCCTGATTGAAAATAATGTGATCCCGATCAGACTTATTTAAAAACTGAAATTGTACATACAGTACTGCAGTTTGTTCTGAGTAATTGATATATAAGAGCAATAAATGAACAAAAGCATTTTACAGCTAAAAAACCTGGACTTCGTGCAAAATTGTGATATAATTCCCACTTTTGTGATTTTGTTCGGGATCAGTTCAATTACAATCGGGGTCGGTTTGAATTAAAGATTTTCCAATTTCTCTTAAATTTCACTATTTCGTTTCAATTTATTATTGAAATATGATTGTAAAGCAATATTTTTTAACGTGAGTGACAGTTGATTCACAGGTTTAAAAATTCTATAAAATTATTATGATTATCATTTTCATGAATATTTTTCTTTAAAAATATTATAAAGTCCATAGAAATATTCTTTTCAAGAAAGACAATGATACGCTTAATTATTTTACTATGTAAGCATCCTCCTATCTTCATATCCTCATATCAAGGTCACAGTGATCTTTCAGTTTTTATAAATATTCATAGTTCATTTTAGAATTTTGTTATCTTTTATACGTTGATACCTAGGATAATAAGATTGGTCTGTTGATGCATCTCAGATCTAAGGATATAATGTCCCAAAAAGTACGCTTCTTTTTATGTGTTGTTTAATGTATGGTCAAATCTTGGAATATAGGAGAGTTTTACAATATTTTTAAAGAGTGTCATAATAAAACATTTCGAAATAGAATGATACAAGAACTATTGTTCAGGTGAGCCAATGTGCCTCTTGTTATAGGGATAAGGTTGAAAACAGCCATGATTGACTGAATTAAGGCCAGGCGGGTTGAAACACATATCCTCCACAACTCTTTTCAACCTGGGATTAGGCTTTGATTCCTTAAAATAAACCGAGTCATATTTGACATCCTATATTATATAATGTACATACAAACAGTTTCCATTATAAAGCAAGTAAGTGTTCATGATATCTTTACCATGTAACATAATTTTATGATAAAGTGTCAATACGTTACAATACTTTTTTGATACTTACTCTTCAATGCAAAACTTAATATGATATTTTCATAAAAAAGAGGTTTATTTGCAGATAGATCCCGTGCTTGTGTCGAGCAAATGTTGGTACGTGTTGTGTTGGTACGGATAGGTCCATTTGTCATGTCACATTTCGAAGGTTAAAGCGTACATGAGATCCTAATTAATCGGTAATTTTTGATGCAAAGAAATGTCGTTTTTTCTTTCTTTTTTTTTTTATCCTAAAACTGCTTCACATCTCTTATTTTATACATGAAGTTCTAATTGCTTATTCTTCGAATTGTCTACAAGAGTGGCGTAGTGCAAAATCAATACTGGATATCTAAAACACTATGTAAAAGTCGAAACCATATGGGTAACCGGTTTATTAAACTTTAAAAATAAGCAACTTTCTCTATATTTGTCACTCCATTTGTTCATATATTTTCAGTTAGCTGAGCAATACATTTTTTATACCCTGACGCACATATTTACAGCTCTTAATTAACCTTTCATAATTTTACAAAACTGCTTCTTCTGATATATCTTAATTCATATTTTGAGTAGGAAAATATAAAACTGGTGTTCAAAGAAATCATAAATCATTCAAAGGTCATTCACTGTATTTTTATTGACAAATAATGGACTTTCTTAAATTTGGTTTATTAAGGATGCTGGATGGTAAACACCTTACAAATCAGAACTGCCTTTAAATATTAGATTTTTGTCATACACTGTCATTTCTTAAAAGAAAACCAAATACTTTACTCTTACACTTTATTTGAAAAATTTCCTACATATTTATACAGATCTTTTTGTCTTTTTACACCAATTTAATATAAAAATAGCCCTCGTCACAATTCTTACACACTAAGATAAAATTGGATTTGTAATAGTGCTCATCTACGATGCTCTTTACAAGATATAACAAAACTCCGTAACGGGTCATCTCAGAGCGAGCTTTCAATTAGCCAATGAAATCTCTGGTACCAAAATCTTGCTTGGTATTATTAATATAAGTTGCTTACAATGCATATAATTTTCACATGCACATTTGTAAATAGTCTTTTTTGCAGACTTTTTATATTTCTCAAAACTACGAAGATCACATCCCGGAAAATAATATTTTTACCCTGTATAAATGGTATTTTGACAAAGGGCATAATATATATACTGATCCCGATCGTTTTCAACTAACACTGATGTACGCACAATAATTTCAAACATAATAAATTACATACACTTAGATAAACTAAATACAAAAAATATTAAGCTACATTTTTGTATACACCATGAAATTGTATAAATTAAAGAATTAAAAAAATAAAATAAAATAGGAAAACAAAACACACAATGGAATGTAGATATCAAAGGGCCGACTGTCTGTCAATTCATCAAAGGTCGCGATATCTTCTAAGAAAAAAATAAACCAATCTCGATCTAGATCTGGTTGTTGTAAATTTCAGATAAGAAGCAAACAAACGAACACGTGGTTTCATATCTGATAACATAGGAAAATGCATTATAATAGATGAATATATATACAAAATAGGACGTTATCCTGGTTCAGTTCAGGTATCGATAATAAATATAGACAAGAAATTAATGATGAATTACCAGTATCTGAAGACGTAATTATATACTTATAAATCACGTGGGATCAACTTACATGTCTCTAAACAATTATTTTAGAATACACTACTTACGATTACCATATCAAATAATCGAACACTTTTTTTAATTTTTAGAATGCAAACACATATTTTCGTTGCTTTGGTTTTCGTATTGTGTGGAATACAGTAGGATGCAACAAACTGCACCAGTAAACAAGAATTTGATGAATTCAAGGCATATGTTCTTTACCATATTCAGGAACTGACCTCGGAAAAGGACAAGCAAGCTAAACAAATTAAGTATCAGAAGACAGCCATTCTGGATTTGAAAAGATTGTTGGCAAAGAATGACGAGGCATCAGCAATTTTAAATCCCGAAGAGTCAGCAATGATCTCAAACCGGAGTTTACCACAGGAACCAACGAGATCATCCAAATTAATCCCTTTGATGTCACAACCAAAAGGAAAAAGAGCAAATACGAGTATGTATATTTTAAGTAGTTTAACAGTTCATATTATCTCTAAATGAAGAGTAATTCTCCGACGAATTTTACAACAAATCGCTCACCTGAGTAACATCGGTCACAACTCTAATCAAAGCAGCTAACTCTACACAAAGCAACTTTATTAAGTCAAAAACAAATATTTAAGGCAGCGTTTCTTCAGTGTGTTGTAACAACAATTAAGAATCGGAATGATTTAATATATAATACTATTGCAAATTATAGCAATTTGCAGTTCTAAATAAGAATATTCTTTAAAGATTTTAACCCACACATTCCAATACTGATTTTTGAAACTCTCCTGAAACCCATCATAAGTTTTAAGGGGGCGGGGTCATGGTTTACAATAAATTTTTAATATCTTATTGGGGCTCCTGTCGAAAAGTCAAAATTAGAATTTTCACTTATCAGCTAGAATGTTTGCAAAGTCAATTATTACTGTACCATTGGCGTTCTGAAACAGAAGATAATTTTTTAATATATACTCTTACATACAACTTTAAAACTCTTCTGGTGTATCAGTTGTATTTGATTTAAAACCACTTGAACAAGCACAAATTCTTTCTACTGTCACATTTGATAGCTTTTAAACCTTTTTGTCTATCATGCTTTTATTTATATGTTTAATGTATTGTCCTTAAACAAATACATTTTTAATATCTAATGTTGGAATCCTTCCTCAAACATAAAAAAGCAAAAGGGGAGTAAGGAAGTAACTCCTCCATTCTTCGCATGTAATAAATCCTTGACCCAACGCTTAAGCCATTGAGTTTTTGTGATCTAATTAATCTATTTTCACTTCTATTCAAGAAAGAATAATGAGGGATGTCCCGGCGGATGTAATTGCATTTTATGCCTACCTTACAAATGCTGAAATAAATCCAGGAGCCCATCATATAATCGTGTATGACCATGTTATTACAAATTCTGGAAATGGCTATAGCAAGTACACCGGGGCATTTACAGCACCACGAGAAGGCATGTACGTATTTTCTTGGACAACCTTTGCAGACCCACAAACATATATTCCGATTGAACTGACACACAACAATGCCAGAGCTGGTATTATTTATGTTCAAGCCGATGGAACCCCTAATGGAGTTACTGGCCTAGCAGTAATTCAGGTTCAGCAGGGTGATGTAGTCATAGTAAGATCGAGTCCTGGGTTTAATCCTCGTGGAAACATTTTCAGTGACAACAACATGAAAACGTCATTTTCTGGGTGGTGTATTTTGTGTTGAAATTTGGGAGAAGTGCGAAAATGATAATTAAAAGAGTAATACGATTTTACGCTAAAAAGTTTGTTTTGATACACAACTTATATATGATAAAAATGATGTATTGCAGTTTTGAAAGGAACAGTTTATGTTTCATGAAATATTTAATATGCAACCTTTTTTTATTTGGATTATCATAGCATGTTAATTTGTGCAAATCTGAAATTGTGATATTTCATGTAATGTAGTGAGTGTGTATGCAATGTTTGGTTTTGGAACTGGATAAAGATTCTACCAACAAACGTTTTTTTCACACACAAAATATCACTCTACCTATTTGTTTATGAAAACGTGATTATATATCAAAGCAAAGATTGTATGGCATAGGTTTAGGTTTCCAACGATAACAGATAATCAGTCGCTAAATGTATTAAAACAAGAGGTTCGGTATCTTCATGAACAAAATCCAAAGATAAGATCCAAGGATTGTATTTGTACAGATGCTTATTCAGAGTGTTGCAACGTACAAAGGGCAGCTTTAAGATAAAGTTTGCAGATTGCATTGAGTCGATTGCACTATACTAAACTCAAAGTTTAGGACTTCAAACTGTCATTTTAATGACAATATAAACAATTTCGTCAAAATATAGACATAATATAAGTAGCAAGTTTAATGGTATTTTATTCTAAAATAAAACAAACTCAATGAACAGATTCGGCAAAAGGGCCTCATTAAATTGAAAATAAGTGGGCCACAGCTGCTTTTCTGACACCCACATACACCGTATCTATACATGGACATCAGTGCTTTCCCTTTTTTAGGTGATAAAGTAGTATGGCTGTAGTAGACATAGAATGCTTCGAAACAAGTCGCCCTATACATAATTCCATTACATAACGAAATTATCGGCCTTAGACCGAAAGTGGAGCTGTCGTCGACCTCCATTACGGTGCTGACGGTGTACTTTCGAAGGATACTATGCCGTACAAAAAAGGAGGTGGAAGACGTTGTGTTGTCTTCAACTGTACCAATAATCAGAGGACGTTGTATAGATGGAATGTGGAGGAATGCTCTGAACACGAGAAAAGATTGTCCGTGCCAAGCGCCTTTCAGGATGTTTTGCATTTAAGATAGCGCAAGCATCTTTGCTAACCGATTACGATGGTTCAAAGCTATCAATAGAAAGGGTTAACAACCTGGTAAAAAGGACCAAGTATATCTAGCATATCACAATTTTTCAGTTATAGTCTTTTAATTTGCAAACTGACCTTATTTATTTCTTATCTATACATTACATCGTCGATAATAACAGTTAAATAAGTTGACTTTATCACTGTATATACATCAGATGTAGCTGTTCAATGGTCTTCTTTTATGTATAAAAGATGCCGTATAAAGTATTCATATACATACATGTTTATGTATTGATATAATATATATGCATCTTCACAGTTATCATTAGGCCTAATTAATTTTATTTTTAATGCTAACAGGTCTGTTCAATTCATTTCATTGATGGGAATCCAACCGGATATCACAAAGAGGTTAGGGTGCAAAAAATACACGTTTGGCATAAAATTTAGTTTGAACTTTGTTTAATTCTACTTTCAGATACTTGCAGTTAATCTGATTTACATATTAATATGACTATTTTTAGAATAGTGTAGTATTCTCAAATTGTAATCAAATTAAATAGCAGTTTGAACTTACATGAAGCTATTTTGAGTGGTCAGACTTTCACCAGTGATTGCCTGCTGGCGGATACAATGACAGTATGGGACTTGATTCAAGTTAACTATGGATGCAGGATCATCCTGGGGTATGTAAAAACACGACGTGTTCTGAAATGTGTGATATATTACTATGTATGATTTTTAAATATATAAAACAGGGTAAAAGAAAACTGGTAAGGAACGTGTCTGATCAGGAGGATGAGCAGGAGCAGGATGAAGAAAGTGGTCATATATGCAAAGGAGGAGATGAAGCAGCAGAAGCCACAGACATGGCAATAATTACTCCCTCAGCAGCAACAGCTTCTACACAGATACCATCTGTTATTGTTCATCAGCATGGAGTGCTTTATGTCACATACCGTTCAAAGTCAGATGCAACAACTCAGACAATAGATTCATTGCATGATCACTTATATAGCCTACAATTAACATCAAATACTGTAGGTACTCAAACAACCCGTGAACTTTCATCTTTGTCTTTTATACTGGATTGTCACTACCAGTATATTCTACTTAATTTGATAAAATGAAGGTGCAAGGCAAAGATTTACCTTATTTATTGTCAATTGATGAACAAGTTTTGTAAACATTGGTTCGATTACGTTTAGGTTTACAGTTCCAAGACTTGGGGAAACGATTCGGAATTTCTAATCACCTTGCTAGCAGAATTTTTAATTCGTGGATAAATATCTTACCTGTTCAATTGAAAGATTTGATAATGTGGTTGCCAAAGGACACTATTCAAAGATCTTTACCAACTTCTTTTAGAGACACATATCCCAAAACCACATGTATTATATATTGTACAGGTGTACCTTCCGAGGCAATTGTCTCTGAAAGCCAGGACCGCAACCTATAGCAGTTACAAGTCACACAACACATTAAAATGTCTTGTTGTATTGCACCAAATGTTTACATCATGTTTTTGTCAAAGTGTTACGGTGGCAGAGCAAGTGATAGGTTTATCAAGAAAAAGTTGGGTTTTACGATTATATGAATCCAAATGATGACGTTATGGCTGATAGGATATTCACAATAGCTAAAGGGCTATTCAGTTTACATGTTAGGCTTAACATTCCCTCATTTTTACGAGGTAGAAAGCAGCTTAGTGAGAAAGAAGTTGTCGAATCTCGTAGAATAGCATCAGTCCGCATTCATGTTGAAAGGGCAATTCGTAGAATGAAATCTTACAGAATTTTGAACAGCATTATTTCAATTAAGTCGGTCAGAAAATGAACAAAGTGGTGAAGGTAGTAAGTGCTCTTTGTAATTTAGACCTCAGCTCATTAAAGATTAGCGGTGCTCATGCAGTGAGTTAGAAACTATTGATGGAACCTACTGCATAGTGTAGAATTTTACATAGTACTTTTTTTTGCTCTTTCCAGAAAATAACGAGAAAATATGTACATGTTTAAAGACTGTTTATTTTCGTTGTCACAAAGTTGAACATAATTTTTGGGTGGGCACCGAATTTTGATTCTTACATAGAATTGATCATTTCCTTAGCAAAAATTACTTTTTTAGTTATAGGTTGTTTTTGTGGGGGTGTTAATGGATTCACTATATATGTCTGTCTGTAAATAATGATTGACTAAATTTATAACTTATTTAATTCATAAAGGTAAACATTTGTTTTTGTGATGATTGATTTCTATTTCTTTATTTCGTGTTTATCTTCTCAGCTTTCTTCACATTTTCTTTTAAGTTCTGTAACGATATGATACTTCACTTGTATACACTTATCAAAACCTCTAAGTGTTCGTCCTGATAAATAGAATAATTTTAAAATCCTGAAATAAAATATGGCATTTTTAAATTCCATTATCGATGTGTCTTTTCAACAATAGGACAGATAAAATAAAACAATACTGATTGGAATCAATTACCCGTGGCGTGTTTCAGCACGTGCTTCGCATTAATGACAACTTTTTTGCGATTTACATTTTTCTTTAGTAATAGTATCAAATGAAACAAGAGGCCAACAGGCATTAACGGTTACCGGAGTACCAAAGGCCATACAAAGGATCCTCATATATGCATTTAATTAAGCTCCATTCTCGAGTAAAATAAAATCTAAAATATGGTAATGACCACCACCTTCCTACTTGAAATCTTACAACAAGGACATTGATAGGAAATAATTGTCCCATATTTGTTAACTTTCAAGATAGCTTTTATTTTAAAGGACAGCAACTTGCATGTTTTCATAGATAAACTAAAGATGGCTGGTATGCATATTTATAAACAAGAGACTCGTGAGCCACATTGCTTACCTGAGAAACAATAGGCATGATAAAATCAGCTTAATGGAGTCATAATACAAAATATCTGGACAATGTGGTATAATACATGTAGATCCTGTATAAATAAAAATCAATTTTCCCCCCTGAATATTCTTATTTTTAATAATCAAGTCCCTTTTCTAACGGGATAATTTTATAGTCATATCACATGTTGAGCATTGCAGTTATCAAAAAGATCTTAAACAATTGTTTATGTATGGAATATAAACCTACATCAAACTCTGAACCCCTTCTGAGGCCCAAGAATCGTCTAGGTACCAAAGTCTAAACAATTTTAAAGAATCAGCAATATGTCAAAATGCTTACATATAAGTAAAATCATAAATGATAACATTACTGTTTTTGTGAATAATTGAATTGTCTTCCTTTGTAAAATTGAATCCCCAATGTGGCCCCACCTACTCTTTAAGATTTTGATTTAACGAATTTAAATCTACACAATATGAGGTTGCTTTCACTAAAGTAACAGCTTTTCTAGTTTCTAGGCAAATGTTTTTTGAGAAAAAGATTTTTAAAGATTTTTCTCTATACATTCCTATGTAAAAATTTGTCCTCCCCTCATTTCCCCATTATGGTCCCATCCTATCCCCGGGGATCATGATTTGGAAAAAACTTGAATCTACCCTATCTGAGGATGCTTCCACACAAGTTTAAATTTTCTGGCCAATTGGTTTCTGGGAAGAAGAATTTTAAAGAGTTTTCCCTTTATATTCCAATGTAAAAATTCAACCCCCTCATTATGGCCCAACCCTAACCCCGGGGATCTTGGTTTGAACAAATTTAAATCTACCCTACATGAGGATGCTTCCACACAAGTTTCAGATTTCCTGGCTGATTGGTTTCTGAGAAGAATATTTTAAAGACTTTCCTCTATATATTCATATGTAGAAATTTAACCCCTCCTTATGGCCCAACCCTACCTCAGGGGATCATGGTTTGAACAAACTTGAATCTATCCTACCTGAAGATGCTTCCATACAATTTTCAGTTTTCCTGGGTGATTGGGTTCTGAGAAGAAGATTTTAAAAGATTTATTCATCAAGTCTAATGTGAATATTCGACCCCCTCATTGTGGTCCCACCCTACCCCCGGGGATCATGATTTTCACATCATTGAATCTACCCTACCTAAATACGCTTTCACACAAGTTTCAGCTTTCCTGGCTGATTGATTTCTGAGAAGATTATAAAGATTTAATCTATATATTCTAATGTTAAAATTCGACCCCCAATTGTGGCCCCACCCTAATCCTGGGGGTCATGGTTTGAACAAACTTGAATCTACCCTACCTGAATACGCTTTCACACAAGTTTCAGCTTTCCTGGCTGATTGATTTTTGAGAAGATTATAAAGATTTAATCTATATATTCTAATGTTAAAATTCGACCCCCAATTGTGGCCCACCCTAATCATGGGGGTCATGGTTTGAACAAACTTGAATCTACATTACCTGAAGATGCTTCCACACAAGTTTCAGCTTTCCTGGCTGATTGATTTCTGAGAAGAAGATTATAAAGATTTACTCTATATATTCTAATGTTAAAATTCGACCCCCAATTGTGGCCCCACCCTAATCCTGGGGGGTCATGGTTTGAACAAACTTGAATCTACCCTACCTAAAGATGCTTCCACACAAGTTACTGCTTTTCTGGCTGATTGATTTCTGAGAAGAAGATTTATACAGATTTACTCTATATATTCAAATGTAAAAATTCGATACCCCGCGGCCCGACCCTACCCTCGGGGATCGTGATTTTCACCACTTTGAATCTACATAACCTGAGATTGCTTTCAACCAAGTTTCAGCTTTCCTGGATGATTGGTTTTTGAGAAAGAAGATTTTTAAATATTTTCTCTATATTCTGCAATGTAGAAAATTCGACTCCCCATTGTGGCCCCACCCTACCCCTGGGGATCATAGTTTGAACAAATTTGCATCTACACTACCTGAGGATGCTTCCACATAGGTTTCAGCTTTCCGATTAATTGATTTCTGAGAAAAAGATTTGAAAGACTTACTCTATGAAAAAATGACAATAACAAACCGTCAACCATCTCAAAAATTTAGATATATATTTATATATTTATATATTTATATATTTCTCTGTAAAATTTCGACCCACCATTGTGGCCCCAGTCTACGGGTCATGGTTTGAACAAACTTTGAATCTACACTACGTGAGGATGCTTCCATATAAGTTTCAGCTTTCCTGGCCAAATGGTTCTTTGTAAATGTCTAAAAAATTTCAATAATTCTTAATTACTAAAGTATTTTCCCCTTGTAAAAGGGCGTGGTCCTTATTTTCACAACTTTGATTCCCCTTTGCCTACGGGTGCTTTTTGCCAAGATTGGTTAAAATTGGCGCAGTGGTTCTGGAGAAGATATCGAAAATGTGAAAAATTTACGGACAGACGGACGGACGGACAGACGGACGACAGACAAAATGTGATCAGAAAATCTCACTTGAGCTGTCAGCTCAGGTGAGCTAAAAACAACAACAACCTCCCTTCCCATCCGAAGGTACCAGATAGACACTCTCCCCCTTAGGACATTTATACGAAAACAAAAAACCACTATATGATATTTTGATATATCAGTTCTCGTGATTTACCTGACTGTTCAGTTATCAACAATTTGTTCTTCAACACCATCTGGCATTTATTCAAAAATTATTGTACACATACCACTCTTTAGTATTTTTGGCTAGCCAATTTTTGCTTTACTATTAACATCTACTGATTATTTTAAAAAAAATTTTAAAAACTGTTTTAAATGGGTTTTTTTTGTTTTAAATAAACCAAAAAAAAAAATTGTTTAACTCTTTGAATATTTCAAGTTCTTAACTACATTATTTTACAATGATTAATTATTAAATATGAACAAACAAGGGAAGATAACTTCATTAATTGTTACACCCCTCAACCCAAACTCTTGTCAAAGGCTTTCATCATATATTTAATTTTGATAGACAGCTTCATTCATTCTCTTTTTTTAATATGTACTCATTTCTTTTATTAAAATTCAAGAGCTGAATAAAACAATGAAAATTTTTAACATAATATACAGCCCACCCACACCCATTATATGGATTATTTTAAAACTATATGATTATTTCGGCCCCACCCTAAATAAAGATAAATGTTAATATATGGTCATTTTTACCCCCCCCCCCCCCTCCGCCTCAACTTCTGCCATGGCCTGGGGACCACGAATCTCAACCTCTGACATCAAGACATTATGAATATAATAACAATGCATGACTTTATCTCCCAAAACTGATAGGAGAGAGAAAAATATTAAATCAATAAAATTTCACTGTGTGGCCATATTGGCCCCAACCTAGGGCCTAAACCCCTAACCCAGGAACCATGAATTTCGCAATTTTGGAAAGGGCTTCACGGACATCATCATCATGCACTGAGTTTTTCTCAAATATATATATGAGAGAAGAGAAGAAGATTTTTTAAAATTTAATTCATTTTTACTATATCGCCATATTGGTCCCACCTAGGGCCTAAGCCCCTGTCCCAGGGGTCATGAATTTCACAATTTAGGTAGAGGGCTTCATGGACATCATAACCATGCATTTAGTTTTTCACAAATGAGTAGGGAGTAGAGAGGAAGATTTTCTAAGATTTAATACACTTTTACTTTATGGCCATATAAGCCTAACCCAAAGGCCTGAAATCCTGACCCAAGGGCCATGAATTTCACAATTTTGGTAGAGAGCTTCATGGACATCATTACAATGTATTTAGTGTTTCCCCACATGAGTGGAAATAGAGAGAATATTTTTAAATATTTGCCTTTTTTTTGTATATTTGGTCCCGCCTATGGCACCCGGGGGTGGTATAAATTTAAAAATTTTGATTCCTTTTACCACAGAGATGCTTCACACTAAAAATGGTTACAATTGGCCTTATAGTTTTAAGAGGAAGTTAAAAATGAAAAATTGTTAACGCACAATGCACGACGAACGACGCACACCGCACGACGACGGACGAAGACCAATTAAAATAGGTCACCTGACTGACTCAGGTGACCTAAAACTTTTGAAATGTACCGAATTACCATTGAGAAGAAAAAGCAAAGCCATTGGAATCTGGTGTCTGCATTGTTCTAACGACCGGTGTTGTATAGCAGTTTTTCCCCCATAGTAGCTTTTCCGCACGGAAAACCTACTATATAGTAGCCTTTCCGCCCGGGGGAAAAGCTACTATGTAGTAGCTTTTCTCCCATAGTAGGGTTTCTCCCTCACGTTTTTGGTTCAGATTTTATAAAAAATATTGATGGAAACCCAGTAAGGATTAAAATCAATGTCTCTATGTTCTTATAGTTGCATATATCTGCATTCAATGTTTCTACCTATACTTGGCACTTAGACTATTGAGCAGTGATGGATATTTCGGTCTCATCCAAAGGACCAGTCTCCACGATTTGAATCGGCGACGTAAGGATCAAATCCTTAATCTGCAACTCCATGCAGACGCTCTAACCACTGCGTCACGCAGGCGATAGGAAGTTTAATGACTGAACATTATCATTATTTTACATACTTTTAGCTGTAGCAGATATTCATAGTGTTGCACCAGCCTTGAAAAATTGTTTTAGAAACATTCGAACATAATAATAGGCACTTGGGCCACAATGCTGGCCTTGTAAATTTTGCCCGTTTTTGCTTTCCAAATTTTCAAAAATATTTCCCCTCATTAATGAAAAGTGACAACATACATATGTATTATATTTCAATCAATTGGTCTACTGCCTCCCATCCAATGGTTTTTAAAACAAGAGGCTCATTGGCCATATCGCTCACCTGAGCAATGACAGCGATGATAAAATCAGCTTTATGGAGTCATTTACAAAATATCTGAAGAATTTAGTAAAATAGATAATGTATAATAAGATTTCAAAATTTTCTTCAGATTTTCTTAAGGTAAACATCGAGCCCCTTCTGTACCTGTCATATTACATATTGAGCATTGCAGATCTCAAGAAGATCAAGATCAAGAAGACCAACTATTCATATAAAAAAAAAAACAAATTAAGAATCAAAAAATGTCAAAATTCTTGCATGTAAGTAATACCATATACCATAACATATGAGTTCTTGCGAATAATCAAATTGATTCATAATTTAAAAAACCAACCCCCTCCCCCAATTTTGGCCTCATTTTAGCCCGGGTATCATTTGTTTGAAGAAACCTGAATCTACACTACTTAAAGATGCTTCCACACAAGTTACAGCTTATTTAGCCAATTTGTTTCCCCCTCCCCCACCCTTGTGGCTCTAATTTTAAAAGATGTTTCTATGTGTATTCTTATGTAAATATTCAACCCCCATTGTGGCCCCACCCTTACTCGGGATCATGATTTGAACAAACTTGAATTTACAATACCTAAAGACTACCAAAAAATACCTTCAAATTTTTGATAATTCTAAATTAAGTTGAAAAATAGGGAAAAAAATTGTTCAATATTTTGTTCTAACAAATTAAAAGCAATACAAAATTATATGAAAATATTAAAGAAACAGTAAACTAAGAATATTGAATTACCTAAATACAGTGTAGATATTCTGTAGATCTAAGAACGATTGTAGATATATGTACACCCTCTTAATATGTATCAAAGAAAAAAAACTTATCCAAAATCTAAAACAAAAAGGATTTCATGAATTGAATTAACTCAAAAGCAATGGCAAAAAAGTTAAAGTCTGCTCTTTAAGTGCATAAAGGTGTCAAAACGGTGACTTCAATACCAACTGCTTCATTGGATCTTACAGACTTATTATTATTTACATAAAATATGTTACCTCTGTAAACAAACCTCCTAGAAAATAGAGCTCTATTTTGTTGATTGTTATTTAGTGAAAGAAATGGATGATAGATATCTTTGATTTACAAAAATAATTTGATAAATATTCAATTCTTCTTGGAAAGAATTTTGTTTTGTATATTCATAGGCTAGAGATTTTAATTATTCTATTTACAAAACAATATATTCTGCAAAGTAAATTGAACACATCAAGGCTCAATGCAAATTTTATTAAGAAATCTATATCCAAAAGACTATTTATAAAAAAAATGTTTGTTTTTACAAAAATTGCTATTATTTGTTTGATACTTATTGGAAAGTTATATTTCAATGTTTGGAGCATTCATCACCATCTTTGTTCTCCCCTTAATATCCCTGTATTTGTTTTAACTTTATATTTTTCTCTTCATCTAAAAAAAAAAACATTTCACATATACCATCACCTTTTGAAATAAGATCAGAACTTTTCTAGGGAGTGTTATGTATATGTATATCTACATTATGTTTAAAGGTATATATACCGTTTGAAATGAAAATTTTAAAAGAAAGAAATTTTTGCGTTTTTCAATTAAGCTACAAAAGTTATATACTTTCTGCAAATTATACAGTTTAAATCAAACGCATTTAAAAGTATTAAATTTAAATTCTAAATAATTTATTTACTGACCGGGTCGGTCAATAAACGCCCAACTTTAAAATATTTATAAGCACGTGATGTGACAAGCTACATGAAAAAATGACAATAACAAACTGTCAGTTTTGTGTAATTTTGTAATTTTAGAACGTACACAAGATGTCAACGCGAAAACGTGGTCTGTCCGTTGGCAGTGGAATAACGCGCTCGGGGAGAAAAGAAAGAAAAAACAGTTTGACTGAGAACGTTATAAAATGAGAAACTATATTGGATACCACTTTGAGTGGTGGACACTTCATGTTTAACTATGAACTTGCTATAGACAGGTGGGTCACACAGCGGTGTGTTTTTCTTTGTTTAGAACATAACCCAGTTATTCAGCCAATCAAATGTCCCCAATTCTCGCTAAGAATGCAGTCTTCGTGGTGAAGAATTTTCTTTTTCTCAAATACTGAAGAGTTTTTGATTGGTGGAAACTTTGAAAAGGGGCGTTTTGGAAATTCTTCATTGAGTGACTTTATCCCCCCCCCCCACACGCACACACATCAGAGAAAAGATGCTTCATGTATTTTAAATCACAATGAATTAGTGCAAGATTTAATTCTTTTTCTTTTTAAATTGCACACATTTATTGTCACCTTCCTATGTTCATTCACATGATAAATTTCCTTCATTTTTCTCGCAAACACACTTGTCATGAATATTGGATACCAGCAATATTTTTAAGACTGTTTGGGCATAGTTTTCGATGCAATGATATTTATTAAAGAAACAAAACGCCTTTTACATGTATTTGGTTACCTAGCTGCAGGTCTGAAAAAATTCGGATGGACGATCTGGCGGCTACAGTGCCTCCCATGGTAAAATTCTGCAGGTTACCGTGTACAGATTTAAGGTATATTTTTAATCATCTGTATAGATTTAACACCTAAAAACGTCAATCTCAATATCCCATTTCATCAAAACCAATATCCTTTAAATCATATCCATTCTAACACGACTTGGTTGGAAGTCTACGAGAAAAATACGCGTGTTCGATTTTCACGTAAATAAATACACCGGGCTCCATACATGTCAATTAAGGCACGGCAATGTTTGGACACAATAGGGGGCGGTGTATTTTCCTCAAATCTTTTATTTGATTGGCTTGGGTTCTGTTCTAAGACAGTAAGATCATATGAAGAGAAATCTTTGTCATGAAGAATAAGCTACGCTTCGCTTCACTCCGCTCCGCCCATTCTTCATGACGAAGATTTCTCTTCATATGATCTTACTATTACTTAGTAAGATATTTACTCATAAAGGGAAAGAAGATTAAGTCTGTGGTACGATATTCAGTGTCTGAATATGATAAAACTTGTATAGCTATCACTCGATTACTTAAAATCTATAAATAGTATATATTTTGAGTCGAGAGGCCCAAGAAAGGATAATTCTGACGTTCTATTTTATAATCATGTTGTTAAATGTAAAATTATGAAAATAATGGTCAGTTACAAAAGAGCTCTCATCAATTGACATCGACAACGATACGTAACCATCCTCATGAAATGCAGATGACAAGATCTGATATTTTTTTCTGTTAAAAGCACACAAACCTGTTTATATGAATTCAAACAACTGTAAACAAACCTGCAATACCTCGTTCTGCAAGCTGTTTTTCTGAATTACTATTCCCGCGCATATGCGCAAATCCACCTCAAACGTTAATCGATCATGAATATGCATAGTTTAATCGCCGTTATTCATTTTTAATTTATGGCTAGTACCTTGTTAATATTTATCAAAAAATTGCAAAATTTTCTAGAAACTTCTTTTTCATACATTTAGTCATGCTGACCAAATTTGGGTATGGTTTTCAACATCGCAAACGTAGCAATGTTTTTGTTGACAAACGACACGCACAATCACGAATCACGATCACATACACGAACGATCACGCACGATACACGAACGATTACGCACGATCATAAACGTACTGAATTTTCACGATACACGAACGATAACAATAAAACACGCAAACGAACGATTCTACATCATTTAACACGCAAAATCAAAACTAATTTTTAAGATTAGAATTAAGAGAACGTATTGCTTTAATTTGTACAATAAGATGCTTGTGTTTTATTTAAAAGCGGCATGTACAGTAGACATGCACTGTTTTATTTTTACAGTAAACGATATGATAGGATCCATACAGCAATTAAACTGTTTTGTCTCCACAACGAATATTAACTTCTATCATAAGTTAAAGAAAATTAAGTGTAAAAGAAATGAAGATAATTCATAAACTACAGGAAATTATTTACATTCGAGTTGATGTTTATATAATCCGATTTCTTTACGTACGATTTAATCATGCGAGATACAGATAAATTTGTTACCTTGTTCCAAAGAATTTCGATTTTACACATCTCATATTTCAATAATTTACGGTACATAATTGATTGAATTCTATTTATTCTAAACTTTAGAGCTTTTAAATAAATTTTAATTCTAATAAATGTTTATACAATGTACGTAACAGAAAGGAAAGGAATGCGTACCGTATTTTCATTTGAAAGAAAACTAGCTAGGGTATAATTGTTTAGTTTTAAATGAGGAATAGGTAAGCTTGACCGCTTTCATTCAACGTGTCTCTCTTGCTAACCTGATTAAGATTATGTGTCAAGATACGATGGATGTTTGATATAGACTGATTACAAAATCATGCAAAACTAACTCGATTGATCAAAGAATTAAATGAGTACTTACTGATTAACGACAGAAAGAGAATATCTTTAAAAAATTAGCGCGCTGACATGATACATGAATGTTAACAATTGCCAATATTCTTCTATAAAAGGTTTTTAATTCACATTGTTGCGTTGTTTTAAAAGCTAATCGTTGTTGTTTTTATAATAAATCCTAGCATTCCGTAAAAAAAAGTTACAAAATGAAAAAACCGCACGATCACGCACGATCACGCACGGCAAAAAACGCAAACCAATTTTTCTGATACATGCACGATCCCGCATGTTACACGAACGATCACCCACGGTAAACGAACTATTTTTAAAAAATGATTGGCTTGTCAACAATAACGTTGTTACCACTGTATGTGTGAGTTCAATTAAAAAAGAAGAAAGAATATGCTGTAACATATTCGCTATATAACGGATAAAAATTGTTATATGAAATCTTCAAAATAGTTTTAGTAGATCCTTAACGGGCTTTCATGTCCTATTGGTAATGTCTGTTGATTTTAATGTTTTTAATGTAAAACTCTCTTCTGTATCACTGTCTGATACAATTTAAAAGAACGTCATTGAGATTTCTACAACATATTTTTTTTAGTTTTGCTTTCAAAGATTTTTTTCTGTCAGTAACAATTCAATACGTATGAACGCTATTGTTTTAAATGTAAAATACAGACATATAAAGAAGAGTGAAAAATGATCCAGAACTAGTATCATTTAATTTTTGCGAGTTGTAAGATAACAAAAATCTCAAACAGATACTTACTGTTGGTAGCAGCAAAAAGCAAACCGAAAATGACCAGTTTATGCACAAAAGTAGCAGGTACCATCGTCTTATCTGATAATTCATTATACATATTTATTCCTATTATAGAAAATTTTAACAACTTGCAAGAAAAACCTGTTGCATTATTGACGAGTGTGCCTATATAGTTATAAATTCTGGTGTCATTTAAAATCACCAGCTTCGATATTTACATACAGATCATACGAATAACTCTTATGGCTACATGTGATCTCTTGACTATAATAAAAGCAATTTACGGATTAGGCACAGGAAAAAGCAAAGAGTTAAATAATGTATTTTTATAAGACAATTTATTATTTGATAAAAAAAAATGAACATTGCTAACTCATATGTTAACAGATCTTTTAGTCAGCTTGTGGGCTGACTATTCGAGATGAACTTTCAGATGCGCTTCGGTAGATTGGGATTCTGGGAAAAAGTTAGACAGTATGCTAAGAGGAATTTAAACAAGTTAAGAAACTGACCCAAAGGATCATGAAGAACACTTAGACTTACGTAAAGAAAAAGTTGTACATTGTGTTAAAGTCTCTTGCTTGAAAACACTGACAAAATTGAAATGCTATTAAAAGTGTCCTGATATAACGTTTTTCATTACAAATTTCAATCGTCATTTTATGATTTTTATATTTGCAAATATGCTTTCTGTTTTGAGCATATAGAATATCGAAAACGTTCAATTGTGTGTGAGCGTCACAATGATTGCCGCACGCACTTATCGTTCGACGGTTGCATTATTGTAAGCATAGAAACACGGTTATATTAATAGTTCTGAACAATTTGTCTTTATCGAACGTAAATATAAGTAATAAACAGCAATAATAAAAAGTTCACGGGGATATGAACTTGGTTGGTATGTAATCACATCTTCTGAGAGGCCCCTCGGGCTTCACCGGATTTGATCATGTGACCAACCAAGTTCATATCCCGGTGAACTTTTTAACGTGCTGTTTTTTTTTTCTAAGATAAACAATTATTTAAAAATTTAAACTGAAGTCTGAAATTGCTTCGTAATCCTGAAGCCACTGATGATGCGCACAGTTTGACCCAGACACTGACCTGTTTCTTCTATATTTGGTATCGTTCGTGACAGGGTCAGCAATACGCATATCGTTTTCTCCCGACCATATTCATTATGTTCATTGGCATTGATTTACGATGAGAGGCCATGGTGTTCATATAGTAATTTATGCAATGTTACAATTAAAGATAAAAATTGTTGTAGATTAAATCTTTAATAAAGATAAGTCGGTGTCCATCATATCATATGTATACTGCTATACTATTGTTGTGCAAACAATATCTGCACCAAAACATCTTGTTGTTTTGCGGACTATATACTGAATTTCAATACATAACTGGTGATTCTCTTTTAATCCCAAAAATATATCACTGACTAACTTAGCTTTTTCAAAAAGCTAGCCTTGTCGATATCTAAATGAAATCACCTTGTCTGTCTGTCCATCTGTATAGCTGTGTCCGTAATCAATATTGTTGTGACACTATATCTCAATTAATGGTGTTTTAAAAATGTGAAATCATTGAGCCTCGCTCTTTTCTGCATTAATAATCAAAACACGAAAATGAATGATAAGTCAAAGACAATTACATCCTTTATTATTTAGTTCACGCTTTACAGCAACAGAAGTTTGGAACACAGGTATCGATTAGACAACCATTTGCACTGTATGCATATCTATACATGGCCATCATTGCTTTCCCCTTTTCTTCTGTGTTTAAGTGTTATGTTTGTAGAAAAAGTGAAATGTATTAAAACAGATTGCCCTTATTCCTGTGGTAAACTCTGGTTGGAGTTGGAGATCATTGCTGACTCTTCAGGGTTTAAAAATGTTGATGCCTCTTTATTCTTTCCCAACAATCTCTTCATATCCAGAATGGCTATCTTCTGATACCTAATCTGTTAAGCTTGCTTGTCTTTTTCCAAGGTCAGTTCCTGAATATGATTAAGAACATTTGCCTTAAATTCAGCATATTCTTTTCTACTGATGCAGTAAGTTGCATCCGCCTGTATTCCACACAATACAAACACCAAAGCAACAAAAATACGTGTTTCCATTCTAACAATATAAAAGTGTTCGATTATTTGACATGGTAATCGTTAGTTTTGTAAGAGGCATGTAGGTTGAACTCTTTATGGCCACGTGATTGATAAGCATATAATTACGCACTCAGATATCGGAAACTTATTATTTATTTTCGATACCTGAACTGAACCAGAATAATGTCCAATTCTGATATCTATTAAAATGCATTTTACTATGTAATCAGATTTAAAACCACGTGTACGTTTGCTTGCATTTTATCAAAAATTTATAATGTCCAGATCTAAATCGAGATTGGTATATCTTTGTTCTTGGTAGATATCGAGATCTTTGATGAATTGACATAAAGTCGGCCCTATAAATCTACATTGCATTGTGTGTATTGTTTTCCTATTTCAAATTTTTTATCTTTACAATTTCTTTGTATATACAAAAATGTATCTTAATATTTTATATATTTAGTTTATCTGGGTGCATGTAATTTATTATGTTTGAAATTATTCTTTTATAGTTCTGCCTACATTAGTGTTAATTGTAAACGATCGGGCCCAGTATATAGATTATTATCCCCTTTGGCAAAATACGATTTATGTAGAGTATATATTATTTTCCGGGATTTGATCTTCGTAGGTTTGAGAAATATATAAAGTTAGCAAAAAGACTATTTACAAATGTGCTTGTGAAAATCATATACATTGTAAGCAAATTATATTAATAATACCAAGCATATTATGGCAGCAGATATTTCATTGGCTAACTGAAAGCTCGCTCTGAAATGACTCCTTACGATTGATGTTATTGAGACAAAAAGATCTGTAAAAATATTTAGGAAATATTTCAAATAAAATGTAAGGGTAAAGTATTTGGATTTTTCTTTAAGAAATAATAGTGTATGACAAAAATTGGTTATAAATTTGATTTGTCAAATCTTAGATTAATATGAATGCTTAACAGAAGCATGAAATGTATCATTCGACAATTATTATAGTGTAAACAGGGGAATAATCGCCCCTCTTTTTTCTTGCCCCTTTCGTGTAACACGAGGCTAAAAAAACCTTGTTTTACAGTAAAACGATCTACTCAATAAATTGAGTGTTTTAATCCTTGTTCTTGCAATCAAATTGGTTTTGCTAAGCAATCTATACAGGTGGTGTCGTCGCGCAAGCATTTTGTTTTTATATATTCATATATATTTCATATATTCATCCTCTAATCCCACTTTATAATGGAAACTGTTGGTATGTACATTATACAATATAGGATGTCAAATATGACTCGGTTTATTTGAAGGAATCAAAGCCTAATCTCCGGTTGAAAAGAGTTGTGGAGGATATGTTTCAATCGCCTGGCCTTAATTGAGTGAATCGTGGCTGTTTTCAACCTTACTCCTAAAACAAGAGGCCAATGGGCCACATCGCTCACCTGAACAATAGTTCTTTTATCAATCTATTTTGAAATGTTTTATTATGACACTCTTTAAAAATATTGTTAAACTCTCCTATATTCCACGATTTGATCATAAATTAAACAACACATAAAAAGAAGAGTACTTTTTGGGAAATCATATCCTTAGATCTAAGATTCATCAACAGACCAATCTTATTATCCTAGGTATCAACGTATAAAACATAACAAAATTCTAAAATAAACTATAAAAGTGAAAGGTCACTGCGACCTTCATATGAGAATAGGAAGATATGAGGATGCTTACATAGTAAAATAATCAAGCGTATCATTGTTTTTCTTGAAAAGAATATTTCTATGAACTTTATAATATTTTTGAAGAAAAAATATTTATGAAAATGATAATCAATATAATTTTATATGATTATTGAACCTGTGAATCAACTGTCACTCACGTTAAACAATATTGTTTTTCAATCATATTTCAATAAGAAATTGAAACGAAGTAGTGGAATTTAAGAGAAATTGGAAAATCTTTAATTCAAACCGACCCCGACTGTAATTGAACTGATCCCGAACAAAATATCAAAAAGTGGGAATTATATCACAATTTTGCACGAAGTCCAGGTTTTTTTTTTAGCTGTAAAATGGTTTTGTTCATTTATCGCTCTTATATATCAATTACTCAGAATAAACTGCAGTACTTTCTGTAAAATTTTAGTTTTTAAATAAGTCTGATCGGGATCACATTATTTTCAATCAGGATCGTTTCAAATTTGGTAAACTGTACTTTTTTAAAATTTCGCATTTTATTTTTTATTATTTATTTTAATTTCTTTGTAAAATATCATTGTTTGATTAGTGCTTTATGAATTTTAAAAAAATAAACTACTGAATAGTGCAACTTATCTTACGCCACCAACAAAATGTCGTGAAATGAAAAAATGACAATAACAAACCGTCAACCATCTCAAAAATCCATAAAACGAAATATAAATTCAAAGCAGAGCAACATGGACCTCCAAAAAGATAGAGGTAGGATCAGGTGCCTAGGAGGAGTGAGCATCCTCTGCTGACCGGTCACACCCGCCGTGTGCTCTTTGTCGTATTCGGGGAAAAAAACCCGGAAACGTCCGTAGACAATTGGGTGATAAATTATGGTCTAACAATTAGTATGAAAAACGTCAGTCAGCATGCCACCCAGTGGATGATTGTATTTGATGACAAGGTCGTTGTATCGACCATAGAACTTACGAAAAGATGACTTCAAAAGAGCCTGTTGATAGTCCTGTTTTATCAACTCGTTTGTCAGTAGCTTGCCTCGCCTTAGAAACTGTTCATACGAAAAGCATGCCTTTGCGTATCGAAATAACTGAGAGACAAAAACACCATATGCAGATGATGAAGGCATATTGCTACATAAGTAAGGAAAGTTGACTATAGAAAAATTGGAGTCATCGCGTTTATCATAAAGTTTTGTTTTTGGTTACCATCAATGTCTACATGTATTTCCAGTATAATATCCAAATATGAGACAGATGACGCAGACTCTGTGGTATCTTTTATTTCAAGTTCACTGGGATATATCGAGTCGACGTAAGTATGGCAATAACAATTGTTAATTCATAATATGTCGTCGATATACCTGAATGTTGAGTTGAAGGCTACAGCGAGTGATTAGTATTTTTCACCACAAGTTTTTGAATAAATTCTGCTTCATAAGAATACAAAAATAGATCTGCTACCAATGGGGCACAATTGGTACCCATGGGAATTCCAACAGATTGTTGGAAGACTTGATTTTCAAAAACTACATAGATGTTGTCTATCAGAGACTCAAGCATCTTTTTAATGTCAACTTTAGAGTACTTGTGTGTGCAATCAGAATGGTTTTTAACAAAATAATTTCTTAGATTTCCAATGACAAGGTAAACATTTTTACGACTTCCATTTTTTTTAAAGAAACAACTGTCGATGATATCAAAAAGCCTAGATTTTAATTTGTCATGGGGAATGGTTGTACTGTATAAAGCGTTGAAAAATCGTACATTTTGATGCTATTGATTTTGGTAAGATTTTATGACCTCAAAGTTTCTAATAATTCTTAAGAGTTTTTTAGTATCCACATCTGATTCACACCACTTCTGGAGTATATTGTTGTACAGTACTCTTGAAGTTTCTTCTTCACTACTGTAAGAATTTTAGTAAGGAGTAAAGAGAGAGGTTTGATAGAATATTTACTGGAACCTGCTATATATCTTTTTTTGTAAGGACTTTTCTGAAGCTTTGGAATCCAGTACAAATAAGGTAAATCAAATTCATTTTGTTTATTGGGGATATTAAAGATATCCATAACCGATTTATGATTTTGAAGTATTTCCTGCTTGGAAAGGCTGCTATTGGTGTAAGTAGGATTACCATGTGTAGAATCGAAACCTAGTTCTTAGAAAATGCAATTAAAATAATGTGCCTTGCAAACAAAGACAATGTTGTTACTTGCCTTATCAGCAGGGACCAGTACATACTGATTGTGCAATCTATCTACATGTAGTTCTTTTCTCACTTATGCTTTATTGAAAACAGAAGGATAGATGGTTTTCATTTGACCTCTCATTCGTTTAATACGAGATTTTAATATACATCTGATGCTTTTAACCCAATCCAACAAGGTATCAAGGTCTTCTTTTTCAGATTTTGCCCATCGCTTGGCGTAATCTTCAACAGAATTCATGATATGTATAAAATTACGACGCCATTTGAAGGATCTAGGCTCCCTAAATTTTGGTCTTTTCATAATGAAAAATATAACAATCATAATGAAAATATGTTATACATTGTATTTGGACAAACTATGCAGATTTGCATATATCATGGGAAGTTTAGGGGGGGGGGGGGGGGTTATATGCCTGTTTTCAGCCTAGAAGTATGTCTCCTTATAGTCATGTTCGAGTCAGTGCAACATCTCTAAAACCCCACTTCAGAATATCAAGAAACGTGCTGTAAAGGTTTGCAGAAAGGTTGGCAGAAACTCCTGATCACATTGCTTTATTCCCTCCTCATAGTACTAAGACAGGTCCTGGTAATTTGTCAGTATTTAAGACAACTTATGAACTTCACTATGTAATATGTAATAATTATGCTTGTGTATAGGGACAATGAGTATTCATTGTACAGCAAGAAAATATGTTGAATCTATGTCTTTTGCAATTTTCCAAAAACCAACAAATTAGTTTGAAAAAAAAAAATAATCATTATATATATCAAGTGTAGCTATTGTGAATACCACATGAAATTATTTTTGTTGCTGTTGATACATATATAATACACTATCACAAGTGCACGTTACCAATTCAAAAATCACAATCGTTATCTTTTTAACAATCACTACAATGTATTTAACGAGTTCATTAACTCATTAAATGGTATCACAATTTCTAATGCAGTTGTTTTCTCTTTAGCATGGCCACCTTATATGTCAGAATCAATCGTGGAAGCGCAACTTTGAAAAAAAATATTGCCGTTTGGTTGAATGTTTTTTCCCATTAATTACAGTGAAAGGTTTATAAAAAAAAAAACAAAAAACTTAAAAACTCTGGAATCAGCCAACTATCAAAATAGAATTAAAATTGAAAAAGGTTTACTTTGAAGAGGTTCTTTTATAAAACAAAAAAAACCAAAACGGTGTTATATTTGTTAAATAAAGCCATTGACAGTCAAAGTCCGTGCTTTTAGTGATTGTGAAGCAAGTGCCAAGTTAATTCATACCATAAACGCCGTGTTTTCAAATACAGCTGTAGAGAGTTCTGATTTTTTCTGTATTTGATAAAATAAAATTGGTTACAGTTATAATTATACAAGGTTCCTCAGATGGACAAAATAAGTAATCCATGATTTCTTGTTTGTATTGTCAACAGACCCTAAAAGTTAACCTATTTGTTATGCTTTATAATTAATTATACTTGGTCTCAATATTGATGATGGTGATCTAAAGCAGGCATAATATATTAGTATTTTTCATGCTTTTGACATAACCATCATTTTGCAACAGGTTTATATGACAACTCGTTTTATTTTTCGCTATAAAATGAAGCAGTTTGATTAAATTGCATTACTGTGAAATGTTTTATACATAATAACAATAAAAATGAAATCTGCCTTTGTATCCATACTTATCATATTAAGTTTGGTGTTTGCTTTATTTCGGTATGTATGAGTGAATTCTACTTTAATGTTACATTTGCTTTTGTTTAACGACTTACATTTCATTTTTTCCTGTTAAGCTGTCCCTTTTATGATAATAAAATTATCAATTTTTACTCTTTTTACGAATGACTTTTCAAATAAGTCTTTTAAGTAAAATTTTTTTTGAAAAGCGTATGACGCAGATGCTATTGCACAGGCAGCCTGTGCAGCTAGTTCCTCTGGTGGTTTTGTATCTGCCATAAGGAGAAAATGCGGTGGGACACAGGCTACATGTGATGCCATTTGTGGGAGTGCTATCAGCGGTATGAGAGCAATCTATGGAAATCAGGGATCTACTACGTATGTATCAATCAACTAATTTGCATTCAACAGGAAAAACATATAATTTCATTGTATATTTTGACAGATATTAGGGTGGGGAGAAATGTAACTGCAGTACATGTATATGAAGATAACTATAACAAGTCTATAATAAGTTTTGGGGTGATTAATGTCACATAAACTCCCTCAATGTTGTATGATTAGATTTGCTCAGTTATAGCATAAATACAAAGATTATTTGTTTGAGCCTCTGATCAAACTTCAACAAAAAGTAAATTCAAGATAAAATATAGGCCAAAGCTACAACGCTGTCAAAAATATTCTGAAAATAATATTTGAATTAAGGATCCTCAAGACCCGGTGACTTCTACTTTTTATGACAGTAGGTCACAACATATTTTAACCCACTAAGAAACAGATTATATCGCCAAGATTTAGTGTCTATCTCTGTGGCGCAATGGGTGAAACGTCGGTTTACAAATCCACAGGTTCGGAGTTCGAATACTGTAGGGACTTTTATTTTCATGAATAGCATTGAAATAAATTTTAAAAGTTGATATTTCCTAAAATTGAATTTTGGTATTTTATCTGTTATTTTCACACACATGCTAGAAATTCATATCTTTATGAAATATAAAACTTTGTTTATATTTTGAATATTGATAAAAAAAATCCAGGTTTTAACTTAAAATGAATGTGACAAACGCTATGAGCTATTTATGTATGTTCAAAACGAATTAGCAGAAAAAGTCAGTTTGAAGAGGAGCGTTTACCGGTATATTGAGCCAATGTAAACAATTTAGCACGAGCCTGTTTACACAACTAAGAATCGTAAGTTCTGTATCTTGCTTATAACTCTAAGATTGACACTAAAATTTTGATTGCTCATTAGAAATGTATTACTTAAGCATTATAAACAATATGAATAGAAAAATAAAATTTGACCAAATTCGTGACCTTGCCCCTTTAAAATCAAACTCTAAAATAATATGAAAAGTATAACTGCCATCTTACATGTACCTTGTTCTTTCGTTTTCTAAATTTATTATGCCCTTGTAATTCTTCAAAATTTTATACAGATTCTAGTTTTGTTTTCTATCACAATTGTTTTGGCAAAAAAGGTTCATACTTTTCCGTTTTGTTTTGCACATGTCGGAGGGCCAGAACTGTTCCGATTAGTTTATGTGGACTGTACACGCTAACTTGTGACAGAAACATTTTAGTCCCTTCTTTTTCATTATATGTGTATACATTTAAAAAGGCAATAGATTTAATCTTAGACGTCGACAAAATTGAAATTAAGGAGGCTGAATGGTCACTAAATTACTGTGAAATCATTAGATTTCGTGGTGGCTTAATTTTCTCATCTACGAATTAACACCCTCCACGAATTAATGAATTAGGGTTAAAAAGTCATTTTTTTCCTTTGTATGTGAAAGAGAATACACGAAATTACATACCAAAGAACCTGTAAAATTTAAGCAAACCACGAAAATTGGCCCCCACGAATTTTAATGATTTCACAGTAACCATCAAATTTGTCTTAAACGTTAAAATATGATTTTTTGGGGCTATGCACAATTATTTAGTAAAGAAAAAATCCAAACATTTTAGCTTTAAAAATTTCTAAAACAATTTCCTTATCAATATACAAAACTCTTCGTCCAAAGGAGGGAAATACAACATAAAATGGCCACGACCATCCAACCCTTTTAACAACAAAACGTACACAGTCAGGAGCTAGCCTTAAATATAATGCTGAATTAGTCATATAATTCGTATTTGCAATCGTTTGTCGTATTTTAGAATATAATTTTGGTACAAAACATACATGTTTATTCATTTTGCTTTCTTATCATGTAAAATGATAAGTTGTGCGTTTAGGGTAACACTGATGAAAAAATTAGGTTAGGTAGGTAGGGATTTTTTATTTTATTTTATCATATTTTGTTTTGCATGAGGGCACAAATACAAATATAAAATCCCAAGAATGTTTGTTTGTGTCACATTTTAAAAAACGGGTTTTGAATGGAAATAGTATGAAAATCACAATCAGATAAAAACAGACATCTAAAAATGGTAGGAATTTTTGTAGGTTAGGTCGGGTTACCGTAAACACACAATATTTTTTCTTTAGGCCTAACGGCGTAGAGTTTGATAAAACCAAAAGGAAACAGAGATTAGAAGATAAGAATTAATAAATGATGGTTTTTTTTTAAATCATCTTCTTTATAAGCATGTTTTTCTTATCATTTACACCCGATCTGCTAGCTTTCAAATCTTTTTTAAAAGATATGCCTTTACGTGTAACAGGCTAGAAAACGGCAGAATTCACTATAAGTATTAGAAGGCAAAACACTAATTGATTTACCGTATTACTGCTCTCTTTTGATTCATTTTCGTAAAACAGAATAACGGGGTTGGGGGTGGGGGTGGATTAAGTCAATAGCTGGCTTGGATATACATTATTTGAAAACTCAAAATCTAAATATAACGGTACTGCATGAAAATTTAACATAAGGTAGAATGTCACACCAAAATTATATTTTATGGATCGTGAAAGTATCATTTCTGAAACATAATATCGCTGTTTAACGAAGGATATATGCCCTAAATTATTTTAGACGAATTGTTTTGTATTTTTATGAAAAAGTAGAAAGTCTGTTTTGATGAAGTAACATGCTGTAGATTTTAAAATTCGGTTTGAATAAAGGCATGCTATTAATATCTAATAATTCATGTCCAGTAATGTCAACACATTTTACTTTAAAAAAAAAAACATTTTTTTTTATATTTTCAAACCTATAGATAAAATCATTTAAAGGGACTTGGACATGATTTGAGCTCAAAATTTTCAAAATTTATTTTTCCATTTATAATGTCTAGAATGGTTAATATGGATATTGTTAATGCTTCCTCAAAATTTGAAAGTCAAATATCGAGTTACAAGCAATATACAGAGTTTGAAATTCTTTGTTTTGTTAACAAAGCTCGAGTCTTGTTATTGTTTAAATATGTTTTGTATTGGTATAAGTTTCAATGAAAGGGTGCTTTCTTATTATTTATGAGCACATTGAGTCAGTTTATCTTGTTCACCACGAGTCATTTTGACAAATAAATGGTAATTTATTTACTTTAAATTATTTGTAAACAAATATAAGACTCGAGCTTTGTTTACATAACAATGAATTCTTAAGTTTGTATCTCGCTTGACACTTGACATCTAACATTCAAATTTTGGTCAATCATTCAAAATGCAGAAGTAAACCATTTTATACATAAAAATAAAATATAAAAATTTTATCTCAAATCGTGTCAAAGTCCCTTTAAAGGGATATGCCTTATAGAGAAGAAATATAAAAACAATATTTATTATTAAAGAAATTGAATCAATTTGGCGATATTTTAGAAATATTACTAATTTGTTTGAAAAATATGAACAAAAGTTAAGATATTTAAAGTTTCATAAATAATTTGTTCATGTAAACAAGAGGCCCATGGGCCACATCGCTCACCTGAGCAATGATAGACATAATATAATCAGCTTTATGGAGTCATATACAAATATCTGAACAATGTCGTACAATAGATCCTGTATATAAAAAAAAATTCCCCTGCATATTCTTATGTTTATCATTGACCCCTTTTGTAAAAGGATGATTTTACAGTCATATTACATATTGAGCATTGCAGTTCTCGAGAAAATGATCAGACTCAAACAACTGTTTATATATGGATTATAAACCTACATCAAACTTTGAACCCCTTGTGAAGCCAAAGAATTGTCCAGGGACCAGTCTAAACACTTTTAAAGAATCAACAATAATTCAAATATCATAACATTTTAGTTTTTGTGGATAATTTAAATGTTTTCCTTTGTAAAATTGGACCCCCCCCCCCCCCCCCGCAATGTGGCCCAAACGTAATCCTGAAGCTCATGATTTTGACAAATTTTAATCTACACTATTTGAACTGACTTTTCTTGGCAATTGATTTTTAATGATATTATCCTATATATTCCTAGGTAAAAGTTTGACCCCCCCCCCTTTTGTAGCCCCACCCAACCCCCAGTATCATGATTGAACAAACTTGAATCTTCCATACATTAGGACTATTCCACATAAGTTACAGCTTTTCTGGCAGATCAATTTCAGAGAAGAAGATTTTTCTAAAGATTAACTCTATATATTCCTATGTAAAAATTCAACCCCCCATACTGGCCCCACCCTACTCACGGGGATCATGATTTGAACAAACTTGAATCTACACTACCTGAGGATGCTTTCACACAAGTTTCAGCTTTTCTGGCCAAATTGTTTTTGAAAAGAAGATTTTTGAAAATACAAACAAATTTTCAATGATTTTTTAATTATCTCCCCTTGAAAGAGGGCATGGCCCCTCATTTTATCAAACTTAAATCCCCTTCACCTAAGGATGATTTGTGCCAACTTTGGTTGAAATCGGCCCAGTGGTTCTGGAGAAGTCGAAAATGTAAAGAGTTTACGGACAGACGGACAGACAGACAGACAGACAGACAGACAGACAGACGGACGCCGGACAAAAAGTGATCAGAAAAGCTCACTTGAGCTTTCAGCTCAGGTGAGCTAAAAACTAAACGTCTTATTGACATTACTGGACATGGTTTATTAGATATCAATATCATGCAGTTCTGTATACCAAATTTTAAACTCTACAATGTGAACCAAAAAAGATTTTTCACTTTTTCATAAAAAATAAAAAAGTATGTTTAAAATGATTAAGGTCGTATACCCTTCTTTGAACAACGGAATCATGTTTCAGAAATGATACCTAAGAAATACTATAAAATTCCACCAGAAATCAGACATAACTAGTTTTGATGGACATATGACCTAGACGATTTTTTCATAAATATTTTGTCTCTATATAGGGGGACTTGTTTCGAAGCATTCCACTTCTACTACAAACATGCTACTTTAAAACCGGAAGAAAATGGGAAGGCACTGATGGCCATGTATAGATACGGTTCAAGTGGCTGTAAGTCCACCAGCTGCGGTCCAAACTTCTGCTGTTGTAAAGCGTAAACTGATAACTAAATAAAACGAATATTAAGTTTTTATTTCTTATTTCATTGGAGATGAAGTCTTTATCAAAATTTTAAATGAAACAAAATTTAAAATTGCGTATGGCGATAAACAGATCTTCATGTACATCCAAATATCTTTAGGAAATATAAAACCTGGCATGAATACATAGAAATTGAAAGATTCCCATGATATTGTACAAGTATTTTGAAGAAAAACGAGCTGCTTTAAACTGTGCAATAGCAAAACTGTTTAAATTACATCTTTCGTACTCCAACGGGAAGTTTTAAATCATATTCAAAATATAAGATATAAGCAATCTTTACATTTATTTGTTCTTTTAAGGATTGTATCAAATTTACAGAGACATGATAACGCACAAGCCCATGCTTTACTAATATTGAATTTTTACCCAATTTCCACATATTTTATATATCATATGAAAAGGTGAACTTTTGAAAAATTGCGGTGTCCAAAAGTAAGTAAATCCAATTAAAAAAAGAGAAATATAATAAATCGTTGGGCTACCACATACATATTAAGTTTCCCTTCCGCTTCATAGCCACGCGAGTGCAAGATAATGTATCTATCGTATACTTATAGAAAATATACCCTTTTCCGCCCTGTGCGATATAGACCGAAAATTCGCCTACCCGTGTGATATAAACCTTATGGGTGTGATAAAAGATTTATATCGCACCCCTCTCCGGCAATCTTCGGATGTTATGTCACACCCCTTTCCGTTAATCATCGCCTATTATGACGTAGATTTCGGTATGCGTCGTTCAATTCCGATCTCCGAGTATGACGTCAAATATTAACGACGACGTCAACATGGTATACAAAAAGCTGGCTCAAAAATTTCAGGGAAGTTTATTAGAGATGGAATATATAGACCCGGAGCAATTGATGAACAATAATCATCCATCATATGATGTTTTTTTTTATTATTTCTTCATTATTTTCTATAAGGATATGATATAAATATCATAATATGGCAATTTTTATATCCCATCCTACAGTGTGTATATTAGCTCCCGGTCGCTGTATATCATCCCTCGAGCCTGACGGCTCTCGGGCTGATAAACAGTGACCTCGGGCTAATATAGGATGGGATATAAAAAATTGCCATGTAATAATCTATATATACTGTACAGTACATGATCAAGCGGCATCTCAGTGCATTCTGATGTCATCAAGGACGAGTACCATTTGTATACTTATCAAGATGCACTTTCTATGGATGCATACTTCTTACTACAGATATTTTCGCAGTACGCTTCTCCCACTGTAGTAATTTTTAGACAGCAATCGCAATCATGTGACACTCAAATCAATGTCAAAAACAATTCGGTTTGTGTACATGTGGAATTCTGGATGAGTTTTAACGACTTGTAAACTGAAAGGTGATGATTTATAATGTGTGATCCCCCCTCCCCCGTATGACGAAAATCCGTCGGGTGTCGTCCGTCGTACGTTTAAATTTTTTAACTTCTATCTGAAAAATACAATGCCAAATATAACCTTTTTTAGTCTGAAGCATCATTACGATAAGAGGAATATAAATTCTGAAATTTATTACCATACAACTTCCAGGGCCTCACAGAGGGGGCAAAATAAGCAAAAAAGGGTCAAATTTTCAAAAAATCTTCTTCTCTACTACCACACATTTTGGAAAAAACTGAATTTATGGTTATGATGTCCATGAAGCCCTCTACCAACATTGTGAAATTCATTGCCACTGAGTTAAGGGTTCACGACTGCAATTTCTAAAAAAAAAAAATGACTACGAAGTCGTTAATATTTTCAGTCTTATGGAATGATCCTTGACGATTTTTTTTTTTATATATATAGAACCATTTATTTACAGCTATTTAGATTTCTTTTATTACAGTCAATAGAATAAAACATATTATATAGGATGAGAGCTATAGAATTATTGTTATGAGAAATCTTAATATATGATACCTTTTCTTTATTTTAAAATCTTATCTTTATTTTATTTCAAATGTTTGATAAATACAATGTTAGGTTACCAACAAGTTTAAAAACGTGTTAAAATAAAATCCTAAACAATGCACATTTCATCTGTAGTTAAATTTTTAAAAGAAACAAAAATGAAATTATATCAATATTATTAATATATAATAAAACCATATGCATACAACTATGCGGGACACATGATACCTTAAAACAATTGTTTCATAGCTTGAAATTGATAATGTCATTAAATATATCCATAATAGGGACACTTATTATCTATGAATAGTAACACCTCATTAAATTAACCGCAGTGTGGATTCCAACCAGTTGACCAAGACAAGCATATTTTATGGCACGTATATCTATTGCCCTCCTTTTCTGACAAAACAGACTCAGGATATTACAATTCTCTCTCTCTCTCTCTCTCTCTCTCTCTCTCTCTCTCTCTCTCTCTCTCTCTCTGACAGCTGCATGTTCACTCATTATGGCGAGGTTTATAAATAGTCAAATAATGTCCCTAAATGCAAGGCACCTGACGTTATATATTTTTCTTATAAATATATAGCCTGTACCTTATAATAATAAGGTAGAGGATATTAATATTTTTTTATGATGAGAAAAATATATAACGTTAGGTGCCTATACCTAAATGCTGTGTTTTTGCTTCATTTTTGCAGTACACAGGCCAATTTGGTTCAGATTTTAAAAACATAAAACGGATCAATTACTAGACAAAACATTATTGCATAAAAACATATTAAAAATCTCTAGATTAAGAGCTTGACATGTGTAAAGAATTTATGTACTAATCAAAACTTTCTTTTTTTTTTACACGTCAACAAAAAAGTTCAAAGTGCTTAGATTATACAGCATAACTCGTTTAATACATGTACGAACACGGATACAGCGAAATCTCGGATATAGCGAAGTTTTATGGAGTTTACGGCAGTATTCTTAACAAATCCTACAATATTTATGGTTTAAACGAATTTACGGATATAGCGAACTAATTTTGAGTCCCGTAGAGGTGAAAAATAACGAACTTTTCACCTTTTACTGCGAATTCATTTTTTAATGAGCAATTAACACAGTTGTTTGGAATAATTTATTTTCGCATAATGTCTTCAATTTTCCATTCGATTATTTCAGGTTTCCAGCGAAGTTTTAAGTCTTAATAAGCAAAAATGGTAGTTATATGGACGAAAGAAATTAATATACCTAATTCGCTTTACAGATTACTAGTAATACGAATTAGTTAAACGGATATAATTAATTAGGGATAAGTATATTCACTGGTCCCTTGCTTCGCTACAACCGATTTTTACTGTATATATTAATATGATTAATCCTCTGATTTTTAACATACTTGTTTATTATTGTAAAAATCCGGGACAATAGAGAAAAAAGGTAGATGCGGATCTAATTAATGCGATCAAGTAAAGGTAACGGACCATCTGTTTCATACATGAGTCATTATCACATGAACGAACCGCAAACAATGAAATTCACAAGATTCAACCCATATACCATCCCCAAAATTTATTATTACCCCTGACGCAGTCAATATATTTCAGATAGAGTTTGCTCATTAAAAATATGAACATAATCCGCTTACTAGATGCCCAGAAGTAGAGAAGGAGATTTTGAGGGGTTGTTGATATATATTTTTATGCATATGCTCACCCTTAAAAACACAATCATGACCATTGGGAAATAAATTTTATTAAATGTTATCTTGCTCAGCCTAACCATGCCCTTACATTTGTAGTTTGACTGTTTAATATTTAGTATAACGGAAGCGTTATTGAGATTTAAAGCACATTCTATTTACATTCGTACTACTAGAACCTCCTACTCCTACCCTTACAGTCTCCTCTCAGTTGGGCGATTGAAAAACAAATATCAATTGTTGATCGCATTGCCCTAAAACAAATTCTAAAAATAAAAAAGGCGCAGGAATGCGAAAATATTTCGAATCTTCTTTTTCAAAAAGATTCAAAAATTGAAAAAATCAAGAAAATATCCTTGATATGAAAATATGTCGCTTAAAAAACCATATTATGTCAAATTTATATGCAATTTGGAGTCCTGAAATTAATGTTTATTAAACATTTGTTAATATGTTTATTATTTTACTTCATAACAGGATCTTTAGAAATATGTCTGACACTAGTTTTTGAACCTTAGTGGCATGTGTCAACGGATTTATGGATAAAACATAAAAAACTTCTGTACAAAATTTGAAAGTGTTAAGTTGGAAAACATTTTTAGATATTGCGTCACAAGAATATTGTTTTGTACAGCCAAACGGATGAACAGACAAACAATGTGATGGTCTTTCATTAAGATATTTCATTAAAATATACATTAACTAGGCTGGCGTTTTAACAAGGTAAGTCAAACGGTGAAATGTCGATTTTTATGTCAAAAGTGAATTAGAAGTTTACTGAATGTCGAGAACAATAAGATACTATTGGTGTATATATAGTTTTCACAGGAGTGTAGCAGTGCACATATGACATAATGCACACCAAACTACCATTGTTGGTTTACAATAACAAACAACAACATCGCACAACAATGCCAATGTACTTTTTTCTCTCCCATCTGGCTAGGCGAAATCTATATGCGGACAGCTAGCTGACCGTGTATGCAGACGATATCCAATATAGAAGCAATAATGGTGATGAACACAATAGACATCAAAAATGACCCGTTCATTGTTTGTTATCAATTTAAAAAACTTCAAATGCGCTTGAGTAGATTAAACTGGGAAGAAATTAGATAGTTAGTGTTAGCGAAATTCCAATAAGTTATCATACTGGTCAGTTTCTGAGTCAAACTGTGCATCGTCTTTCTTATATGTAGCCACGGTACGGAGTTTTTCTAGCCAAAGGGGAGATGATTTATTGGCAGTGGACTTGAGCTTCAGAGGAAAATCTATGCAAGGTTACTATTCATGATACCATCTTTAGTTGCAGTATATTATTTCTAGATAAAGATAAGTCAGCTTGCAATCATACATTGTGTGTAAACCGCTATATACTTAATAAACTTTTCACCACCAGTGAGCAAAAACAAAGTGTACAAACTAAATGATTATTAGTATACTTTGATTGTTCTGGAGACCATACTCATTGTATTTTAATAACTTTTGTTTTCTCTTTTGCCTAAAACTTAATATCCCACTGGCTGACTTTCTTAGCTTTCCAAAAAGCTAACCATGTTTAAATATCTCTAACGCGGACATTCTAACCTCTTCTCAAAATTCCAATCTACTAAAGTGCATTTCAAGTTTCATCTAAAAGTAAATACCCAGTTAACGGGCTGACTAAAAACTCTGTTAACAGATAAGCAAAGCAAAGCTGATGTATTTGTCAAGCAATAAATTATCTTACAATCATAAACCCCTTAAGTTATTTTACTGCTTTGTGTCTGTTCCTAAGTGGCGATGGGTTTATTTATTATAATCAAGTGATCACATGTGGCAATGAGAGTTCTTCAGGTGATCAGTAAAATGTTATATGCCGATCCTGGTAGTTTTAAATTTCATCAGCATTTTACATATATCCGGCATGCTGGTCAATAATGCAACAGGTTTGTCTTAGACTTTTATTATTTGAGTCTCCTTTTAGTTGGGTGACGGAAAAACAAATATCAATTGTTGATCGATTTACTTTAAAACTAATTATAAAAAAAAAGAAAGGCACAGTAATGCCGATCCTGATATTTTTAAATTTCATCAGCATTTTACATATATCCGGCATGCTGGTCAATAATGCAACAGGTTTGTCTTGAACGTTGATCAAAGTTTCTATAAAAGGAAGCCAACTTATACATATGTATTATGATTAATCTAAGCAGACAATGGCGAACGCAACCTTCGTGTACAAACTGATCATTTTCTGTGTGGTGTTTGCTGCTACCAGTGGTAAGTACATGTGTCTGGAGTGGGTGTTTTTTTTCTTATCTTAACACTCGCAAGAATACTAGCTTTGCAACAGTTTGTGAGAAAAAGTTAAACGATTCAAAATTTAAAATTTTATCAATCAATTATCAAAGAATGTAATCTGTGATAACAAATTAATAAATTTTGTTAAAACAAAGTATAAAATTGTTATTTCAATTTCCAATCTGATAAGACGAATTCAAATCCATATAATAAGCGAGACTGACATAAACAGCAATTACATGAAAAGATAAGATATAGTTGAATGTGCACAATAAATCTGAAATTCCTACATCTTGGTCAATTTACATAACTGTATGTTGTCTGACTTCCTTATATCGGATCGGAAATAAGCAATTTGTTCCAACACATAATGCTGCAATGTTCAATGATTTGATCGTGAAAATCGTTTACTTAAATTTTCACATAAAAATTTGAAAATTATATTTTTGTTACATGTATAATTAGATACTGCAGTGGTTTTTTCATAATTTTTGCCCAAAACACATACATATAGTTTTGTTATTTAATAAATTTTGATGAGTTTACTTTTATTCTTTCTTTTCTGTTTTTTTTTTTTTTTTTTTTTTTTTTTTTACAAATTTTTCTCTTTTCCATTTTTTCTGATAATTCATATTATCAAATATATTCACTTTTTTACGTACAACGTGCTATCTTTTCACCTTGTAAACAATAACATATCTACATATCGGCAATTCGATTTTAAAAAATGTAACTGAGATGTAACTTTAATTTCGGAGTATACCTCAAAGACCTCACTTTTTTCTTTTACTTAGATAATAAATTGTTGTAATTAATAATAATAAACGTATTATTCAAAACTGTGAGAACACCTTCGCAATTCAAGTAAGGTTTATTTTATCACAAATACTTGTCATATTTACGTATAAAGAGTTCCTCATCCAGTTAACTGTAAGTGTATTACATTTGGATTTTAGGTTTAGTTCTATCGTCCGAAAGCAACTTCGGCTAAATCAAGTACATCGCTAAATGTCATTATCGATAACGCTTAATATAAAATGTTTTCAGTAATCATTTTGAATATTCAACAATATTTAGTAACAAAAATCTCAGATAAATTCAAATATGCATTAACCCAATCTAAATTTTAAACGGCATCAGTGCAAGGTTTATGAGGTGCATGTTGCAAATGATGAGAATGCATTGAAACAATATCAATATATTAAATTAAAGAAATGCAAAATGAATAATTAATATATTATACAAATATTGGGATATATTTCTCTTTAATTCTCATTGGTTTTGTCATTGTTTAAGAATTTCAAAAATATTCCATTTGCAATCTCTGTATTTTGAACAGCTATCGAGTATTTAGCTGCATACATTTAAAACATAAGGTATCTCTTTTTTTCTCTACAATTACAAAATATTATTGCGTTTGTCATCTAGCGTTAAGTTGATTTGGAACTAAAGATAAACTTATAGAAAAAAAAAGCTGTTTTAGTGCTTCGGCCAATAACTAGCAATTATTGCAAAAGAAGACCTTAATTGTCATTTTGTTTTGTTTTTTAAGCGTCTGACGCAGATGCTATTGCCCAAGCAACCTGTGCTGGTATATCCCCTGGTGGTTTTGTGTCAGCAATTCGGAGACCATGCGGTACTGGTTTGCCAACATGTGCTACAATTTGTAGCAATGCAACCAGGAGCATGAGAAAGATCTATGGAAGTCAGGGATCTACAACGTAAGTATCAAATCAATGATATTTTGCTTTTTTAAATTACAGCTAGCATCAATTTTTATTTTGACGAATAGAAATTAAAATATTTTCAACTATTTGAAATGATTTGTAACTGCACTGTATCTTTAAAACATACTGATTTATATCCAACTTTTACAATTATCAAAGTTGATAATCGGTACATATTGCATATGTATTCAAACAGTTTCCCATACTCCTAGAAGACACATGTCACGCATAGATTTTGTCAATGTATCTACATTGACTTGTGTACATGTAATGATACTGAGGGATTTCATTTTTGAACTCACGCAACAAGTTGCCAGGATAGAATGTTTTTGACACGTCCATCCGTCACAATGAACGTCGTTACAATTAAGTTAGTCAGTCAGTCCTGGGTTTTTTTTTTGCACATTTTTTTTTAAACCGCTGCAACAAATTTCAAGAACTTTGCAGGTATTTAGGACACAAAGTTTAAATGTGCATGCTTCTAAAAAATTCCGATTCCAATATTTTCTGGTAATTTTGCCCCCTTTGAACTTTATTTGTTTATGTCAGACATTAATATCCTCATCCTGGTTATTTCATTGTTTAAACACAATTCTATAAAATAATAGAAGTTGTGCATGTACTGAAAGTTTGAATCTATTTACTGCAATAACAAGGTCGCGATTTGCTTGTTAAAGATGGTCCAGAATTCAAAATTTTTATATCATATCGACCCGAACTTTGAAATTTTATTTACATTACGTGATTTTGAATGACAGCAGTTGTCAATGGAATTGGAGGTTATTTTATAGAAATAAACAGATAGTGAAACATAATTCCTGCATGGGATCATGCATATGACAAATGAAGCATAACGTGTTGTGATAACGAACAGTGTTCAAATTCAAAAGTCCAAAGGAAAATTACAAAACAGGAGCAGAGCAAACACGGACCTCTTAAAAATAGAAGTAGGGTCATTCTTAATGTTAAAAAATTTCTATACTTGTTACGACCTCGAAACGTTATTTCACATGATGCACCCGACTAAGAAAGGAAATGGAAATATCCGGCGGATCTAGATGTTAAAATATTCGTATAAAAAGATGCATTGATGACAAAAGAAGATTTATTTTTTTTATCTCTTACAAGATCAATAGTTCACACTTGCGTTTTGTCTCCATCTCTTTTGATCCTTTTATAGCCAAATCTGTCGAAATTCGTGGCTTTTTAACCCGTTTGCTGAAAGCCACGATGAAATGTTTACAATCGATGAGCATGCGCTGTTGAACGGAAAGCTGGGCTAGCAATATTTTCTTTATGGACCGTCTAAAATTATTAGTTTTAGTGATAGATTGAGAATTGTTAGATTTCATAAAGCGTAATTTTTGCAAAGTTCATACTTTGAACTTTGCAAGAAGATTCATTGAATTTACCGAAAAATTGTCATTTCATGGAATTTGCGCAAAATGGCGAAATATTGGGTAAATTTGGAAACTCAAACTGGATATTTGATATATGAAATGCGATTTTAAATCACAGCAAGGAATCCCTATTAAATTTAATATCTAATGGTCTCGCAATATGTATTGCTGGTAAATGGTTTGTCAATGAACAATTAGGCAATTCATTGTTCAATTTCTTTGCTTACTTTTTATTGTCATTGAGCCAATTCCTATTTAAAATCATCAAAATGTTTCTCCGAATACTGATTTTATCTTATAGTAATATATATTTCATATTAAAGAGTGAAAATATATTAAAACTTTATTTTTCCAGGGCAACCTGTTTCGAAACATTTCACTTTTACTACAAACATACCACTTTGACACCAGAAGAAAAGGGGAAAGCAATGATGGCCATGTATAAATACGGTATAAGTGGCTGCAGGATCACCGGCTGCGGTCCAAACTTCTGTTGCTGTAAAGCGTAAAATAAATAATCAAGGATATACGTGTCTTTGAACAGTCCTTTATTTTCGTGTTTTGTTTATTAATGCAGAAAACAGTTAATAATTTCAATAATGATATATTTATTTAAAAACAAATTAATCTGCAGAATCGGCTTATCATTAAAGACAGAATAATTCAAAATAAATAGAAATAATGTGTGTTGGGTTATACCAGCGACACATGTTGATGAGTCAAGTAAATGTAAACAAGTTGAAATTATTTACTTTTACTCGCAACTTAATTACTTTGATTACTTCAACCCAAAACCATGCAGTAATGGCAAGTATAAATGTAAGAAACAAGTGAACAAGTGGATTATTTCATTTAGTGAGTAAATTTGGATTCAGGAGGTATACTAAACTATGATACTATCAAGACGTTATCTAAAAGGGCATTGCTTTCATAACGAACTAATGTAATTCGAAATGAAAACATTTTAAAGAAGTTTGCTTTGCCCAAAACGTCTGTCGACTTACACATTTAATTCAAGATCATTGCACATCATTTAGTTAACAAGCACTCTTTGTTGTGGAATAGGCCGATAGGACAAAGAGGAGGAAAAGGTATAGTCTGGACAGTGATCATAAAAGGTCTACCATGGTCTTATTTTTGAAATAAAAAGTTGAAATCAGGTCAATGCAGACCCCTTATATATCAACAGTCTCTGCTTACGTATGAGCCGGTGTTGTATAGCAGTTTTCCTCAATAGTAGCTTTTCCGCACGGAAAACCTACTATATTGTAGCCTTTCCCCCCGGGGGAAAAGCTTATATAGTAGTTTTTCCCCCATAGTAGGGTTTCTCCCTCATGTTTTGGTTCAGATTTTATAAAAAAATATTTATGGAAACCCAGTAAGGATTAAAATCAATGTTTCTACATTTTTTTTTTTACAAGACACACACTTATATGCATTACTCTGTGTTCTGAATTTGTTAAAAATGTTTTGAGAATTTTTTAATAAATCTATTAGTTAGTCTGTCTGTTTGTGCAAATTTTATCCAGGCTAACCTCTGTTTTGGGGAATATTTTGTTTCCGATGTTTCAGAGCCCGATGTTTAAATTCACCATATTTTTACAGTGGTAGTGGTTTACTACTTGTAGATGACTCTGAAAATGTCATCCCCCAGGGTAGGTGTCCTCGATGTTTCAGGGCCTGCTGTTTAAAACTCCATTATAATGATTGAATAGCCTTCTAAAAGTGGGGGCCCGAAACTCATAAACCAAAGATGACCACTTTACCATTTTTTCATAGTGGTAGTGGTATACCACTAATAGATGACCCTGAAAATATCAGCCTCCAGGGTAGGGGCCTTCGATGTTTCCAAGCCCGAAGTTTAAAACCCCATTACATGTATTATGAATATGAAATAATGACAATAACAAACCGTTAACCATCTCAAAAATAGTGTTCTATAAGTGGGGGCCCAAATCTCAGGGCCCCGAATCTCAAACTAGAGATGATCACTTCACTATATTTTCACAGTGGCAGTGGTATACATAATGTACCACTAGTAGATGACCCTGAAAATTTCAACCCCCAGTGTATGGGCCCTCGATGTTTCCGAACCCGATGTTTAAAATCCAATTAAAATGAATGGGGCATTTTCTTATTGGGCCCCATATATCAACACTAGAGGTGACAACTACACTATATTTTCACAGTGGTAGTAGTATAACACTAGTAGATGACCCTGAAAATTTCATCGCCCAGGGTAGGGGCCCCGATGCTTTAAAATCCCATTATAATGTGCCTTTTTCATATCGGGGGGGGGGGGGGGGCATGTATTTCATACTATGTATTGATAAATGCCATTATTATCCTTTATTATGAGAAATTAATATCAATCAGTAATTGCAAATTATTCCCATGGTCCGCCATAAACATGACCGGAATGTACAAAAGGGGGAAAATCTACTATATAGTAATTTTCCGTGGGGGTAATATGGCTATAAAAAGGGGGAAAACCCACTATATAGTCAGCTTTCCGTGGGGGAAAAACTGCTATAGTCATTTTTTCGGGGGGTAAAAACTGCTATATAGCCATTTTTCCGAGGAGAAAGATGGCAAGGGGGGAAATGCACTATATAATATCGGTTTTACTCACTTAAAATCTACTGCTAATGTCGTCCTCGCTATTGTTTTTAATCTTTGGCAATCCGTATAAAAAGTTATTTCAACATAATTTTCAATGTTTTAAGTTTAGCGTCATTTCCATCGAAAATCAACAAAAAAAAACCCCAGAAGATGTCTCGGGTCAAAACCAGAAGTCAAGATCGTTTCATCGTTCTTAACATCATGAGAATTATTGAAATCAGCCACCTTAGCGGCAGGACACATGAATATGTTTATTTCAATAGTCAACACATTATATGGAGTGAACACTAAGAACTTGGGTTCAGAGTATTAAAAGTTGCTCCCAGCCACTGTTAAGGAAGGGGTCTTCTCGTTATTAGACATACTTCTTATAACAAGAAATTTGTGAAATTTTTACATGGTCAAACAGATCATATCACCAAATGATTGTATAAGTTTAATCAAATTTGACCTCCTTGTTTTCGCATGAAGGTGAGGTCAAGGTCACTACCTTTTTTCTCAACTTAAAGGATGATAGAAATAAAGGTAGTTATCTGCAGTTTTGTAGACATCTGTTTAAAATATGAAGTTTGTATTCTTCAATGAAATGATAGATTATCAGAATGTCTATCAGCTTATACTACTAAATTGAAATAAATATTTAAAGTAAAATTGATATTGCTTAGCCCGCATTTCCTCCAATTTTCTTAAATTTTGAAGATATTTTGATTATTTTTCTATGCTTTCAATAACAAAATATTTCTGATTTTTACATATTATGAAGACTATACATAAAGATATAAACTGACAGAAAATCTAATATATTGACCATTTAATAAGAGAGAAAATCCGATTTTAGTGATTTTTTCACACAAATCTATTTATAGAATGAGCACTTAAAAAAGCTTATAAAAATGTAATTTGATAGGCAAATCATGTTTTAAAAACATATTCTAAACCCTAGTATCTTATTATTAGTTCAAATTAGTTGAAAAAGTCCATCCTTAATGTTGTTGTTTTAAAAATGCTAAATAAACTCATTAATCTATAGCAATTCTGAATTGCAAAAAACATGTGATATTTTCCTACGCCAATGTTCCACCAAAAATATAGTCCTTGTTAGATTCTAAACATTGATTATTATTTCTATGCCAAGTTGTGTAATAGTAAAAAAGATAGAAAAATATGATATTTCAATTTCCTTTCATCTTGATTTAATGAACATTTAATCAAATTAATTTTACTTTTGACAAGTCGAAAACCAGAAAAGACTCCTTCCTTAAGATGTAGTATAGATGTAAATGGTTTACAGCGACATTCCCAGTTGCAATAATTTTTCACAGATGCACGAAGTTTGATGCTTTTTGCAGCAATCTATTTTGGGTCGAGATCAGCACTTTTATATATTTAACTTGTTGTTGAATAGGCTAAATTTCCTTCAAGACTGTTTCTTTAAAAAATTGAAAGCCATAATCTTCTATTCAGAGGCCACCTCTTCTTTGTTTTTTGTTTATTTGTACAGAGCCAACTTTGCGATGCGGCCAAAGTTTAAAACCAAACAAAAGTCAAAATTGGAAAGAATAGCTTTTACCTGAAAAGTTAATATACCAGAGGTTAGCACTTATGTCGTTGCAAAGCACAGAGTATGTGATCCGTCGCATCTGCTTGTTTGAAAGGTTAAGTGACGTAATGATTACAAAACAATCATTAAGTTATGATTAAAAGTAGTATAGTACAGTATGGAACAACCATCATGTAGATATGCTAACCTTTACTTACTAACTTCAATATATCAAAATTCTGGATGTCAAACTATGTTTGAATTCTATGAATATATTTTTCCAACATGTACACAACACAGTTTAAATCTCTGTTCGAAGTCTGCTCTAGTTCACTGCTTCATTCCGTGTCAACCAGTAAGTGTTCATAAAACCTTTACCCTGTAGAAGAAAATTATGAATAATTGTTAATAAGTAACAATATTATCGTCGTAATTTGTTTTAACCATGTTTCTATCAAGTTAATAAACAGGAAATAAGTCATAAAAAATACCTTCACTGGAATTTCTCCTCTTTTTTCCAGTTTGAGATTTTGGTTTTCTAAAAGAAGATTTCTGGTAGATTCGCTTACATGGATTTTCAGGGCTTAAAAAGAGATAAGATATCATTATTTTCATATCATGAATCTACTAATTAAAACAAAGCAGAGACAATAGAACTACACTTCAATTTAATTAGCAATTAGCCAAGCAAAGACATATATTGGTCAAATATAGTTTGAAAATCTAATTAATCGTAGAATGTTTTCCGAGAAAAATGAGATAAGATAATAAAACCTCCATTCTATACTAGTAACATTTTGCGTTTGTTAATTTATGATAATAAAACGATTAACGCCGTTTTGAAATTTGGTTTAAAATAAATTCTCTGATTCGGCAAATAAAGAGTAAGTGCATCAATATTTCTTTGAAATATGACTATTAACCTTCTCCAGTAGATTCCATTCCTGAAGCAGTGTTTACCGTGTCCCCAAAAAGACAGTATCTAGGCATTTTTCGCCCAACACCTCCAGCACACACCGGACCTAAAATCAACAAAGCGTAGGGCATAGACTTACACAAAGACATTCGCTTAAAAGGAAGCTTAATATCCTTTTGAGAACAAATTTTAAATACGCACTTTTAAAAGAAAAATAATTATTGCTTTAGAAAAACTGTGACAAATAATGTACATTTGTTAATGATGTTAATGTTTACCATTGATATAATTTTATATTCTAAGTCGTATAATTATGCTTTTATTTACACGGATTAAGGCCTACTCTGGTTAAGAAAAGCTAGCATTATGTCTTCGAAGATTTATTTTGGAATTGAATATCAACGCTTTCCACATAAATATTGTAGCATTTTTACAACAAAGAATCTGTTATTCAGCCCAAATTAATTTTACCGTGTTTTGATATGGACTACTTCCTTCCAATGAAATGGTGCAAGAATTCATTGAATGATCTCTTAATTTAGGTGGGCATGCTTTATTAAATGGTTTTGAGGATATTCCACATTACTGACATTAGACACCACATCTGAGGGTCATACCTAAAAGCGCATCTGTATATTCAAGTTGAGTACTCTTGATTTCATGTAACATATGCCTTTCTGCTGATTAGAAGGTTTTAATATTTTTATAACATATTGCATCTTTGACATTACAAATCAATGATAAATTACTTGTATCAAATGGTTTTAAAGACGCAAGGTATATACCCATCAATTACAAAAAGTTAAGCATACCAACAAGGGTAATTGAAACAATACGTCTGTATGACACATTTTAGTCAAATACGGAAGCATTTTTGCTGTTGGTCGGAAATTTATCAAAAGCTCATTATCAAATAATGTATTTTATGAAGAGTTTATCCTAACTAGATAGATACCTGAATGTAAACAAATGCGAGCACGCAGTTGTACCTTCGGTTTATGACGGATTTTAAAAATGTTGAAGTTATCTAAAATTATCGTAGACATATTGGCTATTTCCTCCACATGTTTGTTGCCATTACGCACTGGTAGCCCCGATACGACCATGTACGCATCCCCTATAGTCTCGACCTGAAGACTTTAAAAAATAAAAATTACACCCAATTCACAAAACATGAAAATTTACATCTTCTTAAAAAATACAAAAAATAATGATTTGATTTTTAAAATACAAATATTAAATACCTTATAAACATCAAAGTTTTCTATAATCTTGTCGAAGCAGGTGTAAACGATCATTCAGGAAAATTTGGAATTGTTTTTCTTACTAACGTATTTGGATACTTTCAAGAAAATGTGTAAAAATAAGCATGAATACAAACTTTGCTCGGAAAATTCGTGGACAATGCGTTTTCATAAAAACCTAACGCTTCGACGAAGTCTTTTTTTCCTATATTTTCTTCTCTCATTTTGTTTCATTATCAAAACTTTTACAAGTAATTTTACTTTCAAAATAATTATTTGATTAGACTTGAGTATGTACAAAGCATGATTTAACGGTGCCCCGGTAAACTTGTCATACTACAGTGTTTTGAAAAACCTAATTCGACAAATCTAAACCAAATACACTGGCGTACGTTGATTTCATTAAAGAAAAACCCACAATGACGACATATACATAGCGTTTTGCTAAAGCGTGTTATGCAATTACTACCAATTATTATTATTACGTGTACAAATAGCCTACGATAACTCGTGCCATCGTAAATATGATCCCAAACGCTTTATTCATAGTTTGTTCTTGTTACAATTTTGTATATATGTTGAATTAAAGTGGTATTAGTTTTTATTTATTTTTGTGAGTAACGGCGCTCCGTGCTACGGTCAGCTAGTCATTGACTGTTAGACAGGTTTCGTACACGTGTTAGTTCTGGCCAGGTCGTTGATGAGAGAAGGTGTGTCCTTCAGTGAGAACCTTCGTAGTGTTTGTCAAAATGTCTTAGGACCTGTGTGGCCTATGTCTATTTCTGTCTGTGTAAAATGAAATCCTGTGTGGAGTGTTTGGAAAGAATTCCTCTGTGGTATTCCTGTACAGTTAACCGCAGTAAAAGAGAAGTATTTTTCATTAAGTTTAGGATATGCATACTTTAGAATATAAATGTTTTTATCTTTTGTTAAGTGTTTTATGATATTTTTGTTTGTTTGCATAAGAATATAAGTATGGTAGCCCGACGGTTGAATATGTGTTATTTGAACAGTATATAGTGTTGTAATTTTCACTGAGGACCCGACAATGAATTTTAGGTGACTAGCTGAGTGGGTGTAGTCGACGATTCTTATGGTTGTGTTATCCGTGGGTGCAGAACAACTACAGACGACCCATAGTCGACGCGAGAAAAGCGACGCACGCGGACGCGCAAGCACATGGTGACGCTGGTGATTTAATTGAGTAACATCCATGGTGACAGGTTCATACTACGTGGCAGTGTGTCCACGCAAGTGGACCTGAATATGCTTTATACATGTACATGTACGACGTATCCTTATCGCCGTGATTAACATAAATGGTGGTTCCAAATATGCATGTACCTGTTGCTTGTGCAATTCTTCATATAACTTAGAACACAGCGTACCAAAACCAAAACATTGTCCGGACTAAGAATTAACAAGTGTCATCAGCCAAAGTCGGGTTATTTATTCTGTTAATCTATATGTTGGGAGGTATTTAGGGGGTTAGTATATTTTTTGTTAACATTGTTTGTGTGTGTGTGTTGTGTGATTTTTCAGTTATTTGCGTGTGTGAATTGCGTGTATTGAGTGTTTGAGAGTGTGTGTGTAGAGAGTGTTGTATGCAGTAATTATATTTTTTTCTTTACACTGTAAATAAAGTTATTTTCACAGTTCTGCCTCTTTATTTATTCAAAGCTCAGTTTATAAACGAGGGAATTGCCAGGCCTTTTAACACAAATTGTGACAGTTCTGTCACTTAAGGACGCCCTGGTCCAGTCTTGTACAGAATGTTTAACATCTGACATACATAAACAACAACTCCCAGGATGATTGATAATGTGTATGTGTATTTGGTAAAAGACTGAAATATAAACAAAGGATATAATGAAACACTTTGATGAATTTCATATAAAATAAATTTACACACTGTTATTAAGTGATACTTGATATATAGTTAGCAATATCAACAATATACATAAAACTTATGACACTTACGGGCTTCCATAGAAATAAAAGTTTGCAGCATAACACCTCGAAATATAGTTAACCACAAATATTAGCTCAAAGCCATCAGAAAACATTCAAGATAACTTCTCGTATTATCAATATTAAGTTTAGCAAATAATTCACAGAAAGTTTCAAATTAAAACAAGTCTATGTTTAACATTTGTTGCAGACGACAACACTCCAATATGAAAGCTTCAATTATAATTACAGATAAAACTGATTAGGCCTACTGAAAAAGATATACACATGTCGAAATCATCTTTTTACAGATTAATCAAGTTTTAAATCATTACTTACTCTGTGGTAGGGTAAACTTGACAAAAGATGCAGAGCGCGGTGTTCAACCGCACAAACAAATGTCGGTCTTCGTGCAACAATTTTACCGAAAAACAAAAGAGAGTTCCAAAATGAAAAATCAATAAATAAAGAAAGATAACTCTAACAATGGACAGAACAGCAATTAAGGGTATGTTTTTCAATGTTTTATACTTAATCCTATATCCTATCACCACAATTAAGTTCAATTTGGAACTACATTTATAAATCAAAGTTCTGAAGTACTGAAAGCCGGGCTATTTTGATGTGTCATTATGCATATCGTGTAGTAAATACTGGCAATCTCTCTCTTTCTCTCTCTCTCTCTCATGCTTTTAATATCGGCAAAGCGTCAGAAAGCGAAACTATTTGTAAAATTCCGTAAAACTATTCGGCATAGCAGAAGCTTCTACTTTGACGCTGTTCGGTTTCTTTGTTTACTTTTGCAGTTGTGCTATTTATAGATACACTGGTAATTTGCAATTTTCAGCAAAGCCTGTCTAAAAACGAAATATTATTTTGCAATGCTATTTGGGATGGAGAAGTTTACATTAAATCGCCGTGCCCGTCTTTTGTAGGTGAACCTGATTTTATCTGAACAATGTTTTTAATACATGTACAAGTGCTTTGGCTTTTCTCTTCAAACCTATTCACCAGTGCATTTGCATCTGATTTCTTATTCTGGTTTAGAAGGGATTTTCTTCATTTACAACTCACTTTTTTCTTTAAACCTAATTTACTTTGTTTCGATTCCGTATGTGCTTTTTCATCTGAATGTCTATCTGCTTGACTTTTCCGCGGCGCAAATTAAATCACAATCATGTCACCCCTGCGAATGTTATTGTCATTCAAATTTAGACCACGTGGTTTTATTTGACCCTTTCAGTTTTGCAGTAAAAATCGTTCCTCGTGGTTATAGTCTATTTCCTAGAATCTAGGTTCTTCTAGTCAAATATAAAATCTAGACGTGTATTGATGTTAAACTTTATCTTTATTAATTGGTAGATAAAATGAGTTCTAGAAATAAATGTGACAATAAAAAATATTCTTTTTATTGCTGTTGCAACACTGAACAACTAAAATTAATTTTCGATCCGCGCCTGACCTAGTAATAGCATCGATAGTAAAACAGACTATACTATTTTATGCAGAATGTTCCTTGAAAATGGCTCAATATGCTTTGTTTTTACACAAAGCAGACACCCATTTTTTTTTTTTAAAAAGCATGGTATTTCACACCAAAAGCATCAAAAATGGATATGATTTTATCAGGCAACCCAATGTTTTTATTTTCAACCACGTGAAGAGTGGTTGAACACGAACGATAACTCTGTTCTGAATATCATCGTTTAGTTTAAATAACCGCTAGATGATGAAATAAGACATAGATCTCAATAGATTTTCATGTTTTAACATATATCATGTTAAGATATGATATGAAAAACGACCAGTACTTACATTTTTAAAGAATATTATCCGAACACCCATACTTCCGCTCGAAATTTCACAGGAACTGAATGAATCTCGAGGAAGTCTCGTGAACTTTCATTCGAGCACCTCTGGATTTATTACAGACTAACAACGATAAAGAAAACATTCCGAACACATTCGCAGGGGTGATGTAAAGCTCATACAGGCAAACAAGGTTTTACTTGACCATGACCTAGATCTGATTTTATTTGATCAATGTGAAAGTCACCTCCCCATCTTTTGCATAACAATAAAAATTCTGCGGGATGTATTAGTATTCATCAATATGACATTTATATGGTTTTTGTATTCCCTTTCCAATATTTTTTCAAAGACATCCCTTTTATTGCATTCGAATGCATATGTGAATGCATATTCAACAGTCTAATGACTTCATTTTCATTTTGATTTAAAAAACGAAATTATTATTGCCCAAAGGAGCAATAACGACGACTGTCCAAATCAGATGTCGTTGCCTTTTTATATCTACGGTACAAAAACTGAAACAAACGCAGGGCCGCATCATGTAATCGCGTATGATCATGTTATGACGAATTCTGGAAAAGGATACAACAATCACTCTGAGGCATTTACAGCTCAAAAATCAGGCATGCATGTGTTTTCAAGGACAACCTTTGTTGACCCACATTCATATATTCCAATCGAACTCACGCTCAACAGTCAACGTGCTTGTATAGTGTTCGTGCATGGCGATACCACCTTTAGCGGAATAACTGGTTCAGCGGTTTTTCAGGTTCAGCGGGGGGATATTGTCATGGTAAGGTCGGAACCCAGATATAACCCCTAGGAAAACATTTACAGCGAAAACAACATGAAAACAGCATTCTCTGGATGGTATATTTCATGTTAGAAATGAGAAATATTTGTTAAAGTGAGACATGATGAATAAATAATCTTACGTTCATAAACGTGCTACTTGAACACAAAATCTAAAGGAATCATATTTCTGAGTAAACGACGTGTCTTCTGAATTACAACTATGAATGAGTCGTTTTTTTTTAAACTTAGCATTAGAAATTCATTATAAGGAATGAATCAAATTTCTATGTAATATGTTTCTATGAGTATAACATAACTTAACATAGCATGTGACAATTACAAAGATAGAACAGTTTCTAAGGCGAGGCAAGCGACTGACAAACAGTCTCGATTGAAGTCATCTTTTCGCAAGTTCTATGGTCGATGGTTCTATGGTTCAACGACCTTGTCAGCAAATACAATCTTCCACTGGGTCGCATGTTGACTAACGTATTCCATACATATTGTTATACCATAATTCATCACCTAATTGTCTACTGTTCTGGTGTTGTTCACTCTGTCGTGTACTATTTAATAAAATATGAGTATTTTTTCTGGTGCAAATTTAAAACTGTGGCAACTGAGAAATGATAATCATTAGTCATGAAATATGCGAATTTCACATCGATTCAGTAGTAATCTTAGTCACACGTAGATCGAATTTTTAAATCTAAGATTTATATAATATAAAGTCACCCTATTCTCTAAGGTGAAATGTTGTCATTGGTCTTAAATAGCATTTGAATAATTTTACACAATATTTCTTCTGAAACTACTAAATCAATCTGGACAAGATTAAGGTGTGGTACATACTGTAACCTGGCGTGTTCATTTCTTAGTCAACTCTATCTGGCCACATTGTTTACAAGCAACACTGATTTTTCTTAATTAGCTGATAAACAAATACTGTTATCTCAACCAATCGCCAAGCGTCTATCTATTCATTACGCTTCTCAACCTTGGGATCAAAAATGGAAGGAACACTGGATCGCCATCAATCTGTTCTTCTATCTAATATCATCTTCCAAACTGAACTACATAACTAATCTTTTTTTTACCTTACCTAAAAATACAAGCGACAAAGCTTACTGGTAACGATTTCTGCTTCAGATGCAAGGGTCCTCGGATCGTTACCTCATTGTGGAGAAATGACTTTTTTTTAACGATTTCCTGCAAAAGATTTGCACACAACAAGAGGACCAATTAGTGGTGGAAAGACCTTCTAATTGTTCCATGAACAATTAGTCTACTAGTTCTCTCTCTCTTTCTCTCTCATTGAATATCAGAAGGGACAACTCGTTAAGAGTGATGGTACTGCTGAAAGTAGCTGAATAGACAGTTCACTCAAATATGTAAAAATCAAATTATTTTTATTTGGATTGTAGAGTGAAAATGAATGTCAATAAGATTTTCTTTCACACTAACGATGATTTAAAAAAGCCTGGTTAAATATTATAGAAAGGGGTAAAAAAAATATGTGAACATAACACTTTTTGAAATATGCTATGATAAAAAGATTTAAATTTCAATTTCTACTAAAACATCGTATACGCCAAATATATTACTTATACAGAATACCGATTAAAAACCGTATGAGGGTTAATTAAAAATTAAACAATGTTACAAAATGCAGTGCACGTCTTGTTGGTGCTGATTATAGCAAAATATATAGCAAACTTTGCACAATTATAATTTTAATTAAAATTGAAAATATCATAACAATTCTAACTTCTTTATATGAAGAAATAAAACTCTTCAAATTGTTACAGAATATTTGAACTGAAAAACCGTCGCATTTTATCGATGCACGTTTTATGATTCTAAAAAATTAATTATCATTGTTGAATTTCATTAAATAATAACTGACCATTTCAACTTTAACTGTGTTTTGTTTTGTTTTGTTTTGTTTTGTTTCGTTTTTTTGTTTTTGTTTTGTTTTGTTTTGTTTTGTTTTGTTTTGTTTTTTTTTTTTGGGGGGGGGGGGGAGGTACTTAATATATGTGTGATATAACCTCAAACAGAGCAATGCTTAGTACGATTGGCGTTAGTGTTGATTTTTAACTCTGTTTATAGTCTGTTTCTTGGAGTGATTGTAGATACTAGTAACTAAAACGGTGTGCGCAAACTAATCGAGTAACGCGCAAAGTCATACAATGCGATCTATTCATAAAAAAAAAACATTATATTTTAAAACTTCTACATCTTACTGATAATATCATGTATGTACATGTATAAAACCCTTTAATATTTTATCTTATTGAATAATATTATTAATCGGTACTGATGTATAACCACTTCACAATTACAACATTTTTTTGTCTTTGTCAGATAAGATCAAACAATTTTAGTAGATAGATAGATAGATAGATAGATAGATAGATAGATAGATAGATGATAAATAGATATATGCGATAAAGAAAACATACATCTACCTGCTTAAAAAAACCCCAATGTTTACATTGTCACAGGCAACTTAGAAAGAATCATATATATATATATATATATAATAGAATCATATTCACATATATATATATATATATATATATATATATATATATATATATATATATATATATATATAGTCAAACCTGTTTTAAAAGGCCACTTTGGAGAAATTTGAAAAGTGCCCGCTTAAGACAGGTGGCGTTTAATTCCAGTTTGCATACATAATCATGTAAATCAATGTATAAACACAAATGCATCAAAAGACATGTTTAATTATAATTAAATTAGATTTATTTACGTATGCAATTTCATATGTTTTAATTTACATTAATTATGTTACATATTAATAAAAAGTTTTAGCTGGGCTTTCCTTGTAATAATGGTCCTGTGACATTGTCGCGTCATTGAACCGTTGAACCACCCCAACAAAATTCGTTTATATCCTCGTTCCCGGGCCGTTACATTAGACGGTGCTTCAGGACTTTCAGGGTCTACATTGATTTCATATTTTTTTTCGATACGTGTACTTATTTTAAAAATGTTGTTAATTTGAGTTTTTCAAACTTGAAACGTTTCCGCTGTCTTTCGATATGACATACCCTTTTTATCTAACTCAAGAACTTTCGTTTTATTCACTTAGATTTAATACTTTCCTCTTTACGTTCGAAGTAGTAAAAGCCATGTTTCCAAATGAATAAAATACAAAGAAGGTAAACATATTTCATCGTACATGATTTAAACACATATAAGGTACAAAATAATTATTTAATTACTAATTAAAATTAATTAATAATTATTAATTAAGCGACTCCATGTTTTCATAACGATCAAAATGATCGGGATCTGTAATGAACTAACGCGGGTGAAATATCACGTTACAAAATTGTCAGTAGTGGACAAAATGGCCGCTGAATACAGTGCAATTACGCGGTCGGTTAGTAAATTGGGTGGCCGCTGGCCGCGTTACGCGAGTGGCCGCTTATACCAGGGCAAATATATAAGAAAACACGTCGGGGGGAACAAAAAGTGGCCGCTGATCAGAGGTGGCCGCTGATTTCAAGTGGCCGCTAAGACAGTTTTGACTGTGTATTTCAAAACTATCATGTCTTTCATATTCTATTTTTGTCAATCAGTTATCTTTATTGATTACATGGAAAAAAATGATTATTTACAGGCAATACTGGATTTTCTTTATGTTACCTCTCATGAACTCAGTCACAAAGAGGTTGTCTCTTGTGTCTACACACACACCGTATGGACACTGTAAATGACAGTTGTCAATAAAGCGAATGAACTGTCCATTTTGATCTAAAATGTGGATACGGAGTTTTCCTTTGCTACGGTCTGCTGTCAGGATCCGACTCTGGCTGTCTGTTGTGATGCCGCATGGATAGAATGACCCCTTGGTAGAAGAGGGAGGACCCGTGTAGATAAACCGTAGTTTCCCGGCCTGATTGACTACCACTACTGCACCGGCTCCAACGTCTGACACACAAATATCTAGGTTCCTGTTCTCACTGACGTATTTAATGTCATCAGATGAATAGAAAGGTTGTCCTTTGTCATTAAACTGAATACTTTGATTTTCTTTGGATCCAGAGTAACGGCCAATTTTGGTTTGTTTTTTATCATCATCACTGACCATGAAAACCAGGAGATCACCAGAGGTGGTACTACAGACATCGCGAGGCTTCCATCCCCGTAGTCTAATCACTGTCTGTATCAGTGTATTCTTTACTATGTTCACAGTTCCATCAACATAATCAGTATAAACTAGATCTCCACTCTTTGTCACTTCTATGCCCTCTGGATTGTTCCCTGACTTGGTTTGGATTTCTTTCACTAAGTCCCCTCGGAGGTTGTAGAGTCTCATAATTTTGTCATAACCACACGTCCACATCTCTTTATCACCTTGACAGGACACACTGCGTAGTTTAGAACCTCCATACTCGGTCTTTATCTCTGTGATGATCCGTGGTACATCGATGAGCTGTGTATTCGAGGGAGAAGACTCAGCACCTTGAAAATGCATCGTGTAGCCTTGTTCTTCTGTCTTGATAGATAACGCTGATAAAGATCCAAATTGCTGATGAATTTGCTCTTTATTGATAATCTTAGGGGTGAAATTTGGTGATGAAAAAGATAGTTTAGGGGGCAATTTTCTGAATTCAGCATTCCTGGATTTGTCCGCAAAGACAAGGCTGACATCATTTGAGTCCAGTAAGATTTTCAGATTAGCAATAATGTTTGAATTTCAGAAATAGTTCGTGTTATTTCCTCTTCATGTTTATTGAGGTCAGCGAGTTGTTTTGAGTCCATTTCATCAAGATCTGATTCTAGTTTATTTATAACGTTGTCTATTTCTCTGTGCAAATCTTCCCCGTGTTTGTTGACAGCTGTTTTTAATTTCTGTGTGTTTTTATTCAAATCTGCTTTTTGAACTAAGATGCTAGATGCAATCTCTTTGTATTTAGGACAAATTAACTTTTCTAGATCTTGTAAATCCTTCTCCAAGTCATTTTGTTTGCTTTCAAGATATTTATATATGTCATCAAATTTATGCTTTTTTAGACAAATACACTGTATACAAATAGGAGAGTCACATTCTTCACAGTACCATTTACATATTGAGGAATGTTTTAGGCATGTTGGAGTAGATCTCCGATATTTAAATGGTACCACGTTGTGTTGTTTGGATACATTTGAAATATGTTTTTCCGCGCATTCTTTACAGAGATGTACGTCACAAATGTCACAATGTAAAAGGGGAACCCGGGTCTCGCAAAGATGACACCGTACGACATCTTGGAGGTTGTACTCGGAATCGATTGAAATGGTTTTAAATAGTGCCACTATGTGTTCTCTTGATTCATCAGAGCGATGTATTCCTTCACAAGCTTTGCACAGGTATTTTTCACAAACTTTACAGTACCAAGGGGCAACAATGGTTTCACAGAGATGACACCGTACCACATCCTGGAGGTTGTACTCGGAATCGATTGAAATGGTTTTAAATAGTGCCACTATGTGTTCTCTTGATTCATCAGAGCGATGTATTCCTTCACAAGCTTTGCACAGGTATTTTTCACAAACTTTACAGTACAAAGGGGCAACAATGGTTTCACAGAGATGACACCGTACCACATCCTGGAGGTTGCACTCAGGGTCCATAGCCAAAACACCTTTGTATGCTTCGTAGAAATGCTGAAAAGAGCAAATCGGTAAGATAAAATGTCAATTAAAGTTTAATGATGTTAAAAATTGAATTCAAGAGTTATTATAGGAATATGACAAGTAAATGCTTTTATTCCTATTGCAATACATCTTCACAACGTCAAGGTTTTGTGATTACGGAACTTGTGTGGAGTTCCGTAATCACAAAGCCTTGACGTTGTGAAGATGATTGCAATATCGTGTGATACCAACACGATTATGCGTGAATCTTCTACCCCCATCCCCGGAATTTTAAAGGGTTTCTTTTTCATTTACGTATTATACACCAACAAAATGACGTTGGATCCCCCTTCCCAGGCAAATCAAGACCCCATCGAAAATTCATCAGAATAATATAAGTGTAATAGAGTGTTTATTTAGTTTTATTCGTTTGTTGAATATTCAAGCATTGTGATCTAATATCTATGTATTTTATTTGCGTATATCTGAGACATTAGTTGCTTTTGATTTTTGACCTCTCACATGTAAGACATCAGGAGAAGTAATCCCTCTATCATTCTCTAACCCATTTTCTTTTTTCCACGGGTAAAATATGTTTGCTTTTTTGGAAAATTTTTGTTCAAGGGTTTGTCAAAAAACATTTTGTCTGAGAAAATATAGATGTATACAGTGAAACATTCGCCAACCCATCTTTTTTATACACTTTAGCCCTCGTTGCCAACGGGCGGATTTAAGACTAGAGGAAATACTATACATGTATTAGGTTATATACGCCTGCTGCTACACAGTGTGATTTTTTTTGGTTTTATCTGAGGATAATTGAGTAGCTAATTATACACAAATCAATTTATCAGTTTAGAGGTGTCAAATCACCCCCCCCCCCCCTTTTGTTCACCGGACTCGTCTACTATGCATGTGTACAGTACGGAACAGTAGCTTCGTTAGTTTACCTGCTTACCTGGTCATTGTCTCGGATCATTCGTGTGCATGTTAAGTGCTATTATGTAATTAAAAAAAATGAATGATGGACATAAATCTGCCCATGCAAGTGTTTTAGATATCGTAATCATCGGTAAAAAGGCGATGAGAATAGCAAAATTTTAAATCCTTTAAAAAGAACTCTGACTTAAATAAAATATTTACGGATACAAATTTTAAATTTACAATATCTAGATACATCAAAACAGCAGACCTATTTCGGTCATTTTGGCTGTAATATCGAATTTATTTTGTATAGCTTTGTAAGGAAATTTCCCTCCTGTTGACTTCGTGACGTCACTTTCGCTAAAGCCTCGTTATCGCCTAATTCTATTTTCTCTTGATTGGATTTCTTAAAGCAGGTAAAATAGCAACTTTGAAGCGGCGTAACTCCGTTAATTTTGCATCGATTTCGATGCGGTTTTTTGCAAATAAACTTTAATACATAAATTCTATGACATAAGTTTCACATGAGCTGGGCTGCAGGTACCCTTTACACAAAACATAACGTATAATTTAAAACATCAGACAATGTTAACAACACACTAAGTAAGACATATTTAGTCAAACTATTTTTGATACAAATAAAAAACACTAAGTCAAACAATGAGTTTCACTCTTAACATTTCTGTCAGTGTGCACCTATGCCCATCATGTGCACATCTGTATGCAAACGTTTTGGGGGAAAATGTAAGGCGGGCATAAAACAGATCTGTATTTAGCATGTATCGAACTTTGCAATGTAGTTGTTTTATTTTGGGTATTAACACTGAAACATTTCATTTTTTATATGTATATTATTATTTGGCTTAATAATGTCGAACTGCCAGAATGGAATTTTCATAATACTGTAATTAATTTATATTTTATATGAAAAGGTTCCCAATGCACATTTACATAACAGAATTAAATAAAACTTAAATCTAATACAAAAAGGAGGCCTCACTAAAGTCACTTATAGGGAAGTAGGCTTACATAAAATCCCCATTATTTCAATTGGGTGAAAGTGAAAATTATCTTAATTGATAGCATTGCTGCTCTTTCCCTGTCATACACTTGTTATGATTTTCCTGCATAAACTGCTGACAAACTGATTAAAATATCATACCTTCCAAATTTAAAGAGAGTAACGAACATAATTATATATTATTAAAACAGTTTCATTCTTGTTATGATTGAAAAAAATCTCTTTTAAAAAATTACTCGCTGTTTATATGGTACCTTCATTTATTTCACATTAAGTAATATTTCGCTATATTGACCAGAAATGTCCAATTAAAGTTGCATATTCTATGTTTATTTAAGCGATATTCGGAACAAACTTGCATTCAGTGTGTACATGCATGTTTAGATATTAAGAAGGATGCATGTTAGTGTATTGATTTATTTTACCTATCAGTCAAAATATGTGTCAAGAACTGAAATTTCAATCAATACATGTTCATGTTTTACATCATGCCTATTTTTCAAAATAAAATCACGTATATGTCAACTGCGTTTAAGAAAAGATACTGCCTGCATGCTTAAAAATACAAAATAATTCTTTTTGAACCTTTGAGTAATTGAACCTTAATCAGATTGTAACAATTTTATTTGTCACCAATTTACTTGTAATTAATATACTAAGCTACTAGTAAGCAAAGCCAATTTTCTCAAAATGGATGCAATTTTGCGTGATGTGATTTGAGTAAAAGTACAAATATAATAATACACACATTGATTGATATTTCAATTGTTTTGTAAACAAATTTTATACATGTTTAAACTTAGAAATGTCGTTTCTATGATCAGGAAAACTATTGCATTAACTTTTAATTTAGCTTGACAAATGTGTGGCATTGCAATAAAATAGTGTAACTTGTTTTTCAAGACTATGTCTCTTAATAAATCTGATGTTAAAAAATTCCTTTTACCTTGAATATTTGAAAAAAGAAATTCCTTTTTACTTTGATTATATATTGTAAAAGGAAAAATGTTCCAAAGATTTGAACCAATTCATAAATAGTAATGATATTATTCCCAATGCAATTAAAAATGGAACACTGAATTAATCCTTTAACTTGGACATAAAGGTTTTTTTTTTTTGAGTTTGTTAAATAAAACGGATACAATAGAGAATTATATAAATAATTATTCCCACTGATTACAACTTGAAAAAAAAACCCATAACTAAATATTAATTGTTGTAATGGTTGTTGTTGTAATGGTTGTTGGGGTTTTTTGGGTGAAGAATATGTAGAAACAATTCCACATGTATTTATGATTTGTTCAGAAATACTATCAATATTGCTTGATCTTAGTATGCATATTAATAGAAAACTTCAAATATAGTTTGCTTTACGATAATGATGTTTTAGTGAAATGTCATTCAGTATCACAGTAAGTTGTTAATTTTATATAATTCTGTTCTCCAAACGAGACATTTCCTTTGTATTGGTACTTTTATTAAAATGGTCTCCGAAATGAAGAAGACTACCCTCTTATCTGACAATGTTCACAGTCCTTAGAAAATCAAAATCAAGAATATGTCATTCTCTGCACAGCATTTAATTCACAGAAAGTATTATTTGAGATACTCAACACGGATTTCCAACAAATATTGCACATTCTATATTTATTTAATCGACATTATATTATAGGAAGTTTATATTGGTTGAAGGATTAGGCTTATAATTGACATGCATAAAGCTCGGTCTGTAGACTAGAAAATCCAAATAAACAGTTGAGCTCTCTGATAAGAGGCATATACATGGGTCTATAGATTTGTTTTATCTAGCAGATAAAATATGAATCAATAACTGCTATAAAAATCCATATATGTGCGTTTTTGCATGCCATGCCTAGTGTTGAATATACAATTAGCAATGTGCCTATGGCGTTTAAAGGTAATATAACATGACTTAAAGGGACATGGTCACGATTTTGGTCAAAATCTATTTTTCTGTTTTTATTGTTTGCAATGCTTTAGGAACGTATTTCTTATGATCAAATAAAATTTGAGTGTCAGTCGTAGAGTTATAAGCAAGATACAGTGCTCACAATTCTTTGTAATGTAAACAAGGCTCGTGTCCTGTTTTTGTTTACATAGGTTCTATATACCAGTAAAAAACTTTAAAAATGCGTTAATGAAAAGATACTGCCTGCATGCTTAAAAATACAATATATTTGTTTTGAACCTTTTAGTAATTGAACCTTAATCAAATTGTAACAATTTTTATTTGTCACCAATTTGCTTGTAATGGATATACTAAGCTACTAGTAAGCAAAGCCAATTTTCTCAAAATGGATGTAATTTAGCGTAATGTGATTTGAGTAAAAGTACAAATTTAATAATACACACATTGACTGATATTTCAATTGTTTTGTGAACACATTTTATGGATGTTTAAGCTTAGAAATGTAGTTTCTATGGTCCGGAAATCTATTGCATTAACTTTTAATTTAGCTTGACAAATGTGTGGCATTGCAATAAAGTAGTGTAATTTGTTATTCAAGACTATGTCTCTTAATAAATCTGATGTTAAAAGGTAATATAACACGACTTCAAGGGGCATGGTCACGATTTTGGTCAAAATCTGTTTTTCTGTTTTTATTGTTAGCAATGCTTTAGGAACACATTTCTAATGATCAAATGAAATTTGAGAGTCAGTCGTAGAGTTATAAGCAAGATACAGTGCTCACAATTCTTTGTCATGTAAACAAGGCTCGTGCCCTGTAACCAAGGCTCGTGCCCTGTTTTTGTTTACATAGTTTCAATATACCAGAAAAAATCTTTTTTCAAGTTGCTTTGTCTATTTTCTTTTTCATTTTAAGCATAAATAAACAGTTCCTAACGGTTAACACATTCATTTTAGGTCTAAAACTGGAATTTTCACTTCAACATTCAAAATGTAAATAAAAACATTGTTTACATAGCAAAGAATTGTAAGCTCTGTAACTCGCTTATAACTCAACGAATGGCACTTAAATTTTGGTTGCCTATTAAAAGTGGCTTACTGAAGCATTGTAAACATTAAAATCAGAAAAATAATTTTTGACCAAAATCTTGACCATGCCCCTTTAATATATCACACACAGTGATTAACCACATCTCTTCTCTGTTACTCAAGAAATATCTTGTTTGCTTACATCATGCAATAAATTTCGTCCTTTCTATCAAGTTCTTAATTGAGTTTTTGACCAATTTATTAAGGCCACTATTTATTCCTTGTTTTTTCTCGGACTAATAAAATGACGCAATATCATAGGTTAAAGCTCGTCACATGAATGCCGTTTAAATTTTTGTAGTCGGCAAATAGCAATCTATAGACGGTAACAACATGACAGCCGTTAAGTCTCTGTCTAAATTTTTCCTCGGACAAAAAAGACGCAAATTTATTGGTTCAGACAAATTCCAGTGTAGATTTCCTAAGTCGGCGAATAGCATATTATAAACGGTACCATATCTTTCATTTGCTCTGTCTTCTAATAGAAAGAAGCAACTCAGAGTCAGACTAGATGATTATTCATCCCATAAAATAAGTTTGATATATAAAGTAATATAAATTAAAGACGAAAATCGGCCTTTCAAATGTTCAAATTATCGAAGGCAGCTTATATCTCATATACATGTATGTATATCAAAACAATTAGGTCTTACATTATTGATTTTATCATGATTAATAAGTATAATACGAGAGTTAAACAAAAAAAGTGTAGCCAATATTGCTGTCTATCATATTAAAACTTGTCAGCTAGATTCAAAAGTGTTTTTTTTTCTGATTTATTTTTACAAATTATGTTATGGATGGTTTTGCATTTTTTCAAAAAAGAAAATGTACAAAAGTATATTGGTTCACCAACAGGCCATTTTTGAGCTCATAATCATAGATTCCTAATTGCATAATATGATTATCTTTGAAAGTAAAACTTTGTCGAGAGGGCATCATAGTAAAAATAACCACAAACTTTGTCGAGAGGGCATCATAGTAAAAATAACCACCACACACTTCACATGTCTCGTAAAATACTTATGTCTTAGATAGGTGAATAACTCTTACAGGAACTAAACCTATTTGTTCAAAATTTGTTCCAATATCAAGATGAATTGCAATTATAAAAGGCTCGTCACATTGACAAGTATGATCTTAGTCTACAAAACCATATTGCGCAATGCTATGCACCTTGTGAAAAACAACTGGATGAAACGCTGTTTTGATTTGGGGAAAGTATTAGGTAACAGACCAACGTTGTCTACCTTATGGTACCTCGGGATTCGGGAGTAAAGGAGATGTTAAAAAAAGAACAATTATATGCGTGCATTTAAACGACAGCTCAAGTACTCGGCCATTGATCATCATTATCGAAGATTTGATCGAACAAGTTTATGTCGAGACCTTAAATCTAATCAAATGCGTGACTCATTTTAGTCGTGAAACATCAAAAACTTAAAGTAATAATTACTGCGTTGATAGTGCTGTGGTTTTTTTTTTTTTATCTCAGCTTATCCCTAACATATATAATGGCAAGGTAATACGTGAATAGAATTGTGAATTAAAGATTGTTATGTGGGCTTTGACGAGTCCCCTTTTTATGCTTGTGTCCGAAATTAAGTTTACCCCTAAATGATCAGTGTTTCAAAGAGTACTTTACTGAGATTTCCAAATTGGTTTTCATTTAATTCTTATTTTTGTTAATGTGTTGTTAAACAAGCACAAACGAGTATACACAATGAATTTAAATGGGGTCATTCATGTGTCTCATGTTGGACAATCAGTTGCTGATATATTTTATTATTGAAATATCCTGGAAGTCTAACAATAATGTTCATACATAACACGCAATAAGCGCATTTATGGTCACTGATAATACCACAACAAATTTAAAAGAATACAATCCATAAAGCTTTACTGGAAACAAATGCTGATATACTTCTTAATGATATAGGTCAGCAAAACACATTGTTGATGAGTAAATGTTATGAAATAGATTAGCAATTAAGCTCTTTCAAACTTTATTATTTTAACAAAATACTGCTTAAGATTGCTATAGGGTAGTCATTATCCACTGTGTCCCAAATGCAATGATGCAGTAAAAACTGTGTGTAAGCTATCACATCCCATTTTCAGTTTTTAAAGAGCTAAACATAGGTCAGCGCTTTATTGTCGTTAGACTTCTACTTCCGGTGCATCAAATAACCGCCCCCTATGAGCAGAAAATACATCATTTAAACTGGTTAGGGAACCAGATTCAGGGGTTGACGCACATAGTTGCAAGGGATATTGTGAATCAAACGTGGGGGGCTTACGGACATCATTGCAGGGGCTGCAACGCAGTGATGAGGAAATATAGTGTGTAACTATACAGAAACTGAAATTCAGAAAAATCAAATCTATTCTTTCTAACTCAGCTTGCATAATTGAATTTAAGTAAGTTTTCTTCAGAACCAAGCTTGGTTGGCGCTTTTCAGTACTATCAGTACTTTAATTAAGTTAATGGTTTGCTTGTTAAAACGTTTTGGCTGACGACACCTATGCACCTTTGCCATTTGTCCCAGATAACAATTACGAAATGTAGGCGAAAGTGTTAACTCTGTCAATATTTTTTTTTAACCTCAAATATATTATTCATATTTAAAAGCGTAGTCAATAAGATATGCTATTAACAAAAAAAAGCAAACAAAAAAAAAACCCAAAACAAAACAAAAACAAAAAAAGACAACTTGAACAACACTCCCGATTTGAATTTAAGATTTTCAATTGATTCCATGCACTTTGAAACACACACTTATACAAGGTAAGAATATTGTTAAAGCACCTTGTATCTTATTTATTGTTTGGATTTTCCTTTTTAACTACGAGTTGCATTTTAAATTATTCACTGTTATGAATAGAATTAAATAGACTATATATCTGATAGATATGTAAAATTGAGATTTCCGTTTCCTTATCAAATTTTAACATTGTATAGACACTAAGAAGACTAGTTATGGATCTTAAACCCATATAGATACATGTATACCAGTCATATAATTTTTCTTCCTCAACAATGTATAAAAAAAAGTATTTCACACCCATTAGATGTTTGAAAAGGAATACATCCCGATAATTTTTTATCAGTACGCAATTATTAAGATCTCATGATTTTGCAATTACATCTTTGTCCTTCCTGTAGCAATGATAATGGCCTAAAAAGAAATAATTTAAAATCCTTCCCTTCGTTTTGGTATTTGTAGAAAACGAAAGTTGTTGATTACACGGTCAACATGCCAATGACCTGATAAGACTACCTGATAAACTATTGTTTGTAAACATCTACTCCAAAATATGCGTTAAATTAATGTAATAATCACAGAAAAACACAGAATTTTAAACACCTTACCTGATTGCAACGATAGGATTTTGGTAAAGGTTCTCTAAGCGCATCGAGATATTATGCTACGCTTTTTTAAACTGAATACTGTAAACGCGGGGTTCAAGAAGGGAGAAGGTGTCGTATTTTGTTTTGTCAAGTTCTAATTAGATTAAAAATAGAAATGAATACAAAAGATTACGAAGTTTTATTCTCTTATTCTAAGGATCAACATGTTCTATAGAAAATCAAGGGTTTCCCTAAGAAGTGTATTGACCTAGTATATTTAAACCATGCTGTCTTTTGTCATTATTTCTGCATTTTTTGACTTTGCAATTGATAAAAATAACGTCTTTGAGTTAATATTTTAAACTGAGGTTATTTCAATAACCTACATAAAATTATCAGTTATCATATTAGTTGCATGTTTAGTCAAAAGATGAAGTAATATACAAAATCCCCGAGGTTAATGCGAAAATCCTTTTTCCAATTAAATCCGAGAAATAAAAAAGCTTTAAAATCTCGGAGACTATATTATATAACATAATATGAAAATATTTAGGAAACGGTTATGTTTTGTTTTAATTTCTTTGAATTAAGAGGGTTAGAGAAAGATATGAGAATATTTTTATTTGAATTGTATTTAAAAAATAGATTGCGCGAAATCAGATGGAAGCAATTATTTGTGAAATAAAAATAAAAGCAAAGAAGTAAAAATAATTCTAAAATTAATTTAATCTTATACTGTTGAATTGGACAGACATAGAATGGCCACAGTGAAAGACGTTTTTGAATCAAACAGAGGCGGTCAATTAAAATGTCACAAGTATTTTTTAAAATAAAAAATGGCGACCTTTGTAATTCAATATGCAAACACGTGTTAGGAAAGATAATCAATTTTCCTCTGACTGTAGATATCGAGGGTCAGAGTGGGTTTTTCAATTTTACAAGAACAACAGCAACAACAATAAATGAGTTTAACTGCTAGAATGTGAAGTCGAACCAGCAAATGCCCTGATGCATAAGAATGGACACATCAGGATTATACATAAATATAAAATAGAAATTGGATAAAGTGCATCATTATATAAGCAATATCAAGCTTATCTCTTTACGTTCGATGATATCAATCCTTTTCCTCTTCAAATGTTTATGATGTTCATGGCATAACTTTTTTTTTTGGGGGGGGGGGGGGGTTGTCAAAAGCAACATGAAGGTATTCCTTACATGCACTCATTTTAGTCCATACCAGTTTAATGCCTTCTTTAATTTGCTTTTTTCTATCACCTAGATGTTCAAACGTTTAGATCATGTATAAACTGTTGAACATATCTACTGTTGCCCAATTTATTTATTTCCATGCATTATGTCATTTTCTAAACAACACCCCTATTCTATGTGCTGTTAATAGACAGGTGTTGAAATTTTTTTTATCAAAATATGAATTTAGTTTCATGATAATTCGTCTTTTTCTGTGCAATTCAAATCCATGTTAATTTTAGAGACACAGAAGTGACGCCGTACCTCATCTTTGCCTTGAACTCAGGGTCAACGGTCGACCATTTTATTTTTATTTTTTTATGAAAATGTTAACAAATTTATTTTTTCAGTATCATATCAGATATAAATGAACGACGATGTTGTTATGAAATGTGGTGATAAAGAACAGTGTTCAAATTCAAAAGTCCAAAGGAAAATTACAAAACAGGAGCAGAGCAAACACGGACCTCTTGAAAAATAGAGGCAGGATCAGGTGCCATGAAGGAGTGAGCATCCTCTGCTGACCGGTGTCGTATAATTAAAGGTCCGCCCCGTAAAATGGTCTGGGGCGGACCCTTAATGTTAACATTTAAGGTCCGCCTTTGCTCTAAAAGGTTCCGGCCCGTATAAGAAAAGGTCCGCCTAACATAAAAGGTCCGGGGTATATTTTTCATTTCTATCTTTTCTATTTCGAGTATTATAAGTGGTATTATTTTGTAATTCGTTTAAAGGAGTACTTACCTGAAGTGAGTTCATAAATATCCAGCACAGGGTGTGAATGAAATACATATAGCTTGGTCAACACAAATAAATCATAATAATTAATACAGTTTAAAACTGTTTTTTTTTTCATTTAAACTTTAATTTTGCAGAGCGACCTTAAACAAACAGGAAACTAGATGCTGTCATTAGACAGTAATACCCGCACCAAGTGTTAGCCTCTAAATAACACTCTCTTGTACCAGTTTTAGTCAAAAAGGCCACATGCAATTTCCGGTACTTTTTAGAAATTATAATTTTCATAAATGATGAGTTCACATCCAGTAATACACATACTGCCTTTATGTACAATTTGGGGTTGAACTGTTTGCATCTGTTTGTGATCTTCATATTATTTCCATTAAAAACCCGTTTTTAGATATGACACAAACAAACATTCTTAGGATTTTATATTTGTATTTGTGCCCTCATGCAGAAAAAAATATGATAAAATTAAAAAAAATCCCTACCTACCTAACCTAATTTTTTCATCATTGTTACCCTAAACACACAATTTTTTTTCTTAGGCCTAACTGTTAGGTAACATTATTTTGGGGGAAAATATTATATTTTATACACTTTATTTAATGTTTCGTTCAATAAGGAGTACATCACAATATGTGGGTGTCCCATACCACCTTAAAGCTGAGAATTGTGCTTTACATGGTTAATTACCTAATAAAATTGAGCATGGGGTTTTAAAGAATAAAGTTATGAAAATACATGCAATATGTTACAATTAAATGATCTTTGTCTGCAGTTACGTACACAACACAGGTCTACAGGTTGCATTAGCGGGTACTAGTTTTACCCAGCTCTTTGGTTTGATGAGTATCACATGGTGTACATGCATGTGTGTTTTCGATATGCAGAATAGGATTAATTAACACGAATAAACGTTTCTTTTGTGGTGATCAGCTAAAGGAATTCATATTGTGCTGATTGGATTATCATTATGATGTTGACCAATATAGGTAAGTATAATACATGTAGTAGTGCAATATTATGAGACACCGGTATACAAAACAGTTAAGTTTTACTTTCACTTTCTAAAATGTGATCTCCATTTGGCAGCATACTGTATCATCATCTTTATTTAAATAAGCTTATCTACAGTTTCTGTCATTTTAATTGCAGAATTTTTTTATTTTTTCATTTGTCAGACTTACATTATTGCGTTGACTCCATATTGACCCTATTTTGTATTAAATTTGGGTATTAAATATCATGTTTATATGAGTTATAATAGGGAGGAAGGGGAAGGGGCCTTAACCGTTCCCCATCCCCAGGATGTGTGGATTAGATATACATTTCTAGTGAGAATGAAGGCATGCTGCAGCTTTTTCCCCCCATTATACCCCCTACCCCATCATCATACGCCAATAATAGAAAAAGAGTTAATGACTAATTTTCTTTTATTTTAAATTGCTTATTCTTTTTTGTCAAGAGATATGTGGTATGTCAAGATTTATGACTCATGAAAATTTGTGCATTTAAATCCTGATTGTTAACATACATGTATAATTATATATAAAAAAAAATACATGTGATATTTTACTAGGGATCATGCAATAAATTGCAGAATTGCCAAACGGTTATTTATAACTCATTTTGACTGATTAATTTGTTAATCATTTTGAAAATAAAGACATTTCTAAATACATGTATAACATATTATCAATAGATTGATGTTGTTACTATTTAGGGCCCCACTCTGCAGATGCCCTATAGTGATCATTCTGTCCAATTCTGTTGATCATGTCAAGATACATTAGATACATTTAAGACAAATTGGCCCCTGCCCCTTGGGTTATTCCCCCCACCCCCTGGAGTTGTTTTTAAACAACCACACCCCCTCCTCTGAAATAGGAAATTATAATACATTTTAATAACTGTTGAGATCCCTACCCTAGACCATATTTATTCTTCATCCTTGTGTCATTGCACATCAATTGGTACATGTATATAGGTTATGCCCCCTTTGAGATGCCCAGTGACTTTCCAGAGTTGGAACTAATCAAGTATTAATCTATCTTATTCATATGTACATGTAGTGTAATTCCTAGCCCTAGCCCAATGTTGACCCTGCTTTGTTTTTTACAGCAAGCTCTAGTTTTTTTTTGACTGACTTTACAATTTCTACAATTACATATAACATTTTGTTTATCTTTAAGATTAAAAAGCAATTTCCAAAATCTCTTTATGTACATCTGACATCATACAGAAAAATACCAATCAAGAAATGATTTTGCTACTGTAAAAATGTGAAACGAGACTCTGAATCTCCCCACCCCCTGAAAACATGAATAGTTAAATATTTTTAAAATATCCTCAAAATCATCAAAATCCCCACTCCTAAACCATATATATTTTTGTTTTTTTCAACCATGACCATGTCAAGTCAAATCTTTTTGTGGTATTAGTAGGTCATGGCCTCTGTGGGTCACCTTAACCCCACCCCACCCTCCCAAAATCAGAAATGATCAAATAACTTGAAAAAAATGCATGTGATCCCCACCCCTAAAGCATATATATTCTTCCTCCTTATGCATCTTATGGTACGTTATTTCAATCACAAGAGATAAGAGGAGGTCCAGGAATTAGGTTTTTTATTGGACGGAACATCATTTTGCAGATAGCATTGACCCTCAGAATCAAATTTATATTTCTAAAACCTTATTGCATATTTATAGCTCAGCCCCTGTTATATCCCTATAAATGATGTGGCTATTCATTAAATCATGAGAGGAGTTCTGGGAAGTAGGTTTTTTCAGGAGTGATAAACGTCAATTTTCAGCTACTATTTGACTCCCTGGATGAAATTTAAATTATTAAAACCTTATTGCATGACTATATGACAGCCCCTATCATATCCCAAGATATGATGTGGCTATTCATTAAATCATGAGAGGAGTTCTGGGAAGTAGGTTTTTTTTAGGAGTGATAAACGTCAATTTTCAGCTACTATTTGACTCCCTGAATGAAATTAAAATTTTTAAAACCTTATTGCACATCTATAGGACAGTCCCTATCATATCTCAAGAGATGACGTAGCTACTGCATAAATTGTAAGAGGAGTTCTGGGAACCATATTTTTTTGGCAAAAAACCGTCATTTTTTGATGCCCACAGACCCCCGTGATAAAAACAAAAATTCTGAAACATGATTACACGTCAACATGACACCCCGAAGCATATCCTATTAGATCATTAGGCTACTGCAAAAAGAAATTGACGTTTTTTGAAACCAGACTTTTTGTAAAAAAACGTCATTTTTCAGCCATTTAATGACCCCCAGGACAAAATTGAAATTTCCGAAACCTTATTGCGCATCTATAGGACACCCAAAAACATATTCCAAGATGTGATTTGTCTACTGTTGAAAATGTAAAAGGAGTTCGAGGAAGAAGGTTTTTTGTCAAAAAACGTCATTTTTTACCCATTATTTGACCCCCAGGACTACCAGAGAATTTTTGAAACCTGTTTACAAAACAACATGACACCCCAAATCATACTCCAAGAGTTCAGTTTGCTGGTTTATAAGATGTAAGAGCAGTTTGAGAAAGTAAAACGTGACAGACGGACGGACGGACGGACGGACGGACAGACGGAACAGGGTAACAACAATATACCCGAACTTTCTTTAGAAAGTGCGGGTATAATGAAGCTGATTGGTGTCATTAATTAAACAATGGCTTGAACCAGGTGTAATATACACACACCACCCTGCAGGTGTGAAGAGTTCACACCTTCAGGTGTTTGACCGTTTGAAATCAAGTAAACAATGGACATTTTACACGTCCTCTTTTTGCATATCTTTCCAATATGATACACGTTTAAAAACTTAACCATTTGAAAATCAAGTATTCCTTACAATTCAATTATACCGATATCTGCAAACAATATCATTGCTATTTTTTATATGCACTATGGCACATGTGTAAGTTATGCTAATTATTATAAATAGTTCAGTTCTTCGATCCTTCTTTTCGGATTTTTGGATCGAACCTTTGCCTTTGTAGTATCCAAATGAATTAATTTGTTTATAATAATTAAATGCTTGTAAGATTAGTAAAGAGCCCTATTCCTTTGGCTGTATTACCATTTTGCATCTGGCAAAGAATAAAAGGATTTTTTTTTTTTAAGAAAATATTCGTGTGAAAGAGGCAAATGTTGACACCCCTAGTAAAATTTTATGCCAGATTCCTGCCTGCTATACCCACATATAGCATTAATTCATTTTTTTAAATCACAAATATCAGATAAACATCATGCCCAGCATTTCTTGACCCCTCCCCCAATAAAAAAAATAACAAGGTCATTAGATGAAAATCAATACCGTCAGACAAATATGACTAATCTACCTTATTTTATGATTATTTTAAAGAGACGGAAAATCGTTTGCTATGAATTCCAGGCCTTTTTCACAGTTTTTAAAAATCGTCGGATAAAACTCAACTATAAATATGTTTTACTACTGTGGGCATGTATAAGTTGGAATGGTGTTGGGACAATATGTGTCGTAGATGGTAACATAAATGCACAAAAATACATAGACATACTAGAATCAGAACTTTGGCCCGTTGTAGCTCGGCATTTCCCAGCCAACAATTTTATTTTTCAAGATGACAATGCTCCCGCTCATCGGGCCCGGATTGTTACTGAATTTAAGCAGAGAAATGCTATAAATTCGATGTTGTGGTCAGCACAATCACCAGATTGTAATATTATTGAAAACTGTTGGTTGCTATTGAAAAATAAATTGAAGCAACGAATTTTGCACATAAACAATACTTCCGACCTGGAACGAGAAATCCGCCATATTTGGACGGCCATCCCTACAACCTACATACAAAACCTGTATCGTTCCATTCCAAGACGTCTGCTTAAAGTAATCAGAGCCAAAGACAATATTACAAAATACTAAGGTGAGTTTTATCATTTATTATCAAAATTAAGTATCCTATGATGGTTATAAATTTTCCTTAAGCACTTCCGTTTACGTCCGTTTACATGACCTCGTCGACGTTTGTTCATAAACTTATAACACAATACTGTACATGTACCGGGTCTCACTCCCTTAATTGAAAGATTTTACGATGAAAATCAATTATACAAGTATAATAATAAATAATGTGTAACTACTCTGAAAACATTTTTAAAAATAAAACCTAAGTCAATTTCATGTCCACTTCAACATTAAGAAGATCAACTGAAAAATATCATTACAAGAATCTATATTAAACTCACTATATCAATAAATGACGAGTTCTTTCAACCAATATTATAACCCAAGAAAAGGTCCTTTTCTTGGGTTATAATATTGGGTCCTACCTCAATAAATGGTCATCGGGTTAAAATACTGACTGTGAATTATATGCATACAGCATTTCAAAGGGGCGCACCTTTTCTTGTGCTATGATAATGGGTCCAACCCTTATATTTACCACAGTTACGTATAAACTATATGTCAACATATACCATTTGTCCAGGTAATGCACATATGCGACCTTTTATTAATTATATCTATCTTAAAATAATGATAAATCTACCAAGAGACGTGTAAATTGTCAGTATATTATCAAACATTCCTGATCTACTGAAAATTAAACAAAGCACGAGCTACATGTAAAAAAGACAATCTCAGTTGTGTAGAACACTACAGCGGAGACATTTTTTTCTTTCTCAGTTCAAGGGTGTACTCTGATTAGCACAGGTGTAAATGCCTGCAGGGCTTCATTTACCCGTGTTTACCTGTCGTGAAACCCTCTGCTAATACGTATACACCGGAAGAGATTTAAAACAAAGGGACTAATTGGTGTGTGCAAATCATTGTCAAAAATACTCATGACGGTTTTCCTTTTTTTCAAATTCTTAAACAATTGGTCAAAATCTAATCCGCTATCAATATTTAATATTCCATAAAGTAATTTAGTCATACATGTACCATTCGCATATGGCCGATTGGATTAATATGTAAACAAAGATATCTATTAGATACATGTACATGAGCAAAAAAGATAATAACTTTAAGAGAAATTTTAATAACTACAAGTGACTACAAGTAGAACCTTTTCTTATAGGGGAAACCGGACCTTAAATGTTAACATTAAAGGTCCGGCCGGATCATTTTACGGGGCGGACCTTAAATTATACGACACCCCCCCCCCCCCCCCCCCCCCCCCCCCCCGTGTGCTCCTTCTCGTAATCGGGAAAAACGGAAAAGTCCGTAGACAATTAGGTGATTAATTATGCGACCAAGTGGAAGATTGTATTTGCTGACAAGGTCGTTGAATCGACATAGAACTTAACGAAAAGATGACTTCAAACGAGACTGTTCATAGTCTTGTTCTATCAACTTCTTTGTCAGTAGCTTGCCTCGCCTTAGAAACTGTTCATACAAAGAGCATGCCCTTGCGTATCGAATTAACTGAGAGACAAAAACACCATATGCAGATGATGAAGGTATATTGCTACATAAGTAAGGAAAGTTTACTGTAGAAAAATTGAGGTCATCACGTTTATCATAAAGTTTTGTTGTTAGGTTACCATCAATGTCCATTTCCAGTAAAATATCCAAATATGAAACAGATGACGCAGACTCTGTGGTATCTTTTATTTCAAGTTCATTGGGATATATCGATTCTACGTACATGTAAGTATGGAAATAACAATTGTTAATTGATAATGCATCGTCGATATACCTGAATTTTGAGTTGAAGGCCACAGAGAGTGATTTATTTTTTTCACGTACAAGTTTCTGAATAAATTATTTTTCATGAATACAAAAATAGGTCTGCTAATAATGGGGCACAGTTGGTACCCATGGGAATTCCAACAGATTGTTGGAAGACCTGATTTCCAAAAACTACATAGATGTTGTCTATCAGAAACCCAAGCATCTTTTTGATGTCAACTTCAGAGTACTTGTGTGCACAATCCGAATGGCTTTTAACAAAATAGTTTTGCAAATGATCGATGGCGAGGTAAGTACATTTACGTGATCCATTTTTTTTTAAAAAGCAGCTATCAATGATATCAAAAAGACGGGACTTTAATTTATCGTGGGGGTGGTTGTATAAAGTGTAGAAAAGTCTTAATTTTTGATGCTATTGATGTTGGTAAAATTTTGGGATTTCAAGTTTTCTAGAAGTTCCTTGGAAGTCTTAAGTATCCACATCTGATTTACACTGCTTTTTGAATATACTGTTGCATATACTTTAAATAAAATTACTTGAGATGATTTATCAACTTTGCTATGTAAAAAAGAATAATAAATGATTTTGTTTCCGTTTCAGAGTACTCCCTTTTCTACCAAGTTCTCAGTTAAATCCGACCTTTACAGCGCATCAGTACTTTTTAGATTATATACTTTTACACAAAAAAACCTGAATTGAATTCATCAACAAAAATAAGTAACATTACTTGCTAAAATAAAGCATTCAGATGTTTAATAGTAATAGGAAGCACATAAATTTTGTAAAATAACATTCCAAAACTAGTAGTTTTTATGTAAATATCTATTAAATACAGACATATTCACCCGAGTCAGTATTAAAACTCCTCCCAAATAAATGTGATTCCAATGAACTTGACAGTCAATGAACCTTTTTTGAAACTATTGCAATAAGATTGAATCTCTAACATGTGCATCGTAATATTTCAAAAGCGAACCTATTCGCAAACACTCGAATGTACATGTGAAGAAATTCGATTTCACAGTTTCAAGCTTTGAACAAAAAATTCATATGATGACTACATTGTATTTCAAATTATCATTAATAAATTTTCATTACTCTACAAAAAACAAATATAGAAAACAAAATCCCCACAATTCTTTGTATTAGCAGTGTTCCAATCCAAAAAAGCTATTTAATGAATATTATCTTAGAAACCTCAGTACTTTAAAATTAACATTACTTTTGTCGACATCAAATCCCGTAACTCTTTAAAAAATATAATGTAAACTAATAAGCAATTTTTTGAGCTGGTCGGTTCTCCTAGGTAAACACTTAGGAATGTGTTTTCATTAATCCTGCTTTATTAGGGCCCCGCTCTTCGGGTGCCCTATAGTTATTTGTCTGCCCGTCCGTCTGTCCGTGTCTGTCCGTCCGTCCGTCCGTCTTTCCGTCCGTCTGTCCGTCCGAGATTGCTTGTCTGGAGCATATACTCTCTCCCCTTGGCCCAATCTGGCTCATACTTCACCCACAAAGTGCCTTTGGGTAAAGGATGTGCAGTGACCTTGAATCATGTGTCTAGGTCTAAGGTTAATGTCATAGAAGAATTATATATAAAATCCTTGTCCAGGACATACAGTATCTTCTCTCCCCTTGGTCGAATCCGGCTCAAACTTCACTCACAGAGTGTAAACAGTCAAGGGATGTGCAGTGATTCTTTTCATCCTATTATCCATCATTTAAGCGGGGCCCTTTGAGATCGTCACCATTTTAATGTTGTCTAGTTATAAATGTTTTGCTTTACCCATGCGTTACTACATTTTATATCTTTTTGTAATTATTTTCTCTGTACCTCATGAAACATAATTTATGTTTTGAGTGAAATAAATGTACTTCAACTTGAAATGACTTTACATGTTATTGAGAGGAAGGTATTCCAACGGATGAAAATTCGGAAGATGAGCACCCACAACACTTTCGTGATCAATACATTTAATAAGTTTAAAATTCATGAATGTCTCATCTTGGAATGTTCCCAGTTTTTAATGTCATTGTTGCTTTAACTTCCTGTTTTCCTTGCAATGACGATGAACAATCAAATATTGATTAAATGAAGCAGTGCAAACTACATATGTTTTATATATTCAGATTAGAGTTATCGTACTTATACAGAGTGGTGTTGTCGAAATTTAAAACGACGTCTGGGCGTCGTTTTTTGTAAAGTTGGTATCGGCATGATGTTGGAAACTGCATGCAGTGATTAGTTTTTAAAATTTATGACATTGACTTTACTCAATAATATGATAATAATCTTTGGGAACAGAAACGCCACCATTGACAATCATTTCTGAGTGTTTATCTTCAATCAGATAGCAACACTCAATCATATGTAAAAGAGTTAAGCCTACTTTAAACGCTGTATCAAAACGTATTATCATTTGTTGATGTTCGTTTTGGTGGGGATATCAACGCCAATTTTAATTCTATTGACCATTTGTATTGTAATATGTATAAATAATTGTTGTATTAAACACGTCTAGTTGATGTCTTGTTCGCTCACCTGAGCTGAAAGCTCAAGTGAGCTTTTCTGATCACATTTTGTCTGTCGTCCGTCTGTCCGTAAACTTTTCACATTTTCAACATCTTCTCCAGAACCACTGGGCTAATTTCAACCAAACTTGGCATAAAGCATCATTAGGCAAAGGGGATTCAAAGTTGTGAAAATTAAGGACCACACCCTTGTACAAAAGGAGATAATTAGGAATTATTGGAAAATTTTAGGATATTTTCAAAAAATCTTCTTCTCCAGAACCATTTGGCCAGGAAAGCTGAAACTTATGTGGAAGCATCCTCAGGTAGTGAAGATTCAAAGTTGTGAAAATCATAACCACCCGGGCGTAGGGCGGGGCCACAATCGGGGGGGGGGGGGGGTCGTATACATAGGAATATATAGAGTAAATCTTTTAAAATCTTCTTCTCAGAAACCAATCAGACGGGAATATGACTTTGAAATCATCCTGTTCAAAAGTAGCTCAATGTTCAACATAATAATATCTGAAGAAAAAATTGAAAATCTTTTATATCTTTATTCTACTACATTGTCCAGATATTTTGTATATGACTCCAGAAATCTGATTTTCTTATGGCTATTGCTGCTCAGGTGAGCGATGTGGCCCATGGGCCTCTTGTTTTTATAAGATGATAGAGTAACTGAGTATATATCCTGTGGTTGCTTTTCCACACAAAACAATGGTAAATACCTGTGAAATCGAAAACACTATATTCCCGTTCTATTCCGAACGTCCAAAACTGAATCAAGGCGTATAATGATGTTTTTCACTGTATAAAACACAATCATTTTATTTAAACATTTTCCCATGTACTTATATAAAAACAAGTCATACGAACGTCTTCTTCATTTTAAATCACCAAACATTTGGGGAAAAATACAAACATATTTTTTTACTATGACTTGGTGACACACAGATTAGTCATGTTATATTTTATGCTTATAAAAAATATTCGGGTCTTAGCTTGCTAAAGTTTGGGGGGTATATAAAAATCACCTTGTCTATCTGTCCGTGCAAAATTCGTGTCCGGTCCATATCTATCTTATGGAGAAACATTGGAAGTTCTAACTTCCCACAAAGATTGCTTATGACCTGAGGGTGTGTCTTGACCTTGACCCAAGGTCATTCGGACAAGGTCAAGGTCACTGGCAGGAAAAGTGCGAAATTGGTGTCCGGTCCATATCTTTCTTATGGAGAAACATTGGAAGTTCTAACTTCACACAAAGATTGCTAATGACCTGAAGATATGTCATGACCTTGACCCAAGGCCATTTGGTCAAGGTCAATGTCACTTGCAGGAAAAGTGCAAAATTGGTGTCCTATCAATATCTTTTTAAAACATTTGAAACTCTTACTTCACACAAAGATTGCTTATGACCTGTAGGTGTGTCATGTCCTTGACCAAAGGTCATTTGGGCCTATTCAAGGTCATTGTTCAAAAAATGCTTTATTCCTGTCTGTGTCATCTCTTGTATTTATGGAAAAGATTAGAAGGTAAAATTTGACACAAAGCTTGCTTGTCTCAGGCCACATAAAATTAATTGTTAGATTATCATCCCGCCCGCCCGTCTAAATGGCCCAACCAAATGTATTTTATGTTGTTGTTTTTTTAATTGTGTGGAAAAAAAATTTTTGGAAATAAAAATCGGGCTCGGTATACCTAAAATTCAAAACATTTAATGGTTGCTTGACATGTGGATTATTGTTTGATTCCAGTCATGTTTGTTATCATTAGGATGCAAATGTTTTCATGCCAGTTAAGTTGAAATAAAATGGAATTTAAAGAATAGGAATTGGTTTTTGTACTCATATTAGCATTAACAATTAAAAAAAAAATAGAGCAGTTGTTATTGATAGAACATGGACAGATAAAGCAATATCATCCATCATTTTCTATAATAGAAAAATACTTGAGTTATGATTTTTTTTCTTAGCGGGGGGTATCATTTGTGAGCTTGCTCATACCTCTAGTTGTTATAATTATATTTTGATATCTTAATATCTTCTTTGCAATATTTCGATAATTTCATTTCTTTGCTGTAGAGCAACAATCTTGCTTTGACCCCTGTTTTAGATAACATCAGTGATAATGAAGAAAATGTAATATACATATTCCTGGACGATGCAGCTATCCTGAAAGGTGACAAACAATCCATTCCTATCCCATATCATGTATCCTGTATCCTTCCCTTCAAATAAGCTGTATTCTATTACATGGGTATAGTCCACTGATGCATTTTCCATAAGCGGTAATTTTAACATTAGGTTTCATAGCTCCGGATCTAATTTTCGTACAGCAACGAGGGACCCCTTAAATGAAAGCTCATCAAATTGTTTCTCTCCTTTTAAATTTCGTAGTGTGATGTCTGATTCGTTTTCCGACAAAATCCATTCTGGAAATGGACGTAAATGAAGAGAATTTCCCAGTTTTGGAAAGGGTGTACATCTAACTTGAACTAACGACCTATGGAACCCACTCTCCTCACTGCTAGGAGAGTAAGTTCTATAGGTCGTTAGTTCAAGCCCCGGCCGGGCGGAGGTTGGAGCTCCAATATAGTGAATTTCTCTGTGCTGTATGTATATCTGTATATCTATATCCTTAACTATGGGCAGGTATATGAGTGTTGTTACAATGTTTGTGCTTATTACACACACACACACACACACACACACACACATATATATATACATTCATATTCTATTTATCATCTATAAATGTGTTTGTAAATTATTTATTAAATCCGTAATGTTATCAGATGCGCATGTATTAAATATTACGATGTAAGGGAAACAACTCTTACTATAATTGTCAAATACTCGGTATATCACTTGTTTTAAGAAGTAAATTTATATGTAGATCTATAATATTGTATTCATATGAAATATGTGATAATTATGCTCATTATTGTTATTGATATTTACAGGGTTTAAAATATAAACCAGCATTTATACATGATTATTAAACATTCGAATCCAAGACGCAGGAGTTTGTCTTTACTACAAGAAACCACTGCTACACAGGGGTCGCAAGTCTTTTTTTTCATAGCTCAATCGCTTGACTAAAAAGAGTCTGTTCCTTTAATGAAGACTCGGCGTCCATTTCCAGATCATGGTCCGTTGTTGAATATTCAAGTCAAGGTCTTATCTTGACCTTCTAGAAATCGTACGATATACCTTCTCGTTGCTCGTAACGAGATCGTGTCTAGTTTTTCAACAATTATTTTTTGGGGTGTAATTTGAACAGAATAATTCCAATGTAAAATATAAAAACAATCAATAAGTTAATAACTGTATGTGTTCAAGATAGTTGTTCATTACCAATTTTTTTTAATAAAATGGACAGTGACAAGTTAAACTATTTAACTTATTAAACGGCTACTTCTGAGCTTTGGTAATGAAATTCAAGTATTCACTTAAAAATCGATAAAAAAAAAAATGATTTCAAAATGTCCGTTATCCGGTGTTGCATAGCAGCTTTCCCCCCATAATAGTTATTCCCTAGAAAATAAAAAATTGGCTATATAGTAGTAACCGGGGGGGGGGGGGGGGGGTACTATATAATAATAGGGTTTCTCCCCCACATTCCATGGTTTTGGTTCAGATCTTTAAAAAAATGTTTATGGAAAGTCAGTTGGGATTAAAATTCATGTTTTGTACATCCCAAGATTACATTAGCCTACTTACACTAAAGGTGTGTTTTGTCGACTTTGGAATACATAGAACTTAACTGACATAATTATTTAATAAATATATAAGATAGGGCATGTTATGCAGTTACATGCAAAAATATGTTCTGGATTTGTGAATTAAAAAAAGAAGTATTTAGAATCCTCAATATTATTTTTTTAAATTAAATAATCTGTCGTCGTTTGTCAGTCCGTCTGTTCGTGCAATCTTGTACGGGTCATATCTTTGCTCTGAAGAATCATTGTAAGTATCTACTCAAACAAAGATCGCTCATGACTTGTGTTATACGTGAATACGTAAGCAGTACTTTCTCTTTTTCAATCAAGTTATATTTCCTGAGTTTTGATCTGTATAATTGTCACGACATTTACACAGTACACGTAGTCATGTACATAGTGTACGTTGCCTACATTACAAAAGGATATTCTTGATACACGTATTAATTTGTATGTATGCAGAAAGTATATAAGGTTAAAGTGAAATGGTGATTACAAAAAAAATATTTTACTTCTTTTTTTGGACAACGGAAATAAATAGAATTATACTAAATTTAGTCATACGGGGAGTTTCACGCATTATGTCATCACCTATCAGTTTACAAGTCGTTAAAACTCACCCGGAATTGCACATGTAAATACACCGAGTTTTTTTGGACATTGATTTGAGTGTAACGTGATTGCAGTCTAAACAGTTACTGTGGGAGAAGCGCACTGAGAAAATGTATGTAGTAAGAAATATGCATCTTGATAAATATACAATTAAGACTAGTCATTGAAGACATCAGAATGCACTGAGACGCCGCTGGATCATGATATATGCCACACTACAGTATTTACATTATCGTGCGCTTGCGTGGCTTTACACATGTATATGCCAACAATTTTTTATATCAGCAATTCAATAGTATTTTCAATAAGATTAAGAAATTGTATACTCTAATATCTTGCACAAATGCCTGGCTAGGTACCCTGAATTTTTGCAAGAAAGCTTGTCAAAGTAAAAATAAATCAATAACAAATTCCTGGAAAAAGTTATATAAAATTGAAGAACGTGTCGTCTGACTTTAAGGTATTTTTTGCATGTCGACCTCTTTATCGTCATACTCAATTTCAAAATTTGTTTCATTCAAAATTTTAATATAGACTTCATCTCATATGAAATAAGAAAGGAAAATAAATATTCACTAAAGGAACAGATTCGGCAGTCTCGTTTTTATTTAGTTATAAGTTCACGCTTTACAACAGCAGAAGTTTGGGCCGCAGCTGCTGGACTTACAGCCACCTTTACCGTATCTATGCATGGCCATCAGTGCCTTCCCCTTTTCTGCTGGTTTTAAAGTAGCATGTTTGTAGTAGAAGTGGAATGCTTCGAAACAAGTCCCCCTGTATAGAGACAAAATATTTCTGAAATAATCATCTAGGATCATATGTCCATCAAAACTAGAGTATGTTTGATTTATGATGAATTCTCATGTAGTAAGTTATAATGAATTTTTGTAAAGTTGCAAAATATATTCAAGCTAGTGACTGACATGCAGAAATATCCTTATTCAGTTTCAAGAAAATGAATCAAAAGAGAACAGTAATGTTAGAGTTTTTAGTTTCCCCCTTTCTTTATCTTATAATTATTCTAACGTTTTCGAGCCTGTTTTTCCGACAATATATTTTTTTGGGGTATTTTTAGGGGTTTTTTATATCCTCTTATAATTCTAATCTTTTAATCTTCGTTTTCTTACAAATGAAAATATGTTTTGTACCAAAAATACGGCAAACGCTTTCATATTATGTCAATTATAATACTTATTTGATGTTACATATTAGGCTGATTACTGACTGTCTACGTTTCGTTGTTTCAATTTTGTCGTGGACTCAAACATATTGCCTGTAAGTATATATGTATAAATAAGAAATAACTAATTTTATTAATGCAATCTTTTGTTCTATTTCACTGCAAATGAACTTGGACTCATTTGAATACATGTATTTTAAATTCAGGTACACGTATTGGGTAAAATTACTTGTAGCAACAAAGCTCAAAGTTGGGCAAAATTAATAAGGTGGTTTTTTTTTCTTCTGGAAATGCTATTATATATAATTTGGTTGCCACAATATAAGATAATGAAAAGATGTCTCAAACTATAATCTCCCACAACGTAGCGTCTACATTCTACAGAAAACTAATCGCAACTGTTCTGGGCTTCCGACAAATGAAAATCAAAACAAAAAAGTCTGATTGCAGCTTTCCGTCTAAAAACAATTTGATAGAGAACAAAACTATCTGTACTAATTACATGGGCGGGATAAATTTGAAAACAAAGGTAAGATGAGTTTTATAAGTTTCATATTATTTTTAGAATTTTAGTTTAATTCAAATATTTTTTTTAGAATATTTTTGACAGAGTTCTGACTTTGGCCTATATTTTACCTTGAATTTATATTTTGTTACAGTTTTAATATATATCAAACAAAAAAATTGTATATTCATTCTATAACCGAACAAATGAAATCATACAACATTGAGGGAATTTATGAGACTGTTTGTAAATCACCCCAGTAGTTATTATTGCCTTGTAATGGTTATCCTTATATACTGCAGTTATATTTCCCCCCTAATCCAATATTTGTCAATTATATATGTCAAAATATACACTGAAATTATATGCTTTTCCTGTTGAATTCAAATTAGTTGATTGATACATACGTAGTAGATCCCTGATTTCCATAGATTGCTCTCATACCGCTGATAGCACTCCTACAAATGGCATCACATGTAGCCTGTGTCCCACTGCATGTTCTCCTTATGGCAGATACAAAACCACCAGAGGAACTAGCTGCACAGGCTGCCTGTGCTATAGCATCTGCGTCATACGCTTTTCAAAAAAATTTTAACTTAAAAGACAGTTTTGAAAAGTCATTTGTAAAAGGAGTAAATATTGATAATTTAATGATCATAAAAGGGACGGCTTAACAGGGAAAAAAATTTAAGTCGTTAAACAAAAGCAAATGTAACATTTAAGTAGAATTCACTCATACATACCGAATGTTACAGCAAACACCAATTTTAATATGATTAGTCTGGATACAAAGGCAGATTTCATTTTTATTGTTATTATGTATAAAACAATTCACAGTAATGCAATTTAATCAAACTGCTTCATGTTATAGCGAAAAATAAAACGAGTTGTCATATAAACCTGTTGCAAAATGATGGTTATGTCAGAAGCATGAAAAATACTAATATATTATGCCTGGTTTAGATCACTATCATCAATATTGAGACCAAGTATAATTAATTATAGAGCATTACAAATAGGTTACCTTTTAGGATCTGGTGACTGAATCAAAACAAACAAGAAACCATGGATTACTTACTTTGTCCATCTGAGGAACCTTGTTTAATTATAACTGTGACCAATTTTACTTTATCAAGTACAGAAAAAATCAGAACTCACTACAGCTCTATTTGAAAACACGGCGTTTATGGTATGAATTAACTTGGCACTTGCTTCACAATCACTAGAAGGACAGACTTTGACTGTCAATGGCTTTATTTAACAAATATAACACTTTTGTTTTTTTTTTTGTTTTACATAGGAACCTCTTCAAAGTAAACCTTTTCAATTTTAATTCTATTTTGATAGTTGGCCGATTCCAGAGTTTTTAAGTTTTTGTTTGTTTTTTTTTTTATAAACCTTTCATTGTAATTAGTCGGGGAAACATTCTACCAAACGGCAATATTAATGATGTTTTTCAAAGTTGCCCTTCCACGATTGATTATGACATATGAGGTGGCCATGCGAAAGAGAAAACAACTGCATTAGAAAATGTGATACCTGCAGTTAATGAACTCGCTAAAGACATTGCAGTGATTGTTAAAAAGATAACGATTGTGATTTTTTGAACTGTTAACATGAACTGATAGTGTATTAATATGCATCAAAAACAACAAAAATAATCTCATGTGGTATTCACAACAGCTACACTTGATGTATATCATGATTTTTTTTTTTCAAACTACTTTGTTGGTTTTTTGAAAATTGCAAAAGACATAGATTCAACATATTTTCTTACTGTACAATGAATACTCATTGTTTCTATACACAAGCATAATTATTACATATTACCTAGTGAAGTTCATAAGTTGTCTTAAATACTGACAAACTTAACAGGACCTGTCTTAGTACTATGAGGAGGGAATAAAGAAATGATTGTGATCATGAATTTCTGCCAACCTTTCTGCAAACATTTACAGCACGTTTCATGATATTCTGAAGTGTGGTTTAGGCATATAAACCCCCGAAAAATGAATCAAACTTCCCATGATATATGCAAATCTGCAGGGTTTGTCCATATATAACATATTTTCACGACATTTTGTTGGTGGCGTAAGATAAGTTGCACTATTCAGTAGATTATTTTTTTTCAATTCATAAAGCACTAATCAATCAATGTTATTTTACAAAGAAATTAAAATAAACAAAAATGCGAAATGTTAGAAAAATTACAGATTACCAAATTTGAACCGATCCTGATTGAAAATAAAGTGATTCCGATCAGACTTATTTAAAAACTGAAATTTTACAGAAAGTACTGCAGTTTATTCTGAGTAATTGATATATAAGAGCGATAAATGAACAAAACAATTTTACAGCTAAAAAAAAACCTGGACTTCGTGCAAAATTGTGATATGATTACCACTTTTTGTGATTTTGTTCGGGATAAGTTCAATTACAATCAGGGTCGGTTTAAAGATTTTCCAATTTCTCTTAAATTTCACTATTTCGTTTCAATTTCTTATTGAAATATGATTGTAAAGCAATATTTTGTAACGTGAGTGACAGTTGATTCAATTATATAAAAATTCTATAAAATTATATTGATTATCATTTTGATGAATATTTTTCTTAAAAAAGTATTATAAAGTTCATAGAAATATTCTTTTCAGGAAAGACAATGATACGCTTAATTATTTTACTATGTAAGCATCCTCATATCTTCATATTCTCATATCAAGGTCAGAGTGACCTTTCACTTTTTATAAATATTTATAGTTCATTTTAGAATTTTGTTATCTTTTATACGTTGATACCTAGGATAATAAGATTGCTCTGTTGATGCATATGCGAAATAGAATGATACAAGAACTATTGTTCAGGTGAGCGATGTGGCCCATGGGCCTCTTGTTATAGGAAAAAAGGAAAACAAGCCACGATTGACTGAGTTAAGGCCAGGCGGATTAAACACATATCTTCCACAACTCTTTTCAACCTGGGATTAGGCTTTGATTCCTTTAAATAAACCGAGTCATATTTGACATCCTATATGGTACATGTATAATGTACATATAAACAGTTTCCATTATAACGCGGGATTAGAGGATGAATATAGAATGGTAACAAAATGCTTGCGCGATGACACCACCTGTATAGATTGCTTAGTAAAACCAATTTAATTGCAAGAACAAGGATTAAAAAACTTGGAACACTCAATTTATTGAGTAGATCGTATTACTCTAAAACAAGGTTTTTTTTTTAGCCCCGTGTTACACGGGGACGAAAGGGGCGAGAATAAAAAAGGGGCGATTATTTCCCTGTATACACTATAATAATTGTCGAATGATACATCTCATGCTTCTGTTTAAGCATTCATATTAATAAAGGTTTGACAATTTAAATTTATAATCGTTATTATTATCATTAGAATAACCACCAAAGAGAGAATATTTTATCAAGTTTCATTACGTATGCAGTTATTTAATTGAAACAAGTTTAATATTTGGGTCAGTCAATACAATATTAATAAATGGTTCATTGCCATTATCTAAAACGCATAAACACGCTAAAATGAATTATCATTATAGCCGTAGTCCATTTACCTTGGTGTCATATTCAATTACGTGTCTATGACTAATCAGCGATAATGCACACACTAAGGATCTTTAAACATGCGCAAAATAGAAACATTATACTTCAACGAGGTGTTGGTTATACCGATTTTCTGTTTTTAAAAGAAATATATAGACCAACTTTCATTATATATACATGTACAAACTTTATAAGAAATCTCTCTATATTTTTTCTTCTATACAAAACACGACTTAAAAGTCGGTTTGAAGTCTTCATGTGATCTAGTTCACTGCTTCATTTCGTGTCAACCAGTAAGTCTTCATGATATCTTTACCCTGAAAGATAATTTTATGATAAAGTGTCAATAAGTTACAATACTCTTTTGATACCTACTCTTTAATGCAAAACTGTATATGGTACTTTCATAAAGATAACAGTTAATTTCCAGATAAATCTCGTGCTTGTGTCGAACAAATGTTGGTACATGTTGTGTTGGTACGGGTGTGTTCATTTGTCATGTCACATATTGAAGGTTAAAGCGTACCTGAGATCCTAATTAATCGGTAATTTTTTTACGCAAAGAAATGTCGTTTTTTTCTTTATTTTTTATCCTAAAACTGTTTCTCTTATTTTATGCATACATTTAAGTACTACTTGCTTATTCTTGAAATTGTTTACAAGAATGGCGCAGAGCAAAATCAATACTGGATATCTAAAACACTATGTAAAAGTCGAAACCATATGGGTAACCGGTTTATTAAACTTGAAAAATAAGCAACTTTCTCTATATTTGCCACTCCATTAGTTCATATACTTTCAGTTAGCTGAGCAATACATTTTTTATACTCTGACGCACATACTTACAGTTATTAATCAACCTTTCATAATTTTACAACACCGTTTCTTCTGATATATGAAAAATGACAATAACAAACCGTCAACCATCTCAAAAATCCATGAAACGAAATACAAATTCTATATCTTAATCCATATTTTGAGTAGGAAAATATAAAACTGGTCTTCATAGAAATCATAAAATATTCAAAGGTCATTCACTGTATTTTTATTGACAAATAATGGACTTTCTTAAACTTGGTTTTATTAAGGATGCTGGATGGTAAACACCTTACAAATCAGAACTGCCTTTAAATCTTAAATATTAAATTTTTGTCATACACTATTATTTCTTAAAGAAAAATCAAAATACTTTACCCTTACATTTTATTTGAACTATTTCCTACACATTTTAACAGATCTTTTTGTCTCAATAACATCAATTTAATATAAATATAGACCTCTTTAATCCTCACAATTCTTACACACTAAGATAAAATTTGATTTGTAACAGTGCTCATCTAGGATGCTCTGTACACGATATGACAAAACTCCGTGAGGAGTCATCTCAGAGCGAGCTTTCAGTTAGCCAATGAAATCTCTGTTGCCTTAATTTGTTTGTTATTATTAATATAATTTGCTTACAATGTATATAATTTTCACAAGCACATTTATAAATAGTCTTTTTGCTAACTTTGTATATTTCTCGAACCTACGAAGATCAAATCCCGGAAAATAATATATACTCTGTATAAATCGTATTTTGCCAAAGGGGATAATGATCTATATACTGAGCCCGATCGTTTACAGTTAACACTGATGTAGGCACAACTATAAAAGAATAATTTTAAACATAACAAATTACATACACCCAGATAAACTAAATACATAAAATATTAAGATACATTTTTGTATATACAAAGAAATTGTAAAGATAAAACATTTGAAATAGGAAAACAAAACACACAATACAATGTATATTTATAGGGCCGACATTATGTCAATTCATCAAAGATCTCGATATCTACCAAGAACAAAGATATACCAATCTCGATCTAGATCTGGACATTATAAATTTTTGATAAAATGCAAGCAAACGAACACGTGGTTTCATATCTGATTACATAGTAAAATGCATTTTAAAAGATATCAAAATTGGACATTATTCTGGTTCAGTTCAGGTATCGAAAATAAATAATGAGTTTCCGATATCTGAGTGCGTAATTATATGCTTATCAATCACGTGGCCATAAAGAGTTCAACCTACATGCCTCTTACAAAACTAACGATTACCATGTCAAATAATCGAACACTTTTAAAGTTTTAGAATGCAAACATGTATTTTTGTTGCTTTGGTTTTTGTATTGTGTGGAATACAGGCGGATGCAACTTACTGCATCAGTAGAAAAGAATTTGCTGAATTTAAGGCAAATGTTCTTAATCATATTCAGGAACTGACCTTGGAAAAAGACAAGCAAGCTTAACAGATTCGGTATCAGAAGATAGCCGCCATTCTGGATATGAAGAGATTTTGAGAAATAATAAAGAGACATCGACATTTTTAAACCCCGAAGAGTCAGCAATGATCTCCAACTCCAACCAGAGTTTACCACAGGAACCAACAAGGTCATCCAAATTGATCCCTTTGATGTCACAAGGAAAATAGCAATTACGAGTATGTACATTCTAAGTAGTTTAACAGTTCATATAATGACTAAACGAAGAGTAATTCTCCGACGTTTTTTATAACAAGAGGCCCAGGGGACACATTGCTCATCTGAGTAACATCGGTTACAACTCTAATCAAAGCAGCTAACTCTATACGAAGCAGCTTTATTAAGTCAAATACAAATATTTAAGCCAGTGTGTCTTCAGTGGTTGTTGTAACCGGGATGACTTGATACATAGTAATATTGCAAATTATAGCAATTTGAGTTCTAAATAAGAATTTTCTTTAAAGATTTTAACCAACACATTCCAATACTGATTTTTGAAATTCTCCTGAAACCCATTATACGTTTTGAGGGGGACGGGGGTCATAGTTTAAACCAAATTCTAAACTATAATCCGCTATGATACAGGATGATCCATAAATTCTGATAACATTTTAAGAATTAAAAAAATTGCCGATAAAAATCAAAATAACAAAGATGCCTTGACAATATCAAAAATATAAATATGGCTATTAAGCATAGGATTGAAATAATGTTTTTTGTTGTACAATAATGATTTTTTTTTAATATCTAACAAAAAACGTGTATTATAATAAGAGAAAAAGTTTTGATATTTTATTATCTATTGCAAAGTTAAACCACACTAGTAAAGGCGATATGTATTGCAAGTACTAGTTATGTAAAGAACATTTTATGTTTCGAGATATATTTCATATGCAATCGTTTTCTTTTCTTGCATCGTCATAGCAGGTTTTATTCGTGCAAATCTAATATTGTAATATTTCATGTAATGTAGTATGTATATAATTTTTTGTTTTGGCATTGGATAAAGATTCGATTCCTAATTGTTTCAAATCATTTCAACCACACAATATCACTCTACATGTTTGTTTATCTGAGTTTAAAGATATGAAAAAAAGTGATTATATCTCAAAGTAAAGATTGTATGACAAGGATTTAGGTTTCCAATGATAACAATTGTTCTATCAGTCGGTATTAAAACAGGAGGTTCAGTGTCTTTATGAACGAAATCCCGGGGTAAAATAAATTGTATTTGTACAGAGGTTTATTCTGAGTGTTGAAACGTACAAAGGGCAGCTTTAAGATAAAGTTTGCGGCTTGCATTGAGTCGATTGCACTGTATAAAACTCTCAGATTATGATTTCAAACTGTCATTTTAATGACAATGTAAACAATTATATAAGTAGCAAGTTTAAGGGTTTTTTATTCTAAAGATGTTTTAAAATAATTTCACTATTTTTTAATTATTCGTTTCAATTAATATCTAAGAAATTATTTTAAAATAGAATAAAATGCATCAAAGTCATTTTTTTTTCGAACTACTCCAATGAAAACTAAACAGTTAAAGAACAAAATTAAAAGTTCCATTTGTAACAATTTCAAAAAAAGACTTAAAAATTTGTGCAATAAGGTGTTTCTAAAAAACATTTAAACCCATATGTTATGGACTTTTCAAAGCTGAAATTAAAAAGTAACTTGTGTGACGTCATCATGAATATCTGAGTTATTTCTCCGAACCGCAAACCATACATTTAAGTCCTAAGTACTTAAGCTGTCTATTCTGTAAGATATTGTACAGTCCGAGGCGCGTTAGAGCCGAGAATACAATATCTGATAGACGGGTCAGTTTAGGCTTATAACTTACTTAAACATTTTGTCTTTTGATTGATTATTAATTTTTTTACGATCGTTCTGCTTCACTTCATTTACATGGCATCCGATATGTACACAATAATAATTTGGCCAAAAGAGATCATTTTGCGTTTGGTATATTAATAAACGAAATATTGAATAAAAGAAAACTTACCAAGTTTAGATAAACAAAAAGTTTTTTTTGCGTATAAGTACAAGTAGTTCGAAACCCCCGCACATTGGTCATTATTGTATTAACGACGGCAGAGGATGGTGAGATTCAGTAGGATTAAGTCTTTTTTTTTTTTAAGAATTATGAATGTTCTATATGATTTAGAAATCTTTTCCGACCCGATTTCAAACAAAAGGACTACGTTAATAGAGCACTCTCAATTGAGTGAATTTATGTTTTTAAAATTTGTGCAATGGGTTATTTTAATATTTAGAACTTTCTCTTTATTTGTGAATCTGTAACTTTTTATGGATATTCTACGCAGTTTGCATGTGAAAGCTGGAGTAGCCAGTAGGTGTGTTTTTCTCTCCTTTTGTGTTTACCCCTATTATCTGCAGCAGTCCAGTATGTCACCTGTAGCCGTCTAATAAGTGGAAACTTATTGGACGGCTTCAGCTAACTTATTGGAGGGTCGGAGGACAATAAGAGATTTTCTGGACTGAATTGAAGTTGCATAAAAAATCGCGCAGAAATTCTAAATTTTTGAAAAGTCCATAGGAACGGCAAGAATTTTTAGAAAAATTCATTTTTTTCGAGTTGCTTTAATGTTCAGGATAGACTTGATTTTTCTCATCGACTGATTTTAAATATTTATATTTTATATATAAATAATGATACCCATTCAAAAAGCCTTAAAATATAAGAATTTTTCTTATTTTTGAACTTGTTAACTTAGCAATGGTTCATAATTTTCATTTTTAAATTCTTTATTGCACAGTCATAATTGTGTGTAAAAATATTTCATGATTGGCATTTTAAATTCATTTTAATGAAGAAATAACATTTTGAAATTTCTGTGTAGTTACCATGGAACACTTTAAATGTATGCATTTCTCCATATATATTTTCTTTCTCTTGAATTTTTCATAATATAATCTACCCTGGAAACCCCAAATTGTTACTATTTCTGACAATTTATTCTCAAATTAGCTTTAAAATGTCATTTTGACATTTTTATCTAGTTAACATGACAACAGAACCACATGGAAACAAAAATTTAGTGTTTATAGTTTTTTTGGGTGGGGTTGTTAATGGAATCACTATATATGTCTGTCTGTAAACAAAGTTTGACTAAATGTATAACTTATTTAATTTATAAAGATGAACATCTGTTTTTGTGATGATTGACTTCTTTATCTTTATTTCGTGTTTATCTTCTCAGCTTTATTCACATTCTCTTTCAAGTTCTGTAACGATATGATACTTCACTTGTATACACTTATCAAAACCTCTTATACTCTGTTCCGAAGTTTTGCCTCCACCACTTTTTGCTTGATATTTCGATAATCATAAATACCTTTGTGCTCAAAGAACGTTTTCATCCACTAATATGAAAAATGTAAAGATTATCTGTTTTGAAACGCCCCATCTACCGCTTCAGGTTTCAATACACAAACTAAAAAAGAAAGTTTACGGGGAGTTCGCATTGCATCAGCCATGAAATAGCCCGAATGATAACATTGAAAAATTGTGCGAGGTATTCCGAGTAATTCCGAATTGAGAAAAGATGTAAACATTTCCCATTATAAATCTCCGTAAGAAATTTATTTTCGTTCCAGTGAAAAATGAAAATGTGTCAATGAAGATATCTTGGATATTTTCCCTTTTATCGATGTCAACTGTATTTCTTTCATAGGTATGTGTATTTTTATTAAAAATCTTCAAAAGGTGATGGAAGCAATAACTTGGGACAGACTGTGGTGTTCGTCCTAATAAATAGAATAATTTGAAAATCCTGAAATAAAATATGACATTTTTAAATTTCGTATTCGATGTGTCTTCTCAACAATATCACATAAAATATCACATTAAATAAAACAATACTGATGTTGAAATAAAATACCCGTGGCGTGTTTCAGCACGTGCTTCGCATTAATGGTAACTTTTTGCGATTGACATTTTTCTTTAGTAATAGTTTCAAATGAAAAAAAATTAAAACGTGACGAATTACCATTGAGAAAAAAAAGTAAAGCCATTGGAATTTTGGTGTCTGAATTGTTCTAACCGTTTATACTCACTTAAAATCTACAGCTAATTTCATCCTCGATATTGTTTTAAGTATTTGGCAATCCGTATAAAAAGTTATTTCAACATAATTTTTCAATGCTTCAAGTGTAGCGACATTTCCATCGAAAATCAACAAAACCCAACTCAACCAAATCGGAGGTGTTCATGATATATGTAGCCAGCAAAAAAACAATGTCTCGGTTCGAAACCAGAGGTCAAGATCGCTACGTCGTTCTTAACATCATGAGAATTAGATGGAAATCAGCCTCCCTAGCGGCAAGACAAATGAATGTGTTTATTTCATATAATCAATACAATATATTGAGTGAACACTAAGAACTTGAGTTCAGAGTATTAAAAGTTGCCCCAAACCACTGTCAAGATGTAGTATAGGTGTAAATGGATTACAGTGACATTTCCAGTTTCAATTTAAATTTGGAAAGAATAGCTATTACCTTAAAAATTAATGGACAGAAGGTGAGCACTGAGGTCGTTGCAAAGCATAGAGTATGTGATCCGTCGCAGCTGCTTGTTTGAAAGGTTAAGTGGCGTATTGATTACAAAACAATCATGAGGTTATGATTAAGAGTAGAACGGTATGGTACAACCATCATGCAGATATGCTGACCTTTACTTACTAACTTCAATATATCAAAGTTTCGATATCAAACTATGTTTTAGTTCTTTGAATATATTTTTCCAAAATGTACACAATACGATTTATATCTCTGTTCAAAGTCTGATCTAGTTCACTGCTTCATTCCGTGTCAACCAGTAAGTGTTCATAAAACCTTTACCCTGTAAAAGAAATTTATTAAAAATTGTTAATAAGTAACAATATTATCGTCGTAATTTGTATCAACTTATCAACCATGTTTCTATCAAGTTAATAAACAGGAAAAAATCTTAAAAAGTACCTTCACTGGAATTTCTCCTCTTTTTTCAAGATTGAAATTTTGGTTTTCTAAAAGAAGATTTCTGGTAGACTCACTTACATGGATTTTCAAGGCTTAAAAAAGAGATAATATATCATTATTTTCATATCATGAATCTATGATTTTAAGATGTAGAAATAATCAAATCTAAGTTCCGTACTAATTAAAACAAAGCAGAGACAATAGAATTTCACTTTAATTTAACTAGCAATTAGCCAAACAAAGACTTATCTTGGTCAAATATAGCTTTAAAATCTAATTAAAAGTAGGATTTTTCCGACAAAAATGTGATAGGATAATTAAACCTCCATTCTTTACTAGTAACATTTTGTGTTTGTTTAATCTATGATAATAAAAAGATTATCGCCGTTTTGAAATTTGGTTTAAAATAAATTCTCTGATTCGGCAAATAAAGAGTAAGTGCATCAATATTTCTTTGAAATATGAATATTAACCTTCTCCAGTAGATTCCATTCGTGAAGCAGTGTTAACCGTGTCCCCAAAAAGACAGTATCTTGGCATTTTTCGCCCAACAACTCCAGCACACACCGGACCTAAAACCAACAACGCGTAGGACATAGACTTACACAAAGACATTCGCTTAAAAGGAATCTTGAATGCAAGTTGCAGTTTAAAATGATCAACCTAGCTTAATATCCTTTTGAGAACAAATTTTAGATACGCACTCATAAAAGAAAAATAATTATTGCTTTAGAAAAACTGTGACAAATAATGTACTTTTGTTAATGATGTTTATGTTTACCATTGATATAATTTTATATTCTAAGTCGTATAGGTATGCTTTTATTCATACGGATTAAGGCCTACTATGATTAAGCAAAGCTAGCATTATGTCTTCAAAGATTTATTTTGGAATTGAATATCAATGCTTTCCACATAAATATTGTAGCATTTTTACAACGAAGAATCTGTGATTCAGCCCAAATTAATTTCTCTGCGTTTTGATAAGGACTACTTCCTTCCAATGAAATGGTGCAAGAATCCGTTAAATGAAATCTTAATTTAGGTGGGCGTGGTTTATTAAATGGTGTTAAGGATATTCCCAATTACTGACATTGGACACCACATCTGAGGGTCATACATTGACTACTAAAAAGCGCATCTGTATATTCAAATTGAGTAATCTTGATTTCATGTACCATATGCATTTCTGCTGATTAGAAGGTTTTAATATTTTTATAACATATTGCATCTTTGACATTACAAATCAATGCTAAATTACCTGTATCAAATGGTTTTAAAGACGCAAATTATATACCCAACAATTACAAAAAGTTAAGCATACCAACAAGGGTAATTGAAACAATACGTCTGTATGACACATTTTAGTCAAATACGGAAGAATTTTTGCCGTTGGTCGAACATTTTTCAAAAGATCATTATCAAATAATGTATTTTATGAAGAGTTTATTCTAAGTAGATATATACCTGAATGTAAACCAATGCGAGCACGCAGTTGTACGTTCGGTTTATGACGGATTTTAAAAATTTTGACGTTATCTAAAATTATCGTAGACATGTTGGCTATTTCCTCCACATGTTTGTTGCCATTACGCACTGGTAGCCCCGATACGACCATGTATGCATCTCCTATAGTCTCAACCTGAAGATTTTGAAAAATAAAAATATCATTACACTTAAATCGACAGAACATGAAAATTTACATCTTCTTCAAAATACAAAAATGGCGTGCTTTAAAAAATACAAATATTAACATACCTTATAAACATCAAAGTTTTCTATAATCTTGTCGAAGCAGGTGTAAAGATCATTCAGCAAATCCACAATCTAAAACGTAAAGAAAATTTGGAATTATTTTTCTTACTAACTTATTTGGATACTTTTAAGAAAATGTGTAAAAATAAACATGAATACAAACTTTGCTCGGAAAATTCGTGGATAATGCGTTTTCATAAAAACCTAACGCTTCGACGAAGACTTTTCCCCAATGTTTTCTTCTCTCATTTTGTTTCATTATCAGAACTTTTACAAGTAATTTTACTTTCAAAATAATGCTTAGATTAGACTTGAGTATTACCAAGCATGATTTAGCGGTGCCCCGGTAAACTTGTCATACTACAATGTTTTGAAAAATCTAATTCGACAAATGTAAACCAAATACACTGGCGTACGTTGATTTCATTAAAGAAAAACCCACAATTACGACATATACATAGCGGTTTGCTAAAGCACGTTATGCAACTACTACCAAATATTATTAACGTGTATAAACAGCCTACGATAACTCGTGCCATCGTAAATATGATCCCAAACGCTTTATTCAGAGTTGACTAAGTTTTTTTTATTATATGTGGGTATGCTTCGTTGTGTGATAAGCGCTTTACATATGTTTTTTTTTTATCAAATTATATTTTTATATTTTGCAAATGTATTAATTAACCTTCTTTATTAAAAATATGTTTATGAGATGTCGTAGATATTTTAAATAATGCAAATCATTATCTATAGTGGTGTCATATTTTTTTTAAAAAATTTCATTGCGATTGGGCCACTTCAGGCTATTTTACAGAGTGTTGATATAGGAAACAGGTGCTACTGACATTGAGACAATTATCCTCATGGCACCTCAGTGAGTGATGAATAGTCTAATACACAGTTTGATGCAATAAATAATCATACCAAATATTATACATATATGTAGGTTATGGGACTGATATTGATATTGAAGCTGCAAGGCTTTACTGCATGCTATTTATCATCGTTTTTTATACTTTGCTGAGTAAGGCATCTGAAGTTGTCTGCATTTTTTTTTTAAAAAGAAGTGAATTGAAAAACGGCATTGGATTTGTTTTTTTTTGTTTTTTTTTTTTTGTTACTTTTTTTTACAATAAAGGGCTTGTTTACGATTTCTTGGGAAATTCTTCATAACAAAACACCAGACACGATAAAATATATCATGTTACGAAAATGCACTTGTGAAATAAAGATACACAATATTATCACAATATACCATACCTGCATTGGAGTGCTTTCTGAGGAAAGAGAAGTAAAGCCGACGATATCACTAAAATACACCGTAACACAAGCAAACGCCTCTGGGTTTACCATTCTTCCATGTTTTAGTTCGTCTGCCACTGACCTGAGAGAATTAATCTAGCTTTTTTAATTTACTTCTATAAACCATTATGAAAGCTTCAAAAACCTGTAGCTATAACTGAATTATAAAAAAAATAATCAACGTTTATTACATCTTAATTATAAATTTATATATAATGCCACTCTTATCACACTGATCACACTTAGAACACGACTTTTTTCTGCTTCATGTTACTTAATTATAACTACCTGATTTTGCTTTTTAGTTTTTAATGTATCTTTTGTTCTGACAAAACAAAATCTAATCATGTAATGAATAAAAGAAGATTAATGTTTATTTCATGTATATTTAGAGCAAAATGATTTCTATTAAGAAAGAAATGACAAATATGAGAAATTAACCTTTAACCGACATGTTCTTGAATATTGAGTAAATGTAGTACATGTATTTATCGAAGTCCTACCTAGGTAGAACTTGATACAAAAGTTCTTCGGACCTTCGCTTTTCGTCTAAAAATGCTTGCGTTCTCTCTTCGACTAAATCTTCCAGATTGTTTGCGTATTCTTCCATGCGGGAAAGAAGATTGTCCAAAAATTTATCTCCAGTTTTGTCCCTTAAAACAAAACAATTTATTATGTTTTAAAGGTTTAAGGGTCGGCTTTTATTTTTTACAAAAATACTTTGTTATTTCTAGCTTTAACATAAAAAATAACACATGATTAAATGGTATTTTCTTTGTGTTTGTTAAACGATTGATTAAAAAAAAATTCATAACATTCAAATCATTAAGAACATATTTTTCCTATACTCTTCTCTAAAAGTAAAGGTGGTGGTTTTGACAGAGACAGAAGCATGGATGTTTGAAGACAAAAAACTCGTAAAACACATTGGATTTAAGTTCCTCGAATGCTCATTCTTGTAACACAATGTTTAGATGTAATAGTTTTACAGTTATATGAAAATGAAGGTATTACATGAGGAACATGCATATTTTGTTCAAATTTACCATCTCAATCGTGTTGCTTCCTTCTTGATGGTAGAAAAAGTTGGTCGAGTTTTCGGGTTTTCATCCCAGCAAATTCTCATTAGACTGACCATGTCTTTGTCAGAATCAGCATCTAAACGTGGTCGGAAAGGCGTCTCTTCCACGTACTTTATTTTCATGATTATCTCTGAAAAAATACAATACATATATATGTACATGGTCAGGCAGTGTCTGTTGACTGCGCTGTACTATATACGCAATGCAGTCTAACAATTCCTTACGAAATGATAATAAGGATATTGAGAGGTTGAAGACGAAGTTAATGTTTTATACTCTGAAAACAAAAACCCAAAAAGCTATGAATATAGCCATTAGTTTAAAAACTATACGATATATATTTGAAAACAACATTTGTTTGCAAATCTCTGAAAATATTTTAGACCATTTAAAAACATCTTTTGTATTTATTCTAGAGTTTTCGTCAACTGATACATACGTTGTTTAATTGTATTTATTGAATTTTTTAGGTTTTTTTTTCAAATATCATAAACATTCAAAATAAACATTGAATTCGTTTGGTGTTTTATGGAAAACATTAACTTCTGCTATACCTTTACATGTACCTTGAAGTACTTAAAAGCAAAAAAAAAGGGACAATTCAGATTACCTTTAAAGGTAAGAAACTCTTGGTCGTCCTCAAATGGTTCTTTGCGTGAAAGAATTTCATACAGAATAATTCCAAAACTATATACATCTGCATATTGCATTTCTTGTACACTTTTCACTGCGTTCTGTTGACGAATGGCCTCTGGGGCAGCCCAGAGAGATTCTGTGTGAAAAAAAATATGAACTCAGATTGGCATCTTTAGAAAATATCGATGTCTGTATGGTACTGTGATTCTGTGATAATGCAATTACCGGTACATTAGGTTATCTATCTATTTTATGTCGCGTTTCATAGCGGAAGGCAGCTAACGCTTAATAAAGTACATTGCAAAACGTCCTGCTTAATCATGCTTATGAAATCATTTTCCACTAAATATCAAATTACGTTTTCAGTATTTTCTTTACAACTGCTAAAAATTATGCAATATGAGCAAATTTCCGTACGCTGATGTTCCAAATTCATTCATTTTATGGAGGTCAGCGTAGCCTTATATTTGGGAACGGGTATAATTATTTGGAAATTCGTTATGGAGCAACTGTGGATTGTACGATTTGTATTTTGGAAGCAAGTTGTTGCATTCAAAATTTTCAAATCCCAGTATTGAAAGTTGGTGTTCTTATTTCAATATTACACTAGATAATATTAATTAATAAATATTCATGAAACGAACTTACTGAAATGTTTTAAGAAAATAAGAAAAATAGTAGCTATTGGAGTAAAACTACACATACTAGACATTGTAAGGTATTTAAATTGTAAAAATAAATGTATTTACAGCATTGGTTTTTTTTTTAAAGAGACGTAGCATTTGATAGCTTATTAATGTGAACAACACTTACAATGTAACAAATGTATATCTAATGGTCAGCCAAAATTTGATTGTCAGTTGTCAAGTTACAGAGTTAAAGGGCTCGAAACACTTTATGTCTTCATGTTAGATAAGGTTGACTGGTAAATTTTTCGTTTAAAACAAGGTTTAATTTTCAAATTAAAGGTAGGGTTGACTGGTAAATTTTTCGTTTAAAACAAGGTTTAATTTTCAAATTAAAGGTTGATTATAAACACAACTTTAAAATATTAAGATTTTGTCACACCTTTTCGTTTATTTGATATGTTTTAAACATAACATTAGCGATTGTAAATGAAAACAAAGAACGAGCTCTTAATACTTCACTTAACAATTAACTTTTTTTTTCTCTTTGGCCAGATAGACATACTAGACTTTGTAAACTGAAAAATTTCAGTTCAAATCGTGACCAATCCGCTTCCACTTAAATATGTACAGTCGACATTCCATATACAGCTTGAGGCCTATGATCATCAAACTATGTAGCGTGATGCAAGAGGTTGAAAATATTTTGCGATCCAACATTTATTATATTTTGCCTGAAAGCATTTTGATAGCTGATAGCTGTTTCGTATAAAAAAAATGATTCACTGACAAAACTGACCTCAAGTAAATGTGTTGCAACCTAATCTGTGTTATAGAGGACCGCAATTTAATTTTTTTTTAAGGATGTCTGAAATTAGAATGATAGTTTGAAGTTGGTGAACAAACACGTGATTCTTGCTATCCACCGCCATACATACTTAAGTCATGTGTATATTTGTTGTTTCAATAAGATTTAATCACGATTTTCTTTTAATTTTTAGTGAAACTGATTCAATTTAGATTGCCCAGCTTAAATAGCGTGAACAGTTTTCCTCTTTTTACATAACCTGTTAATCTGAGCTAAATTGTAGACATCTAGAAAATAAACCTTTTTTGGTAATATCAATGTTGAAGTCCCGCAGCGACTGTATTCCAAATTCTGTAACTTTCAGTACAAAGCGACTGTCGATGACGCAATTCATGCTTGTCAGATGACCATGATATTTGATATTTGAGTTATGGATGTAGTCCATTGCCTGCAAAATTAAAATATACTGCACTTTATTTGCACACAAAATGTTTGCTTATAATAATCTTGTTTAATACAAGCTTGTATATCATTCGATGAAAAAGGTGCAGAACTGCATCTCATCAGATAAAAAAATAATTATTTTTAATCATTATTTATATTAGAGCAACAGTTTATGTAATATGAAATAAAGTTTCACCACAAATGCAAATAAAAAAGACAAAATCAGTCCCTTTTCGCGGAAAGCTATAACGTTAAATTCAATTTCAAAACTTTCAATTGATTTATGTTATATGTATATTTATGTATAATGTAAACAATGCATCACTGTTATCTTAACCAATCATATTTCAAAGTTTAAAGCTGTTTGGTCCGATTTTATATCAAATTTTGTGACCGCTTGTAAACGATGGTTATGCTAAGTATGTGCATAATAAAAGACATAGTTTTCCCGGTCAATCAAGCCATATTTCAATGAAAAAATGATGTTCAAAGTTTGTTTTAAAAAATTAAACCGACACAGAAAGGGTACCGCGTAATTTCGCGTCATATTGAAATTCGCCCCTGACGTCGAGACGGCTATTATTGTATATATAACATTTTATTTACGACTTTGAAATGATGCAATCGCTATAAATAAAAGTTATAAGGTTTTGTTCACTAATATTTCTGAAGTTTGCTTTGTTTACAATCGATACATAACATGCGGGTTGAATAAACCTAATCATGTGGGGGACGAAACCAAACAGTTCCCTTTTCTAAACATTCCCATGATGGATTTTGTTTTGTTTATAACTTTCTAAGATAATTGGTTTGTATGGAAAATTATTTGATACTCTAAAAGCGAGAAAATCGGACCATGCAGCTTTAAGTTTCTATAAAATTTAAAATTGAATTCAAATAACGATGACATTGGCTAACTAGTTAACTAATTACTTGCTTTGAACGATTTTATTTATCAATAAATTTGTGTGTGTAAATTAAGTAATGTGTTTCTTGTAAACAGACGATTTTAAAGTCGTTCTTTTATATTGATATCTGACAAAGAGAAATTGGAGCCAGTTAACGACATTATCCCTAGTTTTTCATCATACAGGAATAAATTATAATAAAATAACTGTTCAAGATTATCAGTAAGTCTAAAAATAATCAGAAGATACATAAAAAATATGATGATATATTTGATTCCTTATCAGTTTAGCTAAAAGTTCAAACCTGTTTGCTTTAACATTTAGCATTAAGAGATTCAGACGACAGTTATTTAACATAAAAAAGAGAAAAAAACATATCAAGATATATTTGTTCCTAAATTTACCTGAATGATGTCACAAACTAATGATGCCCGAAAATCCCAATTGAGTGTAAATGAATCATTACTGAGGATGTCCTGGATGGAAAATAAATAGACATTATTTTACTGCAAATTAAATAACTATAAGAATAAAATGACAATATATGGACATAAACATCGCGCTAAAAAATCTAAGTTGATGACAACTCTCTACAAATCACTCATTACAGTATTAAAAGATCTTCAGAAGATATTTTACACCTTCACATATTAACGTACTTTCTTTTGAATATATTATAAAATTTACCATAATTTCATGTGACAGTATTGTTGAAATAACTAAATCAAGATATCAATTTACATATTAATTTTAAGAGAAATTTACTAGAGACAAGGTAATGTAATTTTTAAACTTCTGCACAGCATGTAGAAGAAAATGTGTTTGCATAAAATAAACTATAATTACAAAGGTATAAATAAAGTTACCCGTAAATCCCCGCGTGTACAGTATTCATTGACGGCATAAATGCCTGTCGCACCTTCCGTAAGTCCTATGAACTTCGTCAGGTTGTTACAATTGATTGTCCGGAGCTGAAAAGACGTTGTTTAAAATAAACTTGCTAACAGCAATCCCGTTTTGATTTTTTTAGTTTGTCTATGATATAAATTTTGGTGAAAAAAATCTTAAATAGTATTCCTGACAAAGGGTAAATGCAAAGTAAGGAATTCAAAGTCGATGTCAAATGTACGTGTAAGGTCAATGTTGTAATATTATAATGGTATAGCTTATTTACATAGCATATCTAATTTGAAGTTTTATAAACATTTATGTTGAACAGTTTCTTGCAAGTAGAGGGAATTTTAAAGGGAATAGTGAGAGCAATGACATAGAGAAGGTCAAAACTAAATAACAACGCGTTTGCTTCACGAATATTGAGTTTTTGTTGTACTGATCACATACAATTACCTTTAGTAAATCTCTTAGAAATTCTTCAGATGTAGGCAATGAATTTCTTTTGAACTTGAAAAGAAACACTTTTGCTCCCTTTGTAAGACAAAATTCAAATTGCAAAATATTAGATTTCAATAATATTTTGAAATTTTATTTCTACAGCATTGAATTCTGTATATTATTACTTTCAACAAAAGAAACTCTTTTATTAAGCATATCACATAGAATAAATATGCTGAAATTAACTTGTTTTTAAATAAAATGATAGCATTGTAAATTATTTTTAAAAAAATACCGCGTGATACCAACCTTGTATGTTGCTATCAATGTGTTTTTGTATTTCATATTCACAATACTTATTTCGTCACCAGCTAACGATTTTAACTGAAAACAAAGATGTCCTTTAATACTCACTGAAAGAATGTTCGAAACATTTTCCAATATTTAGGTTTCAAATACTAGTAACCATTTGATTATATTTTATGAAAACTATCTACAATACTGAAAATTAAACAACAAATATGAAACCATTAAAGAAATTATTAATGAGCAGTTGAATGTTGAATAAACCAAAGAAAATTTAATTTCAGTGTATGGCATATCAAAATATATAAGTTGTGTTCTGCCTTTGCCATGGAACATCCCAAACTGGAAGTCTCGCTGTTTGCAAACGCAATCCACGTTAAATCGTCCCACGTGATTCTCCACCAATTGCTGTGGATTTCAGACTCTTTTTTCATTTTTCTACCAATGAAAAAGAGAATAATCACAAATCCGATATCAAAATTATCAACTCAATTTTTCCATCTTATACACGTGTAGAATGTGATGATATTGTTGGTATAAATAAAATGAAGGAGAGGATTGTATTTCTTAATCTCAAAGTCAGATATATGAACTCTTACCTGTAAACTAGAATTGAAATTATTCCAAGGATCAAAATAACACCAGAAAACACAATGCTTACGACCCAAACCAATGGAAACTCTAAAATCAAACAAATAAAACTTTTAAAATATGTTACATGTTGTAAACAAGAACTCCATATGGTCTTTATAAGTTACATCAAAATTTCGTTCTTTGCAATTGTCTAAAAAACAATAATAGAAGAAATTTTATTTCAAACTATATATTTAAAAATTCCAAACATTTCAGATTGATGCCTTTTACCTTCAATTTGGCATTCTGGTGCGTCTCCTAGAAACCCACATGCGGGACGGTTTTTTGGGGGACCTCTATTGTTTGGCCAATGGATTGTATTATTTTCATCGTATTCAAAATATCCTTTAAATCCATAGAAATAACCCACTGCCTGTTATTATTTAAAAATTCGAGAAAAAATTATTAAAATGTGTGCAGTTTAGTTTCATATATATTACTAGTAATTACAAATTACATGTGTATGTTGAGGATCAACAGAGAGAGAGAGAGAGAGAGAGAGAGAGAGAGAGAGAGAGAGAAACAATTACTTGATATTCTCCCGACTCAGGATTCAAATCCAACAACATCATGTCCATCTCTCTGTCGCCATTAGAGTTGATCTGTAGATATCCGCCAACCCCTAGATCACAGCCATAGATTTGCATTTTGTGTTAAGATTATTGAGATGATGTTGACATTATGTAATATGGTATTTTTATTACTCTAATTTCTCACCTCTGTTTATAATCAGATTAATCAAAGCATATTTTAACTAATAATTATTCATCAAAACAATGTTCTAAAAAGAAAATACAAAGAAACATTTGAACTGAACTGATGAATATTCGAATTGATTTGCTTTAAGTTTTATCAGAAACGTTCACTTACAGCTTTTGCTTAGAAATATTACATGTACATGTAATTTAAAATGAGTTAAATTGTACGTACATAATCAATTTTGCAGCTACACCCCACCCCCAGAAAAATTGATCAGAGAAGCAGATACTGTATTGAAGTTCATTCATTTAGTTTTACAGCTACAAAATTACCGTAGTCAATTAAAGAAAGTTGATACGATTCTTCGTATGTGCCGGTGAATACATGTACAGTACCGTCAACGCAGATCCCGTATTTTCCGCGCAGCCCCGCGGTCCAAATTGCAACGCGGTTTAAGACAGGTGTCTCAGGTAAAACCGCGTACCCCCGCGGTAAGGTCGTTCAGCAAATTAAAATCGCCACGGTCATGACCATCAAATACAGGTGAAGAAAAGTATCGGACTGAAACGCGAGTTATCTCACTTGACTAAAATATAATTGACAGCTACAAGTAACTATAGATATTACGGAAGCGTATTAGTGCCACTTTGTAAATTTTTTTTTCTTTAAAATTCCAACTTAAATGTTGGAATTTCCAACTTTAAAATTGATTTTTCCAACTTTAAAGTTGGAATTTCCAACTTTAATCTTGGAATTTCCAACTTTAAAGTTGATTTTTCCAACTTTAAAGTTGGAATTTCCAACTTTAAAGTTGGAATTTCCAACTTTAATCTTGGAATTTCCAACTTTAAAGTTGATTTTTCCAACTTTAAAGTTGGAATTTCCAACTTTAATCTTGGAATTTCCAACTTTAAAGTTGATTTTTCCAACTTAAATCTTGGATTTTCCAACTTTAATCTTGGAATTTCCAACTTTAAAGTTGATTTTTCCAACTTTAATCTTGGAATTTCCAACATTAATCTTGGAATTTCCAACTTTAAAGTTGGAATTTCCAACTTTAATCTTGGAATTTCCAACTTTAAAGTTGATTTTTCCAACTTTAATCCTGGAATTTCCAACTTTAAAGTTGATTTTTCCAACTTTAAAGTTGATTTTTCCAACTTAAATCTTGGATTTTCCAACTTTAATCTTGGAATTTCCAACTTTAAAGTTGATTTTTCCAACTTTAATCTTGGAATTTCCAACTTTAAAGTTGGAATTTCCAACTTTAATCTTGGAATTTCCAACTTTAAAGTTGATTTTTCCAACTTTAATCTTGGAATTTCCAACTTTAAAGTTGATTTTTCCAACTTTAAAGTTGGAATTTCCAACTTTAATGTTGGAATTTCCAACTTTAAAGTTGATTTTTCCAACTTTAAAGTTGGATTTTCCAACTTTAATGTTGGAATTTCCAACTTTAATCATGGAAATTCCAACTTTAATCATGGAATTTCCAACTTTAAAGTTGATTTTTCCAACTTTAATCTTGGATTTTCCAACTTTAATCTTGGAATTTCCAACTTTAATTTAGATTTGTAGAAAGATTTTTTCTTGAAAACGTCATTTGTATTCCAGCTCTGTAATGGATAGAACTGTTTTAATAGAAGAATATTTTAAACTTGGTTTAAAATATAGTGAAATTTTAAAATGCCTTGAAACACTCCATGGATATGTCTTAAGCCTTCGCACTTTGAAACGAATTACTCGCAATTTAGGGCTTTATCGTAGAAAACACAAAAGTGATATTGTAGATATTGCATTGTTTATTATGGAACAATGTGGAAAACATGGCCAGATGCATGGTTATCGGTGGCTTCATTTGAAATGCTTGGAGGAAGGATTTGTTGTAGATCAGGAAACAATACGTGTATTGCTGCACATTTTAGACCCTGATGGCATAGAGTACAGAAAAAAAAGAAGACTAAGAAGACGCGTCTACTCTGTTCCTGGTCCAAATGCGGTTTGGCATATTGACGGGTATGATAAGCTCTCACGATATGGTATAAAAATTCATGGATGTGTTGATGGATTTTCTCGGCAAATAATTTGGTTAAATGCTGGTGTATCTAACAAAAACCCAAACATCATTGCAACTTACTATATAGAAAGTATCAGAAAACATAACACGTGTCCACGGAGGTTACGTGCAGACTTAGGAACCGAGAACGTCCATGTTGAGACTATACAAAAAATTCTCCGACGAAATCACAGAGATGAGCATGCTGGTAACCGTAGCTTTATGTATGGTAAGAGCACGCAAAATCAGAGAATAGAATGTTTATGGGGAATGGTTCGCCGCCAGGGCATGCAGTATTGGATCAACTTTTTCCAAGAATTAGCTGAATCTGGTTTACACGATGGGGGATATTTAGATCAGGAACTTTCAAGATTTTGCTTCTTGGAAATGGTACAGGTAAGACAAGTAGATAAAAATTGTTTTCTGAAGAAATAACATTTAAAAAAAACAAAGTTATTGCAGTGTGTGATGAAGCTGAATTCAGTTTCTTTTTTGTTTTTGTAAATAGTGTAAATTTGGGCTAAGTTGTGTTCCATACTTCTATATTGAGAGTGTTCGTAGTAGGGTTATTTTTAGCAAAACCGGTTTGGTCAGGTAGAGAGTCGTTGTTCCTTGTCTAGTGTGCGGCCACGTTGCTGAATTTGTCCACCAGTTTGTTATTAATGGCGAATTCCAGAAGTTAGTCTGGTAGACTGGTAGCCAGAAATACAGTAAATCTGTTTGGGCATTTGTTTTTCGTTGTATTTATTTATTGAATATGTCTATAGGTTTTAGACTTGGTACTTATTGTTTCAGTGCAGGAGCGGTTATGTATGTAAGCCAGGTGTAATTGTGGTGAAAGTCAGTTGAAGGCTGAGCATAGTACATGTTGGCCAGACCTGAGACATGATCTCCATTATGAAGTCCTAACTAGGAATTACATTGCATATTACATGTCACAGAAGTAAAATGTTATCGTATTCATATCGATCATGTTCAGCAATTGATAAAATGATATAAGCGGGATATCAGTCAGAAGACTCTAAGAGTCTAAGATTAGGGTTTAGACTTCAAAATGAAGCTTAAAATGCAAACATGGGACTTTCTGACAAGTCAATCTAAGGGCTATGGTACTCAGGTGACCGTCAAGGCCTGTGGGCCTCTTGTTTTTTAACAAATCCGAAAACTTCTCTTAAGACAAGATTTTGTCCTGATATTAAAAATGACAAAGAGTATGGATCGTCATATCGAGCCACAATTTTAATTCAATAGGTATACATGTAAATAGTTATCGACAATATACATGTAAATAGTTATCGATAATATATAAGTTCATGTGGACATAGTTTGTAATCGTTGCAATAGTCATTATTCTCACATATACATGTTACCTTCCGGATCCATGAGCTCTACTATGAATAATGATGTACATATGTAGATGATTTATGTCAATTAAAATCAATTGCATGGGTTCTTGGTTTTGCAGGAAACCCTTGATGATATAAGTTTGATTTGGAATCGACATAGAATAAGACCATACAGGCAAAGAATTGCAAGATGTGGACGTCCATTCATGCTTCACTACATGCCATCAGTATTTGATACCGTGGATTACGGGCTTGAAATTAATGAAAACGACATACAAGTATGCGAAAGGGAACTTGAACCGGTACCTCCTTTGCCGTGTAGCGAATTAATAAAAGAACTGTGCATCTGCATAATGGAAGAGAACGGTCTTGCTCAACCTCAACATCCAGATGAGATGCGAGAATTGTACATCTTCCTCAGAGAAGACATGATTAATCACTTATAGTTATCTTAACAAAAGTTTATTGATAACTTTAATTATTTTGAAATAAATATTTTTGTAACCCATCATTATTTTTGCATCTAAGCGATCGGCTAAATGACAAAAGTACGCGCATTTGTTTTACTACAGTAACTGCCAAATGCAATGTTTAATTAGCTAATCAAATGTCAGCTTTAATTTTTAAGTAGCTTTAATAGGCAATTTTACTTCTAGATTATTTCTTGATCGATCAAAACTAATGCAAGGACTTGCACGGACGGATCCCAGATTTTCAAGTAGTTGTGTACCATATATAGAGAATTGGCTGAAGATATCGATCGTTGTTGGGAGGGAGTAATAAAACCGGTATATGTGGGGTGTGGTTGGATTTGTGTTGTATTATATTGAGATGATAGATGACCCCGTCACAACAAAAACACTGTTATAAGTTTATAATCCTAAACGATTTGTCCTTCTCAAAGTAATAAACAGCAATGTTAAAATGTTTAACGGGATATGAACTTGGTACGTGATCAAATCTTCTGAGAAGCTATTCGGCTTCACAGGATGTGATCACGTGACCTACCGTGTTCAAATCCTTATGCTCTTTATTTAGGTTGGTATGGGACACTTGTCGATATTAATGTGGATAAAAGAACATTGTAATCAAAATACTTTCATCGGTTTGGAATTTCAAATTTTGCGATATTTGGCTAAAAAATATGTTTCAGAATTTGTTGGAATAATAAAATTTAAAGAAGTCCCAGCGTTATTCGAACTCATGACTTTCAGATTCATAGGTAAGGCTCTAACCCATTGCGCTACGATGTTGGGTAACTGATAAGGGAATGAAAAAAATTATAAAATTATATTTTATTGCTTATTTCGTTAGGAAGTACGGATATGGAGATGTCCCACCTTAAAGTACGTCTACTTTTTATACATGGGAAAAAGATACATCGCCATTTAAAAGTTGCCTTAAAAATTTGGCGGCTTAGCGTATCCTTATTCAAAATATATAATCTGAAAATTTTCAAATGCTGTTCTCTATGTTTAAATTATTGAACTGCATGCACTTATAAGAAAACTTTTTCATCGAGAAACTGCTTATCAAGGTAGCTACAAATCCCAAGGGTTCCATTGAGCTAAAGTTGGTTTAAAAAATTATCTAGCATTTTTTTTTAAAGTTACAAAATTTCTCGACCGAAAACACTTTGAATTTTGTTTTCAAAGTGTGTTGATATGGTCGATATTAGCATGCTTTGAAAAAAAATGTGCAGGGTTCGGTCGAAAATTTTTGTAACTTTGATATAATGAGAAGTAATTCATAAACCAACTTTCAGCGCGGCAATATAATTTATATCTATATTTTCTTAACTTATCCATAATCACCTCTCTCTCTCCCTCTCTTTCACACACACACACACACACACACACACACACACACACACACACACACACACACACACACACACACACACACACACACACACACACACACACACACACACACGCTCGCGCGCGCACACACACATTATATAAATTGTGATTGAAAATGTCTCCATAAGTATCATCATTATTCTCTCTCTCTCTCTCTCTCTCTCTCTCTCTCTCTTTCTCTCTTTCTTCAAACTTCAGTGCGCATATACTTTGATATGTCGCTGATAAGTTCTTAAGGCATATCATACAGGTACATGTAGCCACTAGTACATAGGAAGTCTCTCTCTCTCTCTCTCTCTCTCTCTCTCTCTCTCTCTCTCTCTCTCTCTCTCTAATTAAACCAGTTAGAAGCATAAAAGATATTAGAATGTACATCTGTTGTTTACATTATTAAATAATTTTGGAAATAGAATTTAAGAACTTACACCGGCAATCTAAGACATACCGGCTCTTATTATATTTGAATATGGTTTAAAATTGTATTTCAATGAATTTATTTTCACTTTTATGTGGTCCTAATTGATTTTTAAGTTTGTTTTCGTTTTTGTTTAGTTCTGTTTCGTTTCGATTTTTGGTTTCGTTTCAATTGGTTTCGTTTCGCACTTTACAGGTGCCCATTGAAGTTCTATTTTTTTTATACACCAACGTGTTTCTTCATTAATATCACGGTCTTTTTATTAATTTCAAACGAGTGCATTTTTATCACACCCGATGTATATAATTCTTTAAAACTCTACAGCTGATAATGTGTTAATAAAGTCAGTGTTCTCGATTTGTAACTATAATTTCATTTTATTTTGAAGGGAGATGTCTAGAAAGAGATATTCAATACTTCTGTTACATACGTGCGGTGTCCATAATATTTTTTTAATTACAAAAATGTTAATATTATTCTATAATTGCAAATACAGTGTATTACCCGAAAAAAAGGAGATGGTTACAAATCGTGTTGAATTATATACACTTCACGTGGTAATACTAAAATGAACACAAAGATTTCATACAAAAATGTAAAGTGTTTAATCGTTAAATCAATTTTACATAAACTTGTGATATCTTAAGAAACAAAGTCTTCTTGTTCTTACATTTGCAAGGAACCCAATTTCCTTGGGGTTCTGAAACCAAGCCAAGCAAAAATTTTAGATTAACAATAAATGGATTACAATAATAAGTATAATCCTTAAGTTCTTATATGGCACGATCTCGTATCTACTAGTATTTTGCTAGTCAGTCTCTGGCTCTTTACTAAAGGTGCGCTTAATATATGAAACGACATTACCGTGTGTCTGTACAAAAGAAAAAATGATCTGTAAAATAAAACATGTTTTTCATAAGCAAAATACATTTCACATTTAGCTAATGAATTCTCTGGATTTAAGCGAAATCCATAACCCATACGTTACTTCTGAGCACAGCATTTAATTCGCATTTGAATATTGGATAGCTTTCGTAAGTTCTCGGGAGATCCAGAGTTCGACCACAAGTGTGTGCTATTGGCCGTCTTGCGATACCATCAAGATCAACGATGCGGACCGTTATCCGATGATAGTTTCCCTCAGAGTTGTACAGCATCAGGTCACTTGCAGTGAGGTATCGAAGAATTGTTCGCAGCATCTTCATATCTGCTTCGTTTTCTCGAATAAACCTTTTCAAATATTTGAAAGAGTCCGCTTCCGCTTCTTTGCAGTCAAGAATAGACAACAATTTCTTCGAAGTTGGTACAATTTTCTGGAACTCATTCTTGACATCAATTGCAAATTCGTATGATATGAGAATTTCAAAAAAACATTCTCTAATAAAGGATGGTTCTTGAACAAGTTCTTTATGAGCAATTTGGTCTATTACTGATGCGATGTTGTCTTTTGTTGTTTTAACTTTACATTCATGAATAGATAAGACTTCAAGGAGGTCATCCTTGTCTACGCTATCTATATCTTTCAAGGCATCAGTGAGGACTTTTCCATCGCCTGGTGTCACGAACTGTAAGAATTCTTCTCTTAAGATATCGGTAGACAAGGTCATCCCGAAAAGGCAAGAATTCAGAAAACTGGGTACTAAGCGAATGGGCAAAATTTTTTGAAGAATCCATCCCATCGCCAGAATGTTGGCCACTGCTTTCCAGTCTTGAGCTTCAAAATCGTGACGGAGGCAGGGAATTTTCAAGATACTGCCCATTGTACATTGCTCATAAAAATCATCCCAAAACTCCGTCAACATATCCCTCATAACACCACCGCTATCATAAGCTTGTTCGATGTCTCCATTAGGGAGAACAATTTGGCTTGTGATGATGTCAGTCTCAAAGTTTACTTCTGGATTGCATTTAAAGAGTTCGATAAGCTCCTTCAATACATGCCCTCTATGTACTATTATTTTGAATTCTTTGAGTTCGCTTAGTACTGTTTTCATCGGCAACGTGCGTGTAAAGGCAATTTCGTTCAAACTGTCCTCCCACGCAGGTTGCACATCTGCCTCATCTAGACAGGGATCTGGCAACTCAAGTTGATTATTCAATAATGAGTGTTCGATGTCTACAGCCATGATCTCAGAGGTGGCTATGGTCATGATCTCAGAGGGATGGTCTTTTTTAATTTCTTCATCTGCTTTGTTAGATAATTGCTGTTTTTTTACCATTTGCTCATTTGTAGTGTCAGTTGATTCATCCTTATCATTAGAAGAAGTTGTCGGTTTTATTGCAATTGATGACATTTTAATGGACTTTATGTTAAATTTGGGTAGAAAGCTCTTGTCTGAGTCTGATTCATCCTTGTCATTAGAAGAAGTTGTCTGTTGCATTGCATTTGATGACGTTTCAACGGATTTTTTTTTCAATCTGGGTAGAGGGGTCAGGTCTGAGTCTGATTCATCCTTGTCGAAAGAAGAAGTTGTCTGTTTCATTGCATCTGATGACATTTTAATAGATTTTTTTTTCAATCTTGGTAGAGGGCTCGTGTCTGAGTCTGATTCATCCTTGTCAAAAGAAGAAGTTGTCTGTTTCATTGCATCTGATGACATTTTAATGGATTTTTTTCTCAATTTGGGTAGAGGGGTCGGGTCTGAGTCTGATATTTTCTCGACTTCGGGATTTTCGCCATCACCATCTGTGGTTGGCCTTCGCAGTTTAGTGTTCAAATAAAATCTCAGTTTCTGCAATTTTGCCCTGTCGATCATATCCCCGATTGTTGTATTGGTATCAGGCAGCGTCTTCAGTTGAAAATCAGTTAAGTTAACAGTCATGTCTTTAAGCGAACCGTGCTGACTTTCTCCTTCCGGAAAAAACAATTTCACGCATTGATCAATGATAGCCGCTTTGTCCATTTCTTTACCAAGTGATACTGTCCTTTTTCCTCCTCCAGCTTTTTCTCTGACTTGAACAAACATCTGACGTGCTTCTTCATAATGATACCACCCTAAGTCTACTTTGTGCATTTGTTTCTGTGCATTTTTCTTTAGCTGCTTACTTGTTGTTGGGACATCGTCTGCATTACTACTGCCATTACTTTTTAATCTTTCACGTAATCTATCCATTAAACTGGCCTTTTTTGCTTTTGTTTTGGTATTACCATTTTTGAGAAAGTCTCTCAAAGCATATCTATCACCTTTCTCCGGAAGGAATTCGCTTAATTGCGTGTCGGTCATACCATTAATGGCATCCTCATCTATCTGAAAGTAAATAAGTATCAATACAATATTTTATATATAGATTAGTACATGACATATCAGCACTTTCAGTACTTTGATTATACACGTATATATATATATATATATATATATATATATATATATATATATATATATATATATATATATATATATATATATCAATATCATACATTTATTCACACCAAATTTTAAACTATACTTTAGCGATCCATAAAATAAAATGGTGGTGTAGCATTCCAACTTAAGAACTGAACTGATTGTGCTTCATAGCTCTATAGAAACTGACAGGGCTGAAATCCACACGATCCAGCTCTAACATTCTTATATTTCGTACTTCGTACATTTCTTTGGCACGGTAAAAGAACAATCTCTATTAATTGTCAAGTCAATTACATGTAGTAAAATATTTATTAAAGTAATCTCTTTTGTTTACGAACCAGGAATTTCATGTACGACTTAACAATACTGACTTCCGGTTAACTCCTGTAAAGTAAAACTAAAAGTAAAAGTAGGTAAGACTAGAGACTGGTCCTCTGTCTCTATCGTACGAAAGCATATCAGACAGGCATTGCCAGTCTGTAGGTAAGACAATAACGTTATTATAGCAATGCCGAGTTTAATAGAAGGATGTCCTGATTGAAAAGCCGAAGCGGGCACCAGCTTAAGTTTATCACATTTTTTTTATCGAAACAAGCAACCGAATTCCCAAATTACTACTGTAACGTTTAAAAATATACAACTGGTCCAAGATTCATAAGAGGCTTTGACAAATCTTGCCAACATTAATCACCGAGAGTTTGTTTTAAATATCAATAGATGCAGATCTGTAACTCTACTAAAAAATGTGGGTTGCCATTCGACATGCCTACTCTAATTTTCCCAAGGCGCAGTTTACAGCTCGCTAGATCTTTAGCTATACGTTTCATTATGACATATAAATTGCTTACACGAATCGTCAGATTTAATGCTTGGATATCACTTAATGAAGCTGATCTTTAAAGCATATTTGCATATGTGGTGTGTTTCTGCAAGGAAAGAGATATTGTATTACCATTTATTAATTACTACATCTCTCTCTCTCTCTCTCTCTCTCTCTCTCTCTCTCTCTCTCTCTCTCTCTCTCTCTCTCTCTCTCTCTCTCTCAGGGTTGATCCAACAGTAATGTCACACTATGTACCGTGCTACTCATTGGTGATGTATAAAATGATAAATCAAAATTTGCTTCATCAAAATTTTAATTTGAATTAAAACTTTGATTAAATTTCGTTAACAAGATATTAGTGTTTATACATTATATAAAAATGACATCACTGCGTCATGAATTTACATCTTTTTAAAGGTTTGTTTATCTTAGTAAATTACATGTTTCAAAAGTTGAAAAAGCTCCAAACAACACAATCTTTTGAAACAGATATAACAATCTTTTTCTAGCTCATGTAGCTGTTTTAGAAAAATTAAAGAACATTACTGTTCATTTCGGATAAATATTGGTGCCTTTTGTATCTAGATCAAAAAACAAAAAGGTCGGACATGGGAATAGTTATATTTTTTGGGTCAATAAATAGCATGGAAAGGAATAACTAGAAGATGTACTGGAATTGATATATAAACTTAAAATTGAGAGGGAGTGAAAAGGGTACCCTTATTAAACGTGGTTGCAATATTTTTAAAAGCATATGTTAACAAATAAATGTCGCAAGGGTACGCTCACGCATGCATGGCCTGTTGGCCGCTTAGCAGTGTTCTTGTTTCTGCTATACATCCTGTCGCTATTTTATATTCATGCAACTGTTAACAAAGTTATCACACTTATGGGACACCAATTTTACAATAACTTCTTAGGTTTATCTTGCTTTCAAAGTACAAGTGATTATATATTTATAGTAGAAGACAATGTTCCTATTCCATAAGACACATTAATTGCCCTTGTAATAAAGATTTCAAACAGAATTTTATTTTTAAACTCAGCAGTAAAACCATCAGCACCAATGCTTTTATCCTTTTTCATATTATTCAAAATATTGAGGGTTTCATTTTCAAGTATGGTTCCTGCTATATTTTCTTTTTCTTCCTCTGTAAGTTTTAGCAATGTTCAAATTAGTTAATTTCCCAAATATATTTTCATTTTCCAGTTTTCTTTTTCTCTTATACAAGTTCTTATAAAACATTTTTGTTTCATTTAAAATATCTCTTTGATTATGCAGAGTTTGTCAATTTTCCAATTCTTAATTTAGTTATTTCTGATTTTTATCAGTTTCATTTTGGACTTTGTTTTTAAATGTACGATAAGATATTACTTTTCCTCTTATTTCCATAAGTAAAGTGTCTAAAATATTTGATACTTGATTCTGAAACAGATGTCAGTTGAATAAAAAAATTGATGTTTTGCAAAATTATGAAATTTTCCCTATTTCATATTTTTTTCCAGAGATTTACTTACTGATGCTGTTTGCTGGGAAACAAATCTGACCCCCCCCCCCCCCCCCCCTTCCCCTCAATCAGATGCTGTCAGAATTTACAAGTCAAAGGGTTCTCTCACTGCTGAACAGCAAAATTCAGGACAGAATCAGCTATGATGATTTGTGGAAAATATTTTTTAAAATGTTGAAATAAAAAAAAATTGATTGTTAATTATTGTGAATTAAATGCTTTATTAAATTTCTTGCTTTGTTTTCTTTTTACATTGCTCAAGGTTTCTGAAAGTGTTATCTTGAGTAAGGTGTAAATATGATATAAGTATGATGTCAAAAAAATAAAAGGAAAGAGTGGCGTCCTGTCTGTCACATACTTTGTTTTTTCTGATTTTCAAGACTACATTGTAAAATCCTAAAATTGTACCCCTTCATTTTGATGGAAAATTTACTTTTCTATGATTATTCATAAGAATGTTTTAATGAGAAAAAAGAGAAGTTTCCTGCAGTCACTTTTTGCCCTATTTTTAATGATTTCTGATATAGGATCATTGGTTTACAGAGTACTCCAAAATTAAAAATCTATAAACAATATACATGAACCTGTGACATTAAAACAATGCATTATTTTACATTTTTCTGAAAATTAACCTAACAGAATGACCCAGGATATAGAAAACTGTGTCTGCAGCCACATTGCTCTCAGTGAGATTCATTTTATTATATCTTTAGCATATGTGATTTCAGATAAGATATATTATTTTTGTTGTGTTGCATACACATTTTCCTCTGAAAGACTATGAGAAAATGTGCCATTTTCATACTACATGTATCTCTGCATTTAAAATATGACATATTGTTGAAATTGATCTTCCCCTTTGAAATTAGAATAATAAAAGTGCATAATTTTTAAATTTACACAAATTTGCTCAAGAGTAAATATGTATATTTATATGGGTTTTAAACAACTTTTATTTTTAGGGCATATATTAAATACCGGTACATTTGTAATCTGTATGTACTTTCTAATATTCTTTGCACCAATAATTAACCACTGAATCTAGTTTCCAGAGATCTTTATACAAGTAATCTTAACATGTTTTTGATTTATCAATTAAACATTCAATGTTGAATTAATATACGGATTTAAGGAAATAATTTTTTTTCCATTTTACAATTGCAAAACTATAAGCATTAAAATAAGGCCTTTATCCCAAGTTTGCTGTCTAAATGGAACAATACTTTTGACTGAACATTATATATAGTAAAGTTTTTTTTAATGAAAATTACTAAATGTCGACCGACATATTCATATAATAGCTCAATCAAATTTATGATTAGGAATGTGAAAATGTGTTCATTAAAATCAATTTCAAAATTAATGAGTTCTGAAATCTCGACATTTGTGAGCATTCAATCCAAATTAAATAGATCTTCTCACATTCATGGACAATATAATCTGTTTTTCCCTTTAAAAAAAGTCTTAATAGAATGCACATATTGTATAAAATGAAAAAAAAATATAAGTAAATAATTGTAGAATTAAAATAAAATCTGAGGAAATTCGGACAAGCCTTAACCTATTTTGATTACATGAAAATCTCATGTTGCATAAAACATACGAGTATGTGAAATAATTTCATGTACATACCCTCTGTGCTTTAAGCTTGTGAAGAATGTTTTCTTCAATCCCCCTTCTTCGAAGAAATTGCTCCATTGATCATATGTACGTTCTAACGTTACGGAATCGCGGCCAAACTGGTGTCAATATACAAAACTAATATTTAAAAAAATGTTGGAAAAATCAGCTTTAAAGTTTAAAACATCAACATTTAAGTTAGAAAAATCAACTTGTTGGAAAAATCAACAAAATTTGAAAATTCCAAGATTAATTCCAACTTTAAAGTTGGAAATTCCAAGATTAAAGTTGGAAAAATCAACTTTAAAGTTGGAAAATCCAACTTTAAAGTTGGAAATTCCAAGATTAAAGTTGGAAATTCCAACTTTAAAGTTGGAAAAATCAACTTTAAAGTTGGAAATTCCAAGATTAAAGTTGGAAAAATCAACTTTAAAGTTGGAAATTCCAAGATTAAAGTTGGAAATTCCAACTTTAAAGTTGGAAAAATCAACTTTAAAGTTGGAAAATCCAACTTTAAAGTTGGAAATTCCAAGATTAAAGTTGGAAATTCCAGGATTAAAGTTGGAAAAATCAACTTTAAAGTTGGAAATTCCAAGATTAAAGTTGGAAATTCCAACTTTAAAGTTGGAAAAATCAACTTTAAAGTTGGAAAATCCAACTTTAAAGTTGGAAATTCCAAGATTAAAGTTGGAAAAATCAACTTTAAAGTTGGAAATTCCAAGATTAAAGTTGGAAATTCCAAGATTAAAGTTGGAAAAATCAACTTTAAAGTTGGAAATTCCAAGATTAAAGTTGGAAATTCCAACTTTAAAGTTGGAAAAATCAACTTTAAAGTTGGAAAATCCAACTTTAAAGTTGGAAATTCCAAGATTAAAGTTGGAAAAATCAACTTTAAAGTTGGAAAAATCAACTTTAAAGTTGGAAAATCCAACTTTAAAGTTGGAAATTCCAAGATTAAAGTTGGAAAAATCAACTTTAAAGTTGGAAATTCCAAGATTAAAGTTGGAAATTCCAAGATTAGAGTTGGAAAAATCAACTTTAAAGTTGGAAATTCCAAGATTAAAGTTGGAAATTCCAACTTTAAAGTTGGAAAAATCAACTTTAAAGTTGGAAAATCCAACTTTAAAGTTGGAAATTCCAAGATTAAAGTTGGAAAAATCAACTTTAAAGTTGGAAAAATCAACTTTAAAGTTGGAAATTCCAAGATTAAAGTTGGAAATTCCAACTTTAAAGTTGGAAAAATCAACTTTAAAGTTGGAAATTCCAAGATTAAAGTTGGAAATTCCAAGATTAAAGTTGGAAATTCCAACTTTAAAGTTGGAAAAATCAACTTTAAAGTTGGAAATTCCAACATTAAAGTTGGAATTTTAAAGAAAAAAAAATTACAATGTGGCACTAATACGCTTCCGTAAGATATACATGCAAGTTTAGCTTTTTAAAAAAAGCGTACCGTCTTTAGAGCAAACTCTAAACAGCAATAAATTATCAAAGAAAATTTAATTCTTTTTATATAAATGTCGCCTTCCTTTACATGTGTAAACATGCGTTTCTAAAATTGAGAAATGCGTACCACGTGCTTATTAGTTGAGGTCGACTATAGTAAAGAAAAAGAAATCGTAGGAAGGGTCGTATTATTTTAATAAAATCAAAGTTAATACCACAGCATTCAGCATCTTGTTTTACTGATATTAGTTTTACCGTATCTAATATGCAAACTTGTTTACTGATATTAGCCATACCGTATTAAATTTTCACAATTTTTGTATTTGCATAAACAATACAAAACGGAAAGAACAAAAACTTCAATAGATATTACAGAATATTGCTTTCAACTAGTTGTACTAAAAAATTAAAGCCTGAATTTAATTCATAACTTACAATTTTTATTGTTTTTTTTTTCGTTTTCTCACTTTTTACGATTTGAAATCTACACAAATTATTAAGTCGTACGTAAAAAATATCATCAGAGAATTATCTCCCTTCCGCCGAACAGTATTTCAACCAATGAAATAAATGTAAATTTTCACATCATGTATTTTCTACCAATCACAAAGGAGAGGAAGTGCACAATCCGGAGACAGTAAATTATTTCAACACTTTTTACCGTCTTCCAAGGAAGACGGTAAATATTAAAGAAAATATTTAAAACAACAGACGATATATTTTCAAATTGTTTTAAGAATTTATAGCGTGTTTTTAAAATCAATCATCGATGCTATTTCATTTAGTAACTTGACGATGTATTTTTACAACTATAATTGATATTGACGTGGCTCATTCAAAAATTCATATGTTTGCTAGTCGGATTTTATTTATTTTTTCTTCAATCTTATTAAATTGTGAAGAATAATTGAAACTGTTCTGTTTTATCTACGCAAACTGTATACCGGGTAAATCAAGTTAATATTTTTTACGGTGTGACCGTTGGGGCGAGCGCAGAAGGAACTACACATCTCTTATCATTGTTAAATGCACCCCGTGGAGTTGCCCCAACCTAAAACTTTGGCTTTTTCTCGAATACTTTTACCCCCGTCAGGAACCCGAAGTTATAAAACATTTATTCCAATTGTCCTGCCCTAGCTAGGCTAATATACATAAACCAAATACCACTGAGTATTAATTAGATGTAAAGCAAACATATCAAAATATTTTGATAAATACAAAGCCGTTTGTTTTTTTTTTATGCAAATACAATCATGTATCATCATTCTTTTTTTTCATGTTTGGGGAAGAATTGATCAATAAAATCAGTAACCAATAAATTGCATGTCAGTGTTATTTCTCTTTTGTTCCTTGTTGTTATCTGATTTTCCTCTGTTACATCATTTTGATTTTAATTTTTTTTTTATTTTTTATGCTATATATGCGTTGTAGACATGTGCCCTCCCCTTTTTGTGTGATATTCCAATATCATTAAAAGGTTTGACCATATGCAATTTACAAATAGATATTTTAACCGTTTAATTTTTCTCTTTTTTTCTATTTATTTATTACAAAATAACGTAGTTCTAATAAAAATAAGATTTTTTTTAATTTTTCGTACCTACCTAACGTATGCATTGGATCAATATGACAATTAATTAAACATGGAACTTGCATGTGTATTATCTTCTTTACCAGAGACATAAATAAATTGTTATAAATGTCTCTGTCTTAACTAAACCAAAAAATATATCAAAACAAAACTAATCAGCCGAAGAGTCGCCGTTAACACTGAAATATCGAGTACGTAATACACGTTACATCCAGCATGCGCGGATCTAGAGGGGGGGTCGGGGGGGTCCGGACCCCCCCCTGGAATTTTCAAAGAAAAAAATACAATAAAACAATTTATAAGAAAAATGACTCGACTGTTATGTTATAGATATTTCTGAATTAACTTTTTTTTGTATTGTAATCAAATCTTATTATTGCGTGATTAGAATCAAAATCACAAATGTTATTCGGGTTTCGAAACGAATTTAAAAAGGTACGATTTGTTTAATGTCCTATTACGAGTCATTGACGTCACAATCTTGTCATAATGCTAATGCATCGTCATTAACTAAGTCATCGGCTGTATTATAGCTCTGCTTCAGACTCAGTGTGACAGGCTGTCTCTCGAATTCTGTTATTCGGTAACTGATTCCAATTATTTGAATAATAGTTCTCTCAAAATAATCTTGATTATCATTTCCTTCCATGTTTAACGCTTGCTTGTAGTTTAGTTATAGATGAAAATATATCATGGGTGAAAGGGATTTTGATCTTTTGCAAGCCACCTTGCTGAAAGCAGCAGCAAAAGGCTGGCAAGCCTTGCAGTTCGATGTATCTTTGAGATACACAAGTTTGAAGAAAGACTACACCTATGATCTGAGTAAAATGAGGTCCGATGTATTGCCCAGAGACGGTAATGTGGACAACATTGCCGAAGCGATTTATCCAGCAGATGGCCCAGAAAATATTTGTCCTTTGAAAGTGTATGGGGATGGCAATTGCTTCTATAGGGCCCTCTCTAAAGCCATTTTTGGTTATGAAGGGAGACATACTGAACTTCGAGTCATGACTGTATTAGAACTGGTAAAAAATACGAGAAAATATGCGTCACAGGCAACTTACGACAAGATGTGTTCTAATCCTCCAAGTGTGCAATATGTTGTGGAGACGTCAGTATCGGACAGATCACTTGTTCCGGGGAATTTTCTCAAGTCTATTCAGAATGAAACTCTAAGTTCAATCAAATCAGGGGAATATTGTTCTTTAATTCATTTCTTCGCAGTGGCAAATGCTCTGAATCATCCAATATATAGCATCTACCCAACAATACAAAATGTTGCTGTAAACAGACATTATTTTCATCAAGAAATAAGGCCATTATCAGATGAAAAGGTACGTCAAGGTTCCCCCATCTACATCATGTGGTCACACACTGAAAATAGCAATCCAATCAATTGGTCACCAAATCATTTTGTTGTTTGTTTCTCAGTTTTACCTACAGATGTCCAAACCAATGAAATGAAGGAGCCTGCTCCTAAAAAGTCAAAACTTTGTATTGACTTAGATGATACCCCGGAGATCACCTTGGGCTCACAAAATGATAAAGCAAATAAAAAATCTGATGACAATGAATTTATTCAGACAACAGAAGATGAAATTGATAAAGATAAAACATCTATTGACGATTCAGGTTTTTCTGATCTTGGTAAAATTGTCACAGGTGCAATAAAGTTGAACACAATGTCCTCAGCTGAAAAGATAAGTTATATTCAGAATCAGCCCTTGCCAGACGATATCGCCAAGTTAAAAACAGGTCGTGCTCAAACAACGAATACAGGTGAACTAAAGAAGACTTTATCATTTCAATCTTCTTGGATGAATCAGTTTCCATGGTTGACCTTTAGCAAACTGTTAAATGGCGGTCTATGCAAGTTTTGTGTCATGTTCCCTCAATCAGATGTCCAACATCAAAATGCGTTTGTTACGCAACCTTTTACTGCGTATAAAAAAGCCCTTGGAAAAACATCTGCCCTTTTAAAGCATCAAAATTCAGAACACCACAAGAATGCCAAATCTGTTTATCACACAACCAAGATGACATCCGAAGTGCCATCTTCGTCTCTTCCGTATAAACTAAATCAGCAAAATCAGACACAGTATCAGCACAACATTAGGTTGCTTGAGAAAATAGTAGATGCGGTCATTCTGTGTGGGAAACAAAATATTCCTCTGCGAGGACACAGAGATGATAGTACAAGTGATTCTTCAAATAAAGGTAATTTCCTGGCAATATTACAGCTGTTGGCAAAGCATGATGAGCAGCTCATGTCTCATCTACAAACAGCAAAAAAGAATGCCTTATACACCAGCAAAACCATTCAAAATGAGGTTATCCAACTCATAGGAAATCACATCACAGGTAAAATTTTGAAGGGTCTACAAGGGAGGGGTTTTTATTCCATCATAGCCGATGAGGTAACAGACAAATATGCTAACAAAGAAGTTTTAGTCTTGTGTCTCAGATTTCTAGATACTAGAGAAAACCCTGCCACCATTAAGGAGGAATTCCTTGACTTTTCAAATATAGGCAGAACTACAGGGGAAGCAATTGCTGATAAACTCATTGAAATCCTCCGCTCGCTTGCAATTCCAATTGAGAACATGCGAGGGCAAGCATACGATGGTGCAGCAGCAATGGCATCGGAAAAACGGGGGTGTCAGGGACGAATGAAGTCTCTAAACCAATTAGCTTTGTTTACACATTGTCGGAGTCATGTGTTGAATCTGAGCGTTGCTTCAGCCTGCAAATTACCTCTTGTAAGGAATATGATAGATGTCCTTAATTCAGTGTTTATTTTCTATGACAGTTCCCCCAAAAGACAAGGGTTTTTTGAGAATATTATAGAAAATGACGGGTCAGTAGATTTTTCCAAAAAGAAACTAGTAGGACTCTGTAAGACTAGGTGGGTTGAACGTCATATCTGCTTTGATGTGTTTTACACTATGTACAAGTTCGTCATCAAATGTCTTCAGCACATTATCAATCAAAACCTTGATGAAAGTACCAGTGAAGACTGGTCTTGGGATAGACAAACTAAAGTGACAGCACAGGGACTTTTGGCTTCGTTGACGTCCTTCTCTGTGTTGATAACATTTGTGTTTGTAAGGTACGTCCTAGACACAATAAAACCTTTAACTCTCAAACTTCAGAAGAGAGATATTGACATTTTAACTGCAAGTAAGCTAATCGAGGAACACGTTGATAGAATCAAAGAAATTCGTACAGCGGTAGATACGGAATTTGAGTCTTGCTTTGAAGACGCCAAACAAATTGCAGATGACCTTGATATAGTGATTAAAATTCCAAGGGTTTGCTCAAAGCAACAACACAGGGAAAATGTCTCCACAACGAATCCCAAAGATTATTATAGATCTGTCGTGGCCATTCCATTTCTGGACTTTCTTCTCAGTGAATTAAATTCAAGGTTTCAGAAAGAAGATCTGGTGGCATATTCAATATGCACTTTGTTGCCTATCAATATGACAAATCTCTCACAAGAGGAATTGTCCAAACTTGCCTCAGAACTTACATTTTGGGAGAGCGACCTACCTTGTCTTTCTGTAAAGGACTTGGAGAAGGAACTTGCAGATTGGAAAAGATATTGTGTTAACATGAGGAAAGAAACCTCAGAAAAGCTCTGTAATTTGATCTTTCTTTTCAACTTTGTCGATGGGGACGTTTTTCCGAACGTAAAAATTCTTCTGCACATTGGATGTGTGTTACCTATCACAACATGTGAGGCTGAAAGATCCTTTTCTGGATTAAGACGCATCAAAAGTTATATGCGCAGTACTATGCAAGAGGACAGATTAACTGGGCTAGCACTAATGCATCTTCATCATTCATTAGAGATTGACCAAAAGGAAATAGTACAATCATTTATCAGGCAAGGGAAACGAAGATTATTTCAGTCAAGTCTTTTTAGCTAAATGACGCTTACAACCAAAAAAAAAGTTCCGTACGTGATGGAGTGGTCATCTAGGGCGTTTCGTTCTTGAGTTGAAAAATAAAAGGGTGAACATTTTATATATTGGGTTTGGTTTTCTGAAAAGGTTCGACCCCCCCTGGAAAAAAATTCTGGATCCGCGCCTGTCCAGTACAATGCTTGATCCACCTCTAAATTTTAATCACATGAAAATCACGCAAGATAACTGTGACGTCATACTTAACTTTCTTTTGCTCTCGACAGTTCTCGTAAATTGTCGGATAAATTCGGGGAAGGAAATGACGTCATATGTCAGCAAAAGTTCAGATAGGTACAGGTTTTTTGACGTCAGCATATGTGTTGCTAACTTTAGTTTTTAAAGGATTTTTTATTGATAAATAAAAAATATGTATGCGATTTACTGGTAAGCATATTCCACAGAAACGCTTCCTGCTCCACCATGTTGCTATGCACTGCAAAGGATTATTGGGATATGTAGAACTTTTTCACGTGGCCTGATAAAAATTTCTTTGAACAATGTGCAGATCTCAACTCGAATTTCCTCCGTTCATACACGTTGTCTATGGAGCTCGCTACGCGAGCGGCGCTTCGCGGCGCCTCGCTGCGCTCGTTATTATATTGCTTTTGCCGATGTATGTCCGTATGATCGAGTTTCAACAAACTTTCAGCCAGTTTGCAATCGTATTATAGAAAACAGAAAGTAAACATTTACGTGTATTATATTAATTATTTTCTTATTTTGTATGTAGATGTATTTTAAGACCAGTTCTCTGTAAAAATCACACATATTCAAAATAGGGTGGCCACAGCATGTCTCAGAATTTTTTCAAACTTGTCATGTGGTATCATTAAGAGTTGAAACTAAAATGTATGTAAAAGATTTTAATATACTTGTTCATGGCCAAGGTTTTCTGTGCAAGTGATATAATACACGGTCTGAAAAACAGCGCGCTAACCGCCTAACATGTTAGAATACTAGTATTCGCAAAGCGGTTTATAATTATGGCAATTTAAGGTGACGAGGATATTTTTCAGGATGACATCAGAGTTAGGTAGATAATATTAAAATAATAAGTGTTGTTCTCTTATTTTAACCTTATAAGCTTGTTATATTACTACTTAAAGGTGTTTATTCTTTACAAGAAATGGAAGGAGGTAATTATTTTGCATCACAAAACAACATGTGAAACTGTACATGGTATTAAATGCATACACCTCGAATTACTTTTCAAAAAATACAATGCAAACTATTTATGTACAGATTTCTTTTCTTTTGTGTATTTAGTTTAAGTAACGATTATTTCCTGTGTATAGTGATTTGCAAACCCAAGGTAGAAAACGCCATGCCTAAGAGTTTTCACACCTGTTCAAGACAAAAGATAACCTCAAAATTGCAAACTACTTCGTCTAACCGTAGAACACCACCCCTTTTCTATCTTACAGAAGGGGTTTCTTGATTAATGAGTGTTGTCGATCCAGATATTCTCTTTTCATGATCGTTATGAGAGAGAGAGAGAGAGAGAGAGAGAGAGAGAGAGAGAGAGAGTTTCAGACTGAGTCCACGTGCTACCCCTGTCAATCAAATCAACCCGCGAGGTGCACCTCGTGTTCCTTCCAAGATAGTCCAAGCAGAGGGAAAAAGTTTCGATCTAATAGTTTTCATTTCAAGTAAAGAGAAAAGAAGTATGCATAACAATGAAGTATTCTACACTGTTTGTGATGTTTGATTTCAAGTAAAGAGAAAGGAAGCATGCCTAACAATGAGGTATTCTACACTGTTTGTGATGTTTGATTTAAAGATTGATATACTGTGTTTGTGAAGTTTAATTCGTATACTTCGTTTTTTTTAAACAGAAATATATATCTCTCTCTCTCTCTCTCTCTCTCTCTCTCTCTCTCTCTCTCTCTCTCTCTCGTTTAGCTTAATTGAAGGTTTTATAAGGGCTTTTTTATCCGTTGATTTTCTGCGGAGAGAAACATGTTTTTGTGCTTTTTTTGCGGGGAGGAACATCTTGAACACTTTAACAGTTTAGAAATGTAGTAAAATGAAACAATTGTTTATTGCATTTGTTACTGTTAGTAAAATCGTTTGGTGTATTATGAATTCCTTACGATCCCTCGTAACACGGACTGTCCACCTTTCTCATACTTGTGTATTCTGTGCGTTCAAGCGTAGAGTGACTTCCTCCTGTCTGTGCGATGGTTTCACACCTTCGTGTAAAAGAACTGGGACTAAAGTCGAATGCACTTTACTTTGACAGTCATAAAACGTTGAAGATAGGGATAGGGGGGGGGGGGGGGGGGGGGCGGTTGCGAAAAACGTTATTTGCAACTGATACAACATATGTGTAGTAGCTTCCTATTCAACACACATAAACTGTATCAAGTTTAAACTGACCGTCAAAGGTCCTGTTCCACATTCTGCGGTTGATCTCGTTTGCGTCATTATAATCTTGGCCAGCTTCAATTGTTTCTTTTAAAACTTGGCCATACACAGTGAATGCATCGTAGAATGCAGTGACATAGGGGCTGACCTTAAAGAGAAAAACTCATAAAAGTCAACTATTTTCAACTACCAATTATTACTTTATTTGTTTTATTCCATATGTTTCTACTAGCATATACTTACATCATACTGAAGAGCATCAAAGCTGAAATTATAAAGTTCCATGGATCTTTCTTTAACTATAGATTCAAACGTTTTGAATTGACTGCTCGATGGTTTGAACAAACTAACAACCATCATAGACTCATAAGCTTTCTTCACAATCTGAACATAAAAGAAATGTTACATTTTATATAAATTATATGAACAATTATTTTCCTATTCAAAATGATATAGAACCACAATTTTTGGTCCATTGTTGGAATGCAAACATCATTATTTCCCATGACAAATGTGTAAACACAATGAACAAGATATCATTTACTTCATCATATTGGTCTCCTCTCCTCCAGTGAATATTTCCATTCCCGCTACCACGAAATGACTCAAAATATATGAAAACATAATCTCCTTCCAGCATCCCAAGGGAATGTGCGACTATCATCAGTTCTCTGAGAGCAACACTATCACAAGATATCGCTAACACTGAGAGAACAAAGGGTGGAATTAAACACAGTAAATTGTGTCAATTGACATTGCTTCAGCAATCATTTTTTTTATTCTCTGTCAAACAGTATACAAGAGTTAAAGATTAAATATTTAATCAATCCATTAAGGTGCACTATTGCAAAGAATGCATGTGGGCTTTTCAAATATCAAACGTATTCGAAATAAAGATCGATCAATATAGGATCTCTCACGGTTTGCGATGGTATATGATTTTTATCCAACGAGTTGTGTGTTTTCTATCCCCGAGCCTTGGCGAGGGGATCGAAAACACCCAACGATTTGCATAAAAATCATATACCATCGCAAATCATGAGAGATTCTTTTTATCACATGTTTTACCACGGCTTTTGTTAAACCTCAATCTTATCCGTAAATATTGTAATTGTGAGCCGCATTTACTACAAGACTTCAACAACTTTACGCATGGGAAAAATTTACAAACAAGTATTTCATTTTCTAACATATTTTAATGAATTTATGAAATAAAAAAATGAAACAACATTAAATGCTTCACATTTATAACATGCATGATCACATATCAAGCACATGTTCGTCTATAGCATAAGCAAAACAATCGTTTATTTTACATTCGGAAATTTCGGTGTTATTTATAAATGAGTGGGAAAACGCTGGTTCGAGTTATAAATACTTAAAGTTGTTTGATTAGTTAAGAGAAACACACCCTCAGAGAGCAGTGTATAGTCATGATTTGCCTTAGTCTGGCAGTTGGCGTGGAAACTTCTCTAAGGTTCGAGTCAACTCATTTCCACAGGTAGACAGGTGGGCCCCAGTCTCCGTTTCCCGTCTCGTTCATTGCCTCCCTAAGTGTTTCGTTTATTGTCCAGTAAATTTTCACAGTGCAACATGTTTAAGATTCTATTGCGCTATATTTAAAATAAGAAACATGCTAGGCGTTTAATCCGTGCTTAGTGGGCTAACCTTTAGCTCAGTCGGTAGAGCGTTGGTTTGTAAACTGAAGGGTCCAGAGTTCGAGCCTAGTTGTGAGAATACCTCCTCTTCTATTACATTGGTGCGCAACAAAACAACCCACATGGAGTAGTTATGAGAGTCTCGTGTGAGATTTCTAAGGGATAGAAATCTCAAAAGAAAGGGAAGAGTGTAATAGTGTGTATTAGATATAAAAAGGTTCAGTACTGCCACGCTCCTACCAGCACTAGCTAGTGGGTTAACCCTTTAGCTTAGTCGGTAGAACGTTGGTTTTTAAACTGAAGGGTCCAGAGTTCGAGCCTAGTTGTGGTCCTTCCCTTCCTCCTCTTCTATTACAATACCATTATATAAATAACTGATATGCCCCCTAAATGTATGAAGTTTTGATCATGACATTGGTTTAATTTTATAAGCAAGTATTCAATGTATTTGTACACATAAATTGATTTCAGTGAAATGTACAGAAAACAGTACCATTAGTTTGTGTTTCATAGATTTAGCTAATAAAATAGATAAAAACAGGCACACTAAATAATATCAACTTAATTTTAAGCATGCAATTGAAACCTGGAATAAACATTTTTTTAAGAAGATGAGACTTTGGTCTAATAAATACAACCAAAATTGGCTTTGGTATATCTTCTAGGTTCCACATACAATTATTCAAGTTATCATTTTTCCACAAAATTCCACTTAAAGTTACTTCCCTTTGTTTACTCTTCTGTACTGAAGTACAAAAAAGACGTCACAACAACATGGCAAAGGCAGACGTTTGAAAAACATAGATCAAATGAGGTAGAGAAAGTTTTAATTTAAGTTTTAGTGAATTTAGAGTAAGTCTCTAAAGTATTTGTGAATATGAAATTTACAATGCTCTATCGGAATTTAACTTAATTACTGACCTGGACTGTATTTAAACATTTTGTAAACCTATGACTGTCTTGTACAATTTAAACAATTTTGATCAACTAAAACAGATATTAATTTTCCTCTACTTGAGTTTCGGTAATCTGACTTACGAATCCAGCACTCAACTAATGAAGCCAACGAGCTACCAACCTGCAACAAGTTACTGGAAGAAGTGTATTTAGGTAAAGAATATATAAATGTAATGCCATTTTTCTATAGTCTGTCCCAAGTTATTGTTCCCATCACTTTTTGATGATTTAATCAAATACACATGCCTGTGAAAGAAATATAGTTGAAATTGAAAAAAGGGAAAATATCCAAGATATCTTCATTGACACATTATCATTTTTCACTCATAAAAGTGCACAGGAACGAAAAAAAAATCTTACGGAGATTTATAATTGGAAATATTTACATCTTTTCACCATTCGGAACCCATCGGAATACCTAGGACAATTTTTCAACATTATCATTCTGGCTAATTCATGGCTGATGCAATGCAAAATTCCCGTAGACTTTCTATTTTGGTTTGTATTGAAGCCTGAAGCGGAAGAGGGGGCGTTTCAAAACAGATAATCTGGACATTTCTTATATTAGTGTATGAACGTAGTTTGAGCACAAAGGTATTTCTAATTATCGAAATATCAAGCGAAAAGTGGTGGAAGCAAAAACTCGGGAGAGAGTATAACAAAGGTAATTTGGGAATGTTTAAAATGTTTCATTTTATTACAAATTTGCTGCAAACATAATTAAATACAATTGTAGGATTCTGTACATGCTGCAGAAATAACTGGCTTTGGCCCTTATCCTCACAACAGTCTGTTAAATGGATGACATAGAGCAGAAAATGTGAGCTGATAATTTTAAACAAAATTAATGAAAAAGTGATGTCACATGTAGATATTCAAATCAGCTGATAGTATATTATCATATTATCTATCATGCAGTGTTCAACAATAACACTTGTCCAGCTGATTTTGTACTTGGACAAGTCAATCTTCATAAACACTTGTCTGATTGGCAAATCATTTTTCTCAAACAATTATGATATGACGATGGACCTCATAAAATATCATGAAACATGAAACATTTTTTTTTCACTGTAATGGAACAGAAAGAAGATCATATCAAACTTTAAGTATATAAATAAAAGAAATCTGAAATTTCAGAGAAGGTTGAAATCCAAGCTATATAATAGCTAAATTACTGGAATAAGTGTACTAAATCTACTTGTCAGTTTCATATCACTAATACACACCAGTAGATTCAGTAGAATATTCCTCTCTGTAGAGATATTATATACAATAGTAAGATAGTTTTTAAACCTGTATTAACTTATTTTTTAATATTCAAAAGATTTTTTTTTTATAAATACCCAGTAGTGATATACACTGTATTTGGTTACAACAACAATAAAGATAATTTTTTATAAAATATTTTGTGACAGTAAATAATGTGCAGACCAGCCATACTCTCATAAATTTCTATCATTTCTTAATTGAGTTTCATAATTGTCCTTCCTTTTCAAAATACAAGTTATAATAGCATTCAGACAAGTAAGCAACTTGCCAAAAGAACAGGTTAATATTTCAGTTAATGTTGAGCCCTTTTATGCCATATCTATATCAGTTACAGCTGTTAATTAGTGCATACAGATATATACTAAGATTCCAAGAAAATAACATTAATCTATTTCACTCTAGATCTTAAATAAATGTCATTCCCCCCTTTTTACTTTTGAAATTTTGAACATGTAAACATAAACACATCAGGGTTTTGTTTCTTATTTGAAAAAAAACCCAGTCACATTTGAATATGTCTGTTTTTTGGTATTCTATTCATTAGTTTCTAAGTAAATGTTGATTTTTATTACTGGAATTGCATTGACAGATATATTATTTTCCCCCTTTTGATGATATTAGGAGTTATCTGCCCTTTGTCATACATTAAAATCAACAAAAACCTTAAAATGGTAAAAAATCTTAAATATTGTTATCTGTTGAAGAGTAAACATCTTTCATTAATGGGATTATATTTAAAAATAGAATTCAATGGTCTAATTATTTATTAAAACTCATTTGATAGGTTTTGTCTTGCTTGGAGTTATTTGCCCTTTGCAAAAAATATATAGAAACAATTCTTATAAAGCCTAATCAACTCATACTGATACATCAAATTTAAAATATTTTGAAATATTTTATCAGTTTCTCATTTACTTTACATCTTTGAGCCACCAGCTTTAAAATAAACAAGGAAATTGAGATTTTTTTTCCTCTCGTATATCATGAACATCTCTATTTGTACTATGTATATTATGACATTGTGTGAAATATCTTGAAAATTAAAAAAATAAACCTGTGCTGTGACTTTAAGTTAACATTATTTTCCACCTTTAAAACTGTGTATTTGGGCCCTAAATAAATGAAATTGGTTATCATGGCAACCAAGGTAATAGACATTATTTTGATGGTGGGTAATGCCATACCTTATGAGTATCAATCACCTGAGAAAGTTTCATGAAAAACTGAGATGGTGTGTGCCATGACCCTAGAGTAATATTTTGGTCTTTACAGGGAATTGATGTTAAAGTATGAATTTTCATTATTTTGACCAAAATAAATTTTTTTCAAATTGTTGTAACATTATTTCCATCGCAAACTAGTTTCAATATAAATTCTATTGCATTACATTTTATTCTCTACGTTTATGTACAAAAGATCATATTTAAACAATAAAATGCTTTCTTTGGTGATTCATGCGGGATATGAAGGTGGCGACATTGCAGAAAAATTACATAACCCACGCAGGCTGCAATGATCGCTACCTTCATAACCCGCATATATCATTAAAGAAAATAGTTTATTGTTTATGTAATATACTTCTTTCTTTTAATAAATTAATAAATTGGTCGTAAAGAGTAAGTAAAATTAACTAAATTATTGAACATTGATTTTAATTCATGATCAGTGAACATGAATTATGTGTTTAAACTTTAAAATATTTTTTTTTAAAAGTATCCGCAATTTCAATAATATTTTTACATATCACTCCACCTACCTCTAGATGTTCTATTAGCAGTTGTTAAGACATCTATGTAGTCTCTTTGTGAATCCGATACAAACTTCAGAAGCGTACAGGTTAACCCGGCTTTCACAAATTCCTTGTGCAGGTTTTCTCCTATCAGTCTGTTAAAATTTCTCGCTAGGAGTACGCGTTTTCCCATTGCATCATAGATGACTGTTATATCTGTCCAATTAAATTCTCTAAATACACTTCTGTAAAACCGACCCAAGTGTTCATAATTGAAAGCAAGTCTTGTTAATGTCCTGAAATCAATTTTGTTTCCTAGTTCATCATCAGTGCCGACAGGCGTGAGGATTGGGTAATTCCAGTACCCCGCCATTCTTCCTACCACATCAACTGCTGCGCTACAAGCTTATAAAAGTTATACAACTAGACATGAACAGTTCATGTTCAAATCATGCGATTTTACATTGGCAAAAGTTGATTGGTTCATATTTTCTTGAACAGCAATGTTATTTTAGATAGTGTTGAACCCTAATACATATGAACATGTAATAATTATGTTTTTCAAAATAAAATTCATCATCATTCTTTACTTTTTAAAATCAAAAACGGGTATATAAAACATACCTGGTCCAATAAATGCAGATACTTTATGCTTATAGTACATTTCTGCCGCTATTGCTCCTACCATATCAGCCACACAGAATCCTGTAGTGACGTTAAGAATGAAAGTGACATCTGCTTCGTCTCCGATGATCTCTCGTAGTTTCTCTACTCCCATTTCAATTGCTGGTCCCGTACGATGGTACGCAAATGGTAATTCACCTTCATTGGCTACTATACCTCCAATTGTGATATTTTTACGTTTGGCCAAGATCGCCGTCGCAACCAAAAGAACAGAACCAAAACTCGTCAGCAACATATCGAGGCAAGTGTGTCGTACGGTCGTTGGCGATGCTTTTAAAGTAAGGCGTTTTTTTTTTCTAGATTCATTATTCGAGATTAATGAAGCTCTGTGCCATTGTTTTTTCTTTGCTATCCTGGACAGATGAGAGCACATCAAAGGAGTTCATTCCATAACTACGTTTTTAATATCACTTCGAATAAGGACGTAATAGCAATCTATATTCATAATAATAATCAACTTGTATCTCTCGTAAAAACTCTGTACTTTTTTTCGATATTTAATAAGTTCGGGATATTGTTTGATCTGATTCTTCTTATTAAAATTAAACTGGCAACAGGACCTTAAGTACTTTTAATCATCTTGGTTTTTTGGTACAGCAAAAAAACAATATACTTGTCTGGGATGTTCTAAATATTTCTTACAGCGACTCTCACATTCATTATCAGACATTACTAGTATAATGCATGCTCACAACATTTAAAATGTGTCGGTAATTCAGATGGAAAAAATTTCGTATAAGAAGATGACTCAATGAGAAGGATATCCGTTCCTGATGCATGGGGAATTCCCATAATATTGAACAGCTGCGTAGCCGATTTTAGTATTACGCAATCAGAATGACACTTTACAATGAACTGGCATTTTCTCAAATTGCACAAATGCCATTGATAATGAGTTGCATTTTTTTTTCTATTGATTTCCATTTAAATACAAATCTATCTCTCTCTCTCTCTCTCTCTCTCTCTCTCTCTCTCTCTCTCTCTCTCTCTCTCTCTCTCTCTCTGTGTTTTTAAATACACAACTACTCTTAATCGTTGGTGCTCACTACACATGAATTTTATTAGCTCTTCTTGCGTTTTCAAAGATGGCATATGTATATTCTAAAATAGTCGAACATTTGATGAATATATTTATTTTTTGAGTATGTGTAACTCAACTTCCTTTTTCCTTTTTCGGAATACAAATATTTTAGAAATTAGTGCGCAAAGATACAGTAAAAAAATAAGATAAACAATTTAAAACCATCAAAAATAACAATAAATATTCCTAATTTCCAACAATATTTTCGATAAAACTCATCCTAAAAAGGCTTTTCACCGATCCCTAAATATGATGGACTTTTCAGAGCAACAACTCGGTTCTGATAATCGTTTTCATAGAGCTTACATGATTTTTAAAAAGTATTTAATCGACATTTCAATAACATTAACCAACAATCCTCAAATGCTACAGTATTGTAAAAACCGATCGAGAAAATTGCCAATGGGTATCAACAAATTATCTTCCACAAATAGGGTTGTCATACTTCGAGCATATCGAACATAACATTGCAATTCCTGCCGAGTGCACAACATTTGTATCTTAGCGATATAGATCATGATACTTTATCCAATATTGTAATTATTGGTAAAGGAGATTATGAACACAAGTTCTAGTATAGAAACAGCGCGTGGTCATTTTTATCGGATTCTCCAAGTAAACATTCAGTGTTTTTTAAGTCCATACTGTCTCCACACATTCTCTTTTTTGTATGTTTTTGCGCATGTGTAACGTCATATGTATCGGGATTTGAAATTTGAAAGCCTTGGATTCAATTTGTCGTGTTTTGTGTCTCGCTGGATATCATCAATAAGTGAAGTGACTGAACTTTTATCTTCTATCTTCTATACGCGCTTCCATAATTATTGCATCTAATGGTGATTCAAATACCTGAATGCTATATAGAAGGCTGATACCAATAAGCCTAACAATAAACATGAAGAACTAATAAGGCGATAGTTTCAGACGAAATGGGAATGATGTGTATTCTTAAATTCTTGCAAAAAATGTTAGTAGACCTGGGAATAATGTTCTCAAAAAATCTCTCTCTCTCTCTCTCTCTCTCTCTCTCTCTCTCTCTCTCTCATATACAAGAAACTTCCTAAGTCAACTGTTTCTAAAATGCTTCATGATTTGGAGCAGAGAAAATGTCATAAGATATTTGAATGTCATTGTAAACGGGACTCTGACATAGAAAGAGACCATTTAAAACATTTTACTTGCTTGCAATCACCGCAATAATAACCATAATGTATTTCTGAATACCCTCGATATTTTTTCACTTTATATTCATGAATCTATAAAATTACTTCTAGGGTCATCTTTAGTTGTATCCGTGGTTAAAGCATTAGAGAAAAGTTCTGCAAAACTAATCAAGCTTTTAAGCATTTTAAGCTTCATTTTGGAGTCTAATCCCAAACCCGAGACTCCTATGACTGTTACCCCCGCCTTTCATTATTTGATGTTTGAAAAACATTTATTCATAAAAGGGGTTGATAGCGGCAAGAGTCGGAGGAATCTCGGATTATCAATATCCTAGTTCCTTGTAAACTTTTGGTAAAAAGGGACATACAGGCCTTTAATGGCATTCTTTATAATATTCAGCTACATTTATAATGCACACAACATGCATACAAATTATTTGTATAAGCATACAAAGCACATGAATTTAAAGTAAATTTCTTAAAATAGAAGACATACTAGTACATGTACATGTATTCAATTTAATATCGCCAGGTGACAATTTACCTAGTTTTCAAGATGAAGTCAAAAATTATTAACCGATGAAAAACGGCAATGGGTTACCCAAGTGCCTCAAGTGACCTAAACACAATTATTATACATGTACAACCATATTTGTCAACCCTTTCACCCCTAAAAATAAAAAACCTTAACCCCTGCCCAATGGTCAGTGAATTTTACAATTTAAGAACAATACGTACACTTTGTACATAATAACAACGCATTTAGTTTATATCCCACAATTGCAAAAGTAAAGAAAAAAATATATTATAAAATTCAATACATGTTCACTATGTGGCGATATTGGCCCTACCCAAGAGTCCTGAAACCCATACCCAGGTCTAGGGGTTATGAATTTCACAATTTAGGTAGAGGGCTTCATTAGTATCATAATCATGCATCAAATTCAGTTTATCTCCCCCTGCTGTGGATGTAAAGAAAATTTCTAAGAACAAATACATTTTCACAATATGGCCTTTACGCCTGATCAAGGAGCATTGATCTTTACGATTTTGGTGGAGGGCTCTGGGCTTGATGAACATCTGATTTATGCACTCAGTTATCTCCCCCTGCTGTGGAGAGACAGAAGAAGATATTTTAAGACTTAATATATTTTCACTATATGGCCATATTGGCCCCGCCCTAGGGCATGGACCCTTGATAGGAGCCATGAATTTCTCAATTAAAGTAGAGCGCTTCATAAACATTATAACCATGCATTAATTTTATCTAAAATACATTTGGGAGTAGAGAAGAATTCTATGATTTAATACATTTTCACTATATGACCATAATAGCCCAACCATTGGAAATGAACCCCTGACCCATGAACCATAAATTTCAAAATTTAGGTAGAAGGCTTCATGGACATTATAACCATGCATTCAGTTTTTTCTCAAAAGTATATGGGAGTGAAGAAAATATTTTCCAAGATTTAATACATTTTCACTTTATTCTATATTGGTCCCACCCTAGGGCATGCACCCCTGACCCAGGGACCATGAATTGCACAATTTTTCTTCATTGACATCATTACCATGCATGTAGTTTTCTTCAAATTTATATGGGAGTGGAGAACCAGAATTTCCAAGATTAAATACATTTTCAATATATATGTCCATATTGGTCCGGTGTAAAGAAGAATAATGACCCCCGTAGAATAATGACTGACCGGGGGTCATTTTTCAACGTAGAATAATGACCCCCTGCTGTAGAATAATTGGACTTTTTTAAAGAAAAAGACACATGAGTCATTTTTCTTCAAGTTAAACATGAAGAGAAATGACCCCCGTAGAAAAATGACCCCCGCTGTAAACAAGAATAAATATGGGTTACCCTATATCCAAATATATGACTTTGAAATAATTTGAATTTTCACTCCGCTCAGCTGATTTTGAAGTTAAAACCACCGAACCTGTTAAGAAATCGCTGTATATAGTTTTTCATATCCGTAGCAAACACACATTGACACAAATTGATTGTTATTAGTGAGGTCTCTTCTATGGTCGACATATGGCGGGAAAATGACGCCGCAATAGCGTAGAAATATGTTGAACTGTACTTGTTACTTTATTATTAATAACATTGTACATGTATATAGATTTATTATTTTAAAACGATATTTGATTTACAAAATTTATGCACAGCTTGCAGAACTATATTTTATCGCGACTTTACAATTGCATCCGCAACAAATAGCCAATGTCTACACGAGTGCGATCAGAAATTTGTACAGATGTTGCATAACCATTCCGTAATTAAAACAAGAGGTCTGGGCCCCATCGCTCACCTGAATCAGCTTTATGGATACAAATTATCTGAACACTGTGGTATAATATGTTCTGTATTAAAAAAGTTCAAATTTTTCCCCTGGATATTCTAATGTTTATCATTAAGCCCCTTTGGTAAGAGGATGATTTTATAGTTATATCATATATTGAGCATTGCAGTTCTCAAGTGTTCTTCTCAACTGTTTATATATAAGATATAAACCTATAAATCAAACTTTGAACCCCTTGTGAAGCCACGGAATTGTCTAAGGGCTAAAGTCTAAACAATTTTAAAGAATTAACGATTTCTCAAATGCTTGCATATAAGTCAAACCATATACATGTATTAAAACATTTGAATTCCCACCCTCAATAGGATACCACCCTACTCCTGATGATTTTGACGAACTTGAATCTACTCTATCTAAGGTTGCTTTTTCTTAAGTTACAGCTTTTTTTATGCAAATGGTTTTTTAGAAGAATATTTTGAAAGATTTTATTTTATATATTCCTATGTAAAAATTGGACCCCCCTTGTGGCTCCACCCTACCCTGGGGATCATGACTTTAACAAACTACAATCTACCCTACCTGAGGATGCTTCCACACAAGTTTCGGCTTTTCTGATCATATGGTTTCTGAGATGAAGATTTTTAAATACTTTATTCTTTGTATTCCTATGTAAAAATTCGACCCCCATTGTGGCCCACCCTGTCCCTAGGGATAATGATTTGAACAGCTACGATCTATCCTACCTGACGATGCTTCCACACAAGTTTCAGCTTTTCTGGTCAAATGGGCCCTAACCCCAGGGATCACGATTTGAACAAATTTGAATCTACCCTACCTGAGGATGCTTCCACACAAGTTTCAGCTTTTTCTGGTCAAATGCTTTTTTATAAAAGGATTTTGAAAAATACCAACAAATTTTCAATAATTTTTAATTGCCTCCCCTTTAAAGAGGGCGTGGCCCTTCATTTTTAACAAACTTGAATCCCCTTCATCCAATGATGCTTTGTGGCAATTATGGTTGAAATTTGTCCAGTGGTTCTGGAGAAGAAGTCGAAAATGTAAAAAGTTTACAGAGAGAGAGACGGACGGACGGACGGACGGACGGACAGACAGACAGACAAAAAGACGACGACAGCCAAAAAAGTGATCAGAAAAGAAAAAGAAAAAAAAAGAAAAACACATTCATGCACAATGAATAATCAACATTCTCTCTCAGAGGATATTGTGTCATAATTAACGAACAATGTTATGAAAGTTATATAATTGTTGTAATAATATAAGCAATATTTATTGGTTAAAAAATTGTCAATCGAAGAATGATATATATATATATATATATATATATATATATATATATATATATATATATATATATATATATATATATATATGAAAAAGATTAAGGAGAAATGTAGCGTAGGAATATGAATACTTCTCATTTACATTCCAAGAGACAAGTGATTTAAAAAAAAATTCATTTGATGTTAATTATAATTTCTTCTACGTATTACATATACATACTCATCGATATTCTAATCATTTGTTGTAATGTTGTATTTGCTGATCATGAATAGAACTATATTTTTAAGATCAATTGTGTGAAGAGTACCCGACTATAGTAATATATCTTAAATAGATAATAAACACTGAAAGGTAGTTTAGAGCTTAAGATTTGATAGATTGATCATTCGAGTGATAATTCCTAAAAATGGAGTAAACGTTTCATAAATTTGGTTCAATCATTAATTCTTTGTGCTGCACTTGCATACTCAGTAATTCGTAGTAGGGGAATATTATAAACGTCAATGCAAATATAATTCATGAACATTATGGAATATTCTCTTTCATCGCCAATAAACAGAAGTTTGTTATTTAGTTACTTGTATCTCGACAAAGTTTTAATATGTTTTCACTCGTGATAATGAGATACATGTACATGTAACTCGTTAAGATGAGAACTAAACTCCGGTACAATATGTTAGCATCTTGTTATAACGGAAGGATTTTTTATTTCTTAAATATATACCCTTCTTTCACTTTTAGTTTATTGAATATGAATTATAATTTTTGTTAATTTCTGTAAAAATTACAATATTGTAAATACTTTTTCACAAATAACAAGTAATGATACTGAAAAATTTATAAGGGGTCATTATTCTACATAGGTCACTTTTCTTCACGTAGAGTATGCTCATTTTTATGAAAATGACGCTTATTCTTCAGGCAAAAGGGTCATTTTTCTACGTAGAATAATGACCCCCCCCCCCCCCCCCGGTCTATTCTTCTTCTTTACACCGGCCCTAGGCCCTGAACCCTTGACCCAGGGAAAGTGAATTTCAAAATTTTGGTAAAGGGCTTCAAGGAAATTATAACAATGCATTTATTTTTTTTCAACATGTGCATGTGGGAGAAGAGAAGAAGATTTATGAAAATTTGGCATTTTTTATTAATTTGGGCCTGCCCATGAGACTCTGGAATGGTATGGTCCTAAACTTCACAATTAATATTCCTCTTATCCTAGAGATGCTTCTAACCTAAAAAGGTAACAATTTGCCTTGTACTTTTCAAGAAGTTAAAATTGTAATTTTTTTTCCCTCTTCACATCCACAGCAGGATAAACTGAATGCATGGTTATGATGTCCACGAGGACTTCTTCCTAAATTCATGACCCCTTGGTCAAGGCCTTTGGGTAGGGCTAATATGGCCACATAGTGAAAAGTTTTAACCGGGTTTTCAAAAGGAAAAATCCGGTTATTGATATAGTGAAAATGGCGGGCGTGCGGCTGCCAAAAGGGTACCCTTATTGTACGGATAACTCCTCCTGAAGTTTTCAAGATAGGAAGTTGTTCTTTTGCAGATCAATTGTACATATATTAGAGGGGTGCATATTGTTAGGATTGTAATTTCTGATGATTAATGAAAAAATACCAGTTGTTGAACTTAGTCAATTTTTGGCAAAATATTGCATATATGGTACCCCTATTGTAGGAGGGGTTACCTGTACAATAGGGGTACCCTATATGCAATATTTTGCCAAAAATCCTAGTTTTCAAGATAGGAAGTTGTTCTTTTGCAGATCAATTGTACATATATCAGAGGTGTGCATATTCTAGGATTTTGATTTTTGATTATTTATGAAAAAATACCAGATGTTGAACTTACTTATAATTGGCATAAATATTGCATATAGAGTACCCCTTTTCTCTGGATAGGTAGTGTTCATTAATTCAGGGTTGACAAATGGATTATGGGTACTGTTCACACAAAAGAAAACCCGGTTTGCTGTCACATTGACAGCTTTTCTCTTGTTTCTGTACTTTTAGTTGAGGGAGATAAACTAATTGCATTATTATGTCTATAATGTCCTATTCTTAAATTTTGAAGTTCATTGCCCATGGGACAAAAGTTCAATTTCTTTTTTCCTTTATCTTTTTCTATAAAATTTAGTCGCATAGTGAACATGTATTTTTTTAGGGCAATTGCAGGTTGTCATCCGTTAACATTTTTAACTTCAACTTGAAAACTACAAAGTAAATTCTTACCTGGTCATATTGCATGAATTAAATACTCGTATGTGTTCCATTTTAGGAAATCTACTTTATTTTCCCATCCATTGTATGCTTGTACAAATAATCCGTCTGCATGCTGTGTGCAATATAAATGAAACTGTGAACATGTTTGAAAAGGGGGCGCATCCAAAAATATGCGTAGTATTCCTCGTAACTTCAATTTCACTTTTGAATTCCTTATTTTCACTTCCATTTATTACATGCTCCCAAAAAGGAGAGCATCTCCATAATTTTTCATTTTTTTTTCATATATATTTAGAAAAAATTTCTGCTGCGAAACAAAGTGGGAAGGGGCAGCCCTCCCCCCAATTATTGCTAGGGATTTTTTTTTTTAGGTCAATACGATTATTTAGCTACCCGAGAAGTACAAAATTCACCGAGCCAAAGGCGAGATGAGTACTGTACTTCGAGGGTAGCTAAAACATCGAATTAAACGGAAAAAAAGCAATAATTGTTTTATTATATAATTCAGTGACGAATTGATACAGATATAACAAATTGAGTGCTATGAACTGGAGGGAAAATTTAGATTGAAGCCATAACCGAACAAATTTAGAAACGCGATATTTCACTGGACGATCTACATGTGAAAGAAAATCAAATGTTATATTGACCTCCTAGGTCACATGCATGTGAATATAACGTTTTATATTTTCTAGATTGTTGGATATCTGATTCAGCCAATCAGAGAGCTAAAAATTAATTAATCATATAATAATATAAAAGGTTGAACATTATAGGCATGCATGTCTCTTTTAACCAAAAGATTAAAATTGTTGGCCTCTGGAGCTAGGGTGTAGATAATCCGAGATTTCTCCGACTCTTGCCCCCCCCCCCCTTTTTTTTATATTAATAAATGTTTTTAAAACATCAAATAATAAAAGCGGGGGTAACAGTCAGAGGAGTCTCAGATTAGGGTTTAGACTCCAAAATGAAGCTTAAAATGCAATCATGAGACTCCCCATCTTCGCAAGCCAAGGGTTTACGATCCATTCTGCTCCTCTACAGCAGAGGAGCAGAGTGGATCGTGAACCCTTGGCTTGCGAAGATGGAGACTCCCTGACTGGTCCAATTACGGGCTTTGGTACTCAGGTGACCGTCAAGGCCTGTGGGCCTCTTGTTTATAAGAAGAATGCGGTATTGGAACCATAGAAATTACATAAACGTTGATTTAAAGAGTTAGATAATTTTTCAAAAGTATCGACATCATTAGAACCAGGGACGTATACACTAGTTACATATATACTATGTATTAGCATATTTACACGTCCCTGTTAAAACCAAAATGAATGTTAACGAACTTGGCTTCAGATAAGCAGTCTAACTCACACTTGAAAGACAAAATAAAAGAAACGATAAAGAAAATAAATACATTTTATTAAAGTTGACAAGAATATGTCCTGATAATTCAGAACGTGAACATTCTTTTCTGATATAACACATGATACATATAAAAGGATCACGGGCTGACCACTTCGGCGAATCCGACTCTGTTGTTTCCCATGTCGAACTCGGTGTAAAATCGACCAATGAAAACATCCCCAAGAATCCATAATGGACCAGCGGGCGGTGGGACATCTAGACCGATAAAACCGCTCAAACAAATAGTCTGCCCTTGCTGTGAGACCTGATCAATGAATGAGTGGTGTTAGAGAAAGAACTACATGCAGTAGGTGCAGATATTCTAAAGGCACTGTGCAAAGACATATTTCTGAAGCACACTATACACGCCAAACACAATTGTTATATTGAATATATACTAGTACTCGTATACAGGCATGCCACATACCACATTCGCTAACTTGACTTAGAGAAATAGTCATACATTCTAACGCAGCCACCAGTTTAGTTCGAGTTTTTGCGCCAATAGTTATATTTTATATATGATCTATATATACAGCTGACATCATCAATGTCAACTATGTAATTTGGGACGACAAATGATGTCTGATCAAAACATTTCAAATTAATTTCTATTCAAGGAATGATGCTAGCGCATTGTTTTGTAATACGATCAAAATTAATTGGGTTAAATATTTACATACTCGAAGCTACATGTAGCATACTAGCAATCAAAAATATCCTTTTAGCATACAAAATATGATATACGAGTATAGAAAGTGTAATCGTAGATAATGAATCAAAAAGATATGTATGTTAGTCTTCATAGAGATATTATGACATTAATGTATACTGATCTGACGATATCAATAATTCTTAATGGATTCGAAGCTGTTGACAAGTTTCCATCTTGTGGTACTGACTTCGAAATCTTCGGGTTTTCCTTCTTTTTTAAAATAACAAATTAATAGCCAGAGTTCACCATTATGTAGATTATTATTTCCGAAAAGTAATTTAACACATAAGCATAGCACTAGTTTTCAAAGCAACCTATGTTGGTTCCTTTTGTTATTATCCATGCAATAAGGTCTACAAATGTAATCAAAGCACATATCCACAAATAAAACCAAACACCTACAATGAACGTGCATTCGAGCATGTCATGGCTAACATATAAAAAGCTACTGTATCCCTTCAGACAGTAAACTAGCATAAGTAACAGCATCATGACTTCAATCTGCTTGTCAATTAATCATAATCATGTAGTCAATCATCTCACTAAGAATTTACTCTTAAGCTTGTAAAGATGACTGGTAACGATTGCTCTTTTAATTCCGTATGAACAAAAACCATCAAAACAATACCCCCCTTTCCAAAATAATTTTTAAAAAAAAAACTATTGTCTGAAGAGACACAAACAACTCTAGTGTTGGTATTAATTAAGAGTAAAAGAAATGATAGTGAAATCAAATGCTGGTTATTCAAAAGCAAAGAGTAAAAGAAAATGACAGCCCATTCCAAAATGCTAAATCTCCAGGCACTACTCTAGAAAACAGAAAAAGTGATGTTAGTATATGAGGGCAAACTGTTGAGACGAGTGATAATTACCCCTTTTTACCCCTAAATTATTTTAACTAAATTCATGTCCAAGTTATATGTCATATTCACCAGTTTAAAGGGGTACAAAATTAAACTGGTATTTCAGTGATTTGAAAAGACAAGTTTCGTAACAAAATGGAATGTTCCTTCATAATCCCAAGATCTAATTCCAAACATGAATTCAGGGATGAAAGTCAAAGATCAATACAGAGAGAAAACTCCACCCCGGATATAGAAACCCAGGTATTTAGCTACTGGTTCGGGCAAAGCCAACTCTGCCATTGCCCATATCGAACTCTGTGTAGAAGGCGCCAATGAATGGGTCGCCCATGATCCACAGAGGGCCGGCTGGGGGAGGAATATCCAGTCCTATGAAACCACTCAGGCAGATTGTTTGACCCATCTCAGATACCTGGAATTACCAGCAAGTCTCATCATAAAACCTTGTATATCTTAATCTACTATAGAATCATTCATATTAATTTCATGGGGGTCAATTTTTGTGGATTTCTTGGATACCTTACCTGTGAATTAACATCCAAAACAAAATATACACGCAGAACCACAAAATTAATCTTAACAAAACTTTTTAAAAAAATGACAATGCACAAAAATTGGCCCCCACAAAAAAATGAATCCACAGTTAAATGTTTTCAATAAAAACAAGTGTAACCATCAGTGGAAATGCCCCATATTTGACCTAAAATCAAATTAAACCTAAGTACCACCTCTTTAGCATTCAAAATATTGACAATGATAATTTTTTTTGGTACAAAACATAACCATACAATATTTGAAGTAAATCTTATAGCTGGTAGAAGTATAGCAATTCCTTATTCAAAATTTGTTTCAGGAATGCAGCTAAAAGGTAGATAAGTTAACTGCTGAAACAGAGGTGGTAGTAAGAAGTAACAAACATTGGGTTGGCAATAAAATAAAGCTTTGGAATCATATTACTATATTAGTGATAAACATCAGTCTTATCCAATTTGTCTTCAATCAGAAAAAAATCCTTTCAACTTCTTTTTGGATAATGCTTACTATTTTGCAAAAAAAAAAAAAAAACCTCTTTAATGTACCGGTTAAATCTATTTTTTTAAATACTGACTAAAATGTGATTGCATATACAGTACAGAATTTGTATCCATAACTTATAGTCTGTAAATGTTATCATAAAATGTCCTTGTCCTTCAACTAGGCAATATTACACATTATCTCTATGTCAGCTGCTTCATCTAGATCGAACCTTTCATTATGATATACAACACAATGACAGATAACTTATATCGGTGAAGATTACAACTGTCTAACTGAGTTCAAACAAAGTTAAGGTCACCATCATTTCCAACTGATAACTGATGATTAAAGAATGTCAATTGGTTTATAATCATTTATCAACCACAGAGTTTGTATTTGTAGCCATTGATTATCAAAGAAAAAAAGAGTATGAATAGTACGTATTACTAGTATATATTTCAAAAATGGAATTCTTTCTTAATGAACAGCTGCTTCATTTATTCAGAAGGATCAGTGAAACATGTCTTGATTTTTTACTCTTTTCTTTCAAACACTTACGGTCAGTATATAATCTTTGCCCTGGAGGGTGAAGTCTTTTCCATTCAGTGTAAAGCTCACTGGAGGCAGGCTTCCAATTTTAGAACAGTCCACAGTGTACTGTTAACAGAACAAACATCAAATTTACATGCCATTGTACCATGTAATACAAATTCAACAAATTATGGTATTCAAGACATCATAACTTCCACTGTACAATTTTATACTCAAACCAGTCTTTTAAGTTAACTACAGATAAAGTAATAAGAGTTCTTGTTGTTTACTCTTTAGTAAAGTAAGGCAACTCTTGTTTACAGCATCATTTAGATAATGGGATTTTTTCCTTGCATTACCTCTCCTGCAGCAAATGGTTTAGCTCCAATCATGGCATTGAGAGACTTGATTTCCGTGGATGGACCAGCCAGAAGAGAAGTTCCAGTGTCAGCGATGGCATTACAGCCTCCAGAGCAGTATTTGGATGCTTTTCCATTTACTTTGACTCTATATCATTGAGAAAAGAAAATTCTAAAGTGTGTCAAAAAGATAAAATTTTATGAATATGCTGCTGGAGATTTGTAAAATTGCAAAACCCTGCAGAAAAGACAAGGGCGGTTCTCATTTGAACACAGGTTTTGGAAAAATTCCTTAAATATCCCTGCCAGACATCTTTTAACCTATCATTAAGTAATGAAAGTTACAAATACCCACCCATCCATTTTGAACTGCCAGTATCCTTTATGGGTTACGTTGACGTAGGTGAAGTTTCCGGAATAGTACTTGGGGTCACTTCCTCCCAAAATCAACTCCCCTCCTGGTGTTCCGGTTGGATTTCTGGAAATTTTTACACCAATACATGACGGAATATAAAAATATATAAAATAAGTTTATCTGTAAACCTAAGGGATCTAAGTACATGTATTTTACTTCTTAGATATAAATTAACAAAACCTCGTTATCATGTTGTCTAATGGCTGTTGAATCATAGATTAACACTGTATAAAAATATTTCAAAATGCCAAAAATCTGTTCAAGTGAATAAAATACAATGTATAATAAACCAATTTTATTAACATGAATTTGTGGGTCAGTGTGAGGTCAAATATACCCGTAAACATTTCTTGCTGGCTATTTTAATGTGTATATCTTACCTGTCTAGGTAAAAAGAGAAGATGGGTGCTGGGACTAATTTCTGTGCTACCATGTTGTTGAAGACTGGTGTTACACCCTTTACAGATATTTCCGGGAAACCCATTCCAAGAATTCCATCAAATTTGGCGGCAACGAATGTGATTCCAGGCTGTTCTGTTGCCTCTGCAAATGTCTGACCTTTGACCTTGATATCTCCAACCTACAAATATTAAGCCAAGAGGATGCAGATATTGTAAAAATCACAACGCACAGTCGCCAGCACATGTATATGTACTTTTTGTATGTGTTTATCAACAATACCTTCAATCGACAATTATAATTAGCTAATTAACAGAATTGTTTTATAAAGCTTAAAGTCAACATTATTTGTCAAGATATATTTTGTATATTGCTAAAATAAAGTAATCTGTCATCTATATCACATTCTGTCTATTCTATGTACATCAATCAAAACTTACATGTAGTCACTGAATATTAATACAATTTAAAACATGTATTTAAAATAATTTACTAGTATTGCTTTACAGAAATGAAGATCATAAGTCCAAGTTACATGTGACTATAATCATTGACAGTGAGTGTGGGGGTAAAGTCATTCAAACGTCTTGATGGTTCAGATAAAAGCAGTCCTTAAGTTTTCATGTCATGACACAGTCTTTTATCTGTTTTATCAATTTTATCTCGACAACTATAGGACATTGTGTCCTTTAATCAATTAAGAAATTGTACTTCAAATTTACTTTAACACTCTTGGCTGATAATGCATGGAACAAAGTTTAAAGTTCAAAGAAAATGTGTAGCCTTCAGAAAGACTAATTCTGATTTCAACGGAATGACATTTATAAGTTAACCAAGCTTTATATTTACACTGATAAAAATTATCACATAAAAAAAATTGAATATTTAGCTAAAAGTAATTTAATTAAAGTATATTGATTAGCAATCTGACAAGAGAAAAGTTATCCATGTATATGCTCATGTTATTGGGTCACCAATTTTTATTTGATTTCTAAATTATTGATAAACTGAGCTAACATTTCACTACAAAATTAAGACTTAGTGTCTTTCAAAGTCTAAATAAAATTTTCTAATAGCAAAGCATCTGGGTCTCAAAATGCAGACATTTTTTTTTAATGCTTCTGTTCATGTCAAATTAAATCTGAAAGAGGCCATCCAGCAAGTCATTGCTGAGTCAAGCAGCTCTTCATGTGCAAAATAAAAGGATACATCTCCTTTAAGTACCATATGAATACAGTGTAGTTCCTTTATGGGATGTGTGCAAAAATTTGTTTCAGTCAACAATATTTGATACATGTATGTGAATAATGCATTTGCTATGCATTAAATATAATACTGGTTATATTTAAAATTTGCAAAAATTCTTGTAAAATATAATGTTGCAAAAATCACATGCTTACGTGATGATTTAACACTTGTAACAACTACTTATTTTTAGAAGTTCATTCAAATCATAATAAATTAGTTTATTTAATATCCTCATCTTTAATCTGATTCAGAAGTTATATCTTACCGTAACAGTATCTGTGCTGAGGAAACCTTTCAGACTTCCAGTTCCATAGCGGATCTCGAATTCGGTTCCATTGGCTTTGTAGGTTGATGACTTTGAGCTGTCATATTTATTGTGCAATACTAAAACAAAATTCAGATTTCAGTTTCTTTTCAATATACATATGGATATATAGCATCTTCTCTTACCTAATGTCAATTCATAATAAATTCTGAAACTGTCATAACATTGTTTTATTCTAAAAAACGAAATATTCTATGTTCATTTCTCATCAAATACAAATTTTAAACATCCAAATACCAAAATATACTTACAGCATGCAATATCTGACAGTTTGCATTTCTTTGATGGAACCCAAAGATTTGATGAACCGGTGTCAAAGATTACTTTGAAGTTCTGAGGAGGTGTTCCGATAGAAATTGGTCCATAGTATTGGGCCTATTAATGAAATCTATGCACTTAATAAATGAACATTAACATGTACAATGTATATACATGTAGTTAAATTTATCTTTGAAATGTATGGAAATCAAGTCATTCTCAGTAAGTTTTTAAAAAACTGGGAATAATTAATTATATAATCTTATGATGATAACCTAAGTCTTTTGCATCTACATCCTTTATTCCATTGATATTGATTATAATAAATATATATCAATGGAATAAAGGCCCTTACGTCCATGTAATTTGACAGAGGTTCGGGCTCTGGTCCGGTCTCGTAGCGATTGTACTTCCTCTTCAGATATTCAGCTGTAGTTCCTCTCTCCAGCAGAGTCTCTCTCACTGTTTTATCTATCTTGTGAAGCTTTATTCTGGAAAAATACACAGCATACAGTCAACTGGTGGGTGTTAAATTTGAAAATGAAATTTATTCTATTAGCTTGTATAACATGCAGAAGACTAACCAACTGATTTTGAATTAATTACCGGTACAATCATTTTCATTTTTCATAGAAAAATTTAAGTACTTTTATATTTGTAAAAAGTAACTAACTTTTTTAATTGTTGAAGAATTAGTGCATGTTTAAACAACTTTAACTTTGGGCAATAAAGGTGTTTTCAGGCTTTTCGGGAGAAAACAATCTAAATTTTTTAAATGATTTGTCTGTGCCTTACAATATTTTATTGTACATATCTGTTTTCATCATGTCAATTCCATGCAGAATCCAAAAGATGCAATTCATGATACAGATTTTACCAAGACTTTCTCCATTTTCAATATACATGTATAATTTAATTCAATTTCAATGCAATTTTGACCAATTAAGGGCCCTCAATGAGCAACAGGAAGATTGTACAATAAACACTCATAACGCACAATAAACACATATACACAAGAGAGAGAGAGTTGCATGATTGAAATGAGATGGACATAAACATTAGCATACATTAATACATGCATGTACAAGTACTACTGTGAATGAACATACTAGTAATCAATGGTAGTCTTTTATGGTCAATGACATAAAGATTATTATAATACTATCAGAGGTAATCGATCATAGCTCTGGTACAGTACTGTGACTTCTGAAAATTGGATGACCTATCTTTATTTGATAACAATTACCGTATATACTATGAATTTATAACTACGTAATTGATATTACCTTAGTACTTTATGTACTATGTATATTGCCAAAATGATAAGACAATGGAGACCAAGGCACACTTAAAGGTCAATGTAGTCAACTACTGAGTGTTTAAAATTGCTGTACTTCAAAAGACTTATACTGCCCATAAACATTACCCCAGTAAATTTTAAATTTAACTTTGCATGATAATGTGTATGGTACATTTAGCTGTGTGCTCTCATTTACAAGGAAATCAGAACATGATCCAAATTTGCAGAAAATTATGAGGGATCATAAATTCTTAGTACATGTATCATAAAAAACTAACATATTTAAAAAATCATGTGTGTTTCCAGGGATAAACATTGAATAAACTGCATTGCTTTGAGTCTTGATATTATAAAGTAATTACTGTACCTACAGTACAGCTTGTCCATAAGAGACATCAGTACAAAATGTTTAGTCTCGACAAATCTCGCTGAGATTACTAGAGTACTCCATTTACTTGGGTCAAGTGGTTAATGTACAGTAATTCATCAAGTAGACAGTGAATTTATATTTAGTAGAATAGTCTTAACCTTTTCTATCTGCACAAGTATGCTAGTGACAATAATTGTCAGATTCGTAATGATTTCAGGAAAGAAACAATTATAATTTACAGTCAACATTTAACGTTTTGTTTAATATAATGGTGATTTGTGATTGGATCGAGTTATCATATTTTAGATTGTAATTCCTATAATTTTAAGCCCCTTCCGGATCTATCGCTTTACAGCTTTTTTTTATCGCCTAGATGGACAACAATGAGCACTTAATCACTTTGTAGTTCAATGATCTTGGAATGTTGGATAAAGCTGCAAAATTATCAGTTTATCGGAATATCTGGGTTGACAAATTGAGAGAGATCCAACACTTGCCTAGCGCTCGTTTTCAGTGCGCATTATAATTTGCAAGGCAGTATGGAACTGACGCTCTCTACAGTCAATACGAAGGGGGGGGGGGGTCAAAAAGTTCCGTATACGCACAGAACGGACGTCGTCGTAACGTTACGCGACACAGACGTTTTATGCACAATGTGACAATGTAAGGTGCTTTGTTTGCAACGATTGCTATTCATCGTAAATGCAAGAAAGATACTTTGGGAAATATTCTTACCTTTGTAAGGCAGAGACATAAGCTGCAACAAAAAGTAGGATGGAGACCCTCAGAAACGACTTCATCTTGCTGAATACTGGCGAAACACTGCTACTGTTAAACAAAAACAGTCACACGGTGAAAAATCATATGACAAATCACGTGATTTTTACTTTTCATTTAGTTGCCGGTGTCTACTTATTTCGACTTAGTGTTAGTTTGGTCCAGAAGTCAAGAGACGTGAGATATGCTTAGATTACTATTACATGTATCGTTAGCTAGATAGAACCATTTATCAAGAGCTTAAATGGACTTTGGGTAGTTTTGTCAAACAGCAATGTGACGCAAGCCTGTCTATTTCGTTGCTGACCACTTATATAGCTATGGCTCTTTGAAATCAACAAGATTTGTCTGGCTTTTGAGCTAAGACTACGCAATCTGTGCATATTTCACGCGAAGTTGGCGTCATTATTTACTTGTTTTGATGCATGAAATAGATAATTACGTGCTACCGAAAATCCAAGGTCTTGTTAAAATGGTTCTAAAACTAGACCAGTACTCGAGGAAGACTTAATTAGCTAAAGTTATAGACATATTACGGGCAACTACAATCTTTTCATCTTGTTTTTAATGAGGACCCTCCCAGGCTAAATCAGTTTTACATACACGGGTGCGAAAATGTCCTTTCTTTTATAGGCCTCAATGTTGCTTATCACATTTTTGGAGACTGAGAAGAAGAAACTTTTTAAAAATCGATTAAGAAGTTCAGAAAAAATCTAAGCATGATAAAAAATGAGAGATTTTGTTTATATTAAGATTGTGTGGCATTTCAATGTTATAATACTTTCTGTCAACTTCCAAGAAAGGCAAGTTTACCTGGAAGGAATGAGTCTTCTGTGATCTTTTTGTCCTGACATATTTTGATTTTAATTATTTTTGTCTATGAAAATATGCATTATATATATGACTACAAGTAGTCATTTTGCATTTTTTTCTTGTTAAAATATAATGTATCAGAAAGGACATCTGACCTGTGTTGCTGAAAAATGGCTCCAAAATATCCACAGTCTGGATCGGAATATATTCAAACATCTAACAAGAAAACATCATCGGAAAAGAAATAGGCCTAATTCTGAAAGAATACAAAAGAAGGTGGTAGAAAAAGTAGCATGTAGAAAGGACGTCCTTTTTTGAAAATATGGATATTACGGAAAAGTTTCACCGCTGCATGTAATCTTTTTGTCCTGACATATTTTGATTTTAACAATTTTTTTTCAATGAAAATATGTATTAATTATTAATTATTACTACAAGTATAGGCATGCATATTGCATTTTTTTTGTTAAAAGTAGAATACGTCAGAAAGGACATCTGACCTGTGTTGCTGAAATTAATTTTCATTTTGAACATGCATTTAATGTAATGATTGGTATTACTCATTTTAGATGGCAGCGGAAGTTCAGCGCCTCGGCACATCTAAAACACACTTCGAGACATTATATTATGAATCGAATGCATAGTAAATACAAGTATGTGTATTATCCTATGACGCTGCGTTTTTTTTCCTCAATATGGGGTTGACTTCGGTGGTAGCCAAATGAAACCCGCGTATTCCGATATTTTGTACGAGTAGCAATTAAAGTACTAGTAACTGCCTGGTATCAACAAGGCTGAAATATTGAAATCTAAAAACACTCTTAAATTCAGGTTATACTGTAACTCGATTAACAAGCATTAAATCGTATTGTAATCAATCAACTCATGGGTCTGCATTGTTACCCAATCAATAATCAGACTGTACCAAACCACCCAGTGGCATTTATCGAATCTTTGGACAGTCCTTCATAATTCATGTCTGGAAAATTCAGCCTTAACTTCGATCGCTTGCCGCGATGAAAATCGGGATATTCGTTCGTACTGTTAACTCGGTCAACATCCAGGATGAACTGTGACCGTGATCAACACACAGATGTTTTATTCTGATCATCTAAACGTTTTGAAACTGACGCGTATTTTTAGTAAAATTAACCGAGTTTAAGTCCAACCAGGGTTTCAAAAATCATTTTGGATCTGACAGAAATTATTTAATGATAATATACAGACCGATGACATTTGAGCGGCTGCCCGATTCCGATTTTCCATGCACAAAAGAAATTCAGTTTTTACAAAAAATATTAATATAGAAGTAATTTAACAGTTAACACATCAGGTCATGGCACTTGGTATATATCCCAAAGAAATTTGCCTTACTAATTGATTCCCATTGTCTATAGTTTGAACTTTAAAATGCCCGGAAGTAATTTTAACAATTTAAAGGTGGCAGGGGAAGGAATCCAATTATTTCGAACTTACGCCTTTTCTACTAAGAGCATTCAAGTTAATAAGATAAGCCGACACTTGTACAATCATAACAAAATAATTATCTGCGACTTGTAAAAATAGTTTGGTAAAAATTAGCCTCAAATCAATGAAAAGGCATAAATCAATAGACAAAAATTGTATTCAAGAAAAATCTTTGACACAATATATATCGTGGGCAGTAAATCGCGAGAGAACTGTCTTTAATTTTGAAGATTTTAAATATCTACAAAATTTGAATTTTTCAAATAGGATATTTTTTTCTCAATAAGTGTTTATTTATCATCAACGAAAATGGCTCCAAAATATCCACAGTCTGGACAGGAATATATTCAAACATATACATGCATTTAAGAATCGTCATCGGAAAAGGAATATTCCTAATTCTGAAAGAATACTGACGAAGTGGTAGAAAAAGTCGCATATGTAAATTAATTAATACATTTAGAGATATAGCTTATAAACTACCGAAGATAAAGTACGACTCTTTTTTTACTTTATTGAAATTCTTTCCGATGATATAGACAAATAGAATGTCATTTCATACAAGAACATCCATATTTTATCATCCTAAATTGTTTGAAAACATTATACTTTGTAACAAATTTCACAAATGTTTTATAGACTTACATTTACGAATAATTTGTTTATTAAAGTTCGCTGACTTTGATTCGCAAGTTTGTTTTCGTTGGAATTTGGGTTTTCTGCATTAAATTCATTCCGCCAAATATAACGTAATATTTAACACTAAGATTTGATCCATGTTTCATTTTCATGGACATTGTAGTAAAATTGAAAGTTATATTCCAGATTACTTTTTTTGCATTGTTGATAAAAAAAAAATTACGTATATATAAATATTAGGGAAAATGCAGCATTTTAAATAACTTTTCTTATTCAAGATGCGTGTATTTAAAACATGAACATATTATTAATATGAGTTTTTCCGTTTCTGTACAACAGTGTTCACCAGTCACTTCACCATCGCAAATTGGATGATTATCAATTCTCTAGCATGCAGTTAAATATAATGATTTATACATAAATAAAATGGTTATAATATATTATCAAATATAAGTTCCACTGGTTTCATGTTCATATTAAAATTTCCACTACGATAGAAATGCAATCGGATCATTTCACATCCATATCGATTGTTCAAGAGAGGTTTTCTTTAATTGATTCTGTTAAATCAATTCACATCACTGTTTGAAGACAGTTCAACAATATACATTTATTGCATGATTGTGAGGAAAATATGAGGATTTATTCCCCCTTGAAAAATCATATTTACCGAGGGCAATCGTGCAATAAATTGTTTATAATACCGAACGACATGTGTTAATTCAGAATACATCGGGTTCTAATCGTTTTTCAATTCTAGTAAAACAATAACGCACTTAATGTTTACGGTTTCTTTCTATGTCAGTTTTCTGACATAAAAAGGATTTAATAGAATGAATTATTTAATATTTATAATAATATAATATATTTAATATACAGAGTATATGCTCATTCAGCAAAAGGAAGAAATATTCTTTCCTCCGTTGGATTTACAGAAACCATCCTATAATTACTGACGAGTTGTAAAGTAGACCTTTCCGCGCTAAAAAAAAAAAAAATACATGTATATTCATATGTCTTAGGCATTCAGATATCTGAGTCATTCAAATTACATGTTTTCGATGGCATTTTAAATGCGTTCTCAATCGCGTTATATAAGTCTCCCTAATCTGTATTCAGTCTGCGACCCAATCAGGTAGATAATATTACGCAATATTCGGACAGGTAAAGTACAAATATAAGTAACAAAGAATCTGATTAAGTCGAAGATCAGAGGTGCCGGGGCATTGTTACGCTCCAGTAACTACCTGGCTTTGTCACGGGTATAAAACTAGGTCAACTTCACCCACCTGTGATCTTCTATATATAAACAAGTGACGGGTTTTATAAGACATCCCAAGTCATCGTCTGACCAGTATACAAGCCCTGTTTCTGAGAGTGGTGAGGGACTTAAACAATGCCAGTCGAAAATCTAAAAGAACCAGGTAAATTGTTTTTTTTTCTTTACTAACAGTTCTCAAATACACGCCTTTTATATAAATTTTAGGCGTAAAATTAGGTTTTTATTGAAAACGTAGATTTTTCTGGAAAGAGTTTTCACTTTGATTTTATAGGACGATACATGTATGTCTCTAATTCAATTACAATCATGTAAAATGCAAAACGTGTACAGTATCAAAATACAAACGTATCTCGGCAAACTAACAACTGCCACAATTCACTACACTCTCGGGTATTGACACAATTACGTCATAAACAAATGTAGACTACAGTGATAAACATATGTCAAGAAAACAATATATAGAAATAATTAACATCCTGAAAATATATATCACTCCATTCAAGAAACAGTGACAAACGGGCATTAGCTATCCTAATGATTCGCAAAGTGTCCGCATGGTTATTACTGCAATTATTCATCCACCGAGTCTCACCTGTGGAATTGTTTACACACAAATTTACACGAAACAATAAATGTTATTACATACCGGTACATACTGAAACTCATACGCGAGGTCTGTCCATTAAGAAAAACATCAGTCAGAGTTGTTGGCTGGGTCAAGCCATCTTGACCTGTTGACAGTTTACATAGATACCATGTGTGGCAATAAAAGTACTGAACGTAATATTGTCGAATTCTGCCGGTTTAATCATGAAGTCAAGTCTATATCACTTTATAAATATTCAGGTTTAATAATTATACATACTTTATTCACGAGTACATGTATAACCATGACTTTTGGTTACATAATTGTAAATCGCGTTTGAAACGAGCATGCAAAGCAATTTATAAAATTATTCATTAGATCTATCATGGAGTGAAATTTTGACAAACTCTTGTTGAAGACATTTTCGTGAAATTTGACTTTCTTTTATCTATTTTCAAAAGAATTCATTAATGTAACTTTCCCTTTTACCAGACAATAATTCACTTCAGTTATAATTGCTTAATTATTTTATTAACTCTTACATCTCGTCTTTGATTTAATTGACTCACTCAAATTGAAGTTTTACTCTATGACATATGTCACTCGTGCTTAAGTGCTAATTTCTATTGTTTTCAATTCTTATTTATATTGGGATATACATGGTTGTGGGGGGAGAGGAATTAGGTTTCGGATTGTTCGGGTGTAGTTTTTGGATTCCCAGAAATCACCCATACCGACCTAAAGTTTAAATAAAGTGCTTTTTACCATATAGAGCATTTTAGTCTTATTGTCGCCGGATATATAGAAACACCTTATTTTCCCCGGTGATAGTTTGGTGGAGATATCCCAAGGGTATTTTACCCGGGACTGCTGCATATATTTTGTAGCAGTTAGATCCTGTGTATCAGCAACAAAGCGAGTTTACTTTCCCAAGATTATCTTATTCAACATACCAAAATGCAACCCAAGAGCGGAGGATTCCCCCACTCGATTCGACTATCAAATCAGCGTCGCTGCTTTTCGAGTTTTGGATATCCCCAGGACTTACACGAACATACTCTACGCCTGGATTCCATCCAGCATGTAACAAGTATGGGATCACGTCACCCTGCGAACACTTTTTCTCGTTTTGTGTGTCTCGTGTGTGGATTTCTTGGCCATCATGTTAAAATGTGTTTCTAAGCGACCGTTCTTTTGCATTCGAATCCTAAGAAATTTTCCTGCTGTGGCGTCCGACGACGAAGGTTCGTTTAAAATATGGTTCAGCCCAGAATGCCGTGTTGCAATTGTGGACCTTCCGCAATGTAGAACACATTTTGCATAAACCGGCCAAGACCTAAGCAAACGACGCTGAGATATAGACCACGCATTCTCTACAATTCATTCCGGTGATCTCCTTTAGACGAGGACGTCTAATTTTCCGAAGCGCGAGGGAATTATCATGGAGTGAAATTTTGACAAACTCTTGTTGAAGACATTTTCGTGAAATTTGACTTTCTTTTATCTATTTTCAAAAGAATTCATTAATGTACCTTTCCCTTTGTACCAGACAATAATTCACTTCAGTTATAATTGCTTAATTATTTTATTAACTCTTACATCTCGTCTTTGATTTAATTGACTCACTCAAATTGAAGTTTTACTCTATGACATATGTCACTCGTGCTTAAGTGCTAATTTCTATTGTTTTCAATTCTTATTTATATTGTGATATACATGATTGTGGGGGGAGAGGAATTAGGTTTCGGATTGTTCGGGTGTAGTTTTTGGATTCCCAGAAAACACCCATACCGACCTAAAGTTTAAATAAAGTGCTTTTTACCATCTAGAGCATTTTAGTCTTATTGTCGCCGGATATATAGAAACACCTTATTTTCCCCGGTGATAGTTCCATCGTATTAAAACAAATTTAAAACTAAAAAATCAGTGTAAGGGATATAGCTTTAAGTAATTGTTATATAGAGTCCATAGATCCTACCCCAACTATATAGTACATGCACATGGATGTACCCCAACCCCCAACGAGGGAAATTCTTGACTCAGCTCCAATGTTATCATTACAGATAAAGACGAGCCTGCCCCGCCTCCCCCGTATGAGGAGGTGTGTACCATGGCGGGGCACCAGTCGGTGCCCGTTCACCCCCCTCAGTCTTACGGTAAGGATCATTTAATCATTGCATGCATGCTTTGAAATATTTACATGTAACATATAGAGGAACACCTTGATTTCATGGCTAGATATACGTTATATAAAACTCATTTTGCATAATGAAGATCTGAACTCCTTTGCTTCACCAAACGATTTCATGGTTACCCCGCACTGTTATCCACCGCCATCTTCCCTGATGCACGGAGCTTACAACTCGCCCCAGCCCTTCATGTACGGGCACCAATCTCAAAACCATGAAGCTCAACTCCATGTGTACACGCCGCATGATCTACAAGTTCTAGCTCGGATGAGAGACCGCCCTGTGGTTCGTATTTTCTTGCATTCTCATCTTTGTGTAATTTTAAGATAGATATGAAAATGCTGATCAATTTTCAATGCTTTTCTTGTAGACTCTAATGGCAAGAGTTCCAATGGATTCACAAAGAAGAAAAATATACGTCAAGATTTTCACCCTGGTGACAATATTCATTGCTGTTGTTATCATTATCTGTGTCACTCAGTGGTTCCGTTAACAGATTAACCTCAGTCCTGGGGCAGCGCTATTCTAAGAGGAAAAGGGTGGGGTGGTATTGCACTAAATATTTACAATCGGTCATTTATATATATTTTTTTACATTGGGGTATTTAGCTACTGGAGATTATGTGATGGATTAAGGTAACTTTCCCAACTGTGATGTAATCACACAACAAAACTGGTTTTGAACCAAAAGGTCACCAACCCTATGTTGGATCTTTTCGCCATTACAACCATGCTATAGAATATACACAGCTTGAGTGTTTAATTCACGTGATCCTTCAATAATCTGCACCTCTACTCTCCTTTTATTTTGCCATGCAACCACTGTACATAATACAGAACTATTTTGTCATGGTTTCACCATGTTGGTGACTTTAAAGATTATTTTACCCATAAAAGTATTTATAAACATATTGTGATAAATCATATTCCTGCATGTTATACAATGCATCTCTCCACCAAATATTGTACACGTATCACATTTGGCCATGTATTCTAAAAAGTTATTTTGGCCGAAAGCAGCTTCCACTATATCTGGCATAAAACATTCAGAAATGCGCTATTAATATCAATGAACTATTTTAAAGTGTACAGGCCAAGTACAATACATTTACAGTATGCAATGTTTACAAAATTAATTTTCACTTGCACTAAATCCAGATTACATGTAATCGGATTCTTGTATGTATTTTTATATCCGTGTGTTTTTATACAATAAATTTTAATTTTCCAATTCGTCTTCATCTCCATGTGAATATAAGGTTTCATGTACCAACTTTTAAGCTGATATTCACTATCAGTTTTCGACATTATTGTACACGTGTTATTGTGAAAGAAAACAAGGTCTCACATGCTCAACATGGGTTTTATTCTTACAAAATCATCAGAAAAACCTACTTCAAAGTGAACAATGTCAATTTAATTTTCATTTCTAGGGAATGGATTCCTAAGTTCCATAGAAGCACTACAACCTTTTGCAGATTTATGTGTGTTTTAGAAACATTGTCCATATATCTATATAACTGCTTGGAGTACATGAAACAAAAGAATAAAAAAAATATGGAATACTTAAAGGAAAGTTCAATTAATCACACTCAATCCACTCAACAGATATACAGAAACATGCACAAAATAAAGGTACATAAAAATCAATCCATGAACCTGGGGGGAAAAACCTTGGATTAAGAACTGAAATAAACCAAGTTTCCTTAGTACCATCATTTTACTTTTTACACAGGTTGGAAGAATTTTCTGTTTTCGGGTAATTTTCCTATGAACAAGATCTAGCTTGCTTAGCATTTCACATGTTATTAAAGACCTTTCACTTTTTCCTAAAAAAAAAATACCACTTTTTAACTTGCAAAACGGGGCAAAAAACACTGCTCAGAATTGAGGATCATATAAAGTTATTCTTGTCATAAACAACATACAGTAATTCGGCTATTCTACCACACTAATAAATTCAAGAAATATTGAAACACGCCATGTGCATGCAATTCATGGCAAGTTTTGCTGCCTTGCTTTAGTTTTGATTAAAGGTGGTCATTCTTAGACTCTGTATTTCAAACACTACTGTATCACACACACTCTCCTTGAGTGGGGGGGGGGAGGAGGGAAGGGGTTCTTCATTCAGAGACCTTCCTGGTCTGTGAACATATCCATGCCAATTCTCGAAGGAAAACCAACAGAAGAGGCAGTGGACATCGGCAGAGAGTTTTTACATGTACGTCTGTTCACTAACTGTTGAATCAGTGAACATCGATCTGATAGGACTTAAAATCCACAGTCTGTCTCATCACTCCGCTCAGGATAAACTCCGCATTAAAGATTGCTGAAAGAAACCAAACGAGCAAATTTTACAGCATGTAATATACAATGTCAATATACATGCAGTGCCTGTTAATCAATACAGCTTTCATTCATTTTTACCAAGAAAGTAAAAAAAAAAAAAAAAAAAAAAAAAAAAATAAAGAACAATTTTGTATGTGGTAAAAAAAAATAAAGAGAAATACCAGGGAAGTTATTTTTCATCTAAAATAATTTCTGCATTTAAATTCATTTTAAAGAAAAAGTTTATGTGGTGTGAAACATGTACAACTATGACAGATGTGATGAATGGATAACTTATCAATGATTTCATCTATATGGGTGTGATACAAAGAACATACGACATACACAGACAATTTACTCACCAATGTCTTTTGCTATTAAATCCTTGTACAGCATCACATCATTTTCACAAGTGATCATCACAGTCTTCATATTGCCCTGTAAATGTTTCCATAACATCACTACTGTTAACGATCAATATTAATGTTAACATACAGTAGAATACTGTCATCAATAAACTCCACAAGGCAAAGAAAAAAAACTTGGAATTTAACATTTAGGTTGAAATATATTAACAATGCATGGGACTTTAAAATCAATTTCACATATATCTCCTGTATTTGGGATACCAATGCTAATGAGATAATGAAGTTTTAAGCCTTGTATGTGTAAGCCTCATTTCATCACCACAATGCAGTACAATAATTTTATTTTCAAAACCTTTAAAAATGAATAAATTGTCAAAACAATAAATTTAAGGCTTCTATTTTAATTGGTTTTCCTTGTGACCATAATGAGACCTTGAAAAGTGATACAGAAATGTACCCTCCTGTTGGGAGATACTCACATTTTCGTCTTTGTGCTCCGTAAATATCTGTGTGTTTGGTCGCTGTTTGAGAACCTGACCTCCGGCCGCCTCCACGATTTTCTCAAGGTCAGAGCTCGGTGGGGAGACACTTGGGGAGATGTAGAAGGACATGTCCTGTTCACAAACAATAGCAACAGTGAAAGGTAGATGATATACCCTTGGTTTCTAATCTTCAATACCCATTTATCATAAATTTTCATGTCAAAATTTTTTTCTCTTTTCATGTTAATAGATTTTGTAACAGTTACTTATTGAGCGATCAATTTTCCCCCATAGAAAAATGGTTTTGTTATCTTGAAAAATACATTGTGTATATGAATGGGGACAAATTGTACCTCGAAAAGCTTTTTGGTTTGAGCACGTTTGAGTGAATCCTCCAAAACACAGTTCATGGTTTTCTCTGTTGCCTCATCCCTTAGTTTGTATGGCATTTCATCTGCAGAACAAAGAAAAATTCATAATAATATCAAGAGCTAAGCTTTTATAGCATTTTTTTTTTCAAAATAATTGTGCAACAATTAAAACCAATGGTAAGTAAATTTTACAAAGGTTCCTCAACTTGCTTAATTGAGAAAAACATCTACACTGCACTTTAAGACTGTGTGTAAGGGTTTGTTTATTATATGACATGTTTTTTAACAAGATCGGATATTTTAACATATCTATGTATGCTTTTTAACAAGATTGGATATTTTAACATGTTTATGTAAAAGAAGTATTACCTGAAACTCAAAATTCTTAATTCTCAAAATCATGGTGCAATGATAAGTTTTTGCAAAAAACTAAAAGTTATTTACCAACAAAAGCTCCTTGTGCCAAACAAGCATCGATCCAGTCTCCAGTGACAACATATTTACACACATTGATGGCTACGAAGAATTTCATGGTTCTGGACAAGGACGGAGCTACAATGTGGGTACATAGCCGGGGGTTCTCTGTAGAAATCCCTCCCAGCTTATTCACAACCTATCACAAAACAGTACCAACATATATTCAAATGATGGTTTCTCACATGTGTCCACAAATTTTAAAACATAGTTTCAGCTTTTAAGTAAAAATTTCAAAATTAAATCATGTCTGTTTTCTTTCTATGTGAATACGATACGTTACCGTTTGGAACTTTCGGACTTGTCCTTTGGGAAATCCAGTGAAAATAATGACTGGTTGAGTGGCGTTTTGTATAACACTTGGATCTTCAATGCTCAGTCTGAATAATAAACATTAAAAGAAATTTGTGTCACAGTGCCAATATTCATCTCAAATATTTATCAGTTGATTAAGATCGTCAAATCCTAATTTTCCAGAGGAAAAAAAAAATATTGTTTTTTATAAACTCTTTAATAATGAAATTTTGAATTTTCTATTTTTGAAACATTGTATCTTAAAGAAGACAGAATAATTAATCTAATCGGTATGTATATCAACATACAATATACAAAATAATCATTTTCATTTCTGTTTGTGAGTGCTCTAAAGACAAAGGATATACTCTATTGGCTATAATGGCACACATTTTAAACACTAATCATTTTATGTCTTGGAGATGAGTAACAATTTCTAGTGACTCACTTCTGTTTCTTGAGATCTGGCTCACCCTCCAAGTCTTCCTTTTGTTTTTCATTCTCCTGATTTCTTTTCACCTTCTGATTTGGGATAAATTTCTAATTCAATCAATATAAATAATGCTGATTTATCTTAAAACAAAATTATATAAACTTTTTTATTCTCTAATTCTATTTAAAATATTAAATGCTGAAAACATTGAATTGTGTTGACCTTAAATAACACTACTGTATACAGGGTTAATTTTGCCCCATGTTATTTTCGCCCTTCTTCACTTGCAAACGATTTCGCCCCGTCTTGAATTTACCCAGACAAAGTTGTGATTAAAGAAGGATAATTTGAGACATTGGAATCCGCCCAGTCTTAAATTCGCCTGCTAACAACAAGATCGAAAGGGGCGAAATAAAACGGGGACAAATATTTCCCTGTATACAGTATATGACTCAACAATTACATGAGAGTTCAACAAATCAAGGAACACTAAAATGCTTCTCATGTTATCAAATGAACGTAGTAATATCTGTTATCAAACAAATGTAGTTACATGTGATTGATATCATTTCAGAAAACAATAATAAATCAAAATACCTTCCAAGTCTCTTTTTGTATTTTAAGAGGAACTTGCCACCCAACTACAAAAATAAAGTAAAAGTCTCATATAATTTAACCCAAAGACAGATCTAAAATTCATAATTTCTTAGTACATGTACTACAAATGAAGCATTTGAAGTTTCCACTTACCCATTAAATGGAACACTTTTGAGAGATCTAGATTAAATTGGTTTTCCTGGCCGAGGACTCTGTACTTCGGATTCAAAGGTAATTTTAGAGCTTCTAGATGTCCTAAAACTAAGTCACTAAGCCACTGAACATTCACCACAGGAATTTTCCACTCACTAGCTTTGTCATATTTAGTTCCATTAGGCCTGTAAAACATTAGAAATTTGAAAATGTTGACAAGAAATTTACACGAACAAAAATCATAAGAGAAATAGAAATTAGAGTCAGAAAGGGCAAAGAAGGTTAAATGAAAAGAGTTCTTATATATACCTGCCGCAAATAATTGCGGAGTTCCCATGGGTCATGTAGCCTGTGTACTTGGCTCCAATAGCATGGATCATCTGTTTCACTCGTAGACGTTCATCTCCATCAAAGTTTGTTACACACAAAAGCTGTAGAACAATTAAAAGAAGGAAAAGAGATTAATGCCCTCAATATCTCCTCTGTTCATAAGAACCATTTACCTGGTTGCAAAAATTTACCCGGTTGCAATGTTTTACCTGGTTGCTGCAAGGTTTATTTTCTCCATAGATGATAGGAAGATGTAAAGCTTGGTAGGGAGGCAGCATCTTCTTAACCAGCACATCATTCAACCAGAAGGCTGTAACAACTCTCCTCTGGTCTTTCAAAGCCTGTTATATGCAATTAAATTGTACATGAAACTTTAAAACTTTTATGTATACAAATTACATTATACATTTACTCGCACAATAATTAATGAATAAAAACACCAGGATCTCATGCTTTCAAGGTATGGAGTTTATAATAATGTGCAGTAACTATTATCCAAATAAGGACGGCATAATCTATTATTGCACATTTTTTTTTTATTTACTTTTTTTTTTACAAATTTTATGAATGTCAATATTGTACATACTATGTGGAAGACATCAGTGTGCTGGGTGGCACACAACAGGTGAGTTACCCGATTGGAATAGGCATTGTCCACCTGTCCCCCATGCTGTTCTATTACCTAACAAAATATCAACACGTTCAATTAAAATAAAATTTAAAAACATCACTTGGCAAGTTCGTAACACAGTATAAACTGAAGTGTATGTACATCTGTAACAGTTTGAAGAATTGTGTAATCAAAAGTGTGGTCAGAATTCTAATGTCAAGTGCATACTATATTCTAATAGTAAATTTGATATCAGAAAGTGCGAGGCGATACCTTTTTCCACTTATCAATCTCAGACTGGCCCACTATCTTCACATAGTCTGTGATGTAGAACACACAGCCCAACAAACACATCTCTGGTGGTACTAAAGTCAAAGACAAATTGACACATGTTCAATCGGTCATACTTATGAGATTTCAAAATTTATTGCAGCAAAGACAGTTTTCACTTTCCCTGCACATGTTATTGCCTTTATTTCAATTAAAACTATTTTTTGGCCAAAAATTTACCTCTAAGATTGACATTTTTCTTAACTTGATACAGAAAATAATAAAGTTATTCTCCTTTACAATATCACTTTTATTGATCCAGTAAAATCTTTTCCTGTGGTACTATTGTATGTTTCTACTGCCCCAATAATTACAACTGTTTAAGTTATTACAATAACAATGAAGTTGAACAAATATTAATTAGAAACTTTTTACAGAGAAAAATGATGTAACATTCCCCATGTTTTAACCTTATTTTTGCTACACTGTCAAAATGTGGGAAACATATTAATGCTATACAGAGTATAAAGAACAATGTTATATTTTGACAAAAAAGTGATTATGTCCAGTAATATCAATCAACATTAGGCTCAACCTATAAACATGATCACCCTAACTTAAATCAGGAGAGTTTTTAAAACACTGAGGAAAATTGGTCACTTGACTTTATCCCAGAACACAGGATCAACTTCCTATCTTGAAATAAGGGTACCTTTTAATTTTACAGTCTATGGAAAACTTACAATTATCTGAGGGGTCATGACCCCAGTACGTGGCAGGCATTGACATTGAGGGACGTATCTGCCCTGGCTGACTCATTGAGGGGGGAACATAGCGGGGTGGGGGAGGTCTGTGGGTGGGAGGGAGAGCAGGGTTGAATGGCATCCTTTGGTTTGTCTGAAAAATTAAAATAACCATAACAAAACATGCCTACTATCAATACCTCTAATTCAAGTTTTGCATAATAAGTAACTACTACTGGAATCGGAATTCAATCCCGTTTAAGAAAACAAGTGACTATAATTCTTAAATAGAAAATATCTTATAAGAAAGAATGAGTTGATATTGTTGTAAATTCAGTGTAAATTTTCGACTCTGGACACTGGGCATCTTGGTTAAGTACGTCAGATCACCTTGTTAGAATTTGGCATCATTCCGGGCATGTTTCCAGGAAGCTCTGTCCTGTTTGTGATGTTCCGAAGTGGCCTGGGCATTCCTGGCCTCTGCATCTCAGGGGGCAGGAAAGAAGGAAGCCCTAGTGGTGGCATGTTGGGCATCGGCGGCATATGTGGCATGGCCTGCATGGCTCCTGGAGACCTCGATGGGTGTGGCCCAGGGGGTCTAGCTGGAGACTTCTGTCTGGGGCGAGTTCCCTAAAATTTAAAAAAGATTCATTAGAACAATTTATTTTTGTTTACGCTTGATTAGGAAATTTCATCTTTACATGCTTCAATGCCATCACCAGTTAGTTTCTTTTCATCACTGCAAATATGGGACATTCTGATTAAAGATGTTACACAACTGGAAACCAAGTTGTTGTAAATGGAGAGTATTACTGACTGAAGAGGAGACACTCAGTATTAGTATAGTACCAACAGTACCAAGATATGGTTTGATAGTTTCTTCTTTTCCCCCTATTGCCTATTAAATAACCATGGTCAGTGGAATATTTGGAACTAAGTTATGGAGGAGTCAATTTTTTTCTTTTTTTTTAAATAGTATATTCCGTACAGATTTAACGCTATACAATGAAAAAATTATATAAAGACCAATGAGATTTAGTTCCTTATAATTACATGTACGATTACATGTACTTGTTTTTCCTTTTTGTAATAAAAGTATTCCTCCATCATGCATGATAAATGCCAGTAACTTCCCTCCTATAGCATACTTATATACACAGCTACATGTAAGTGATCCAACTGTCCGTGTAACTTATTCTACGTTAGTAGAGTAATTCCGTCCATTATGCTGGGTGTTTCAACAAGGAAGGTCACTCAGTTATACACTGGTCTTTGTGCTTTTGCCTCAGGAATTGAAAACTTGTTTAAGAACTTATTTAATCAAATGCTAAATGACAGGAAGAAATGATTATCTTGTATTGAATTCATAAAACACCATAAAGTTTAAATTCATATTTTGCATATTACCTTGATGTCAAACCTCTTTACAGAAGTTGGAAAACTAGAGAAATATGCATCTAATCTTTTCTGTTGGAAAAAACTTCACAATACTGAACATTTATTCATTTAAATTTCTCTAATTGCAACTCAAATATTATATCACTCAAATTCTTCAAATTCATTCATATAATTTTTTGTATCGTTTTTTTGCTAAAAGTAGTATTAAAACAAGTTCTTAGATCAAAACAAATACTGAGGCAGAAAGAGACAATGGACCATGAAAAACAGGCATGCTGCATGCAGACATTGCTACCCAGCAAACCTGTAGCCGACTGCTGACCATTTGGGCCAGTGCTTGTTTAGCATTAGCAGTCACTGGGGACGTAGAGGGGCGGGCCTTGTGACCTCCTTCTTCGGCGGCTAGTCTCTTCTCTAAAACAGCGGCAGCTAGCTGCTGAGCAATCACCTGATTGGCTGGCGACCGACTGACAGCCACTTCCTGTTTCTGGTGAATCCGTCCATGTTGCTGCAAAGCCTGGGCCTTCAGTTTCTGTTTGGCTTGCTGCTTGGCTTGTTCTTCCTGCTGCTCTACGTCCATTGGAGTTGGTTCGGGCGGGGTGGTGTTAATGGCTGGTGGAGGGGTTGAAGGAGGTGTGGCTAGGTCTGTTGGTGACTTCAGCAATTTTGGGTGGTACAGAGATTCATCTTGCCTTTCCTTCTTTTCCAGAGTATCCGTTACCCAGTCAGGACACACAATCTTGATGGTAGCTTCATGTTTTAGTGCTTCTTCATACTTGGCCTTTAAAATGAGGTTTAAATTACATTAAAGTTTATCTTTTCATTAAATACAATACAGAAGAGATGATCTCCCCTTTTCTATTCAAAATTAAAATGACACAGCTTTTAATGAAGAATACTGTTAAGGTAGAATGCTACAATAAAATTTTACTTTATGAATCATTAAAGTATCATTTTGGAAACAAGATTTTGTTGTTCAAAGAACGATATATGCTCTCCATTATTTTATACAATTTTTTTGGTATTTTTTTTACGAGAGGGTGAAAAATCTGTTTTGGTTGCAAGTAACACACTGTAGAGTTTGCAATTCGGTGTGAATAGATGTATGGTATTAATATCTATTGAATTATGTCCAGTAATGCCAATAAGACTTTTTTTTTTTTTTTTTAATAAAAAATATTTATCAAAATAAAAAACGTCTTTTGTTCATATTTTTCAAATCAATGGATTATTCCCTCATAACAGATATCATACGCACATACAATATACACATGTGTAAAGATACATGAGAAAATGTGTCTTACCCCATGGCTGTTTCCAGTTATAAGATGTGTGCATTGCTTGTTCAGATTCAGTTGACACTTTCCTCCATTGGTTGTTAACATTGCCCACAAAGCATTGGTATCTTCTGGTGTCAGCTGTTCAAATTTCAGAAAATGATATGCATAAAAACATTGAACTTTAATAGATTGAAATGGAAATACTAAGTTAAGAGAATACTGACCTCCGAGCAGCAAGCTACCACTCCACTAAAGATAACATCCTCTGGACTAAACAACTCTAAACTTCAGTGAGTCAAGGTTTTCAATGCAAAAAATCAAAATATGACCTATAAAATGTCCTTATTGGGTCTTACAACCCAAAGAGCAATTAAAGAAGGATTCAATGAATTGATCAGCGATACTATTATGACTGATTATTAAAATAATCTTCAACAAGTAGATAGTAATAATCTTATTTATTTATTTATTTATTTTTTTTTTTTTTGGGGGGGGGGGGGGGGGCACAAACTGTTCAGTGCATTGTTACTTGGACAGACTTTGTCTATAGTGATGTCTGATCTACTAACATGTCATAATGTAGACTGAGCGGGCAATCTTTATTGAATAACTTGATATTAGCCTAGGCTGATCCTACTAAACATGTTTCCAATAAATCTATAGATTCTGATATTGAAACTGTGATTGTGTTATTGGCTGCACCCTTGAAACAATCACAACATACATGTTAACCTCCAGTGGTGAAAAAGAGGTAGCATTGTCTGTGGCTTTTTTAGCGTATATTTTAAAGTGCATATTTATATATACTATATACGTAGATAGGGTTTCTCATTAGTAATTAAGGATATCAAAGGAAGTATAAAAGACTTTAAAAATTTAGCAATATCAACACATGCAAAAAAAAGTTTGCATGCATTTAGCATCAAATTGATTAATAAGCTATTTTAAATTTTTGTTTGGGAGGGAAAAAAATGTTGTGTGCAGAGACTTAACAATTGCCATTGTTAGTAAAAATAGGTTAAGTTGCCAAAATTTAACAAATAAGAGAAGTAAGAACTAGTAGTAAATCATATACTCTTTTTCAATATCAAAAACGATGTTTATAAGCTTATCATAAATCATGCAGTGTTGCAATAAAACGCTAGTTTACTACAAGATATATTCAGTCATCCTTAAAGCCAAGCTTCTTTTTCCTTGGCAAGGATAATATCGACATGTCTTGTTAATAATGTAATCACTGGAAGTGGCTTCTTTTATCGTTCAATGTAAAACACATGCTTGAAAACCATCTTTCACCCGACTTTAAAAAGCATTTGTTAATTGTATGCCCCCGATTCAAATCACACGCTAATTTCAAACCCGACGAGATTTTTTGGACAACAATGGCTTCCAAAATGGCTATCTATCTAAACAACTATCATAATTATTTAGAAGAAAAGCGGTAGTTTTTTAATAAAATCAGCAGGCGGGAGATAGAGTTAAAAAGTGTTAGACTTCCGCGTAAAGCGGCAGAGTTAACATGTATGGTCACAATGTAACACATACTATTCTGATAAACAAGAAGGATACTCGAGCTGTTTCTTGCATGCAACTGATAATCTGACCCAGTCACTCTGAAAGAAACAATGAAAACTTGTTAAAGATCCCACATAGGTAAAATGGTGAATGATCAATGCATTTCAAGTTTCAGAAAATTAAAGTGTTTTTTTTTTAAATATAAACATGATAAATCACATTAAAAAACGGAATTAACCACCAGTACTGATTACCATAAATAATTATTTCTTACAAAAAGTACTGATAATTTCTTTCACATATAGAGGTTAAGATAACGAAAACAAAATTTGAACGTAAACAACATTATACTCACTGTGACCACGGGCAGTTCAAACAATTCCCTGGCCTCGGAATATTCACTCTGGGTACAGTCATCCGCAATCACATGACTGACCATCTCACTGAGGTAAGAATCTTTTTTGGCACCGCCATCATTTAGCAGCGATATAACCTGTAGCAAAGAGTAAATTAATCCAGTTGTTGGCTGCCTTAAAAAAAACAATGCAAAGAAAGAGACAAATATTATAAGATTGCTTACCTTTTGATCGATGTCACCTACCATGTAGTAGGTGACATCTTTGAAGAGTGGATCATCTGACATGTTTAAGACTAAGCATATCTTTTCAACAGGTCTACAATTGCCAGGCTAACGCGGCATAAAAGCCTACATTAGGGACACTTCTTTCCCGCTAACAATGAAATCAGTATTCTTTTTCATCATTCATTATTACCAATAATTTTTATTCGGTAAAACATTTGAGTGACTCAGTTTTATTGTAATTTGAAAGGGGTTCCAAGTCAAACCGAACCCTAACAAAACCGTACCGGTCAGTCAGTTCCTTGTATCTAGATAACCCCCGTAATAGAATTTTAAAAATTAGAGTTGCCTACCTCGTTGGTCATTTAGACTAAAATGACTTTGAAAGAAACAAAAAACAAAAAAAAACCAAACAAACAAAAACAAAAAACAAAAAAAAAACCCAAAACAACCCACCCCCCAAAAAAACAAAAAAAAAACCACAAAAAAAAAAAAAAAAAAAAAAAAAAAAAAAAAAAAACCCAAAGAAACAAACTAACAAACAAAACAAAAAGTTTAAAATTAATATTGTAGTTTATGCAATTGTAAAAACGTGGGACCTATATACAAATCAAAGTACTGGAGTACTGACGGGAGTTGATTTTATCGATTATTATTATATGTTATTTTGCATGGCAAGTACGTAGTTTCTAATCTTTATTTGAATAATGCACATTTTTATAATATGAATTCTCGGACTTTTCCGACAAGAATTTCGATATGAATCATGTTGTGTGATATTTAAAGATAGAATTAATTCCATCAAACTATGTATCAGTAATCGAAATATTTCTGGAAAATTGTATGGATTCAAGCAATATTTAACTATAGTCTCGATTAATTAGACGCTCGGCTGTCGTCGTTAATCTCCGACAAGCAAGAGAGACTCTCTGCTTCTCGGAGATTTACTGAGACAGCCGAGCGCCGGGTTGAACGAGATTGAACTCTGGCGTAGGAATACATACGACTATAAAAGATATCTAAATTGTTCGTATTATTTAAAATCTTTTTTCAAGGTATTTATAAATAATTTTCCTTGAAAAGCAATGCTTCAGCATACATTACATCGACTTTATCAATTATTTTCAAGAACTAAGTCTTGTCAGCGGTGATGATTTGTGCTTATAGGTCCAAACACTGTTTCACTTCCGGTTTGCCAGAGTAACTGCATAGGAGAGTTGATTAAAATCAACTCCCAAAAACCAAATGAATAAAAAATAAATGAATTAATTTATCTCATTTCATCAACAATGTTCATCTGGACCTGATTGGCCACGTGATCAAATCATTTTAAACTTCCAAGTCTCATTCACGGGTAATTGTTAGATACATGTATATATAGATAGGATCTCTTATGATTTGTGATGGTATCCTCTTGTACATGTACGTCACCGCATGCGGAGAAAACCCCGCTTTGCAATTGCTTTTGTAGATTACAACGAATTTGTCCAATAGCTGGATTCGTACCCAAAATGACTAAAGAAACACCACTTACATTCCCAGCACTTCCGACCCAAATAAGAAGCTATGTTTGCTGTGATGCACTCGGAAGGATATGTATTGATTAATCTGTCCCAGTTTAAATTCCCGTTTCCATCATTTTTTTTTTACATTATATTTAAATATTTATAAATACCTGTTGTTAACTACGTTTATTCACAAAAATGAAAAAAAGTACAAGTAGTTTGTTTGTTTTGTAGCGCCCCTTCTATTGCGCCTCGTTGAAAGGCATGGGCACTGTAACTTGGGACAGACTATTGTCATGTTGTAAATTTGACACTATGATAAATTGATATATTTTAAAAAATATCTCTGTCTTCAAGTGTCTTGGGACTTTTAACAATATAAATAGCCATGCAGATATCTTGATTGTTCACTTATAACTGAAATGACGTCGCGAATTTAAATCACCACAATCTCACGTATTGTTCAGAACGACACACTTGGAACTGAGAGACGTGTCACTAAGGGTATTGAGGTTTCGTGATGCATATATCGAACATTTTGGCACAACAAAAAGACTTCCAGAAGAAATATTTTATCAATATCTATGGAACGCCTGGACTGTCTTATCATGGCAAAACTTAGTCCGAAATATCTGACGTTTTCCTGGCCTTTTTTTAACGATTTTGATACATTACATGCATGTAAAATATCAAAATCGTTAAAAAGGCAAACGTCAGATATTTCGGACTAGGCAAAACTAAATTCATTATGGGCGTATATCATTGTATTGCGTGCTTTTATCGTTATGTAGTGTGCCTGTATCATTATGTGGTGTGCTTTTATCATTATTTGGTGTACTCCTTCAATTATGTGATGTGCATTTACCAATATATGATGTGCATACATTATTATGACATGTGCAATTGGTATTATGTGATGTGCATTTGACATTATGTGATGCGCATTCATCATTATGTGATGTGCAGTACTGTTATCTTTATGGCATGTGCATTCATCATTATGGCATGTGCGTTTCTAATTATGTGATGTGATTCCGTCTCTACATAATGTGGAATGGTGTGCATGAAACTGTAAAATAAATAAATAAATAAAAATACATAAATAAATAAATAACTAAAACAAATCATAAACCTCGTATCACACCGCCGAAACACTAAAATATAGTGTCGATGCAAGTGATCTGAGGTGTGTGGCTGATGAGAGTCGCCTTCTTTAAAGAAATTAAGTCTGTGTCATTGATCGTTTTTGTATCGTTAGATTATTTACGTTTGCGCCCGTAAAGTTTGCAAACAAATTACGAAGATAAATCATCCGTTTTGAATTTTGCCGCTGGATCTACGTCCGCCATCTTTAAACTTTAAAAGTTTGTCTTGTGACTTTGATCATCATCATAACGAAGTTTGCACACCACATAATGATGTTTGTACATAACAGAAAGGTGTTTGCACATGCCATAATGAATAAAATGTACGTCGCGTAAAGACTAAAGCATAATCACATAATGATGTTAAAAAACACATTATGTAAAGACGGAACCACATCACATAATTAGAAAAGCACATGCCATAATGATGAATGCACATCACATAATGATGAATGCGCATCACATAATGTCAAATGCACATCACATAATACCAATTACACATGTCATAATAATGTATGCACATCATATATTGGTAAATGCACACCACATAAATAAAGGAGTACACCAAATAACGATAAAAGCACACCACATAATGATACAAGCACACTACATAAAGATAAAAACACACCACATAATGAAACAAGCACATTACATAACGATAAAAGCACACCACGTAATGATACAAGCACACTACATAACGATAAAAGCACACCACACAATGATATAACCACATAACGAATTTAGTTTTGCCATGATAAGACAGTCCAGGCGTTCCATAAATATCTGTTTTTGACTTCATGAACGTTTTGTCACTTGCAAGTGATCTAGCGTGTAAAAACCAGTGCATTTCTGCTGAAACAGGTAGACGATGGAATCAATTATCGCACTATCTGTCCTTGTCTGATGATTATCTAGATTATAACTGAGATCGTAGATCTTCTAGTCCGTCTCACACATTCACAAATCAAGCCATGATCATCCACGGCCGTAAAATCGAGTTACCTCACGGTAAAAGCTGGACGGGGCAAACCTTTATTACGTCTTAAGTTAATGATCAAGGGTTTATTATTAAGTAATGCTTACAATATTGCATATATAAAAGCAGCTATGGCATCAAAATGTTCACTCGGTGCCCCATTAAGTGGAAGAGTCAAATAAACTAATGTAAATGATATCAACAGTCTAATCTACACAGTGCAGTCATCTTTGCAAACCACTGTCTTTTACTAATTAACAATTTTTAATTGTCAATGACCAATTAGTAATAGACTCATTGACAATTAAAAATTGTTCATTAGTAAAAGACCCCACGGCCAAGAATTTATATACGATTTCCTCCGAAAGGGCCGAGTAGGAGAGAGCTTTGCAGACTCCAGACCCTGGCTTGAGACGATGCACATGTCTGTCGTTTAATGAAATGATGTAATAATAGCTAATCCCCCCCCCCCCCCCCAAAAAAAAAAGAATGGTTCCAGTCAAACATATTTTAAAAAATATTAACATTAGGTGGTCAACTAAAATAATATCAACATTAGTTGGTCTAACTAGAAACACATCAACGTCAATTATGTGGTCTAACTAAAGACAATCAACATCAGGTGGTCTAACATTACTAAAAAATCAACAATAGGTTGTCTAACTAAAAACATCAACATTTGGAGGTCTAACAAAAAAGTATCAACATTAGGTGGTCTACCTAAAATTAAGTATAAACAATAGACAATAGACAATTCTTTCTAAAAACGTACCTTAAAATATCAACATTAAGTAGTCTAACTAAAATTAAACAAAATTAGGTGGTCGAAACTAAACTAAATAGAAATATAAACGTTAGTTGTTTTTTTTTAGAAATGAAATATATAGGTGGTCTTACTAAAACAGCTGGAGGTCTAACTAAGAAAAAAAAAATCATTATTTAGTGGTATAATTAAAAATATACCAACATGAAGTGGTCTAACTAATAAAAAAAAATTCAACATTTTGTGGTCGAACTGCCTTCCCTGACATGCCATGCTTACGAATCATCTAAACGAGACACTCTAGCGAAGATCACACACACTGAGGTTCACCAACGGTCACCGTTGCTGTTCGGGAAAATAACGGTTTGGCAACGGATAAACTATCTATACATGTAAGGAGGAACTACAACTTTTATTTATCTTGTCGATGTCGAAAAGGTTGGACTAGTTTTTGCAAATTTGCAGATCATTCAGGGTAGACCTACTTTCACCATGTCTTAACACGATCCCATCTTCGTTTTCCCAGGGTGAAATATGTTAGACAAATCAAACAGGGACAGTGTAACTTAGGCTTAACGATTTGTGTATTCAGTAAAATTTTGCGAAAGAAGAGTCTGGTCATTTCAGCACATGACATCGCAGACCTATCAATAATCTATAGTTATTTTCAGGGCGGGAAATGCGTCAAACCTTACTTAAATAAAAAACAAGATTTATATAAGGTATGACGTATTTTTCATACCTGATATAAAAACAAAAGCCTCAGAACATACTTTACATATTAATTATTGATGCACTTTTTCTTTCTAAAAATAACTCGAGACTATTAAAATGTCAGTGACGTACTGTTGTTTTACATCACTCTTGCATCTATCAAAGTCAAGTGGTGGGTTTTTTTTTTGCAGTTACAAGAGCTCAGTAATTTATGATTAAATTTCATTCAATGCAAACATATGTAGGATATACTAAACTCTGGCAATAGCAAGTGAATAAAACAGGTGTTTCACCAGCCATTACAGTATATCAAACAGAATCTAAAATTCAAATCATATAAGATTTAAAAAAAAAGGTTGTAACTTTTCCTAGCGTTAGATGAATTGAATGATTTTTTTTTTGTATGTTTGATTTTTTTCTTACCCCCCCCCCCCCTTGCAACTTTCGTAAACGACGCTTCATGTCTAGCCTAATTAACTTGCCCTCTTTGAATGGCGTCTTTAAATCGATACAATATTCAAGGGGGCAATCGTCTTTAAAAAAAATTATGTTTTAAAGTTTGCAACATACAATATAAATTTTCTTTAACTAAAGTAATAACAGTGTAATTGAACGAATTTTAAAGCAGAATTAGAGCAGTTGAATGGATAAAACTACAAGACGCCTATCGTGACGATCAGCATAATATTCTGTGACTGAGAATGCGGTGTCTTTCAACTGGAAACAATACATGTTTTTAGCATCTCGAAACAAGACACATTCAAATTGATCGTTACCTACTTATTTTTAAAAGCCAACACAAATAACTGGATATAAGCTACGGAAACTTATTAAGGTATAGCAAAACAAAATTAAAGGTAGTTTTTTTTTCATGTAAAGGAATAAGCGACTGATCACAAAAGAGTCTACAATTTTGTACCAATAACACAAAATAAGGAACAACAACAAAGAACCCCGAAATTATAAAATGCATCCCCCCCAAAAAAACCAAACTTTGCGTATAATATGCAATGAAAATAGGTTAAATTAATCTTGATTTCAAAATTGATTAACAAGCAAAGAACAGACTGCAGAATTGCATGAACAATTTTACAAAAACTATTTACCCGAACAAGCCCCCGTAGTATTTTGCTTTTTCTACAGGTAATTTAATCATGTCCAAATAAATGGATAGGTTGTTTATGTACGATCTATACAACCTAAGATCTAAGATTATCTATAATTATCTTTCTGCACAAACATGCATGTGAAATATTCGCCGTACCATGATCATTTTTGATTGACCAAAGAAAGATTGCAAGGAAGATCAGGAATAGGTAAGTCACAAAAACCCTCCGCTCTTTTATTCAATTTTGTTTTACGTGGAATCATCAATTGATGCATATACTCCAAGAAAAGGAATCGGGGATCTAGTTACAATCACCTCACATCACATCGTCCAGTTTTAATTCAAGGAGGACATCATGGCCAGCTCTAAGGAACCTCTCTTAACGAAACCGACAACCACGATCTTCATCTGTACAATGATAATTCGGGTAAGACTACCAAAAACCGAACTTTTATTCTCAATTCCTGATACATTTTGGGTTTACATAAATATTTTTATTTGAATTACTTTAGTATGAAACGTACATAGACCATCAACGAAAAAACTTATAGAATTCAATCCTAAAAACTATGGTCATTTATTTTAATATTCAAAGTGTTCCACTTTAGAATTCCGTTTACTAAATAAATATTTTTAATGCAAAATTAAAGTATCGATTCACTTTCCCCCCAAAAAAAAAATTAAAAAAAAACCCACAAAAAACCATAATCGTTCTATTTCACTACGAAAGGGGAAAAGTTTGGTGTGTAGGGGTGGGGAGTGTGTCTTGTTTTAATCAGACTAGATAAAGGCTTGTTGATTAGAGTGTTGCAAATGAACGTGGAACAGACCAACCCTGGGAATGTATAGCAAAATTAGCAATAACGATTGACAAAGAGCAAAGCAAACTGTTCCTTATATCAAAATACCACCTGATGATGAAATTTCTTCTCTCAAGGCACTGACAACTGGATATGTAATTGGCGGCTTTGTAATGAAGTTTGAACTTTTTTACCTGGAAAAAGATGTGGTGAAAATACTAGATTACATGCCCCTTGGGCTGTTGCCATTGGGATCCACATTGATGTTTCTGGTTTACTCACTGATGCCTTTCTTAATCCTTTACGCCATTGTTGGAGGAATTGGTCTCGTAATCATTGTTCGGAGATCAAAAGGGTTGCTTCTAGCGGTAAGATTTTGACTATGCAATTAAAAAGCTTCAGTTTTTCAAATAATGACCACAGCCCACTTCATTTCTTACTTATCTCTAGGGTTACAAACATCCTTTGTAAAAAGAAAAATAAATACGCGGCGTTTAAAAAATGTTTGAACCTGTGACGTGTATCGCATCATAAAAGGCTATAATCGTATATGAGTTCCAAGATTTCAAACCCTGTAGTGGTCGGAATTTCATATACCATTACTTTTTACACCAATGATTAGAAACTTTCACGTTTCATATTTCATCTTATAACATGTTGAGATTTATTTTGATCGAATATTTTATAAAATGTTATTATAATTTTACGATTTTTAATTCTCTTTTTAAAAACATAAAGCATGCTACCGGACACTCAGCTTTGATTATCATCGAAATAGTGTATCTCTCTTTACTATCGTGGATAACACACGAGGTAAGGTGATATGATGTTTTATTAAAGTATAACATGCAGTTCATGGAACTTGTTACATTTTTGTTATGTTTATTTGGGGTATCGCAGCATGTTAAAAGAGCAAGTGGCATGGACTTAATAACAGAATTTATTATCTCCTCTCGTCTGAAGGGTATCTTACCTAGAAATATAACCACAGTTGTTAAATAATTCTTTCCCCATTAGATGATAATAATGATTTTGTTATTTCGATAATGATCACTATAATTTATGAAATTTAATCAGAGTGCAGACAATTCAACTATGACGAAAGGCTTCGAAACAGCACACGCATCTGCTTATAATAACGAATGGAGAACCTTATTTGAAAAGGTAAAACACATTGAATAAATAGAGTTGTCAGCTTTCCTACTCCCTTTCAATTTCCGTTTTATTCATAAACGCTATGGTTGAAACAAGAGATATGAACTATTACTTTTAAAAATATTTCCATTACGATACAGATGAGAGAGAGAGAGAGAGAGAGAGAGAGAGAGAGAGAGAGAGAGCGTTCATGGTTGAATGAATACTGAACTAGCGTATTTTTATTTTTTTCATAGCTAAGTTGCTGTGGTGTTTCTGGAAAACTAACAGAGACCAGCACTGTGTATTGGAACCTAGAGAACGGCCCATATGGCTGCTTTTACACTACCGGATGTTTGGACAAGATCAAGCATTTTACCTCTACCTATGGCGGTTACTACATAGCTGTCATTTCTATCAACATCGTCACCAGTGTTTGTACAATTTTTATCTTTTTATTTTTTATTTTTTTTTTGCTAAAATATGTTTTTAAACCCTCTGATTCTACGAAAATTTTAGTGATTTACATTAATTTTGATTTTTTCTTCCGAATAGCATTACATTTGATAATCACAAAATCATGAGAAAAGTAAAAACCTTCAAAAATTATATTTTGGTTTTAATATTTTATACATGATTGTATCTGAATATTCTGTTTTTGTTACTCCGCAAAAAGCTTGAAGGAAAATTTTAAAACTTTTTGACTAATAGGTCGTGTGTCTCGCTATCACCGAGTACTTCTTTAGAGTTGCAGAACTCAAGCACAATGAAGAAGAAAGTCACAACGAACTATACAAATGTAACAATGGAATCCTTGGAGAGTTATACAAAAAATCTTCAAATATCTGGAAAAGGTAATACTTGACTATTAAAAAAATATTACGGATTGCACTATCAAATCAATAAATTAAAATAGAAATATGATGTTGCAATATACAGTACGAGTTAACTGATAGATGCTAAATATGGTATCATTTCCCAAAGTATTAAAAGTTTTACAGTTTTACATCCACAATGGTATGGTAAACATTCCACTCCGTTTCTGATGCGGTATAACTTTGTTGTTCCGAACAATGTAAATTGAATTTAGCCATCAATTTTTATCGAAGAGATCAATATTCGCATTATGCAAAAAAAAAAATAAATAATGTGAATAGAATTAATATAAGTTAGTGCCACTGTATTTTTAAAGCAACTTGAACGTTTAAATGCTAAGATTAAGCTTCAAGTCTAGGCTTTTCAAACAAAGCTTTTTGAGTTTTCAACTCAAAGCAACTTAAAAAAACAAATTTATGAACTTTAATCCTAGAATATCCTATTAACAAATATTATAATTATTTGATAATATCCAACTTAGGTAATGGAATTACCCTCGTAACACAAGATTATTATTTTTATTTTGCAATGTGCAACATTTTAATGATAGCCATAACATAAGGATGAGGATAAGAAATCTTAATTAGAATTTTCAAGAATAATTTTTGAAATTCTGCAATTAATGTTTGAAATTCGAAGAATTAAGCCTTTATTTGTGTTACCAATATTTAGGTTCAGAGAGTATGAGATTTGAATTAAAAAGATTATTGTGGGACATTGCAAGGTTTTTATTGGAAATTCCAAGACACAAGTCCATTATATAATAATTTCTTCTTTTACTAAATCAGTATTCTTTGTTTTAGAAATAAACTTGTGTGGTTCTCAACCTTTTTGAAGTCAGTGGATTTGGTAAGCAGATTTGATTGATTTTCATGAAGTAAATACATCCATGAAATAAAACTTCGTAGTAGGACCGAATAGTGCGTGTTTGATAATAATCTATGCACATAAAAATAGAGCTATCATCACAATTATCTTTTATATAGGTCTATGAAGTTTCACTGGCGGCATCTGTTTTAATTTTGTCCCATAGTTGGTTGAGGGACTACAATTTACAGGATGTGATGTATAATCTGTGGAAGGACGGCATATCGATGGGATATTTAGAACACGTTCTCACCCATACATTCCTCTGTATTTTAGGTGTTTCAGTGGGTCTGAAATTTCTAAATTTTGCAGCAGTAAACCGTAAAAGTGGAGTCTTGATGATAGCGGTATTTATGACAAGCTCAATCAAGTTGTTCGGTTTTTTTATATCATTTAAAGCAACAGATCAAACATTAAATTTATACTGGTAATGCGTATACTGTAAAATATGAATTTATTGATTGCACATTAATTTATCAGCATTATTTATGTTTGATTTATATTACTCTTTTGTATGACTGTATTCTATTCATTTTTCATTTGATTTTCAGTACATAATAGCTGAGTTTTTCTTGCTGTTGGTTGAAATCATCATTTATATATTTTTCACCTTTCTTATAAGAATGGTAAGATTGTACAAAATTATACCTGACACCGCATGTCACTTGATATCTTGCTGAGTATTGAAAGTATAATTTTTAGTATAAAAAGTATAATGATAGCTTCTTTAACTTTTGTTTTTATTTCTTCAGCTTTATTGCTGTATAACGGGAAAGGAAAGTTATTACTGCCATTTGTCTAATACTGACAGTGCAGATAAGGTATCATTTCAAACGTCTACATAAATACGATGTGTTGTCTATAAATACGAAATGAGTATAATTTGATTTGCTTGTAGGAACGTGCAACGTCAATTATCAAAAATAGTTTCTTACTATTTAAAAAAGAAGATTTCTACACAAGCTACAATCTAATCTGTGTCATTTTTAACATTTACTAGAAAATTCCATCAAATTTTATTTATGTATTCCTTAGTAAAAACTGGCGAGAGCCAACAAGACACGTAACAATACGAAAGTTTTGGACGAGGATTAAAATTCAAAGGGATATAGAATTAGCGCTCTTTGCCCTCCACAATTGTTCGAATTCTTCTAATTCTAATGAAATATATTTGATATTACATGTCTGGTGTTTATATGAGATATATCATAATTTCAGTCAAATTGAGCTGATTATATATATCAATATTGTGTTTCTATCAAACGTTTAGTTGTGCGACAACACCGACGGAGTTTGGCTTCGAGCAGCTCGAAACATTTGGTTGGCGTTCGGATTTTTTCTTCTCCATTTGGCAATAAAGGTACATACATATATTTAAGATACTTGTACACTGTCACACCGTTCTCGTACAAGTCATTGTTGACTCGATCGAAACAACTTTTACAAATTTATCATCTTTAAAGGTTGTCTTAAATTTATATAAAACAAATCATTGTTATGATTAAACCACCAATACATTTATATAACTTTATTGATCCTTAATACGACAAACAAACATTTTTCATGTCATAAAAAAGCGATATCAGAAACAGAAAAGCGTTTAACATAAATCAGGATTTCGCTGCTTCTATTGAACAAACTCACAGTTCACAAATATGTACCCACTATATGCTCACTAAAACGTTTCGAAAAAAAATCTATTACCTTTTTATTTAAAAAGAAACCAAAAAAGCTTATTTCATTGGGGTTGGGGGGGGGGGGTAAGAGATTGAAACTGCTTCTTTCTATTATTATTCTGTATACATTTAACATCTTATCAATTCACTAAATGGTTTAGTGTATCCAGGACAATGTTAAATATACTTTTGGAAGGCTGCCAATTAATTAATTTTCAGTAGAATGTTTTACTCTTGCAAATCCGATAGGGGGAGGATCGGATCTTTCTCCAATCCAATCCATATCGGCGCATGTACAGGAAGCGAAGTTTCAATACCTTATAGAAAGATTAACTTACATGTTTTGATATACTTCATTTTTTGCTTTATCAACCCTTACTTTACGTTATAAAAATGAATTGTACAACAAAATAAAAAAAAAAGTAATTTTAACAAATTCCAACATCAACCCCCCTTTTTCTAGGTGTCATCAAAATAGAGCTTTATCTTATACATTATCAGTCTTTTCATATAATACATGTTACTAACATCACCCTTGTGAACACGAATCATTTTACGTCAAGATTATGCATTTTTTCTTATTCAAACATATTGTACATTGTTATTAAGACAGTTTCTTTCCAACTGACAAAGAATAATATAAACAACCTTGCTTAAAACTTGACTGTTGAGACTTGAATTTGAATTGTTTTCGGTTTTTTGCCATAAAAATTCAAAACTATCATTCACAGATATCACATTTAGCTATGGCTGATAGATTATTCAAATCTATCTATACAGGGAATGAAAAACAGGCTGGAGGATTTCTACATTTTCTACTTCTAAATATAAAAAGGTAACTCACTAGAATATGAAAAAACAACCAGTAAAGTGTTTCATGAATTATGTTACCTATCAACAATATGAAGATAGTAATGAAATTTTTTTTTATAGTTTTTTTATTTTTTACAATGCTTTAAATGAATATTGTACATTTTTGTCAGGAAACCACTTATTGCCGCCGGTGTAGGAGTAGGAGTTTTCACAATGGTAACAACAAATAATGAATGAGTCCTAATAGTAAACAAAAGTATTAAAATTCATTTGTTTTTCAACATTCCAATAGAATAAATTGATATTCTTGATTATCATCTCCAGAAGTATTGACAAGCATTTTATTTTGGATGAAGGTATTCAGTACAATTTTCCTTTGTGGACTTCTTGTGGTAAGGTATGACCCGCACGCCTATACCAGGATATCAAGCACGTTACATGGGATATCATACAGCTTGGGAAACATCGGAGATATCAGGGATGCCTCATACATTTTAATGATAGTCACCCTAATTCTTACAACACTGCTGCAGATTGTCTTATTCGTTGGAGTTTATTTTGAAAAATCTTATCTTCTGACAAGTGTGAGTAAAATTAATCAATGATTAAAATATAAAACCGTAAATATCGTTTATATAGATAAATAAATAAATAAATAAATAAATAAATGGAAAGAAAAAGATAGATAGATAGATAGATAGATAGATAGATAGATAGATAGATAGATATCGTTAGATATCGTAAGATAAATTACTTTGATAAAAAGGATTGACGATTAATCAATGAGTTATCTTTTTTTTAGAGTTTTGGATTTCAGATATTCCTACTACTGCCACACATTATATCCCTGTTTATGATTGTGGTTCCTCTTAAACTGGTAAGTAAGTCATATACAGTTTAAAAGTGTAAACATATTCCAAAACTAAAACAATAATAAATAACAATAAAACTTGCTTTGTTAATCAACAGCCAAATAAATTGAAAAAGGAATGAGATTTAAATATTGACGATAATGATTACATGTATACAGTTTGTTTTATAGATTTACTAGTCACGGTTTCATTATATACTGTTTTAGTTTTACCTCATTTGGCTAAATTAAATGTTTGCCAACCGTTGTAACACCACTAAGCACGATTAGATACAAACTGCTAAAATATCCTGCCACATCAATTCCGACATTTGCATGATGGAACATCAATGTTTGCCTCATATAACTTGTTATATAACGATTAAATAATATCGGTTGTTTTGTAGATCTATTGTTGCATCGAGGGCGTCAAACATTGCAATTTTTCTTCAGATAAAGATGACTTAAACTTTGTGAGTAAAAAACATGTATATCCATTTATCGGATCTCTGTTAGAAAAGAACAGTGTGATTATATATATTCAACTTTCCCGTTCCTTTTCAAGCTCTGCAGTGGACAAACTGATCTTTGGATTAGTACTGCTAGGGAAATTTGGTTATTTTGGTCATTTACACTGGGATCCCTCTTACTACAGGTAAAGGAGGGTATCTGAATTATCTTCTTACTGTGAAACTTTCTTTTCATATGACGATATTTTTAAGCAAATCGATCACACGTATCAAAGTGGTTTACGACAACAAAACAAAGAATATTTATTTTTTGGCAACAAATATTTATGACAGAAAGTTGCTTGCATACTACGCGAATATTAATGACATGCAAAATTACTATATGTAGTTTATTTTATTTATCATAATGTATATACAAATAATTCAAGTAAATTAAATTTAGAAGTTCTGAGTTTTACAATAAAGCTACATGTCTAATAATTTCTTTTCAGATATTCTCTTTGGTTCTCTGCTGGAAATTGTACCGGAAACTGTTTTCAGAAACAATATGTTTACGACATTTAAAGCGAATATATATCGGGTATATTATCTAATCATTTTAATTGACAAAAATCAACTCGAAAAAAATGAATTTTATTACAGTTTACCTGATATGTAGTGACATTCAACTGTTATATCTTTTTTGGAAAGAGCACATGGTCGTACTCAATTTTAGACTATGTTTATCTTTGTTTAAAAATTAAAGGACAATATTCAAATTTTAAAATAAAAAATGGGGTTTTTATATTGTAAATAAAAGTTAAAGATAGATCTCATGGGTAATATGTTGACCATCAAACCACCTTACTTCTGATTAAACCCTATGAACCGAGAATGTACCGGGTTTTTTTTTTCAGGGTTATCAACAACCCAAAAATTGTCATCGTATCTCTGACACTATTTACACTGGTATGGACTTGTATATATTATTTTATAGCTTACAATTTTTCACGAATTAGCTAAATATATACTTGTTATTAAATTAAAATATAAACAAACAAAATATCATAACGTTAATATCGTATATTCAAATTTGTTATAAAATTGTTCAAATGGGTGATATTTGTGCAGTGAAATGCATAGATACTTAGCTATCAAAAACTTTAATTTAATGCCATATACTTCTTTTTTAACGCAGATATTTGAGATTGGATTCGGAATAGCAATATATGCATATTTCTTTGAGAAAATATATCCAAACTACCTTCAGCAGTATTTAGGGAAGTTCACATATCATACCCTCAACATGCAATACCTCATGAATGGATTGACGTATACCATGATGACCATTATTCCCATTTCTGTCATTCTCCGTCCACTATTTCTTTGGTTAATACTGTTGAATGGAAAACTCAAAGCTTCATTTGTTGTAAGTAATGAAATAAAGACCAGCTGTGCTATTGTGTCTAGTAATTATTGTTGAGAGTTTGCTATAGTTTTCCTATCAATTCTTAAATAGTGTTAACTTTATTAACAGACACTCAGAAAACATATTTTGATAACGTTTTTAACTTTTGAATATGGATATTTACAGCGTTTTATTAAATAAATGTCAAAGCGAGGGAACATACTACTTGAATAAATATTGAACTTGAACATAATTAATTTGCTGATAAGGCAGAAATTATACTCTATCTAAAAAAAATGTTATTTTAGTTTGTTATCAGTTACCTTGTCTATATATTTGGAGAATTGGCAATCCTCATACTGTCATCGTTTCTGTTGAACTTGGTAAGTTGTTAAATTTGTTAAAAACTTTGTATGTGTCGATGCTTTCAAACAGTTTATTACATTGGAAGAACGTTTTTATTAATTTCAAGGCTTGTTATTTTCAAAGGCATACACCTGTCACCAACAAGAATCATCATATTACACCGAAGATATTGTTACATGGAAACAGGTAGATGAATCTGTTAAAAAAAAAGAAATCCCATGAAGTTTTCTGAAATTATTATCGTTATTACCTATTTATTCATGTTTTTTTTTCGTTTAATAAATTGACTATATTTCTGTTGTTTAGTTTTGTAATAGTTGTAGAGGAGTGTTGCACAACATGGAAACAATCAAGATTACTTTTCTTACTTGTCACCTAGTCTTAAATGTAAGAGTTCGAAAACGCAAATTTTAAACTGAATATCTTCCTTTTCTATGAGAAGCTCCTTAATGTTTTCCAAATAATATGTACTTTTACTTTATGCTTATAGACAATATACATCATTATCGTAGATAGAGTTTATCCTATACTAAATATAGATGAAGAAAAGAAAGGCGTTCTGAAGATTGTTTGGATTACATTGTGAGTAATGCATAAAGCTCTTCCCTCTTTTCATCAACAATTTTGTTCTTTGAAAATGCATAAACATATTCTCACCATATGATTTTCAATGTAGGAAGGCAAAAATCTCTGAAGTGAAAGTTCAAAAATTATTCACAGCTGTACAATTGTTTGGTAGCGTGAGTATAAATCAGAGCTTTCACAATCAGTTGTTCAATCTCAGAAGCGTCTGTCTTTTAACCGTATACTTCTTTTTTTTTACAGGTTGTTGATGTGTCCTACTGCATTGCTATATACACCCTCTACTTCGTAAACTTTTATCCTTTCGATCAATTCGTGCAGCAGGATTTGAATGCTCTCGAAAAACATCGCTATGACATGCAAGATCTTCTAAATGCTATTACCTACACATTAATGTCAATGATACCGCTTACATTATTATCAAGGGCTGCTGTCATATATTTTGGATTACATACACGGCCATTATTTATTTATATAGTAAGTGGGTTTTTATGTTTAGTTTGTTTATAGTATTTAAGTCAGCTTACGTTAATTTTGAATATAAAAATGGCATATCAAATCCTTTTCTAAAGTTGTTAAATGACATTTTATCCTGATGTAGGTGTTATTAAGGTACCTAATGTTAATTTATTTCAGATGATTACCATCTTATTTGTTCTTCTGGGAGGATATATTGTTCTTATAACACAGTCTTCATATTTGTTGGATTTGGTAAATATACACTGTACTGTGAAGAAAGGAGTAATAATTAGACCGATATGATTTTTTGATATTTCGTCGTTGATATTATCAAATGTAATCAAACGAAATTTCAGAAACTGAGCATAATACTCCTATAAATAATGTCAATAACTATACATCAACTACTATTTGAATAGCTGACAAAGTTTTTCTCTCATTTCAGGCTTACAGTTGCTACGACAGATTTTTTTCACATTATAGTTCGACAAAATTTTCATCGGTAATGTATTTTATGATATTCCCTCAACAAATACTTCTAGCTGGACTCTTTGTTGTTGTTTAATTCATTTCGAGTTGCAACGGCTTGTTATATATGAAATTGGCAAAATGTTCTCACCACGTAATTAGATATCATAAGCAAACAACAGCATTACATGAAATGTGGAACTTAGAATTTGTTTTGTTTGGTTCCAAAACTAATGTATCAATTTATATAAGACTAAGTGAGACCTCACAAGCGCAACTCCGCCAACTAAGCGGCTACATTTGTGTTTTAAACAAAATAAGTACACTCATATAAACAGAAAACCATTACTTGTATGCATCCAGCTTTAAGAAAATCAATTGCAATGAAATTTTTTCTTTCAGTTCTGCGATACAAATGTGGGTTTTGTCTTCGATATTGCTGCTGTTTACGTTTCATATTTGGTTCTTCAAATTATAATAAAAGTGAGTATATCGTTATCATTATTTATTGAATTTCCTTCATGTTTTAGATGAAAATGTTCTCATTGCTTGATATTAATGAATTAACCTTAAGTTCAATTTTACAGGTTTTAAGTATCATTATGCTTGATCGATTGTACTCGTACCTCGGAGACAAAACGGTGTCTAAAGGAGCGTTTCGTTCCGCATTTGGACGATTGTATAGCAATTTGTGAGTGGGTGGTTTATTTTGTTTGAATAAAATATTTTTTTTGTTTACCATTCGGTGATTTTTAGTAATTTATTGTTTACCTCTGCAGTGATACAGATGTTTCAGACACATATATATCTTTCCTTTTCAGAAAATCGTCAAAGATGAAAATTACATTCTTTGTAATATTCTGTTTAATGCTAGTAAGTATGAGTTCTTTACAAAATTGAAGGTTACCTAACTATTTACACAAACAGAAACAAATTACGCAATGATTCAGATGAAGGTTTAATGTTTTGATTATTTTTTCAACATAGATCATACGTCTTCTGTTCTGGATTGGTTTAATGTTGATGGGCCTTAGCCCTGGATACATACATACGGATCTCATTAACACATTAAATTCAATGCATATTGGAAACTTGAATTACGGAACTATGTCGATGGGTCTCATGTACTCTCACATGGCCTTAGTACCCGTGGATATTGCTTCTCATGGTCTTGAATTATTTGCAGTGATAAAAATGAACAAAACCTTCCTAATTATCGTAAGAGTTTATTGTTTTCCGTTCATGGAAATTACACAACACAAAATGTCTGTGATATTTAAATTTAATGCATGTAAAATGTGGTTTACAGAGCATCCTAATGCGAATAATCTGGATAGCATCGGATGTCACCACGTTGTCTTTGTCTTCAACAATTCTTCATTTGGTACGTTTGGATATTTTCATTCAACTGAAAAAGCATCAGATCTGTATATTACATATATTAGCTAATATCCTTTATTCGTTAACAGGGTTATTGCTTGTGTGGACCAGGTCCGGTTTGTTTATCTTCGCTTTACTATGATTTTAAGCAAGAGGTATGTGATTCAAAAACGCTGGTTTCAGTATTAATTGCCGAATTGAATAAATCTTTGCAACTTAATAATTTTCTAGGATTTGAGCCTTTTCGTGTTTAAATTTATTCACTGGACTATGGTATTTTCGTTAATTGAAAGTACAGCTTAAAGGTATTTTTTATTTAGGTATGCAGGAATTCATACCTGCTGTTTCATGCCTCTGGAACATTGGTGGCTTATCTTGTAGTAAATATCTGTTCTCATGTGAGTATGCCTCAATGATTTCACATGCTTTTAAAACTCACCCAAGTTACTAAAAGTCACTCCCTATCAGTGTCATGAATTGAATTTGTTTTAAACTCCTCAGAAACTAAATTAACTTAAATCACAACTGAAACACCTCTGACACATGCACCCAAATATTTATCTGTTTACAATGGCTCCTTCATATGCTAAATAGTTTTATCTGTCTTTGTTGAATTCACTAAGATACATTTTCTGGACGTGATTTTGCTAGCAATAGTAATAAGACGCAGTGGTAAATTCTTTATCCCCCTTCATGTCTTTTACCTCTGAATGTCAATTTTGAATAACCAGGTCGTTTTACCTTTGTATGCTCTTAAGATAGAATCTCAAACTTTTAAAAGTAAAATAAAAAAGATCCATTAATCTTCACCTTCTATTTGCTAGAAGAAGTTTGCATATCACTCGACTGAAAAGGCAGTTATTACACATATGTTTTATTTTATAGAAAGACACTTTCTATGTGTAAACGTGCATCGACTTATGATTGTCATTTTGTAATGAAATAAACATTTTAGGATAACTATTTTCTTCAGATTTTTGAATTGACTGTTTGCTCTATTTTGAGCAAGAAGACATCAACAAAAATTGGTCCAAACGAAAATAAGGTAAATGGTGCAAGAGACCAGGAGGAATCTCTGGAAATAAGCAGTTTTGATGGTGATTTATAAATATAAATGACACTTACATTAGTTTTGAATAACCTAGTAATAGTGTGTCACGAAGGTATCATTTTTTAAATTTTACATTTGATATCTTTGTATTGGTTTTAAAATTGAATAAAAGTGGTATAAATGTATTCAACTTCGTTAGATGCAAATTGTACTTATTTGGTGAAAAGGAGCCAAGCATTGTTTCTGGTGCATATAAAGAAAATGTGATTCTTCATGTATATGTATTTTGAAAAATAAAATTTTTAGAATGTAACCTTTATGATTATTGAAGACATTTTCTCCTTTCAGTCTACCTATGATTATCTAATGCGTTATACTTTTTCATGAAAATTATTGAAATGAGTGTTTGTACACATCGCACAATAATATTTCTCCTTTTAGTTTTGAATCAATTAGTAACATTTTGTACATGTGTTATAAAAAGAATTAAAGAATAAAAGAAAAGATTATTTTTTGTGAATGGTCATGATACACATGAGCGAAATAATGAAAAAAAAAGAATTCTAGGAAAATGTAATTGTATACTGACTTATTCATCTTTGAATAGGTTTCATATAATACGTACATACATTTTTCATTGTGAGTTATCACCATTGGCGATCATCTTGTAGGTCAAGCCAGTAGAATTTTTCCTTTAAAGACCGAGAAAATAAGCACCGCCTTGAAATTTACCTGGTCAGTGTGCCCCTGTCAATCAACTGAATTGAGGCCCCAGATTGGGTGTTAGAAAATGATTGACATTCGTTTACTTGTCCTGTGTATACCATGTCTAGCGCTCGCAAAGATCGTGCAATTAATTTCTGTCTTTTGATGCATGCCGTGATTATAAAACGCCATGTCTTTTAGTACTATAATCAAAAGAAAGTACGGTTAACACAGCTTTTATCTTCTGCTCTTGAAAATTGAAAGATATGAATTAAAAATTTACTCATACTTGGTTTATGTATCACACCGCTAAGCACCTGCAGTCTGTCAAAATCACGTTGCGCCGATCATCTATGAAAAGGTTCTTTTAATAATAAAGGTGTTTGTTAATAATTGAGAATACAGAATTAAATTAAATCAAATATTGCGTCCACAATTTATAACGTTAGTCATCATAATTATATCTTTGAGAAATTCCACGAGCCGAAACCGGAAAAGAAACAAATACAGACAACTCTGGTACATGCGCAGCTGGTAGAATCATGTGCACTTTAGCAGCTGATCGGCTGCGTATGTTGTATGTATATGTTGTATTAGTATTTGAGTACGGTACGATGCATAAAACATCGCGATAAATTCTCGCTAGATCCCGTCAGAAACTTGTTTGTCCACGTCGCACGCGGTTATTTCATGCTTTTATATTGATTTTTACGATCGACTAATTGTTTTTCCTAGTGCATATATAAATACGATATTTTTCTAGATCATCGAAAAAACTCTGTTGAGAGCATTTTAACACTCCGTGTATATAGACATGCATACACAAGCGAGCGTGTTTCCCTTGGATCTTCACGCCTTTATCAATTTAGGCTCCACCCCCAGCTGAACTTACCTGAGGTAAACCACCCGGTTAAAAACCTCGGCCTTTAAGCAACAGATATCTAATCTCCCTATCTATACAATAGTTATATGATTAAAAGGCTAATAATTTTAGCCAGTGGAATATTGATGTTTAGGTCAATAGTAAATCAGAAAGATATTGAAATATAGTCTTTATTGTCAGAACATTAAGAATTTATTGGTGTTTATGTAGCATGCATTCTATTTTTGTTAAATGTTGGTGAGGGAGAGAACAAGCGGACAGAATGTACATATGGTGTAGCCGTGTATACTTTTACAATAAATAGATATTTTGGTAATTACGGACATTATGTACATGGAATATCCTCTCACATTTTATTGATTCCGAACCGTGACTGCAGACGATACTCATATTCAGTCTTTCAAAAAAGAACAAGACTGAAGATGCTAACCTTTTAAGAAAGAAAATGACGGATTCATATCTTCCTTGAACCCCAGAGTTCCAATCTACACAAGTGCATTTGAAGACTCATCCAAAGTAAATAGTCAACCCCTAATCAGCATTTAAGACTGTATGCTATATTTGATACATTGATAAAAAATACGGCATGTCTAAACAACTAAGGAAATTATGTGCATGTGCATTCGAACATCCCATGTCTACATTTCCATGATTGTTGTCGTTATCATTAATTTTTCTTGTGATGTGAATTATTCTATACTAATTTAGCATAGAAAGTGACAAATAAAATCTATCAATAATACTTTTCATACAATCAGGAAAATTATCTTTGACATTGACACATCTTTTATTGCCTGCACTGCGTTGGGTATTTTAAAGACACTATTTAAAAATGCTTTCATTTTACTATTCAACTTTTTATTATGCAATTTTAAACTTGCTATGTGCTGTCAAAATTGTCTGCAATACGTTATTTTTTATGGTGGCATGCTACATCAAAATTTAATTTTATGGATCATTGAATTATCATATCAAAAACGTGATTTTGTTGTTCAAAGAAGGATATATGCCCTTCATTATTCTGTACGCATATTTTTTGTATGTTGTATAAGGAAGTAAAAATTAGTATTGGCTGCAAGTTTAAAAATTGGTGTGAATAAATGAATGATATTATCTCATAAAGCATGTCCACTAATGCAATAAAATGTTTTGTATTTAATTTTGATAAAAACTTATTTATGAAAATAAAAAAAATCTTTTGTTCATATTTTTTAAACCTATGGATGAAATCTTGTAAAGTGAGGTGTCTTAATAGAGAATCATTATGTAACGATTCGACCGATTGTGATTTTGCCGACCGATAAACGTTCATAATTAATCACACGTTTTTAGATCTTTAAAGATCTTGCAAAGATCATTCAAATTTAAGAAAACATATATCTGTAAAATACTTCCTAGATACACCATAGATCTGTAAAATACTTCCTAGATACACCAATGCAAGATGTCTGTTGTAATTCCGCTGTTCATTGATGATTAATTATTTCAAACACAAGAGGTATCTATATTGAATTCATGATAGAAGAGAAATGGAATCTTAACACTGAAAGAAATACATGTACTTGAATAATTATTTTTAACTTTGAATCTTGATAAGGCGTAAACTAATTGTGTTTTATTACTTTGTGTTTCCTCTTAATGTTTTGCGTTACAGGAGATATGGGTTCCATAAGTAATTCCTGGACATTCTGTAAAAACTTGTCCACACTTATCGTATTCTGTACACTATTAATTCGGGTAAGTTTATTTCAAAGTACTATGATCATTTTGATTTCATTATTTGGGCTTCATTTTATCACACCCAAGCGCTTTAACGATAACTTTTACGTTTCAAAATATACATGATGTAGTATTCACATTTTTGAGTTAATTTCTTTAAAGGTTTTGTCGATTGGTTACGTCATTGCTGGTTTCGTAATAAAGTTCCAAGATCCTCTACTACTGTACAATGTGATCCCAACAGTAAATCAGTGCAAGCTGGGAATTTTTCCACTGGGGTCTTTTATCAATGCGCTCGTATTCGCTCCAACACCTGCGGTGATAGTCAATGTGTTGAATTCAGTGATCACGTACCTTGGCATTTGCAAGAAACGAAATAACTACTTACAGATAGTTAGCATGATTATAATATTTTATCAAATCTCTCTCTCTCTCTCTCTCTCTCTCTCTCTCTCTCTTAAAAGGTATGTCTCTTTTTAATGAAGTTAAACAAAAACTCACGTTTCACTTTTCAGAATGATTAAAATATAGCAATAAATACCAGTTGAATAAATTTTTTGTCAAAAACAAAATATATGTTTTATCTAACTTATCATCATACAGTCACTGTTTATAGATTATTGTTTTCCCTCGGACTGAAATTGTCACAATTTCATTGATTTAAACATGGCACGCGACTGCCTCATATATCGAGGTTCGTTGAGAATTAATATGAGGCAATATGGCCGTCATTGGCCACCGCTTCGCCAACTCATCTAGATATTTCATATTATTCAACACAGAAACCGTGTTCCGTAAGTTCTTCATATATTTAGTGTAGTTGCCCTTTGGAATTATTTTTAAATTAGAGTATTTGCCCTTTGAATTGACGTCACATTGTTGTGTCTGGAGCAGAACAAAATGAAAGCGTCGAGATTTGCTCAAATCTCTGCAGAGGGAAGGGGAAAACCTTTTAAATTGAATAGCAACAAAATATAGTAAGTAAACATGGGTGAAGCAAAAAATTTCAAAGCGTATTTGAAAGGTGAGATTGATAATTTTGAAGAGTTTAAATGAGTTAAACTGGACGAGACGTTAGGCAACTTGTACATGGGTTTGCGTAGATCATCGCTTTTTGTGAATAAATGTGTCACTTGATAGTCTTCGGTAAAACAAAAAACTTCATTAGGTTTGTTACTGACTGACTACAGAGATATATGAGATTGATCAATCTCATAGATGGCTCGGTTTTGCCTCACCATCTATGAAATTGATCAACCCGATATATTTCCGTAGTCAGTCAGTAACAAACCTAATAAGTAATATTATTAAGATGTATATATATATATATATATATATATATATATATATATATATGTGTGTGTGTGTGTGTGTGTGTGTGTGTGTGTGTGTGTGTGTGTGTGTATAATAAAGGAATATTTGAATGATATATATTTCATGAAAAACTTTATACCATTGTTGTAGAGTACAGTGATAAGCCTCTTGAATCTGATATGGTTTGTAGTTTTAATTGGGCTCTGGTCATGGCTGATTAATGAGGTAGGTTATCATAATTTTTATATATTGTATATACAAAATACAAACTACTACTTTTATGGTCTTGCATCACATCACATCAAATCACACATATAATTATTTGGTCTACGACTACAGCATATTTGATGCAAAACTGAGGTGTAATGCAAAACTTTTACGACTTAAGTTATTAAAAATCTCGTATGAATAAAAGAAAAAAGTCTTTGGCTAGTCAATACAAATTGTTGATTTTTTTCTAAATGCAAAAGACAAAGTTTGGGATGCATTTGTAAGTGTCTTGTGAATAATTTATGAGAGTGGTGTCTTTATCCATTTACATTTTGTTTATTATTTATTATTAATATTTTTTATTGGTGTTTTTATATGCAACATGTCTTTAATCACGACTTTTAAGATTCATGCTTATAATGATATCAAGGAGTGTTACGCAATGATGTGGGAACAGAATAAATATTATTGGAATTATATACCTGTAAGTATTATCCACGCAAAAAATAAATTGCTTATGTTGAAACACTGATACAAGTTCAACGATTTTAAAGTATAAATCTTTTCATTTTCTTTTCTTTTCATTTCATTTCATTGATCAATTTAGCTCTTGACATTCTTTTTACTAGCTGTCACGAAAAACATTTCATTATTATATATTGATAAATTATCAACAAATTTTGATTATATTTCTGGTACATGTATCTTAATTGTTGTTATTAACAGTCAAAAACTAAAAGTGTACATTTAAAAAAAACCAAACAAACCATTCTTATGTACTTACTTAAAGCAGGAAATCCATGCATGCAAATTTCTTATGACATCAACTGTGTTTCATACATTTTCAGATCAATCACAGGCTAATTCTTATACACCTTTGTAATAATTTCTCACTCAGATAATCGACATTGATTCGATGCTTGAATAAGCATTTAAATTTTTTTTTGGGTTTTTTTTTGCATATACATTTCCAAAAACAACAATAGACAGAAAATTAAATTAGTAAATCTTGATATATCTAACACGTAAGTTTCATGCAGAGTAGTGATGATACGTCTTGGTTAATAAGAAACTTTGTATGAAGCATTCAAGCATTACAAATATTACATGAACACATCGTGTTTTATCTTTAACTCAATGCACAACTGACAAAGCTAACGTTTTTTGTTTTATAATACATCTTAGTAGGCGATAACTGCTTTGAAAAATCCACGTTTATGTTTGATTAAAACAAAACACCACGGCTAGTAAATACAATGGCAGTCACTCTAATTTAAGTCAATGTATCTTTTACATACAATCATTGGCACTTTTTTTATCTCACTTTAAAAAAATGTAGTATTGTGTCGTAATTGGTTCAGTTAAATCGAAGGCTCTACTTTTAAATATAAAAACCAACACATAGTAAAACGCCAGCACTTTTATCAATACTCAGATGTTTAACGTTTCGGAGTGCTGTGGGGTGGATAGACCAACAACGCTACCTGGCTCAACGCCTTCACCCACCGAGTGTCCCTTTTCTCTTGGTTGTTTTGATATCTTTTCGAACAAGATACATAGATATGGAAGGGCGTACATAGCAGCGCTCGTTGTGAGCTGTATTACAGAGGCAAATAAGTCTGTTAAGTTGTTCATGAAAAACTGCTTTAATTTATGCAATAGAAGAAGTATATATGTATAATAATTTATAATGTAATGTGTTTAATTAATTGATGGATAACCCGCTCGTAATTGTTTAACGTTGTATGCTTAAGAAAGCCTTAGGTTCAATAAATTGTCCATCAGATCTATCTTAAAATTTTAGATACGATATTTGTAGCCATAAACTGTCATTTAGTAAAAAATTCCTAATAATTTAGCTTTTTAAAATTTTAATGTTTTCCTTTACATTTATATAGAACTCTTCTTCTCAAGGAGATTAATACAGTCTAAAAATGGCCACCGAGCCCCGTTATACTAATTGAAATAAAAAAAAAATCAAAAGAAAAGAATGCAAAGAACATTATACATGTATTTTCCTTTTTTTAAGTTTAATTTGTAGAGGTTTAAAGAAACTTTAAGCTTTCGATTTGACGTCATCGATATACCACAAGACTTTTCTCTATACTACAAATCAAGTAATATGTGAATTTGTATCGTAACATGTATAAGCTCAATATTGATATTTGTTTTCCCTCGGACTGAAATGTCACAATTTCATTGGTTTAAACATGGCACGTGACTGCCTCATATATATATCTATGTAGGTTCGTTGAGAATTCATATTAGGCAATATGGCCGTCATTGGCCACCGCTGCGCCTAATCATCTAGATATTTCATCTTATTTAACACAGAAATCGTGTTCCGTAAGTTCTTCAAATATTTAGTGTAGTTGCCCTTTGGAATTTTTTTGAATTAGAGTAGTTGCCCTTTGAATTGACGTCACATTGGTGAAAAACCTGATCTGAGAACTTTCTCGAGCCTATCTAAACAACTTTAGTTTTTGAGCTTTTTATTATTAATCCAGAAAGTTTTGAGAAAAAATCTAATGTATCTAGAGAATAAAAAAGAGACTCTGGTGAACCATCAAGTGTCAAAGTTATTTTAATAATTGCATAAATGGGTTGATTGCTATGCTTGTATATACTTATTTATTTTATAACTCTGTTGTTTTTCCCCCTAATAATGTCAATGGAATTCTCCCAGACCTTGCAGGTGTTAGGTGCGAAATGATGTTATTTTTCTTATCACTTAGCCACTTTAGACTGTTAGTTGTCCCTTAAACTGTCCATGGCATAATCTTGGTTTTCTCAAGGCCAACCACAATAAGCAACATAGTCACGTATTTCTTTGTGATTGTAACTGATTGGTTAGCCGTAGTTCATTCCTGCTTTGAGCATCATTGTAATTGAAAGCAGCAAATATTTTGGCACTCCCATTCCCACCCCAGCTTTATCTATCTTAAATACAAATACCATGTTTTTATGATTGATAGTTTGATATGTCATCTTTATACCCGCACTTTCTAAAGAAAGTTCGGGTATATTGTTGTTACCCTGTTCCGTCTGTCCGTCCGTCCGTCTGTCACGTTTTACTTTCTCAAACTGCTCTTACATCTTATAAACCAGCAAACTGAACTCTTGGAGTATGATTTGGGGTGTCATGTTGTTTTGTAAAAAGGTTTCAAAAATTCTCTGGTAGTCCTGGGGGTCAAATGATTGGTAAAAAATGACGTTTTTTGACAAAAAACCTTCTTCCTCGAACTCCTTTTACATTTTCAACAGTAGACAAATCATCTCTTGGAATATGTTTTGGGGTGTCCTATAGATGCGCAATAAGGTTTTGGAAATTTCAATTTTGTCCTGGGGGTCATTAAATGGCTGAAAAATGACGTTTTTTTTTTTACAAAAAGTCTGGTTTCAAAAAACGTCGATTTCTTTTTGCAGTAGCCTAATGATCTAATAGGATATGCTTCGGGGTGTCATGTTGACGTGTAATCATGTTTCAGAATTTTTGTTTTTATCATGGGGGTCTGTGGGCATCAAAAAATATGCAAAAAAATATGGTTCCCAGAACTCCTCTTACAATTTATGCAGTTGCTATATTATCTCTTGAGATATGATAGGGACTGTCCTATAGATGTGCAATAAGGTTTTAAAAATCTAAATTTCATCCAGGGAGTCAAATAATAGCTGAAAATTGACGTTTATCACTCCTAAAAAACCTACTTCCCAGAACTCCTCTCATGATTTAATGAATAGCCACATCATATCTTGGGGTATGATAGGGGCTGTCATATAGTCATGCAATAAGGTTTTAAAAATTTAAATTTCATCCAGGGAGTCAAATAGAAGCTGAAAATTGACGTTTATCACTCCTGAAAAAACTTACTTCCCAGAACTCCTCTCATGATTTAATGAATAGCCACATCATTTATAGGGATATAACAGAGGCTGAGCTATAGATTTGCAATAAGGTTTTAGAAATATAAATTTGATTCTTAGGGTCAATGCTATCTGCAAAATGATGTTCCGTCCCATAAAAAACCTAATTCCTGGACCTCCTCTTATCTTTTGTGATTGAAATAACGTACCATAAGATGCATAAGGAGGAAGAATATATTTGCTTTAGGGGTGGGGATCACAAGCATTTTTTTCAAGTTATTTGATCATTTTTGATTTTGGGAGGGTGGGTGGGGTTAGAGTGACCCCCAGATGCCATGACCTACTAATACCACAAAAAGATTTGCCTTGACATGGTCATGGTTCAAGAAACAAAAATATATATGGTTAAGGAGTGGGGATTTCGATGATTTTGAGGATATTTTAAAAATATTCAACTATTCATGTTTCCTATTTAAGAGGAGGGGGGGTGGTTGTTTAAAAACAACTCCGGGGGTGGGGGAATGACCCAAGGGGCAGTGACCAATTTGTCTTAAATGTATCTTGACATGATCAGCAGAATTGGACAGAATTATCACTATAGGGCATCTGCAAAGTGAGGCCCTAAATAGTTACAAAATCAGTCTACAAAAATTATTGATAATATGTTATACATGTATTTAGAAATGTCTTTATTTTCAAAATGATTAACAAATTAATCATTCAAAATGGGTTATAAATAACCGATTGGCAATTCTGCAATTGATTGCAAGATCCCTAGTATAATATCACATGTATTTTTTTATATATAATTATACATGTATGTTAACAATCAGTATTAAAATGCACAAATTTTCATGAGTCATAAATCTTGACATACCACATATCTCTTGACAAAAAAGAATAAGCAATTTAAAATAAAAGAAAATTAGTCATTAACTCCTTTTCTATTACTGGTGTATGATGATGGGGTAGGGGGTATAATGGGGAAAAAAGCTGCAGCATGCCTTCTTTCTCACTAAAAATGTATATCTAATCCACACATCCTGGGGATGGGGAACGGTTAAGGCCCCTTCCCCTTCCTCCCTATTATAACTCATATAAACATGATATTTAATACCAAATTTGATACAAAATAGGGTCAATATGGAGTCAACTCAATAGTGTAAGTCTGACAAATGAAAAAATAAAACAAATTCTGCAATTAAAATGACAGAAACTGTAGATAAGCTTATTTAAATACAGATGATGATACAGTATGCTGGCAAATGGAGATCACATTTTAGAAAGTGAAAGTAAAACTTAACTGTTTTGTATACAGGTGTCTCATAATATTGCGCTACTACATGTATTATACTTACCTATATTGGTCAACATCATAATGATAATCCAATTAGCACAATACGAATTCCTTTAGCTGATCACCACAAAAGAACCGTTTATTCATGTTAATTAATCCTATTCTGCATATCAAGAAAACATATGCATGTACACCACGTGAAACCCATCTAACCAAAGAGCTGGGTAAAACTAGTACCCGATGCAACCTGTACACCTGTGTTGTGTACGTAACTTCATACAAAGATCATTTAATTGTAACATATTGCATGTGGCCTTCTTTTTGACTAAAACTAGTACAAGAGAGTGTTATTTAGAGGCAAACACTTGGTGTGGGTATTACTGTCTAATGACAGCATCTTGTTTTTATTTGTAAATAAGAAGGGTTTTTTTAGGTGCCATATTTTTTTCTGTTACTTAATGTGTAGTGGTATTTTGACAAATATTGGTGATCAGTAAATAAAGGTGATTAGCATATGGATAGGTCGTTTTGTATTGGTGAGTATTTGGTATGACTCCCTATCAATTTTCATACTAGTTTTTGGGAGTTGATTTTAATCAACTCTCCTATGAAGTTACTCTGGCAACGGAAGTAAAAGAGTGTTTGGACCTAAGTACAAATCATCATCCCTTACAAGACTTAGTATAGTATAAGTGGTTATTTACGCTGGTGGTTAAGTATGCCTTTTCTATGCTCAAACAATACGCGTGGGTCTGAAATACGCGGTTGCGTGATTAACCGCATTAAAATCTTGAGTTGTTTACCATACGTGCGAAAGTATTTTACGCGATTTAACCATAGGCCAAAGAAAAACAAATTGTTTGTCTACTGTCACATGCTGAAAAAAATAGGGTTGGTAGGTATGATATTTTTTTTATTTTATTGATTGTTTTAGACAATTGTGACTTTGAAATTGTCATATAAACTGAAATACAAAACTGTTTGCCATTGTGTTGTGTTTTCTTTTGTTTTATATGGGCGATACACAATATATTTTTTCAACTACCTGACAGCTATCACATAATGGTAAAACAGTTTTGTATTTCTTTTTCAAATCCAAATTGCACTGACTATCGTCAGTGGCACAATACGTGCGTTAATCTCCTCTGGCAATACCACTTGAGTAGTATGACACATCAATGGGAGAAATGCAACTGATTTCAGTTCTAATCTGAATAAATTTGGCTAAACTATGATTTAATACCGCTTTAGTAGTATACATTTCTACCACGCGTAAGTAAATAACCACTTTTACAGTACTCGAAGAAATCAATAAACGATGTATTGTATTCAGAGGCATTGATTTTCAAGGAAACTTATTTATTGATACCTTGAAAATAATCAGTTTCTAAATGGTACGAACAGTTAAAAACGATAGTTTTTGTAGTCGTATGTATTCCTACGTCAGAGTTCAATAAGACTTGTAGGCTGTTATTGATCACCAAAGCTCCAAATCCGTTTTGGAATCAAAGGCGTTCTATCCAATATAAAATTTGAACCAGTACTGGTGTAGACTGGATTTTTTCAAAAATATTTGTTTGTTAAAACATTTATTGGATACACTTGTATCATATGGGTTTTTCCGACTATAGCTCGGAATTCTTGTCGGAAAAGTCCGAAAGTTCATATTAGAAAAATGTGCGTATTTATTCAAATACAACTAAGATAGTACTTGCTAGCAAAATTACATATCGTCAATTTTCAAATGAATATTAATCAATAATTTCTCTGAAAAGTATTTTGGTTTCATAATGTTTAAATGGGTGTTGATTCAATTTTTACTCAACAAAAACGTAGCTGCGGGAAAATTGTGCAGCCTGTGAGAAAATAAACACATTTACTATCTGAAAAACAAATGACTGTATCTATTTCATATGTCACACAATTATGTTGTACGGAATTTGTGTGTAACATGCTATACTGTGCTCAGTATTAACATGGTCAATATAAATCCAGTACTTCTGTACTTTGAAATATATTTTGATTATGTTTCTATGCTTCCAATATCATTTATTTCCTTGACACATATTTTAAAGAATTTATAATAAGACAAAAATTGCAAGGAAAATTTTTTAATGACCATTACATTCAAGAGAAATCCCTGTTCCTGTTAATTTTTCTTGCACAAATCCATTGATTCATTGCTTTAAAAGCTAATTAAATTGTTATTTGTTTGAAAAATCACATTTTTTAATTACATTCTGAAACACAATTTTAGTTTCAATTAGTTGAAATTTCTGCATTATTACCTGCTGCCAAAAAGCGGCTTGCTATATCATATGATAGGTTTAAGTAGCGTTTCTTTGAAACTATAATGAAAATCTTATTTCATCAGATGTTTTACTTAACGCTTTGAAAATGTGTTCAGATGGAGCGTTATGAAGAATACTTTTAAAATATGTTAAAATAAACAAATTGATTTAAAAAAGTATAATGTAAGTAAAGTATATGGTATTGCTGTTTTGTATGTATTTTCAAAGTCATTTTTGAAAAAAAAATGGAATTCAACAAAATGAATTTTCCTATTACATATGGAGTGCGGGATTATCTGAAATCATCTAACTTAAATAAAATAATCTATAGATTACAGTGTTTATTGACGACATATATTTCCTTCCGTGGTGTATCAACCAAGACAAAACACTTCAGCGTTTCATTCAGATTTGCGGTTTTTTTCTTCAAATTTTTAAATGGTTTTAAGTGCATAAAAATTGCCCTTTTAGCTAGTACATTTTGTAATACCTCAGCTAGTTCATATATTTTCATTCCATACCTTTAGTTTTACAGAAGCAGCTTAGAATTCGAATTTGAAGGCACATACTTTTACTTTTTTGCGAAACAAGTTGTAGGGGAAAAAATCAAAAAATTATTCACTGGTATTTAGATTCATTTAGCATACAAATAATAATGTTTTTAACTAGAGTGTGATATTTTTTGCTGTAATATTTAGATTTATTTTGATTATCAATAAATATTTATCGTCTTTGTGGTTATCTTTCCAAAACACCATATTCAATTCGACTAAACAAGCTAATGAGGAAAAAGCAAGTTAAACTACATTTTACCTCTACAGCAAAATACTTCAAACTGTTAAGAGGTTTGCGGCCTATATAGAGGTTGTGGGGATAGTGGTGATGAAAGATATATAGCAGACAGCGCCTATTTCAGATCGGAATTTAGCTTTAAGGTTAAACAAAATTAACGTAACGAATCACTTTTCAATTAGAAATTTCTTTTGCTGTTTGATACACTCATTTAGTGTCAGGTCATCGGATTAAGTCCCTTTTTGAGTGCTCACCCTATACGTATCATTTTGTCATTTGGCCCCAAAAAGGAAACCTTATTTCCTTTGATATTATAAACAATTAACCTGTTATGCACCTCACCTGGACCAACTCGATTTATGTTTAAAGATCCCAGCTCGCCACTTTATGCTGGATCTTTGAAAAATAAAAGTCATTACACATGTACTTTACAACTTAATATTAATTTCAGGCTACCATCCAAACTACAAGACAAACAAGTTTTAACCTTACAACTCTTTGATGTTATGTGCATGTTTAAATTCAATATAAATTGAAAGATATATGATACGGCTAAAATCGACATTCATTTAGATCGGAGAATATCTCGATCCGACATAAATAGAATTAAAGGTATTAAACTATGTTTTTTACAATCAGGAATTCATTCATCGACCAAATAAAATCTGTAGAAAAACTAGAGAACAAAAGAAAATATTTTAAACTTATATCTATACATGTATTACATAGTGTTCAAACGGATATTTTAACAGAACATTGTTTATGATAAGCTAAGCTGAAATACTTTCAGTTTGACACAGCATTTACAATAGTTTACATGCACGAAATTATTTGTCCACATTGAGCGTGGCAACATAAAACACTTGCGTAATTTTTAACTGTCAGTGATAAGGGAGTCTTATGGATTTATATTGAGGTAAAGTTTCTCATGAAACAAGACACTGTAATCAGTTATCTCGGTAGCTTGTGGTGCTTGAGAAATTTTCATGAATTTCAATATATCTTTATTTTGAAAGCAAAATATACTACAATCAAAACCATAAAATTAGTTATGAAGAATAATGATTGATGCACAATTAGTGGTTTGGTCCTCTGCAACTGTAATTCGGTATATAGCAGTATAAAATAATCTTGAAATATAAGTATATGTCGATTCTGCAATAAAATAATAAACAATTAAGTTCAAACGCTTTCCAATTTATGCATTCTCAGAGTTTAAAATGGTGTTTTAGTTCATAAAAGCGTAAACTGTTCCAACCCAGTTAAAATAAGTAATAATTGAGTCGATTATCCTTTAATTTTCGGCTATTCGGTCTAGAAATTAGGCCAGTTGCACTTTCAAAATTTCATTAACTGTAAAAAAAATACTCAAATATAAGGTCAAGAGGAATGATATTTAGACAATGTTCATATGTTTACACATTCAGTTCTTTTTAACGATTTACAGACTATTAGCAGGCAACCATGTAGTGCGATTTAACCGAAGTAAGATATTAAAGTATTGATTAAAAATGATAGCAGAGGTTTCAATATTAAACCTATTTCATATTCTTGAAGTAAATGTTTGTAAACAAATGTCAATTAACAATTGCATGTTCTGATTAAAAAATTCATTTTAAAACATTTATACATTGTTACTAACCCTTTTTGTCATTATTATTTCCTTGAAATTCTTTTTCCAACATATGTAGAGATATATACGATAAAACCATATAAACACAAGGAAATTATACAAATATTAATGTTGACGATACCCAAATGACAATACTCTATCAGTGATCCAACATTTAAGAATCTTACTATATATTCATCATTAAAAGACGCGAGATGTATTAAATTGATTATTACAATAAATTTTTGCCTTTTGTGGAGCGTTCAATTGACATTTAAAAAAAACACCTTGTTTTATAGTTTCATACGTATGTTGAATCGAGGTTTTGTACCGCATGCTGCAATTTGAAACTTGTTATTAGTTGTTATCAGTTGCCCACAGTTTCTTCCATTTTTATTAAAGAGGTTTTTTAGAAGTTATACGTCTGTATTGATTGGGTCGCGCGTAAATGTTGCCGAAAGATAAACGCTTGTACCTGTGCAAAAAATTACCTTTTCTTTAAAGATCTCATAAAGAATTTTGGGATTTTAAGATATAAATTTTCTGCAAAATGCATATCTAGGTAAAGCAATAACGTCAGTTTGTTGTAAATCGGCTGTGGACAAAACTGTCTTTAACCACTTAAAAAAAAGGTAAGAACATGTATATGGAAAAAAATAAAGGTACTATATGTATGGAGTATTCATGATAAAGGTAAATTGAAAATAAACATCTTTATAAGACAAAAATTATAAATTTTTTTCAACTTTGACTCTTGTAAGGCATATACTTATTTTGATTGATTTACGTTTCCACTGAATGTTGTTTTGCGTTTTATGAGGTATGCATACCATCAGGAATCCCTGGTCATTTTGTAAACACTTGTCCACACTTATAGTGTCCTGCACACTTATAATTCGGGTAAGTTTTTTCACTGTACAATGTTCATTTTGATTTTGTTGATTAAATCTGACATGAATTCAAAAATTTGTATTATTCCCCTAATACTGTCATATTAGCTTTTGATTTCTATTATTACGCTTATCCCTATTATATAAAGACTAGAGCACTATTCATGCTTCATTGCATTCAGGTATTTTATTCATCCGACCAACACGTTACATTGGACGCAGAGATTTGTAAGAACGCGTTTTAAAGAAAATAATTATGACAACCACTGCACTGGTAAGGAATATCCATTGAAGGACTTAACTAAACATTCTGTAAACTAGATTTCAAAAACCCCTATTCATTGTAGAACGTTTCCCTGTGTTGTACTGTTATATCACCGCACATGCGCAAACCATACAGAAGTATATATTGCAAGGATAGCATAGACTTCAGAAAACGGAGTGTTGTATTCAGATACTGATAAATATGACAACGTTGTTATTTTTTTGGATTTATTATAGCTGATTTACTATGTTGGATGTAGTTCCGGAGTCTACAATATGTAACAGACGTTAGGCACTCTGTGTGAACGACAAGCATATTCGGTGTGCACGCGAAAGTAAAGTAGAACTATTTGTACAAAATAAGTCGGATACCTTGTCAATTCTTGTAGTGTCTTTTATTTCCTTTTCTAAACACGTAGCCTTGTACAACCTGAATGCCTTGATCGGAAAACAACCGATCATAATTACTTTTCTCAACCGGTAAAATGTAAACTTTTATTCGCTACGACTTCATTTCACAATTTATCGGAGATAAACTGGTTCGTATTGACAAATTTGCACGATCAAGATGTTGATTATATGGAATATATATCACCAAAGCCATCGAAGAAATAGTTTTCGGTGAGAAATATATGTGGTGACGAGGCGCGTAAAAATGTCTCGCTTGCGAAAAAAAGCTGGTTTACAGTTTTTATCACAGAAGCAGTTAAGGAACGATCCAAAAAATTAGGCGACCAAATCCTTTAATATATTTATGTCAGATGTAAGCTAAATTTTACAAAAATAACTAGTGAAATATACAGTTTTAGTGTTTACTTTTTCTATTGATTTTTTAAAAGGTTTTGTCTGTTGGTTACGTCATTGGTGGCTTTTTAATAAAGTTCCAAGATCCTCTACTACAGAACAATGTGATCCCGACACTAAATAACTGCAACCTAGGAATTTTTCCACTAGGGTCTTTTATCAATGCACTCATATTCGCTCCGACACCTGCAGTGATAGTCAATGTGTTAAATTCAGTGGTCACGTACCTCGGCATTTGGAAGAGAAGGAATCACTACTTACAGATAGTTAGCATGATTATATTATTTTATCAATCACCTCTCTCTCTCTCTCTCTCTCTCTCTCTCTCTCTCTCTCTCTCTCTCTCTCTCTCTCTCTCTCTCTCTCAATGTTTGTCTCTTTTTAATGAAAATGAAAAATACCTTCCTTTTTCCTTTTTCCCGAACGATAAAATTCAACATTAAACATGTCGAGTAATTTGTTTTTTATATTTACATATAAAGTCAATGAACATTTGAATTAATATGAGTTTATAATATAATTATTATTCGTAATACCATTGTTGTAGAGTACAATCATAAGCCTTTTGATTCTGATATGGTATTCTGTTTTGACTGGGCTTTGGTCATGGCTGATTGGTCAGGTAAGCTATTTTGATATTTACATAAAATATATTTGATCAGTGCAAACTATTATTATTCAGGGTCTTGCACATAGGTACAAATTACAACTATTGCTCTAAAATATAGTTCCATTCATCATTAGGTGTATAACGCTACAAGATAAATGCAATTGATTGCCGCATAGAGAATATTTATTGACTTTTTATCTTTTTCCATGAACACAAATAAGAGATATAAAAATCTGTCCGTGTGAATCGTTCGGCTGAAGACTATAGCATATGTGTTGCCGAAGTACTGAAGACTCTTTGCAAAATCTTTGATGAACAAAGTTATAAAAAAAAATAAGCATCTTTTCATAACCCTGAGCTGGTCAATGCACACTTTATTCTTCTTGTCTGGTGCATGAGGAATAAAGTAAGGTGCATTTTGCAAGTGTTACATGTATATGATTGACTTAATATAAAATGTATACATTTCTCACTTTTCTATTTTTTGATGTAACATGTAAATAAATGTTAATATAGAATACAATAGTCTTTAATCACATTTTTTAATGTCCAGGTTTATTATGACGTCAAGGAGTGTTATAAAAAAAAGTGGAAAACACAGGTAAGTATTATTTACACAAAAAAAGTCTTAAAACAATTATATACATGTACTTACCTATATTTTTAATGGTTTCCTTTTTCTACTCTCTGTCACGATAAAACCTTTTATAAATGTATTTTGAGAAAATTACTAATATTTTGATTAAATATTTGGTATCCATCTGGTATCTTAATCTTAGTGATAAACAGTTCAAAACACGAAATGTACGAAATTTGAATAAAAACAGAGTCAAAACCGCGCATACAAAAATGTACTGTGATAATACAATGCAGCTGCACCATAAATGTAAGCTATTTACAATATCAAATGTGCTCCTTACCTTTCCCGACCAAGCAACAAATTATTCTAATGTAACTTTTATAATAAATGCCCCCCCCCCCCCTACTTCATTTAACGACATTCATGGAATTGCTTAATAAATCATTACATGTGTACATTGTATTTTACATACAACTTTCTTACAACTGCATTTGGCAGAAAATCAGTATTGTTAATACCTTTTGCATGTGTTCTACCTGCACAATAGCGATGATACATCTCAATTTGTAAAACCTATGTATGATTTAATTCAAATATTACAAAGTTCAAATTAACACATCATGTTTCATCTATAACTAAATGCAAATTTCGTACAATGTAGTAGGCGACAACTGCATTTAAAAATTCCACACTCTTCACCACTTTGTAGGACCAGGAATGCAGCCATTAAATACACGTCTGTAACTGTACTCATATCATCACACAAATTATAAAAAAAAAAAAAACAACGCCTTGTGCCCTAATCAGTACAATCAAATCCACAGAGCTCTACTTAAAATATGAATAATTTAAAAAAAATACTTAGAATAAACATGAGCGCTTTATAAATTTTCAGACGTTTGGCAATTTGAGTTGTTGTTGGGTAGACAGACCAACAACTTTACCACCTCCGTCAACGCCTTCATCAACTCCCTGTCCGTATTCTGTGGGTTGTTTTGATATCATTTCAAACAAGATAAACACGTATGGAAGCTCGTGCATAGCAGTACTCGTTGTGAACTGTATTACAGAGGTAAATAAGTGAGGTATTATTTATGTGATCGATATGCATGCATGTACAAATATGATTTATATAATGCGTTTGATAAGTTACCTTTATCAGATGTTCTGGAAGTAAAGCGTCTGTCACACTGCAACGCATACATCAAAAGCAAGTCAACGGATGAAAATCAAGGCAAACACGTAAAGAATAAGTTTAAAGTAGGTTAAAAACAGGCTAAAGTATGTTGGTATATGTAGCTAAATGCCAAATTTTGCCTTGGTTTGCATGGACACAACACGTATGGTTTTTAAGTTCATGTAATCCAAAAAAGCATTTTAAAAAACACTGTGTCTGATTATTATGCCAGTGCAAAAGTGGCATTTTTGCACCTGTCTAAGCTGCAAGTATCAAAACATTCAAATATGCAATATGATAGAGCATTGCTTAAAGAGTTTAAAACCACCTTTTATATTAATGTATCTCACCTGTCAGGTGAGATATTTACCTTTAAAAATAAATTCCTCTAAACATTTTTTCCCATAGGAAAAACAATTTTCCTATACGATATTTGGAATTTCCTACCAGAATAAAAGAACGTCCTATAGGAATTTAAATTCCGATAGGAATTGATCAAAACTCCCATAGGATTTTAAAATCCGATAGGAAATCTTAATTTCCTTTAGGAAAACTACCTGTCTGAATCATATTCCTGCAGGAAATACTTTTTCATTTAGAAAATTTAATTCCTATGAGATTTGTTAAAAATCCTATAGGATTTTCAATATTTCCTGTAGGAGATATTTCTCCTATGGGAATTATTGTTTTCCTATGGATATTATTTTCTAAAGGTAAATATCTCACCTGTCAGGTCAGACACACTAAAACAGTGGTTATATACTCTCTAGACAATCGTCTATTATTTGGTAAATATGGATTTTAACGAAACTGCATCTTAAGCGGGTGCAAAAATGCCACCTTGGCACTGGCATAATTATTCGGCACAGTGTTAAATTTAGTTCAGTCACGTTACGTGTCAACATGTTGACCTGCGTAAACAACTTGCTAATTGAATAACATTGGAATGCTCTTGTATATAAACTATTGACAATGTTTTCTAACTTATCTACAACCTATGCCAACGTATTCTTTATGTGTACATTTATGTACATTTTAAAAACATCGAATGGTTTTACATTATTGCAATTAATCCAAAATAGACAAATACTACATAAGCCACCCCCCCCCCCCCCTTAATTGAAGATTTTTGAAAGATTTAATGTCGCCGGTAAATGTAGCTTTGTCCTTTTCTACGAATCAAATAGTACATGTATTAATAAAAAAATTTATTTGACTCATTTTGTGCCCAATATATCATAAAAGGTAATAATAAATGTAATTTAGATAAAAACGATCATAAATACAATTTTTGCAGATCGTTATGATACTAGGAGTAAGTTATTTCCATGGCTTTCACGCACTTCTCTTCAAAACAACATCAGCAAAACATATTGATTCAAGGGAAATACGCAAACTACGAAACGGAGTGATTGTTTCCATGTACTCGTTCCTAAAAGAAAACTGGGAAAGGTTGTTATTTAAACATCAATGTAAATTGTGAAGTACTGTCGCAAATTTTACCTTATAATTCTTAATTCCCAATGACAAGAATCTGAATTTGTTGTATTGTTACTGTAATTATTATGGTTTCATTCATTTCCCACAACTTCATTGTAGAAACAAGCTCTCGTCATTGTTTGGATATTTGTCGTTGATTTCTTTGGTTAGTATGTTTGGTTTTCCTTAGCGACTTAGAATATGTCAGTGAAAATAATCATGCAATTTAATTCAAATACATCGAAATTATTAAAATATAAAAATATTGTAGTATTAAAGTAAACATGAGACCATGTGTGCAAAATATTATGCATGTCAAAATATCATTATTGATTCTAGGCAATTGACGGCACAATGATTCTAGCTATCCTGCTTATGAGATACAACTATTGCGACATAACGCTAACGGGTGGATTTAATGAAATTAGTGGAGGAAACAATATGAACATGGGTTACACAAAAGATGCCTTGCTAATCACAACTATCTGTGTTCTTGTTTGGTCAATATTAGCGAAGGCTTTGTGTCTAAGTGGAATGTATTTAATGAAAAAATGGCTATTTGTTTTGGTGAGTATTATTTTTAATAAAATCTCGTAGATGTCAAGGTTATCTTTCTCGATGCTTGCACTTTTGTTTTTATAGGAAATTTTGTTAACAACCTAACATTTTTGTAGTATATCATATCTGAAATCATAGCGTTAATGGTGGAATGCATAGTTTTAATATTTGCCGGTCTTCTAATGAGAACAGTAGGTATTTTTTGTGTTTGGATTTCGTCAAATATTAAATGTTCAAAGCATATATATTTAAAAATGAAATATTCATATTTTTGAAATTAAAAAAAATCATTTACATTTCATGATCAGCTATATTGCTGTTTCTGGAAAGATAGTTCCGTATGCAGCGAATATACCTACCAAACATCCACAGTTTCCCCGGTATGAATTACTGATTTTATATGTTTTAACGAAGCATGTGGAATATCTTTATTTAAATGTCCAAAACGAATACCTTAACTGCACTAATGTAATCAGTATATTCGAGTATTAAAACTGAATTTTGCAAACTCTTAACAAACCATCGTTGAGCTTGTAAACTCAATTTTTGCTGTCTTTTCCTTGTCAAATATCGAATATTTATTTCAATCCAAATCTAGATTAATCGGTTTTAGTGCATAATTGTACATTTATCATAACGTATGAAATAAATTTTCGTTATCTAGATCTATTTGTGTGATTCTTGGGAAAATGGTGCACTTTTTCTTTGGACATCTACAGGAATTTTGATTTTTCACATCATTCTGAAGGCAAGTTTTCTAGACATTCTGGTTTTGTCATATTATATTTTCACAATTATCAAAGAATTTACAAAACAATATCGTCACAAATTGGCTGTGCTGAATGTCAGAAAGAACAACTATTTAAAATTTTTACTACATTTTAATACCATACATTTATCTTTTGTTTTAGTTTTACATAGAAAATATTAACGTTTTACGTTCACTGATTGGCTGGTCCGTAATACCGGCCTCGGTGGGCTCCCTAACCATCCGTCCAGGTATGACTGGTCAAAGTTGTTGAAACTGTACTGTTGAGTAGTTGAATGAACAGTTGAATGAAGAGTTGGATATTTAGAGTGGTTCCATTATCTTTAAAATACTTGATTCCCAGAATACATGTACTGTAGTACTGTGATTCTGGAATACTGGAATACTGGAGTATAAAAATAATGTAGTGCGGGGATTTTGGAAAACTGTATTTCTGCAACACTGGGATCTATTAAATAATATTCAAATCATAATTGTATATACCATTCATAGGTGTTATATACTATGCATGTTTTCCTACATGCACATTACTTTACACAACTACTTACTAGTTATTACTTATATTATACATGCATACTTTTACTCATGTTTTTACTTATATATTTTTACTTGTACTTTTATATATACTATATATATTACGCAAATGGCATGTTTATTAATACATATACAATGAATTCACGCAATTACTGTACGCTCTTTTTACAATATTTAAGAAGCATTGTTTCTTTATAACCAATTTGTATACTTTGATAACATAACCAACATTAATGTACTAAAACAATATGCTGAGTTAAAGACAACTTTATAGAAAAAGTCAACAAGACACAAAAGGAACTTGGTTGTCATTGCAACTGAAAATTAACACTAAACAAACTGTAAAATAAAACTCTCTAAACTCAGAAGTGAGAAGAACCTGGATTGAATATTGCTCAGATGTAAATACTTTAAATTGAACAAACTCTAGCACAGGGCAGCATGTCATTATCAGGTGTCACGCCCAAACTGACTACACCAGCACGGGTATCTAAATGCCTTACCAGTTGGATGAGTTTAAATGTCCTAAAATAGTTCTATGGACACCCAGTTTGTGTACAGGTACAAATTATTGGAAGTAGTTTGGAATTTAAATGTGACAAATATATTGTTTCTTTTATCACAGATTGTATTTATTGTCACATCAGACCGAGTGTATAAACGACATTTGTCAGCAGCAACAACAACTCTTTCAAAATCAGAGCAAATCAAGAATGATTCTGTTGGATTTTTCAACGATATACTCCTGAAAACTAAAACGTAATGCCACAAAAATAAAACCATTTATTCACTTTAAAGACAATTTTACTGTGGATAAGCCTAATCATGAGTTTGTTCTTGAATAGGTCTTGTATTATTGTAGACATCCATTGATAGCGGCTGTTGTGGGGATCTCTATCATCATATGTGTAAGTAATGTTTCCTTATAATAATAATAATAATCGGAGATACATGACTGTACATTTATTCAATTATTTAACAATACATTTAAGACCCTAACTAAACTTATTGTTATGATTATTTTCTTATAAATCTCTGCATGGAAAGTTTGTAGATAAAGGTAAGGATTAAGCACGGTGGATTACAAATACATGTACGTTTAATTCCTGTCTCAAAAAAGACTGATACTGTTACAATGTTAAAGGTTGTGTATGATGTAAAATGTTTAGTTTTTTATCAATAAAAGCAAGCTTAAAATGATATTATTTATAAACATATGAACCCCACGTACACTGTGTGAAATGTCATTATCTATCCGTAACATTGTTTTACTGTTCTAAATATCATACAATACAATTAAAACGCTGTTTCGGGGATCAAATTTTCTTTCCATAAGGTGGCATAACACATCCTCACAAAATGGCTGACCTCTGATCGAAACGACATTTCGTTTTATTAAAAGGATTTTGTCGATGGCAACATGTAACTTACTCCATAGCCGAATGGATAAAGTGTCGGGCTTCTGATCCGTACATCCCGAGTTCGAATCCCGCAAGGGCATTTGTTATTACTTACTGAATTGATTTTTTTAAATATTATTTTTTTTTTATCAAAAATGCAAATTATTTGCTTATTTGACATATGTACAGTTTATTTATCATTACATCTTTCATAATCAAATAATTTACTGATAATTTGAGTGAATTTTTCCAGGTGTGTTACTCCACCTTAAAGTTATCTTATTTCTAAAGTCATCACTTTATACATTTGTTTCACAGTTTGGATAGAAAATATTGACACATGCTTACTAGTAGTCAATTGTTGTTGTTTTTTAAATTAATTATAGATTGTTGATTGCCTCTACTTTTGCGGACTTCTCGCTGTACGATATGGTCACACAACAGGTTACTCACTACGTGTAGCAGATGTTCTAAATGGGATAACACTTGGATCTCTGCGCATGTCAAGCCATAGGGACAATGCTATCATAATATGTCTAGTTTCTCTTTCATTCTCATTTTCTCTTCAACTTGGAAAATTTGTTTCTGTCACATGGCAGTCACCAAAATGGACATTACTTGTGAGTAATAAATTTCAATTCAAAATGATATTAAAAAATAGTAGGTTTAAAGAGCATTCCAGCTCACCTGATCTAATGATCATATGATATCTTAGGTCAAATAAGAAAACCAAAAGATATATTGTTACCTGGTTCTGTCTCCATTCATATCCAATACATTCTCTTTTTTCGATATTTCAACATCGCTATGTAGACGATATTGATACCTTATTATCTCTGGCTCAAAAGTTCTGACTTTAAGGTGGGGCTTATGTAATTAATTATTAATCACTTTGTGATTCATTATTGAAAGCTACTATTTCTAGCCACAAGGAAAATGTGTGCATAATGTGGATGGGCAAGGAGACTTCTACCTTAACTGAGATAGAAATGGTACCTTGAACTTTTCTGACCACGTGAATGTTTCCCTCCACCGTCTGTTCGTTTCCAAATTTTAAACTATTTTAATAGTTCTCTAGAATTAAGCGATTAAAACAAAACTAACTTGACACAGAGCATCTGTATTTGACGGGTATTCTTTACTATTAAACAATCAGTCATAATAAAGAGAAAGAGAAAAAGAAAGTGATTATTAAAAGGACTTTATGTCTTCGAAATTTCTTTTTAACAAGACTCTCTGCACTAAAAAGATTAATGCAAAGGGTTGTGTAAAGATTATAAATAAACAGCTTCAACTTGTGACATCATGTTTGAGGTATTCGTTCTTTTAAAAATAAAATCTGCTTATGAAGTATTTAAATTGTCGAATTTATATCTTTATGCATTGCAAACTTGAAAAAATATGTTTCGATTTATATTAACCATGACCATATGGATAAGAAGTGAACAAAATGTATGTCCAAGATATGGTCAAAATTAAACTCACAAATGCACCAAGATTATATATTGAAATGGTAAGTTTGTAGATAAATTATTTCACAATTATTGTTTAATCACACCATGATCACAACGGTTATATTGAATTAAATTGCATTCAGAAAAGTAATTCGGCCTATGAGCTTTCTGTTTCTTCAAAGTCTTGGTCTTGGTCGATGAAATCGATTCAAAAGCAATGCAGTATTTGGATAATGTATTTATCTGGTCATTTCAGAGGTACGAAAATGATGCATTACGGGGTCAATACTCAGAATATGTTTAATTTATTTAACATTTAATGAGTTTATTTTAGTTTGATGTTTGATCAATCTATGACTCTCAAAGGACATATACAATTTCACCTGGATCTTCCCTCGTTGAAATAAATGATTGCAATTTATGAGTTCTATTATAAGCGTTCATTTTATGAAAAGCTTATGGATAACGAGAAAGGCTTTTACCGGAATTACAATTCCTATTTTAGCTTTTTAATAAAATTCTATGGAAGATTTGCATTCATGATTTTAATGCATTGTGTTTATTTTGTAGATACTTTGGTCGGAACTTTTTGTGATTCCTCTCCAGTTTGTTAGTCTTTCATTGGTTTCTCTATTATTAACACTGGTGATTATAATTTGAATTGATTTGATATGATGTGTTGAATGTTTTTGATTTAATATGTTTTTGAGTTTTTAACTTTTGTTCAACTTACACTTTTGATATTGCAACACAATTCAAATAGTATAATAAAAAGAAATTTAAGTCATGTTTATTTCTGATAGTATTTTTTTTTATTATATATTCACTGAAAAATACTTTTATTTGTAGGTTTACTGCTGCTTATTGAAGTCCAATGTGGTCTTCCCTTATGATGATTTGAATAAGAACGTCAGAAATTTTAAAATTGTATACATACAAGTTGAATACTATTTGTAAACATATTAATAATTTACGATACAATCTAGTTATTAAATGATGAGGGGGTTTGCATTTAGATAAAGCAATAGAAAGTGGTATTTTGAGTTTTTAACTGAAGTATCTCATTCTCTACAAATGTTTTAATAAATTTTTCATTGTAATTCAACTTTTTAGGAATTTTTTAAGAAACATCTTAACACTGCACAATAAAGAAATTAAGTACAATAAAATTTTGTGCATATATGGTTTTCAGCACAGTGATGTTATAATAGAGTAAACTTTTTATCTTACTGTACACTTTACATTGTATGATAATTAGTGTATTATATCAATACATCTTGAAGTCTCATATTTCATTGTATCTAAACATTTTTTACTAGGGAAACGAAAGAATTATACTCAATCTGTACAACGTTTTAGATATTTTATTTACAAATATGGTAATCTTTTCTATGTAGAAAATTCATTTTGCAGCTGTGTACAAACGAGCAGAGAGTGTGGGAACGTGTTATGCTACAGTCATGGCTGATGTTTATATTTGGCGTACTGTGTATAGTTCTTCAGGTAGGACCTTGTTTATTTAAAGGTCCTCGGTTAGGACTTAACGTTTTCCCGGTAGGTTTGTGTCGACAAACAAATATGCTAGGATATGTATATAAGTTATAATTGTTAGATACTTGTTCTGCCAATTTCGATGAAAAACTAAATTTGTTCCTTCAGCCAATGTTTGTAAATAAATAGAATGTGATTGATGCCTAAGGTTATTTTTGGTAAGTATGTAGTTTGCGTACTTTTTGCGGAAAAATATGACTTTACAATAGCAAAATTCAGAAACGTTCAAAAATGGATCGATACTTTAAAAAAAATGCATTTAAACAAAAAATATTACAAAGCTTCAGAATTATCACAGCTTTAAAGTTATTTTTTCCTCATAAGTATCACATGACGATATCTGTGATAGTTATTACTTTGAAATGCTTTTTGTTGCTATCAATCCTTTCTGCATGTATATAGCAATCATATATTCATGAAGACAAAATAATATTCTAACTTGTCTATATCAAGCTTGCAAAGAAATCGTTTAAAACCTAGTTTGGTAAATGTGTAAATAAGTACGGGCATTGTGCCAAAAGACAATGAGTTAAATTTTATTGCCATTGCTTTAATAGGTTAAACTCACAATGATATCATGAATTGTCAGACATTTACTGAACACTATCATATATACCTTACCTTCTTCCTTGTTTGAACGTTGATCTGTTCTGTAACTTGCCATTTTAATTTTTTTTTCAATTTTATTTAAAACTATGAAGAAAATAACTAAGCATAATTGTAATAATTTGTTACAGATACTGTCGATTACATTTGGTTACAAATACTTCAAAAAATCCGCGGATGGTTATTTGGGAATTTTCAAAGGAGTATTAGAGCTTTTCAGAAGTATTTTCCATACAGTATCACACAACAGGTTTTTAAAATCTTTTCATTCAGTTTTATTCATATTTGATTTAAAATGGAATTAAAATGTGAATTTATTTACTCAGCGACTTATTACAATATTTGATCACATGCAGTGGTTTAATGACTTTCCTGAAATTACAACACGTAAGCTTACACTAAAAAAGCGGAAAGAAAAAATATATATAGAAAATTGTTTTGTAGATTTATCAACGAGAAGAAGATGCCCAACTACAACATGACCTACGGAGTGTATAGCATGATCTCAGCCACCTGTTTGGTAATAAATTATCCACACATTGTCCTAAACATCAATGATATCAAAGAAGAAATAACATTATAACATTTAAACACATAATATCATAACAATAACTAAAACATCAAAATGACTAATTAAAAACTTTTATTGCAACGTTTTGTATTCAAGTAATTAAAGACATATATTTGAATTACATGGTAACAAAATTGAGGCCAATCAGTCGGATTTCTTTTCAGTTTACCTTGATGACTGATTGAGTTATCTAAAACAAAAAAATATGTTCATATATAATTCATGTAAAAAAGGAAGGCGAGCCGTTCATAAGTTGTTTCCAAAAAATTAAAGGTTTGCAATTGCTCTTAAATGCGATAGCTATATGGTGTTTCATATACGAATCCAGTTGATAGAATAGTTCACTAAGAAAAATTGAAAACTTAATAGGTGGTGTTGACAAACTTGTAAGTATCCTATATTTAGGGAGCGAAATACAGTTTCATGTATACAGTAGGATGGAACGATAGATAATTTATGTCACGTTTGACATAAATCGATATTTACGTATTACTAAACATCTTAATTTTCAATGATTTTTCTCTTATGATTGGAATCTTTGATTATTAGCCCCGACATTAAAGACACGCAAAAACGATACTTCGAGCTTAATTAGATTTTTTTTAAATTTCCTACATTTCTAGCCAAATTAAAATTCCGGTGTTCAAGGTAACAAAATATTTGTGGTTTTGTTACGTTGAGAAAACTTATGATAGTGTCAAAACAATATACTGTGGTTTCATCAATATTTGTTGAATATCAATTTTATTGGATCTCGTTTTTAAGTTGATCCACGAATTTCAATATTCATTGAAGTAAAATTTCTATTAACATTTTGTATTGAGTTTTTCGTATCATTTAATATTGTGATAAAGGGCATATTCTTGATCATTCTGGATCATTCTAACTACTGTGGAATCATTAATATTAGAATTCTTGGTGGCTCAATGTTCGTCATATTCGTGGGTAGTCTCCACTCACGAAATTACATCCTCGACGAAAACTTATTATAAACGATTTAGTTTTCACAGGATGAATGACCATCTTTAAGTTCTCATTAAAGATAGCTTAAAGGTGCTTAAAGGTAGCTTAAAGACGTCCTTTAAGCCACCTTTAAGCTATATGTGCTGCTTTAAGGTGGCTTAAAGGGGGCTTAAAGAAAGCTAAAGATGGCTTAAAGGTGATTAAAGGCAGCTTAAAGACCATATTTAAGCGACCTTTAAGCCACCTTTAAGGACAACTTATTGGTCCTTAATGTCCAAACTTCTTTAAGCCACCTTTAAGCCATTTAAAAAAAATATATAACAGTCTTTATTCAATATCGTGCTTAATTTACCAACAAAATGTATTAACTTTATGACAATTTGATCAATTGTGATCAATGGGCAAATATATTTAACCTATATGCGACGTATTTATTTTAAAAGAACATACCCGTGCATCTGGACAAAAAACACTCCTGTTGTTTATATCCTGTATATTATGTGATAGTTCCAGGGTTTTTATGAGGTTTAACAAACAATAGATTTTGATTAGATATACACAAAGAAATGAATGCATGTCTAGACACACAACGCAGCGATTTTAACAAAAGAAATTGATTCTACATGAACATGTACGGTCGTTTAGTAAATAATGTATATTTTGTCGCACGTTTCAATGATTCAAAGACAGAAAAAGTATTAAAACCGGTTTTTGCTATAAAAAATAAAATGGGAAAAAAAAATTAAGAGACGCCCAAGACGAGTATCGATCCCAGGACCCTTCGCTTACCAGCACCAGCTCACTTCCATTGCGCCACAGGAACTTTATATCTTCTACAGTTTTTATATACTATAAAATCATTGGCTATTGAATTAATGTACCGGTAATGTGTTTGTATTTTTTACTTGAAAAGATTTTTACTTCCATTAAGTTTGTAACCATCAGTTATACCTAATTACATTAATGCGTGTATTTACAATGAATTACGGTATTTACATGGTCTTCGGTGAACAAATTTATATTATACCTGATTGGAAACTGTTCGGCTTACTAGACTTAGTACTAAGTTTAATAAATTTAAATCTGTTAGATATATGTTCACCTAATTCATAACTATGAAATGCAAGGAAAAAAATGAAACTGTTTTTTTTTTAAAAATGCATTGAAACTATTAGGGTAATAGTTCTACGCAATTTACCGGTTTTCATTATCATGGCGTAGTTCCAGCATGTAATAATTTTAATAATATTGATAATTATACATTTTCAACAGATGTAGAATAACTGATTAAGTTATGTTTAAATATTTAATTGTATACATGATTTTTAAACTATCAATTCTATAACAAACATTTGATGGTTTTCGACTAAGTATAATTTAGTCAAATATTAAATATTAATTACTAAGGAGAGAGAGAGAGAGAGAGAGAGAGAGAGAGAGAGAGAGAGAGAGAGAGAGAGAGAGAGGGCTTTCACCGATTAGTTTATCATAGGAAACAAACATGCATACTTTAATATAATTTCATGTCCAGATTTAGAGACAGGGACTGCGCTCGCCGCTACAATAATTTTGAAACCAAAAAATAAAATAAAATTTTATAACGGCGATCAGTGTTCATTGGAGCAGTGTTAATAATTTGTGTAGATACCAGTTTCTGCGTGGTCTGTGTTGACAATGAAAACCGCCTGGACCCCCCCCCCCCCCCTTTTTAAACTATATCATCACTTGGATCCCCGCTCCCACCCCTTCAAAAGAATTTTTGCATTTATTGAATTAATTTATGAATTTAATATGAAACTGTTCAGCTTGATCAAAGTTAACTTAAAGGGAACTTAAAGACGGTGTAAAGATAACTTAAAGGGAGCGTAAATGCCACTTAAAGATGCTTAAAGGTAGCTTAAAGATGGCTTAAAGGTGGCTTAAAGGTGGCTTAAAGAAGTTTGGACATTAAGAACCTATAAGCTCTTGCTTAATGGTGACTTAAAGACTTAAAGGTGGCTTAAAGATCGTATATCCTTTAAGCCACCTTTACGCCTCCTTTAGGCCACCTTTAAGGATTTGCTTTAAGATGGTTTTTCGCCCTGTGTTTCCTACTGCAACTGAAAACCGACGCATACACGAAATAACATTCCCACGAATAAAATAAAAACCCACAATTCACTTAGACTAGCCCCACAAAATCAAATGATTCCACAGCATCAAAGCAAACGTTTACATGTAACTGCACACTACACTAACCAAATATACAGTTAATGTTTGCTTTAAAATTTTTGACAGATTTTAGAAATGGTGTTTATCGTGTGTCTATACGCATACTACTTTACGGAGGGTGATTCAAGTTTTTTACTTGATGGCCTCGATCAATTCTCACACCACTTATACAACATGGAATCGTTATACAAAGCCGTCTCAATCACCATACTAGTTATCATCCCAGTAGCTACAAGTCTTCGAATAGTTGCATTTGCATGGTTTTGGTTCCGAAAGTCGAAGACCTCTTTTTACACGGTAACATATCAATCAATATACCCTTTCGTCTGTCTGTTTTTTATATTAAAGATTAGGGAATGTAATAATTTAATTGAAACTGAAATCAAATGTTTGTTTCATTACAGATATTTATCTTTATTCCAGTTTGGACACTCGGAGAAATTGTTGTTTTATGCTACACATCTTACATTTTACGACTGGTATTTTTTGCTTATCATTCTATAAGATACAAATATTTATTTATTGTTTATGCATAAATGTTCTAGTATAAATCGTAACAATTCTTCTTGTGGGTGTCATTAAAGTACTTGTTTACATACCTTAAAGTTAAAATCTCTAAAGTTTTTGATAAGTGTTAAATACTGTATTTTTATAGTTTTACAGGTGGTTTCCAGATCATTTTATATAATCTATATTATATTTCAGGCATACGGATGCAAAGATTCGGATTTCTTTAGTTTTAAATCATCTTATGAAACAACAACTAGTCGAAGCAATGTAATGTATACATGTATCTATGCTACAGATTAAACATGTGATTAAAAGAAGGCAATATCTAATGTTTCTACGAGCTGATTTACGTTGTAACCTTCTTTACAATATTTTTTTTTCTAAAATAACACGCGTTTTGTGTTGCAGATTTGTGTTGGATTTGGTTCAAAACTCTATGTCCAGCCTGGAATAATTGCTGCGTATCTTGTGATTCACATCATTCTTGATGTAATAGCCAAGCCAAAGCCTTATTTATCGAATAAATTGAACCCTAAATTGAACAGCAGTAATCCATATAACAAGTCGTCTAAAATAGATTGTATATGACATTGTTTGCTTATAAATAACGTTCTTTTTTCAAAATTATAGATTTACTTACTAAATACGATGGATGCAATGCACCCTTACATCGTAAAATATGGCGACGGAAAACGATTTTCAGTACATTTATTTAACAAGGCAATTGCAGAGCTGTAAGTGTTTTCATTTCTTAATTTTGTTTTTAATTTTCTATAATATCTTTTTAGCGTTCAACGTGTTCTCCTTTTTTATTGCAGGAAACAACAAACCAGAACACAACGGGCTTTTTTCACGATTCATGCTATATCGATGGTATGCTTAATTATTGTAATTGTTATTCATTTACACATTGTTTTCTTATACCTACATGACAAGTAATTTAGAAAGCTTTGTAACAACCGTTATTATTATACCTCAATACGATTATTCCATATAACGCGTCATCAGCTTGGTCTAGAGAGTCACGTGACAGGGTGAATGTCTCTCGGGGAATAAATATCGTGTCTCACCTCTTCGGAAATCTCGGGATTTTTCATTCCAAAAATATAAAACAGCCAATATGAGCAAATGATGTTGACAAATATGATTAAATCGAATATATTTAATCATGTAAATTCTCTTTATATCACAAAAACCAATTTTACTATATTTGATTCGAATTTTTGAAAGAAACTAGAGACAAAAAAAAAAAACAACAACAACAAATAATCGCGACGTTATTGCTTTCGACAAGTCGAAAAATTATAAGAAACCGACGTTTTATGTATAATCATATGTTGTTCGGTATAATAAATAAAACTTTTATTGCATGAATGTTGGGGAAATGTGAAGATTTATTCCCCCAAAAAAATCATATATGATTTTCATATTTCCCTCACCATCATACAATAAATGTATATTGATACAACGCAGCTTAATGATATAAATAGCATTAAACGTTACAATTGCAACGCCTTATGTTATAAATTATTGCATTAACAGTTTACATCCCCAAAGGCTAATGATATATCGACGCTTTATAATAGAAATGTACCATTTAGCGTCACAAATGTACAACAAATCTGCTTTCGATTTTACAATTTTGTATCATTAAAGGGCGCGTTTGCAACGCTTAATGATAAAAAGTTTGCATCATTAGCGGTTGAGGGTGTAGATAGTTGCTTGTTTATTAAGCGTTAGGGCTGGTGTGCATTTGTGGCGCTTTATGATACAATTATATCATTAAGCGGCGATATATCATTAGCCGTCGGCGATGTCAACTGTTAAAGTAATAATTGATTTATAGCATTAGGCGTTGCAATTGCATTTAGCGGTGTTGTATCATTAACGGTTGTTACAGAGCTGAGAAACTCTGTTTTATTATTATTATTTTTTTTTCTTTTATTGATAGGTTCTTAATCTTACCTTTTGGATAGGACTTATACTAATGGGACTTATTCCAGGGTATATTCCCAATAATTTTCTTGACGTTATATCCAGGATACCAATCTCGTTTGGATCTACTGATATGGAAAGTACTGTTCTTGGAGTAATATATTCATTAGTAGCGGTTGTTCCTTTGTTTGAAGCTAGCCATGTGGTTGGAGTAGTGGGCCTCTTTAAACAAAATAAAGTTATTCTATGGATTGTAAGTATTTAATTTATTTAATGCATCGTTTTTTGACTTCGTTTTTTCAATTCAATGATTATATATACTAAAACAGTTTTGATTTAAATTACTTTTTGTAGTTTATCTTAAGTGTCTTCGTCTTTTGCCTCAGCGATTTAGTATATGTGATATTTTCTTCGGAAATTGCACATTTCGTAAGTGTTTCTTTACATTTTGATTGCTAATTGAATTTTTTTAAAGCAATCTAGGTTTGACATTTTGCCCCAAAATAGATCATGGCGCCATTGTATTGTGGCAACGTAATGATTTTGAATTTTTTTTTTATATGTAACGTATATACAGAGGAATTGTGTTTGTGGAAAAGGAACGAATTGCACTCAATACAACTTATTGACCACAGGGAAAGAACAAAACAGCACCAGATACAGTATATCAATAAATGGGAACGAACAGAAGATAGTGAGAATATCAGCAATAACGTGTTTATTTGTATTTATGATAACGTTTATTTCCATTATTTCAAATTCTAAAGACATTTGTTTTATAATATTATACAATTTTTTGCATTATTTAGGTGTGTGGAGATTTGTTTTTAGACTCTCTGAGTGTGCTACTTGCCTATATCGTACTAACAGTAATCATACATGTAAGTGAACTTTATATTAGAATTCAGATATTGATTTCAAAAATTGAGTTTGTTACCACCAATATGTACTCTAAACAGAATATAATATCAAAGTCTGTCTTCCGTGTTAAATGCAACAACAGATAGATGATGCGATTTGTATATAATGATAATAATGCAAAAATCTTTACTTCGTGTTATTTTGATTATTCTTCAAGACAAAACAATATTGTTGCGGTTTTTTTCCAGATTGTAATGGTCATTCTAGGAATAAAAATATTAAGAGGATTTGGTAAAACAAGAGTTGGAATCGATGACGAAAACAAAAATCTTCCCAGAGGAACAAATCAACAGCCATCTTTCGAAATAGAAAATAGTCAACTTTCAAATGAAACAATGGAGGAAAATTTAAGCAATCAGACCATTAACAAAAACGAAAATATTGTGCCCGAGTCTGAAATTAACGTGCCTTCAAAAACAAGTGCCGAAGAAAATTTGAACAATCAACAACACGAATTAAACTCTGAAAACAAGAAAAAGAAGAAAAAGAGGAAGAAAAAGAAGAAGAAAAAGATAGTTACTGAAGAAGAAACAATAACATAGTAACTGCAAAATTTGAGTGGTACTTTGTTATTGTCAAAGTTTACTATATGTTTTCTATGTTTCCACTTTCAAACACTTATGGCATGCGTTTTTAAATGAGTGTGACAGTTAATGTTAAGCTATTCATCTTTTTTTATATTCATCTATTCATGCTTCTTTTACATATTGATTTGAAATTAAAAAAATCAAAGGAACATAAATATTTTATATGTCAAGAAATTTATTAATTTTTATTTTTAACATGTTTTTAAGAACAATTAGCAAATGCATTTTTGTGAACCATGTAAATCAAACTCTACACTGCAATTTTTTTAAGCAATATAGGTTTGAAATTTTGCCCCAAAATAGATCATGGCGCCATTGTATTGTGGCAACGTAATGATTTGAATTTGTTTTTTTATATGTAACGTATATACAGAGAAATTGTGTTTGTGGAAAAGGAACGAATTGCACTCAATACAACCTATGGACCACAGGGAAAGAACAAAACAGCACCAGATACTGTATATCGATAAATGGGAACGAACAGAAGATAGTGAGAATATCAGCAATAACGTGTTTATTTGTATTTATGATAACGTTTATTTCCATTATTTCAAATTCTAAAGACATTTGTTTTATAATATTATACAATTTTTTGCATTATTTAGGTGTGTGGAGGTTTGTTTTTAGACTCTTTGAGTGTGCTCCTTGCATATATCTTACTAATAGTAATCATACATGTAAGTTAACTTTATATTAGAATTCAGATATTGATTTCAAAAATTGAGTTTGTTACCACCAATATGTACTCTAAACAGAATATAATATCAAAGTATGTCTTGCGTGTTAAATGCAACAGCAGATATATGATACGATTTGTATATAATAATAAATGATGCGAAAATCTTTACTTCTTGTTATTATGATTACTCTTCAAGACAAAACAATATTGTTGCGGTTTTTTTCCAGATTGTAATGGTCATTCTAGGAATAAAAATATTAAGAGGATTTGGTAAAACAAGAGTTGGAATCTATGACGAAAACAAAAATCTTCCCAGAGGAACAAATTAACAGCCATCTTTCGAAATAGAAAATAGTCAACTTTCAAATGAAACAATGGAGGAAAATTTAAGCAATCAGACCATTAACAAAAACGAAAATATTGTGCCCGAGTCTGAAATTAACGTGCCTTCAAAAACAAGTGCCGAAGAAAATTTGAACAATCAACAACACGAATTAAACTCTGAAAACAAGAAAAAGAGGAAGAAGAAGAAAAAGATAGTTACTGAAGAAGTACAATAGCATATTAGTAACTGCAAAATTTGAGTGGTACTTTTGTTATTGTCAAAGTTTACAATATGTTTTCTATGTTTCCACTTTCAAACACTTATGGCATGTGTTTTTAAATGAGTGTGACAGTTAATGTTAAGCTATTCATCTTTTTTTATATTCATCTATTCATGCTTCTTTTTCATATTAATTTGAAATAAAGAAAATCAAATGAATGTAAATGAACATAAATATTTTATATGTCAAGAAATTTATAAATTTTTATTTTAAACATGTTTTTGAGAACAATTAGCAAATGTTTTTTGTGAACCATGTGAATCAAACTCTACACTGCACAATATATAATTATGGCTATCATGAATGATGTGCTTCAGTGCTCTTTTTTAAATTCATTAACAGGAATGTGGACAATTTGTAACACAAGCGAGAACACACGCGAGAGCGACGCTTAAAACTCTTTTTATATTTCGGTTGTCTTTTTCTGTTTGAAATTGTTCACATTTAAATTATATTCACAGTGCGTCATGCTTTATCGATGATTGATAAACAATAGGAAATGTGTGTATGGCAAGTGTAGTATTTACGTAAGAAAGTATTTCTTCATCAATGTTATTCATATTTTTCAGTTTATTTTGTAACGCAAAATACATTAGAAAACGACAGTTAACAATTTTATCAAAAGAAATCAATATTTTAATGTTTAGTGCTTAATTTCGTTTTAGAGAAAAGAGGTAGTGTACAGCTTTAAATGATCGAAATAAAAAAAGTTTGCTCCAAAGACCAACACATGAGCATTTCGAAAAACCAACAGAAGTTGAATTCAAACATGTAATCTTATCAATAATCGAATTAATGAAAAAAATGATGTTTTAGGCATCAAATGAATAAACAAAATGTATTATTCTTTACGTATACAAAATTTCAATTAAAATTTTATGTATAGATAAATACATTGCATCTGTGATACCCCGTGTGGGAACATATTGAAGTATAGTGTTATATTACACAGAGTTCTCAGAGTGGTCAACAAATTAACCATCAGACCTGCCCTTTACTTTAAGATAATATTATAAGATATTTTTGTCCATATCATAACATTTAGTAAAGAAAAAATCCAAAATTTTAGCTTTAAAATTTATCAGTTCCCTATATCTTTATACACAGCTCTTCTACTTAAGAGATTTAAATACTATTAGTTTGAAAATGGCCAGGAGCAACGATCCCTCTTGATATTCGATTTAAAGTTTCTCGACACACCAATATTTTATTTGATGGATCGATAATCTTTTTGAAATATGATTTCACAAAAAAGAGACCAATATAGGCTTTGAATTATTTAATGTGAAGTTTTATGCAACGGGAAAAATTGTTTTGAGTGCGAACAATGTATTTTAGAGCTTATTTGATAGATATATCTGTCGAGTAATCATTCCTAATAGTGGAGTAAACTTTTCATAATTTTGGTTTAATCATGCACATGCATATCAGTAGTTAGTTGTAGGGGGAAATTATAAACGTCAATGCAAGTATAATTGATGACCAATACCAAGTCTACTCTTATATCGCCAATAAACAGAATTTCGTTACATAGTGGCTTGTATTTCAAAATAATTTCAACGTGTTTTCACTCGTAATGATGAGATACATGCTACTCGTTGTGATGAGAACTATACCTCGTTGCAATATGTCAGTATTTTGATATCAAGAAAGGGTTTTAATTTCTAAAATATACCCATTCTTTTACTTTAAGTTTATTTTAATAAGAATTATAATTTCAAGTTACTTTCTGCAATAAAAATGACGATATTGTAGAGACTATTTTATATTTAACAAGAAATAATACTGAAAAACCAATATTTATAATGGGGTCAGTATTCTGCAGGGTTATCTTTTCTTCACGTAGAGTGTGCTCATTTTATGAAAACGATACCTAATCTTTAGGCAAAAGGGTCATTATTCTACGGGGGTCATTATTCTGCTTTACATCGGCCTATTAGATTAAAAAGACAACATCTTTAACCTTTGACTTAAAAAAAATAATTCTAGACTGATAATGTTTTATCTTGCTTGGCAGACTTATTTTTGTCAACTTAGCAGAGGCCGCTTGCAAGATCTAAAAATACCAAACAATCAGATCCTGATAAATTGTCTAGGTATTTATCAATTCGCGGTAACGGATAAACGTCCTTCCTTGTTACCGAGTCCAACAAAGAATCCAGTTGTCCTGTCTCACTTTGTAACTAGTATTATCAATGCCTTGCAATGGAACTGAGTTCAGTGGTATATCTATCTAAGCATGTTCTGCCATATTTTCTAGTCTAGCGGATTTGGAGGTGCCTTCAAATGTTAAACTTCTTCCTCATTCTGCTCTGAAAACTGTTTTCGAGGTGTACGGAGTAATATGACAGTTTAAGCAAACACCTGATCATTTTACATTTACATGTACCAAAGTCAACAACCCCTGCTGTGCATGAACATGCGACAAATCCTTCGAACCTGACGATATGTCTAGATTTAATGGATGCCGAGAGTAATGTTTTTTGTTGCTGACAGTTGATGCCATTTTACCAAAATACGAACTTTATTTTTCTTGTTAACATTCTTTTCGAGTTTCTTCTTCCTTTCCTTTTTATTATTATTAAGAGTTTTTTTTTTTTTTTTTTTTTTTTACAACTTTACTCTTTTGAAATAGTCCCCCCTGTAATGATTATAGCACTGTTTCGCTTTCACTGATATTTCTCTCGCAATATATCCGCATGTTATACTTATTAAAAATATTTATTATTCTAATAATTAATAATATTATTCTAGCATTTGATGATTTTTAACACAGGTAAGGATCGGATAAATGGAGGGGTTTGTGGCATTTTCAGAGGCCAATTTTCTTTTGTTTTAAAAATGCCTAGACAATTGAAAGATTGGGATTCGGTAAGGGAATTGACATTTTTTAGCCTATTTCAGTGGTAATAAAAATAGACATATATAATATATGATGGCGCCCCATCTTTAAAAAATGTGTTTGTTTATAGCTTTGTAATATTACATGTAACATACTGGTAATGTAAATTGAAAAATCTTTTTTGTGAAATTGTTCACTCACAAGTGTTGCTTTTATTCAGTTAGTTAACATTACGTCATGTTACATAATTTGCTTGTCATTTATTAATGACGCGTGCTGATAACAAACAGTGTTCAAATTCAAAAGTCCGAAGGAAAATTATAAAACAGGAGCAGAGCAAACATGGACCTCTTAAAAATTAGAGGTAGGATCAGGTGCTATGGAGGAGTGAGCATACTCTGCTGACCGGTCACACCCGCCGTGTGCTCTTTGTCGTAATCGGGAAAAAACGGAAAAGTCCGTAGACAATTAGGTGATTAATTATGGTCTAACAATTAGTATGAAAAACGTCAGTCAACATGCGACCCAGTTGAAGATTGTATTTGCTGACAAGGTCGTTTTATCGACCATAGAACTTACGAAAAGATGACTTCAGACGAGACTGTTGATAGTCCTGTTTTACCAACGTGTTTGTCAGTAGCTTCCTACCTAATAAATGACCTTTCTTAATCCTTACTTGTGCCTTATTTTATACTTGGTCATACTGAGTTCACATGTATCAAACTGAGCACCACCCTAACAGGTATCTATAAATAGACATATATATTGAATTATGAATTGCAAACCATATCTGCCTAAATTGTATGTTGTTATTCTTTATTTCATGTTTGCATTAGTAAGAGAAAATGGTATCCAAAAAATTAAAATCCTGTGTGGTACTGTTTCTATGGGAAACTAATTTAATTGGGGAAAAAATCCGAATCAAATCGAAGTCATACATTTCCTCTGAGAAAAATTGTTGAATAAAATAACTTCCCAATTTTATTATTAAAGTTTTTGAAATTGGCTTCATATTTGTTCATCAAACAAAAGACCATCCATAATAAAGCTGACTTGGCTTCTATTGCTTTTCGTTGGCATATAAAACTTTAATTGTATACTAGTATTTGTTTCTGACTCTTTTGATATCATGCCCATCGGTTAATAACGTTAGTCATTCTAAGTTTAGGAAATGGCTATGTCTTGCAATTAATACATTTTATGTTGGTGTTTCGAATGCATTCGAAACACCCCTTAAACAAATAAGGAGATCAGGGATTTAACACGGACGAACAATTTACAATTGATTAAATTTAGGATCTATCTGGCCTTTTGTAATATCGTTCAGGTGACCCCATGGACCCGCACTTCAAAAATCGACGCGGGGAGACTAGATAAGGAGAAATCGAAATTTTGTCAAGATAAAAAACGAGCCTAACAGTCATTATGAAAGCGGGGTCAAAAAATTCTCGCATTTTATGCGCTATTGTTATGATGTTTAAAATGAGACATTGCGAATGTTCTAGTGTGATCGTACTTAGGAATAGGCATTATACACGCGTAATATAATTGACATATTAATAAGTGAATTTTTGTGTTAAATCAAATTTAATTATAAACAAACCAATTCAACCTCGTGATTTTTCAACAACATAGAAATATTTCATTCATTAAAATTTCAAGAAATTTGAATATTCCGCAATAATATGTTATATAATTATAACAGTAGCTGTTAACTGATAAATACACTTTGTCACTATATTAAACGTTTGGTCTGAATTTATTTTGCATAGAGAGTAGATGGATTGAATAAGATCTTGAATTAAAGTTGTTTTTTCTTTTGATACAATTTCAATCCAATCAGTATCTATCAGTTTGTAGAATGTTATTTCAATGTATTTAGTTTGTTCAGGAATGATTGATTGGACCCTGTGAGTTTTTGTTTACAAGAGCTGTTGCCGGAAGAAAGATAAATACATTTAAACCTGGATAAGGTTAGTGGGCTTAAAAAAGTTCTGTTAAATGCAAATATAAACCATGTATACCAGTATCACAGTTTTAAACCTTTACTGCCGTTCTGTGGTAAATAACACAATTTAAAAATCGAGTGCCTTGAATTGTGTTGTCAAAAATTCAAAACGGGAAATATATTTGAAAAAGGTAAGTACATGTACAGTAGATGTATGAACTCCTAATATCTTCATACTATTGAGGGCATAGTTGTGAGGTTAATATTGGAAAATATCATAAAAAATCATCTCAAAAGAAAGTCAAACAATTTTTTTTAAGATGTAACAAGGTTAAAATCTGTAATGGCATTAAATGAATTTAAGTTTTCCACAAATGTACAACTTATTTTGCATTTCAGGAAATATGCGTTCCATCAGTAATCCCTGGGCACGTTGTAAAAACTTGTCCATACTTATCGCATCCTGTACACTTATGATTCGGGTAAAAAAATTACTAATAAATGTGCTTTTCCCATTTGCATCCTATCGTCTATTTATCCATTGGTTTATACATTTGTTAAAATTGATGGTTTCAATATCTACATGTGCAATGTATTAGTTGTGTCTTAACCAACAGTTTTCTATTCCAGGTTTTATCGATCGGTTACGTTATTGGTAGTTTCTTGATGAAGTTTCAAGATCCATTCCTAGGAAACAACGGGATTAACGCTCTCAATTGGTTCAACCTGGGAGTTTTTCCACTGGGGTCTTTTATCAACGCGCTAATATTTTCTCAGTTACCAGCATTTATAGTCAATCTTTTTAATTCTGTGATCATATACATCGGCATTTGCAAGAGATGGAATAACTGCTTACAAATAGTTAGTTTTTATGAGTTTTAAATTTACTAAATTATCTCCTTCTAAATTACAACTTCCTATTGAAGGCAACTTTTTTAAGTCCTGCCAAAAATATTTGAAATGTAAAAATCTGCCATTTGATATCGTGGCATTCATATACATTTAATGAATTTTTTGGTGTTTTGTCGCATACATACATACCGGTATTTACTTGACATCTTTAAGAGTTGGTGTACAAACTCCGATTTCAGCGTCAGACCCTGCTCTTTTGAAGGCGTCACAAAGATGTTAATTGTTTTATTTATTTTTCAGATTACCGTTAAGAGTTTGGTTTTTAATCCTTCAATGTCCATTAATTTCTATTAAGTGGCATTAACCATCCTCTATGTTTTATGTCCTGTGTAACATCTGGTTATCCTTAAAATAAAATATTATACTCTGTCTGTCTGTCTGGGTGTCTGTCTGTCTCTCTCTCTCTCTCTCTCTCTCTCTCTCTCTCTGTAAAACATGTATAATATCATAACTGCTTTTTCATATTTTTTATATAGAGTTCAGTTATAAGCCTATTAATGCTGATATGGAATGCAGTTTTGATCGGGCTATGGTCATGGCTTATTGGTGAGGTAAGTTGTACTTTGAATAGTAAATATTCGTGGAGGCTAAATTTTCTTGGATACCTCACCCAAATGAAATATCTCTACCGAAGTATAAAGCACTTCTTTCGTTCATAACACAAAGAATTACACTTTTAATTTTGATTCGTTATCACCATATGTATTCAACGACGATCCTTCACAAAAGTCGCAGACCACAAAAGTTACCTCAACTAGTTAAATATGACATCAATATTTCTGACGTAAATAATGTTTTGTTTACAAATAAAAAAGTTGTGTTAAATTATCATATCTTGAAACATATACAGGTTTATTATGGCATCAAAGGGTCCTTCATAAGCGTGCATTCACGTGACCCAACAGCCTGGAACAAATACTGGCAACCTGTGAGTTTTATCTATTATCAAACTAAATTAATTTTAACACACAGGTACCATGATTTTTATATTGTTTTACAAACCGTTTACTAATTGTATGATCTATTTTTTTTTTTATAATTTTAAGTTTTCAGTCACAATATTTATCTAACCAGGAATAATTAACGATTAATTTTGTTATACATTGATGTGATTTCTTTATTTTCCCAAATAAATGGTTCATAGTAAATTTTGAGTGAATGTTCAAATAGTCTTCTGATCACGTTTTGTCTGTTGTCCGCCTGCAGTAAACATTATACACTTTTGGAGGAAGGGCGTAGTAAAAACACTCGACCAATCTCAACCAACTGACATATAGCATCTTTAAGTAAGGGGCATTCATGTGTCATCAAATAAAGCCAATGTACCTTTAAACGAATAGTAATAAGAACAGAATAGATGAAAGAAATAAGTGGGGTTTTTTTCTTCTTAAGAGCTAGATTGACTGTATTAATATAACTTTACTCAAACTTCCTGACATATGATACATTTAAAAAATATTGAAGCTATACAGAATTTAAAATTTGGATAATGTCTTCTATCTTATAGTTCTTATAGGTCTAATAGATTTTTTGTATTTTTTAATGCATTCAAAATCATTCAGTCAAAACAAATAAGATCCTTAAACGCTCGTGTGAAAATGCCTTTTAAAATAAACTGTAATGATATGTTTTAAATATGCTTTACATGTACTATATAACTTTTGGTGTCAAATTAGGGACATATTTTTGAAGGGATAACGTCTCATTTTACATAAATATTATTATCTTTTTTCAATGATGATATATGGATGATATTTTTTTTTCAATTAATGTGAGAAAATTTTACCTATTTAGTATACAGAATTTTAATTTTACTATAAGAATTTCATCTCGGAAAGAACGGGCCTCTTAAGAGTAAAATGTTTTGTCTGAGCAAATACCGACTTTTGATTTGTGAAATCTCTTAAAGTAAGTTGGAAAGATTATGTTTTAGATTCATTCATGTGACGGCAGCATTGAGTCAGAAGTTTTACAAAGGGGGGGGGTATTCTATTTTAAGCATGCATAAATGAAGCATGAAAATGATATACTTGAGTGCTTTTGAGATAAACCATTATGATGTTCCAATGTTTTGTGTTGCATCAAATGAAAGAAGTAAGGAATATGAATATAATTATATTTGCTTAAAACATTGCTTAGGTGAGTGATCACAGGTTTTTTGTTTTAAAAAAGTAAACTTAAATTAAAATGCTGTCTTTTTCAAAAATATAACATTTCTAGAATGAGTTATAATAGTGAAAAATATGTATTAAAGTTGGGATGCTGTGGTGCTGACAGACGAATAGTACTCTTCGGAGAAGACCAATGTTACCTATCCTCTCCTGATGCATGTTTTGATGCTTTTTCGAACACAATAAATACATATGGAAGCTCCTATATAGCAGTGCTGGTTGTCAACTGTTTGGCAGAGGTAAATATGTAAGAATATTAATAAGAAATATTGTCTTTATTTATGTTATAGTACGGAAAAAGTTGCATACGGCACACCTGATGTCTTTAATACTTTAGCATATGGAATACAGTTGAAATACTTCAATGTCTTTAAATAAATATAATAAATAAAAATATCATTATGCTATGAATTCGTCGAAGTTAAGTACAAGTATCATCTATTTTTGCTTTATGTATTGTTACATATTTATGTATAATCTTCTGATATCTCTATTTTTATCCATTTTGATTCCGTTCTAATGGTTGCACAATGTTAAAATTCGATTTACCATAACTGGGGGGGGGGGGGGGGGGGGGTATGCCTATTCCGAACATTGTCATTAGAACTTATTCTGCTCTCATTTAACATAAGTACCTCTGATTCATTCCTTATTAGACCAAACGCCTATTTTTGAGGTTGAAGAATTTTTATTTGAAACATACACTTGCTACCTTAAAGATAACAAAGCTTAAACATGTGTCATATACTTATCCATCGTTTTAGCGAATAGGATGCGGTAACTGCAAAAACAAGACAGGACAGTTTAAACCTTTAAGCTTCTTTTTGGTAATTATATAACGAAACGTTGTAGATTTGGAAAAATAACCAGTTAAAGCACGTATGTTTTTTATAGTAACATACATGTATAAAGGCAAAATATAACAGCCGAAAATGTCTGCAGGTAATGATTTCCTTTAAATGATTTTAACATCTCTGACTTCAAATACCCGTGACTGTCATAGAATATACATACAGAAATGATGCGAAATTAGGTTCAAGACACGCCTTAAATCAAACAGATAAACTAAAAATGATGAGAAATAGAACAGTTCAGCCTTCAAAGGATATAATTATGTATAAGAAAGTAATTCATTGTAAGTGTGAAAATGTTTATATTTTTTTACCGATACAATATAAAATATAATGTCTAATAAATAAAGAAATACAAATACAAGGTAGGTGACCATGCTGTACTGGATTGTACGAACCTGTTAAATATGATATTAAATCATCGTGATTAAAATAAATTGTCCTTTTCAGATCATTATGATTGTAGGAATCAGTTGTCTTCATGGCTTTCATGCAGTTCTCCTAAAATCTTCATCAGCAAAAAATATGGATTCTAAGGAAATACAAAAACTACGGAACTCGGTGTTTGCTTCTGTATGTCTGTCTCTAAAAGAAAAGTGGACTAGGTATCTAGCTAGACTTGATTAAGAAAACTCAACGAAATAAATCAGTAAACTCAATAACACCATGTACTTAAAATCATACAATTATCAGCTCAAGCCTTAAGCATACCAATATTTTATTTATCTATCTTTTTAGTTGTTATGATATCATTTTCTACTTAAAGGGGCATGGTCACAATTTTGGTCAAATTTTATTATTATTATTTTTTTTTTTTTTGCTAACAATGCTTAAGTTATTCATTTCTAATGATCAACCAAGATTTCAGTTTTGGTCGTAAAATTATAAGCAAGATACAGAGCTCGCAATTCTTTGCTATGTAAACAAGGCCCGCGCCTTGTTTTTGTTTACATTGGATCATATACCGGTTAAGTTCTTTTTCAAGCTGATATTTTGATATGCTGATTCGTTTTGATCCATAAATAAACAATAACTAGCGTTTGTCACATTCATTTTTAGGTCTAAACATGGAATATTCAGAATCTAAACAAAAACATCACTTGAGCTTTGTTTACTTAACAGAGAATTGTTAGCTCTATATCTCGCTTATAACTCGACGACAGACACTTAAATTTCGGTTGCCTATTAAAAATGCTTTACTGAAGCATTGTAAACATTAAAAGCAAAAAATTGATTTTTGACTAAAATCGTGACAATGCCCCTTTAAATTTCATTTTCAGAAATAAAGTACTATCGTGTTTCGAATATACGTCAGTGATTTCTTTGGTAAGTGTATTTTGGGAATAATACATGCAAGTTCCATGCTTTACTGTTATATCAATCCAATAGTAGGGTTTATGTTTTTCTCGACAACAAAACACAATAAACCTCAATATAAAAATATGAAATATACATACCTAAGTAAACCGTTTATTTATAAATACATATTATGCTACATTTAAAACTGTTTTTAATGATTATAGGCGATAGATGGCACAATGATTATAGCTATCCTGCTCTTACGATACAATTATTACGACATAACGCTAACGGATGGATTCTATCACATCAGTGGAGGAAACAATATGAACATGGGTTACACAAAAGATGCCTTGTTAATCACATCCATCTGTGTTCTTTTATGGTCGGTACTAGCAAAATCTATGCATTTTGGTGGAATGTATTTAAATAAAAGGTGGATGTTTGTTTTGGTATGTAAAATACAATACATCTTAAAAGTTATCTTCTTTTTATGTTTTGAATTGATCCAATCTTCATACAGTAACAGGCTTAAATGACTCATATTTTTTATTGTAGTTTATAGCCTTTGAAATTACTGCATTGCTGGTGGAATGCATAATTTTTGTATTTGCTGTCATTTTGATGAAAGCAGTGAGTATATCTTTTGGTCCATATAAAAAAATTTGCGTTGTTTTATTATATTTTTGTGATAATATGTTGATAAATTATAGATTTAAATGTAAATCATTTAATCTCATTTATGTTTACAGATGTATTGTTGTTTATGGCAAGATGCTTCAGCATGCAGCGAATATACGTACTTTACAACCGTAACTCCGGTAAAACCTTGCTTTGCAATGTCAGTTAACAAAATATTGATGCAAAATTTTATGTGATTACATAAACTTTGATTTTTCTAACTGGCCAGATGACATTAGTTCTCTTATAAATATTTTTGTAGATCATAGGTGTTTGTGAGTCTTGGGGAAATGCTGCACGTTTTCTTTGGATATCAACTGCAATTTTAGTTTTGCACATTGTGCTGAAGGCAAGTTATCATGGCATCCTGGTTTTTAGTATCTCTTTTGGGCAGCTTAAACCAAAACATATTTGTTAAACATATAAACATATACATTTTCAGGTTTCATTCATAATAGCATCAGACCGAGTGTATAAAAGGTCTTTTTCAACACCAACAAAATCTCCATCGGAATCGGAATCGGAACTTTTAAAGAATGGTTCAGTTGGTTTTTTCAAAGACGCACTCTTGAAGACTAAACGGTATTGCCACAATTAAACATGCATCGTCATAACAGATTTATCAAGATAATATAGCATCACATATTATGTAACTATTGTGATATCTTGTGTGATTGTAGATATCCGGCGGTAGCAACTGTTGTGGTTATATCTATCATCATATGTGTAAGTTAAAATTAAAATGACATTCGTCTATTTTAATGACTAAAAATTATAATTTTTTATTTTTTTTTAAACTATGCTTCGTTTGCACTTGTTACTAGATGCGTGTTTTAAGTCAAATTGATAAATATTTGAATAATAATGCCTAGGTCATATTTAAGCCGATGGTCAGGCGAAATCATTCCTTGTATTGTCGGCTGAAGAAACATGATCCCCCGACTCTGATATCGGACGATGCGGAGCAGTCATATTAATTTCTAGGCACACCAATATCTCCAAAAGGTTGAATATTTATTAGTCGGCGAATCGTCGCTCGATCACTGAATGATGAGCCACAGTTTGATTTTTTGGTCGGCGGATTACATAAACAATATTGCAGTTGCTGAATATTCACCTCTAACCACGTGGGTATCGCCTCTATTTATTGACGAAAAAAGTTTGAAGCATGGTGTCGTCCCTCTGGAAAACCGACCATCGACACAGAAAAAAATATAACATAAACTGTATATAGGGTTATTTATACCCCTTTTGTTTTTCATACCTTCTACACTTGCATACGCCCGTCATGAATTCGCCCAAACACAGCTTGAAATAGCCTTTTGAATTCATCCGCTGACAAAGACAGAGAGAAGGGTGAAATTAAAACACGAATGAATATTTCCCTGTATGCAGTATTATTTTGATTTTCTCTTGATATTTGATAGAACTTCAATTTATTTCTTTTTGGGAAACCTAGACTTTGATGACAATATGTTTGCATTTAAAAAGCTAATTAACCTTGCCACTTACTTGCTTTCACGTTCTATTTTAGATCGTTGATTCTCTGTACCTTTGTGGACTTCTCGTTGTACGATATGGATATATTTCATTCCCCGTTATAGACGTAACAGATGCTTTGAATTCTATAAAACTCGGATCTCTGAACATGTCAAGTAATCGAGACAACGCAATCATAATATGTCTCGCTTCACTTTCATTTTCATTTTTTCTCCAAGTTGGAAAATTTGTTTCCATCGCATGGCTATCACCAAAATCGACATTACTTGTAAGTATTCAATTTTTTGAAATTGAAATGATATACAACTCACAAACAATATGCTTGACAATTGATTTCTTTAATAAACTTCTTATTAGGTCGTTGCGAATGTGTAAGTGAAAAGGACTTATGCGATTAATCACTTTAAAAATAATTCCTTACAAATGGAAAGGTGGCTAATGTTTTTTCACAAAAGCCATATAGGTAATATAACTGTGTGTTTAAACAAAAATGTACCAAAATCGAATAAAATTCAAAAAGATAGTCAAGGTTTATTTTAAAAATAAGATTATTGAGCACTTAGAGGAGTTTTAAAATATACTTTTAAAAATAATGTAAGAATAATAACTTCAGATAGAAATTTTTGTGTTTATGGACTTAGTTAACCAATGTTTAATAAGATCAGTGAGTATGAACTTACATCCCGGTAGAGGGGAGGGGTTATGTAAGTATGGGAATATATCTGTGTAAGTGACACCATTCTACTTCGATAAATCATTTATCTAATCGTTTAAGTTTACTTGTTTTCTCTTTATTTTTTAATGAATAATTGCATTTTATTGAAGTACACCCCATAGACAAAATAATCAGCTTATGTAATTTCTCTAAATTTAGTTTAGTAATTTACTCAGAGCAAAGAATGGGAGAGGGCTAAATAAGTTTTAGAACTTGTGCCCAATCCCATTGTAATTATATTACAATAAATAAGTTCAAACCAAACCAAAGAATGGGACTATTCTACATACGGGTCCTTTTTAATCTAAATACAATGTAAACATAATATATATCATAAGACGATTGGCAGTAATAATTGGTAAAACTTTATGAATGCAATAAAAAGAATGAAGTAAAAGAAGAATACGGCTTGAGAAGATGGGCCTTAATAACAATACAGAAATAATGAATAACTTAAAGCTTTGAAGTCGCAATATAAATGAGACAATTAAGAATCGTTCACCATCATCTTAATACATATTTAGCTCTATGTATAATTTATTAGTAATACATGTATATGCCTTCATGATCTAAAAGGAATACTTTTATCTTGTAGATTCTTTGGTTGGAACTTCCTGTAATAATTCTGCAGCTTGTTTGCCTTTCTTTAGTTGCTGTATTATTGAAACTGGTAATTATCAAACTAATGTTTCAGTATAATATGTATGAAAACACGTTCATTTTAAATACTACAAATACGACTGATTGACACTTAAAACGTCACACAAGATGGCGGGTAGCTATCACTTACAAAATATTCAATATTCGTGAATTACTAACTATGATGCTTATAATAAGTGCTAATCGGCTTATAGAGCAATTATTTTTACAATAACTTTGTGTTTTATATATATATATATATATATATATATATATATATATATATATATATATATATATATATATAAAGGAATATTTCTAAAGTGATTTTGAAAACGAGACAAACGTCTTTAATCTATATATTTATTTATTGATTGCAGGTATATTGCTGTTTGGACATGTCAGATTGTGTCTTTTCATTTGATAACCAGTTGGTAAACAAACTTGTATTTTATCATCAAGTACCATTTCTCGATACAAAATATGTAACGTGATATATTGTTAAGTTTCTGTTGGAAAATTGTTTATTTTTTATTGTATCTTAACTTTTTTTTTTTAAATTCTATGTAACATCGCAAATAAAATATTGTGTTTTTATTATATATTGAATTATAACTGTATATGTGAAGTAAATGCTTTACAGTTGTGTGCAAATGAACAGAATGTATGGGAACGCGTTACGCTACAATCATGGTTGATGTTTGGATTGGGTGTGTTGTGTACAGTTCTTCAGGTATACAATTCAACAAATTGTTTAGAGAATGACAACAAAAAATAAACATAAAAATGAAAATCTGATCGTAAAATCTTATCTATAATTGAGCCGTTATGTTTACTTTTATTTCTTTTAAAACTGAAGAATAGAAACTCTAAGACATTTATTATTTCAGGTTACGTGTATAATTATATATTGTCTAAAATCTGTCAGCATCGAAATGATGTGATGTGAAAAATAACTTATGAAGTATTTTGTCTGAAATTTTGATCTTATTAAATATCATTCAATTATCTGAATTGATATATTAGTTACATAACAATTTTATATTAGTAATTGAAAGATGATGTTGCGAAACAAAATTCAACTTTACCTTTTGATGATTTTAATACCTTATCAGTTAAGAAAAAATAAACCAAAATGAATTTAATCAGGAGTTCTTATACCTTAATACAATGCATTTTATTGGGGTTTTTTTTATAGAGATCTTTCAATGATATTAAAAGTGATGAATATAAATATCAATATAAGACTTGGATATATTGTTATTGTCTTTACAACATTTTTAGCTTAAACTCTAGAACTTTACAACACTCAATTTTTATCAACTAAACCTCATAGCAAACTTTATTCCACAGATTCTTTTCATCTTATAATAAAACATTTTCATCGTTTTCTTCGTGGAGACTCATGTGTGCTATCTTGGTCAATTTACATGCTGCCTTTAGTTCTTATTTGCGGCGATCATTTTTTCATTCTTTTATTTTCTTTGGAGCCACTGAACCAATTTCAAACAAACGTGGCACAAAACATTTCATTCGCAATTTGTTCACTTAAAAGGGAGAAATCAGGTGGAAGGAGGGGGGGGGGGGGAACCAAAGATATATTCTGCTTTGCAGTATCAAAACTTTTACACATGCTTTCTTACAAAAAGTTTTCCTTCACCATCACCCATGAGGGTCATGAAGTGACCCCTGTGATTTTACATGATATATTCTGAATAAAATTAAAAACGTCACTTTAATTGAATTATATGAAAACATTAGGTATCAGGGCTGGATATCTTTATCAAATGAATATTGAACAAAACTTTTTTTTATATATATATATAAAATGGAATATTTCAACTGTCAAATGCAAAATTAAATTTCCCATTTTTCAAAAATGTTCAAGTTTTTTTACGGTTATTTTTTCATTTTGGTCATAGGAGGTCCACATGTACAAAGAATTGTCAAAACATTGTTTTCAAACAGAGCTTAAGCTTTAAACTTTACATAAAAGCGAGCTACTTGCTTTGTATCACAATCAAACTTGATATGATAAAAACGTGTTGTTTTTTTTTTTTTACAGATATCGTCCGTAATATCCGGATACAGATATTTCAAACAATCTGATGATGGACATTTGGGAATCTTCAAAGGAGTTTTAGAACTCTTCAGAAATATATTGTATACATTATCACATAACAGGTGTAAAATCAGTTTCAAATACAATCAAAATGATTACATTTTCCTCGATTATTGATTTAGATTTAGCCCATGTCTACAATATGTGATTTATGATACCAGTATTTATTATAATAGACGTATTTGATATTTGATCAAGCTTCCTGAAATCAGAATATGTAAGGAAAAAAACCATTGACTGACTCTACTAAAATAAAAATTGATAAATTGAGCTGATTTTGCAAAGACATAGGAAAGTGAGAAACATATTGATATAGAGAAATATTTGTAGATACATAAACGAGAAGAAGATGCCTAACTACAACAAGTCATATAGCATATATTGCATTTTATCAGCCACCACTTTGGTAATAGTGAAGTATATTTTGAATTAAGATACGTGAAAAATCAGAAAGTAAACGTTCATTTAAGTTCATTTCACATTTTCAATATTAATCATGTAGCTTATATTTATTATTATTTATTATAAAAGTCGGGTTTTACAGGTATTGGAATTGGTATTTACCGTGAGTCTATACGTGTACTACTTTACTGAGGGAGATTCCAGTTATTTACTTGATGGCCTCAATCGCTTCACATACTATCGCTATTACATGGGTTCATTAAACAAAGGTGTTTCCATAACCATTCTTACCATTATTCCATTAGCTACAAGTCTGCGCATAGCTGCTTTTATTTGGTTTGGATTCCGAAAATCGAAGATTCCTTTTTACACGGTAACGTATATTTTATAAGAAATATATTTGACAAGATTTCATGGGGTTTTTTTTTGTTCTTAACTTACGTTTTATGAAGTCAAATATGTGCAAATTAATCTATTTTCTAATTACAGATAGCAGTTTTTATTTCAGTCTGGACGCTCGGAGAAGTAACTGTGCTAAGCTACGCGTCGTATATATTACGATTGGTACGTATTGAATTAATATTGAAAGACCATATCATCTTTATATTATGCAGTTTTTATTTATGAATAATGTTCAGAACAATGGGCAAGAACAATATATTTTTCAAGTATTTATTTTTGTGCTTCACATGTACATGTAATTAGAGTTTAGACTGATTTTTAAAAGTTTCTTAAAAAACGTTTGACACAAATGATAAAAATTTTCTTATCGACGTACGTTTCAGGCATATGAATGCATTGATTCCGATCCCTTCACGTTTTCCGATCCAAACTCATCAACAAGTCGGAATTTTGTAATGTATCACATACTTTATTTTACAAAATGTTTAATGACATGAAGTGAAAACAATAAAATATACGTAAATGTACTTGTTATGTATCTAAGATCTAAGCTACATAAAATCTAACAGTATTTTTCTAACATTGCACATTATTCTGATTCCAGGTGTGTGACAGCTTTGATCTCAAACTCTTTGTGCAATCTGGATTGACTGTTGCTTATCTTGTGACGCACGTCATCCTTAATGTGAGATCAATTAGAATACAAGATGAATCAAATGCATATAAATTGAAATCCAATTGAAAGCCAATTACTTATTACCCATTTCCCATTGGTTTGAAGCTAAACATTTGAGACTCTCTTGAAATACCCCTATTGAAAATGATATTCTATGGCGACAGATTTTTAATTGCAAAGGAAATCAGCAATTTTATATTACTTTTTGTATGTTTCAGATTTGCATTCTTATTACAATAGATGTCATGCATCCTTACATCGTGGGATACGATGACGAACGACGATTTTCAACTCGTTTGTTTTACAAAGCAACTACAGAACTGTAAATCTTTCTGAGTCATTTTGGGTTTTTTAATCTCTATAACATCTTTTTTATCTCCATTGTTTGTTCATTTTGTTATCTTTCAGGAAAAAGCAAAAACACGTACAACGCTTCTTCTTTGCACTACTCACTATATCCCTGGTATTTTTGGTTTACTTAATCATTTGTCAATATTTTTCATATGGGAAGCCTGAAAGAACAGAAGATAAAATGATTAACATTTTCTTTCTTTATTACTCATAAAGGTTTTGAACCTCGCCTTCTGGATAGGGCTTATACTGATGGGACTTATTCCAGGGTACATTCACACTCCCACTGGATTTCTTGACATTATCTCTAGGATCACAATCTCATTTGGATCTATTGATATGGAAAGTGCTGTTCTTGGAGTAATGTATTCATTAATAGCAGTTGTTCCTCTGTTTGGGGCAAACCATATCATTGGATTAGTTGGTTCCTTAAAACAAAATGGAATTATGTTATGGGTGGTAAGTACCAAAATAAGCGATTTTGATTTAATAAGCGATAGAAGTTTGAAAAAAATTATTTTAACTTTTTCTCTTTTTTTTTTTGTAGTTTATTATAAGCTTATTTCTCTGTTGCATCACTGATATAGTGTATCTAGCGTTTTCTTCGGATATTGTAAACTTCGTAAGTTTTTTTCATCAGTATTACTTTACAATTTCCTTTCCAAATTAACAATAATGGTTGTCATGAGAATGTACTATTGAAAAACATCTTTAATTACAGAGACTTTGTTTTTGTGAAAAAGGAACGAACTGCACCCAATACAACTTAACAGCCACTGAAAATGAATACCAGAACGTAATAAGCAGAATGCCTTTATTTTAGCAAAAGCATTTATATCTAATGACTTATACATGTATGCTTATTAATATCGGAGACATTTTCCTGTTCGTTTTACACGTTGTTTTTAACAATTCAGGTCTGTGGGAATTTGTTTTTAAACTCATCGAGTGTGTTACTAGCATATATAGTGCTAACATTGATCGTACATGTAAGTACATGTGTATGTCATCTTTATATGGTAATTTGTATATTAAAAAGATAAATAGTATTCATTTATGTTTTAACATCTTATCGCTACCACATTTAAATGTAAGAATATGTTATATTGAACAACACAAGTTTTTCAATGAATTGACATGAGAATAATTTCGATACAGTACAAAGTGTATATTTTGAAATAAAAAAAACCCTAATGGTATAACCTAGTATCAGAGTAGTAAATTAGATTCAATCTTTTTGTAGATTATAGGGCTATGTCTGGCAATAAAATTTCTGAAAGGACTCCGTAGAACGAGAGTTGGAATTGATGAAGAAGACAACAATCTTTTAAAAGAACTCTCTGTCAACCAAGACGAAGGTGGTGTTCCAAACCAAAGAATAGGAGAACATTTGAATACCCAGAGCCATGCAGAAAACCACGCAAATTTGTCTGAGTCTGAAAATACCGTGCCCACAAACGAAAGTATCAAAGAAATGTTCAGCAATCAGAAAATAATAGAAAGGGAAGAAAGCGTGACCGAGTATGGAAATACAGTGCCACCAAACAAAAACGCCGAGGAGATGTTAAGCAGTCTTAGCATTACAGAAGGTGACAAAACTGAAAATACCGTGCAAAGCGTCGAAGCAAAAATTCAATACGAATCAAGTTCTGAAGTAATAGAAAATAACGAATCCGTATTGGACGTAGAAGATGTAAACAATACAGGGCAAGGTAATGATTTGTGTATAAGATCTTAAAGTGGTTAGATTTTAGGCATTATTTCTCTTTATATAAGCAAAATGAAATATATTTAATTTTATTTTCAGATCAGCCGGTTGTGAGGATTGATTAGCAGCAAGGGAACATCAAATGACGGTTATAGCATGTAGCCTACATACAATGAAGCTAATGATATGGACCGTTTTATTGCTAATGCAAAACTACAACTTTTTGAATACTTCTAATAAACTTGCAAATATTATAATTGCGTTAGTTAAGAAAATATACAATCGTATTTGTTTCTTAGAGCTTGGTTTTCCCATTGGGGCATAACATATAATTATTCTATTTACTATCTTGCGATTTAAAATCATGATTTCGTAGAGGTTTAAAACCAGGAAACCATGGACATGAATTAGTCAGGGATAGAGAAACGACACTTAAGGAGGCTGGATGGTCAGCAAATTAACCATATGCCTAAAATTTAAAGAAGACCTGTAAAGCTATGAACTATTTTTTAGTAAATACATATATTTTAACTTTTGGTTTAGGAGATCAATACAATCTAAAAATGGTCATGACCATCAAACCTTCTTAACGGTTTTATTCTGTAATTATTTACATTTAACTGCTCTTTTAAAGATAAGCCTGTTTAAGATACAAGTATAAAAACGAAAAAAGGGTTTGTTTGGCAGCTTAACGAAACATAGATAAGCATTTGAAATAATAGTATAAATATCTTTTGAGTTAAATGGGTACAATCATTTACACACTTGCGATAAATGTGTTGGCATTAGAGTATACGAACATGTTCTGATAATTACAAGTCTTCTAAGAATAATAAAAAGAATATAGATGTAATTTTATTAATTTACTCAACAAGAAACCAATAGGTGATTTATGATTGATGGAAATTGTTTTGTCTTAAATGAACCGGTAGATATGACTATCTGTAACTGCCTGTGTCTGTTTTCTTATTACTTATGCTTAAGACATATGTTTTACATGTGCATGATATTGTGTGAGTGTTAAAATTATGTGGTTGTTCTTTGATGGCCTTTAATTATTTAATACATATGAATTAAATTGGAATTGAATGAAAGCTGTTATTTTTTTTAAAAGAAACATGCATTTAACATTGATTATTTTTTAATTATATATTCGGATTCGTTTTAAATATAGTATCATGCATGTTTGCGGGTACGACGAACAAAATTATTTTTAATTTCATGAGTCATACTCCCCATGGGCCCTGGGATTACCAAAATCTGACATGTTTACGAACATCACATCTGAAAGATAATCTAAAGTCAAAGTTTGTAGAACAAGAAATCCTTTACCAAAATCATAATCTTTATTTCCCTTAAGGATGGGTTTTAACTTCAGGGCTAGAATAAAATAGTCATGTAGTGTTAATGTATTTGATATTTATTCATTTTTACGAAAGCCCATTGAGCTCATTTTCGTAGGTAAAAATAATTTTTTTTTTCGCGAATAAACGCGTAACCTTCGCGAATAAACGCGAAACTTTCGCGAATAAACGCGAAACATAAATATAAGTATTGTTATCTTAAACAAGAACTATCAAAAACTTTATGAATTAGATGTAGCACATTCTATTTGTAGTTTACTACACTAGCTTATATAATTCAAGCATGGAAAATCTTCAAACCGTTGTTACTTATTTTTAAAAGATGTATTCCACATATATTTGATACATTTAGAGGCAAAACTACGTTCTCTGTATGAACAATACTTAGAAAAATATGTGGATATGACGGTTTGTTATTGTCATATTTTCATTGAAACTGTTTTCTTAATTAATCATATTTCTCTGAAGAAAAAAAACGTCACACTAGACCTTATTCATGCGGCGATATCACATATGTAACGTTTTGAACAATTATATCCTTTCAATTTACTAATGATAATCTATAAAACTTATGATTATACAAATGATCACTTCTATCAAACAGTGCTCATGAAAAGAGCGATGCTTAATTATGTCACATTGATTTCGGATCATCTTTGTAGTTTGATATTTTTGTGATTCAATATTAAAAGTTCTTTCTATATATGCATTACAACTACATATTTCATATACATTGTATTATCGGACCTTTTTATATTTTGGATGCACCTGTAAATATTTAGATATAATCATTGTGGAATATTTATATGCTGACAAAATGTTCATAGTTTAATTGCCAATTTATCATACACTGTTATTTTTGAAAATATAATATGAAATAAAAATTGAATTGATATTGATTGGAACTACGCATAATGCACTAGTTCGCAGAAGTTTCGCGTTATGTCGCGAAAGTTTCGCGTTTATTCGCGAAGGTTACGCGTTAATACGCGAAAGTTTCGCGTTAATTCGCGAAAATAATTTTTTTTACCTACGAAAATGAGCTCAATGGGCTTTCGTATTTTTTACTTCTATTAAAACTGAATAAAAAACTTACTGCAAATGTAGAAAGACCATAAAGCACATTAAAAAATTGTAAATCTTTAAAAAAGTTAAAATTTCATGACTACGTCTAAGTAGGGGTTCTGACTGCAGGGGGGGGGGGGGGGGGGGTCATATAGTATAAATACATATAATGTTTAAAAATCTACTTCACTACCGACTAACACTGAATAGAAACTAAATGCGTATTCAGAAAGACCAGAAAGCTGTCTACTTAGATTGTAAATATTTTGAGGGCTAATGCAGGGGTTCTGTTGACATTAAAGGAATACTGATGTATTCATAACTGAAGGAGAATATAAAGTTGTTTTGGAGTTTTATGTACATCTAGAAGATCATAAAGTTGTACATAAAAATTGTATTTTTCATAGTCTCTGTTGAAAAAATTTAGGCAAGGAAGAGGGGGACACTACCATGATTTTAGGTCTTTTGGGCTCCCCCGGCTAAGGTTTTCCCCTGAATGAATCTTAAATGTATATATGAGATTCCTTGGTGGTTCTATGGTATTCAGGTGACAGTTAAATTTTGTAGGCGTCTTGTTATTAAGTTATCAACTCATACATTCAAATGTTATGTGTCATTATATAACCATAATAGGGTACCACAACTACATGAAAATATTTAGAAATGTAATAAAATGAAACTAACAAAGGAAGAAAAATAACATGAATATTGGTGTATGTTTAGGAGGCTGGATGGTCAACAAATTAACCATCAGATCTACCTATAATCTTAAGATATGGTTTGTTTACATAAAAATATTATTAACTGAAGAAAACAAAATTTGACTTTTAAATTTGGGTATTTTTCTTTATTTTTAAATCGAGCTCTTCTTCTAAAGGAAATCAAATTTAAAACAGTTTTTTACAGTTTTAAAAATTACGTGTATGACTGCAAAAAGGGATAATCAGCTCTGGAATAATCAATATCTTTTCAATGCTTTTGATATCGAAAAGCAGTGTGAACTTTTATCAAATATCTTTCCTGTTTGCAAGTACCGATACAACCAATGTGCATTACCTTTATTTTGGTCATAAATTAGTTCTGCCAACTATTTAAACGTTAAACACATACTTTTAAGCAATATATGCAACTAAGAGGTTTTACAATCGATAAAAATTTCGAACCACTTGGACATCAAATGGTAAATCTATTCCATACCAACACACTGTTTAACACTTTTGGACGACAGCTTTATCGACAAGGTTAGGAAAAATATCATTGTAGATATTATTTCGGTTACTTGTGTAAGTACATTCCTGTAATGAAAAAATGACAATAACAAACCGTAACTAAATACCCTTTAAATGCAGAAAACTTATTTAAATATGGAGTTTTGTATATATGTTATTGTATTCATTTATTCTTTAGCTGAAATGATTCTTCATTGATTCCATCTGCCTTAAACGTTTCAGTGGAAGATGAAAGTCTACGGATCCCCACGGACTTTCTGCATCGACGTAGTCATCTTTCTTGTTTCATGTTGTTTGATTTTAAGGGTAATGCAGTTTGGATTTTCTTTTAAAAGATTTTTTTTCGATGCATTCCAAATTCTGCATTTCAATAAAATTTGAAATGCTAAGCAGCAATACTCCTTAATATCATTCTAGATTAGCTATAACTTTTGAACAGGGGCAATAAAAGTAAAACTATCACTGTAATAAACTCGAAAGCATTATTAATCTTAAGGTTTTTACTTAACATTTGCATAAAGACGATTCTAAAGAATTTTATTAGTACATGTATTTATTATCGTATTAAATTAAAACAAATATTGATAATGAAAGTCATGATATTTCACTAAAAGACTAAAAATCTGTGGTATTTGTATTTGTATTAGTTAATTTACACAGACTACACATATCAAAATTTTGATTAGCTACAAAAAATGACGTCGCTTAAGATTGCTCAATAAATGGGTTTATGTACCTTTATTTCTAAAGAGACATGGACAACCAACAGATGCATGTTGTCATGTTTAAAGTGACATACAGAGCTCTGATTTATGTTATCAAGACTCGAGAAATGTTTTTATTTACATAAAGATTGCTGTAAAGAAAATGCAATACTTAAAACAAAATATACTATTTCAAATTCATAAAAATCTTTGAGATAAAGAGTACCTTGAGATATGTTTGCAGTGAGTAAAGGAGTCTGTTAATCTGTCTTATGATACTGATTCCACAGGACAGTTAACATAAAAGTATCAACGATATATTCTCAACTACCCGCTTCCAGAAGGCGGTCGGTTATATGATATGGAAGTAAAAAGTAGCTGTGTATTTCTGCGGGGATATTATGAATTACTGTTCAGTTCAATTAGACGCTTTGTAAATAGCAACGCAGCTTTGTTCAGAGAAATCAAGTGGTTGAAGAGACAAATTAAAACATCATAAAATGTCAAATGTTTAAGTGATAAAACATATGTGAAATTATATATATATATATATATATATATATATATATATATATATATATATATATCAGGCTGATGTACACATCTCTGTCTTTTTGTTAAGAAAAACAATTTGTTCTTTTGACGCCTGCGTCAATTTTTTCTTGTTTGTTTTTGTCATCAGTTTTTTCCATCGGATGCACAATTGGCGGATTAGTGATGAAATTTTCCGAGCCGTTGCTAAGTTTAGACGGTATTGTTTTGTTAAACAATGTGTCTTTGGGTTCCTTGCCATTTGGGTCCTTACTTTATACTCTGGATATGTGTCTTGTATCATCATTTGTTGTGGACACAGTTTATATCGTACTTGTATTCTGTGGAATAAGTAAGAGAAGTAAAGGATGGCTTATTGCAGTAAGTACTGTTCTTTCTATATAATTTTCGTGTATATTTAGTTAAAAAGATGAATTTAACTGTATTAAATTATGCTTAATAACATCACATTGTTCTTACCTTTTTGCTCTTCTCACCGTTTTTATTAAAATTTATTATAATACCAAGAATTGCACGCATTACTTAAGCTATTTGCTGTTCTTTTTCTTCTTTTTCCTTTTTCTAATTATTTAATTATATGCAGAAAATATAGACAAGCAAACAGTATTCGTTAAAATGACGTAATGGTTGATCGAATACAATAATTTTTTTCCGAAAAAAACCTCACACTGTACGCCTGCTAACTGATAAAAAACAAAATAGGTTGTTTCAAGTTCTGCAATTAATTCCAACATTTTAAATACAAAGTCGGTAAGTTGACTCGATTCAGGCAATTGTTAACACTTTAAAGGAATAATAAATAAGACTGCCATTCCATGTACCCTACACAAACACTCTCTCATCGTGGCATGTCTTAATTTTACTTCCATTAAAAAGTTTTATTTGGTCTATATACTTTCAACGTACAGTCTCTAATTTTTCCCCGGACGTCACAAGAGTATCTTTTCGTGCTTCCTTAATCACCAACTATTGTTTTGTTTTTTTTCAAACTCGTCGATTGAACACTTTTCTTATTAATGATATTATAGCGATATTCTTGGTAACAAAATTGAAACCATTCTGATTGAATTTTGTGAATTAATCAGACGTGTTTCTTTTAAAAACTTTTAAAATACATTTTTTATTTTTATGTAAACAACAGATGTAATTTTTATGGGTTTGTCATCTCTATGACGATTTTTTGATCCACAAAGCAATAAATATCTTCTACTAAAAGTAATTGCCGTACTATGGGGTCTTTTGCTAATTTCAGTAATTAAATTTTACCTTATGAAATATTGAAAGTGATTTAATTTCTTCCAAATGGCTTATTTCGGTATTGTATTATATGTAAACATAGGTCGCACCATCGTCTGATACCCACGGGTGAACACGTCTTTCACACCTGGGTATCAGACGATGACGATGTACAGACATTTAAAAAAAAGAAGCTCACAGTACATTAAGCAGGTGCACGTTGCCAAGAATTATACCGAGAGTAAGAAGTTAAACATATTTCAGCTTTAATGAGCAAATTTTATATTCAACATATACATTGATTGCACACAAAACTAACTTGACGCTTTTTGAACAAAACTGTTTATGACTATATTCTTTATCGCTCGTTTGTTTCGTATTTAGAGTTCTGCAGCAATTTTCCTTGGGATCATTTTCAATATCTTTATTGTGGCCTTTTACTCATGGATCCTGGACCAGGTATTGTAAGACTTTTTGATACCTTATAGGAATTTTCATTTATTTATTACTTATTACGTTGTGAAATATGATGAATGTTCAATTTGTAGATTCAAACATTGATTTTTACATCGTTGAAGGCGAGATATGATGAAAATCAAGAAAAATTTGAAACGACTGTAAGTATGAACTAAAAATAAATATTTAAAAAATAAAGGAATCGTATGTTTTTCTCTTTGATTTATTTATCTATTGAAAAGCTGGGAGTCGCTGTCGTTCATGCTGCAATGAGAAAATGGAGATGGTTGGTTATGAACGTATAAGCTTCTCTTACTGTCTCAGTGGCCCGAATATAACAGCCCAAGCTGTTCCGTTGTACATGTAACTTGTGGAGTGGTAATTAATAAAAAAAAAACCCTGACAATTCGCAGGGTAAGATAGGGTTAGGGTAAGAAAATTTCATTAAGAAGTATTACTGATCTAAGTTTGCTCTTATAATGTCGAACATACTTATCTGAACTCAATCCTGATTACGATTAATACAAATGTTCATTTTTTATAGTTACCCCAAGTAAAGGATTTCTAGTATTAAATATAAATCTGGTCAGTGATTGAGAAAATTTCATTGCACTCGTTTATTAGGATAAATAAAAAAGATTGATCTAATTTATACAGTAAATGATAATATCTAATCTAAGTTTCTGCAGTGACCTTTTTCGAGTTATTTCACTTTTATTTTTAGCTAAAATGTTTCGGATACATGACTTGGAATCGTTCTAGTACTATCACATGCTCTGATTACATCAAGAGTACAGTCAACACTTATGGGAGCACTTTCATAGCTATGCTTGTCTCGAACATCATTATTTCAGTAAGTGAACATGTGATAGGCATTTCTATACGCATTTCTGTGATTTTTTTCAAATGTTGGTCACTATGTTTGCATCAGTTTTAAATCATCTCCACTTTTCTTTGCAGATAGTATTACTTGTTGGAATTGAATGTCTGTTTAGGTATAAAAGTGTCAGAGAAAAGTTGATACTTAAGTCTGATTTGTGGACAGTTACTGTAAAATTAGAGCTAGTCAATTCGGAGAATGGAATGTGGAATCAGTCATGCTTATTTCTAAAGAACAGTTGGTATCGGTATGTTAATCATAGGGCTTTATACACAGAAAGATAACTAAATAATTTAATTCTGGCTGTAACACGGCATTTGATTGAATAGAAAAATTTAGTTAATTTGGTATAACTTGATTTGCACGTCACAAGACACGTCATAATCCACCAACGTCAAAAACATACTAATCTGCTTGACATTACGTTTGAAATTTGAACATATTAATATGATTTTCAAAAGTAAAACGCACTCAATTTGTACAGTTAATTACAGAAAATTAAAATATAAGGAATGAACTCAATATCTACCCAGGTTATACTCGTATAACCTGGGTTGGAACAATTTACACATTTTTATAATCCGCAAAGCGGATTATAAAGCGTAAACTGCCCCAACCCAGGTTATACTCGTATAACTTGGGTAGACATTGAGTTCATTTCTTAAATGATTGTTTATATTTGAAAAGTTATATTAATAAATCGTTCTTTCTTTCTTTTTTTCTTCTTCTTTTTCAAGAAATCCCACTGTGTCAAAGTTTGGATATCTCAGTGCAGGATACATAGTACTTTCTTTTTTATTTAAAAATCACTAGTATGAAATTATACCCCAGACAGATGACTTTAATGTATAAACTTAACATTGAACATTTTTGTATTTGAAGGTTGTTGATTTCGGATTTTTACTTGTCCTGTTCTTAGTACGGTATGATCTAAACGATTTAACATCTGCTGAAAAACTATACGCAAAAACAACTGACTATTTCAACGAGGGTTATCTTCAAGATGGATTACTTATAACGATGATTTGTTTGTTTGTATGGTATTTTATAGCAAAAACGTTTTACTTTGTTGGAATTTATTCGAACAGGAAGCACTTCTACGCAGCAGTGAGTGGTTATTGAAACTGCAATATATATGCACAGTTTATATAAGGCAAACTAAATACCAAAAACTTTGGAAAAAACAACATATCTAATCGATGATCAGGCACTTCTTTATAATTCTATTTTTACATTATATATAATGCAATTAACATGACATGTATTGCTAACAATAACTGCAAGTAACTGTTTTTAAATTATTTCTTTATTTTTTTTTTTTTTGTAAAGTGTACAAATACTGTTTTCAGTTCTTTTGTTCTGAAGTGCTCTGTCTCCTAATTCATTTCATCATTGTTGGATTTAGCATAAAACTATTCGTAAATGTGAGTATACAGCAAATTACTTAATATTGATAAAAATCCTGCTAATTAGTTTTATTTTAATTGTGAATAAATACATGTATACTTTCTTTTCATTTAAATAGGAATGGACAGCCTTTCTTGCCAGTTTTCTATCAGTTTCCATCATTTATATTATTTTTAAAGTAAGGTGTCAATACGTTTATACGTTTAAAAAAATATCACAGTTCAGATTACATTGTCATTTAAATATAATATTTCATACGAAATCATGTTATTTACAAATCATTTTGTATAAACAAGCATTTGTATATTTGTAGATAATTTATATATTCAAAGCTGACAGTGTGTACCGATACACAATGCACACTACCAGCACATCTTGTTATCCTTTACTACCAGGGAGATATGGCTTTGTTCGTTATGCAATGCATCTTATAAAAGAGTAAGCATTTTTCTAATATATTTTTCAATTTAATTTAAAGTGAATTTTATATAAAACAAAACAACTAAAAACACTTGCAAAAAGTATTTCAAAGTAGAAAGATAAGCAGAATAACTTAATAACTGAGTAATGTATAATACAAATTTTCAGCTGCAAAATAGCAATATCATCAAACCAAACAAAGAAAAGATTTATAGAAACTCCACATGCAGTAAATTGATGTATATTTAGTTAACCCTAAATGTAATTCAGGAATGAATATTAAATTATCAAATCCAAATACAAGAAATAAACTAGAACCGTATCTCAGAAAGATGTACTATTTTAGGCACAACTTGACTGCATCTTTAATCATCGTCTCTGTTCTGTTATGCGTGAGTATTCATTTTATTTTTTATTTTTTTGGGGGGGGGGGTGGGGGGGGGGGGTCTTTTATTCTTGAACTTTTTGAATTATTCTGTTCAATCAGTGCTCTGTATATGATCATTATCGGAACATTTAACTCTAACTTAAAAGAATAATTTGTTGTAACTCCATGAAAATGTTGTTAGACGTCTAAGATGCAGTAAAACATTTAATATTTCAGGTTGTTGACTTCATACAAATCAGTGGTCTCCTGATCATACGATATGGCTATTCATTCCGCCATTATGTAACTCAAATATTAGACGGGATAAAATTGAGGACTCTGAAAATGTCTGTAACCCGCGATAGTGTGGTATTCCTCATCCTTGTTTCGTGCATTCTCTCATTTCTTCTGCAATGTGCTAAATTGATTTCCATCGGGACCAAAAAACCAAGAATCATCCTGTTTGTAAGGAATATTATTATTACTCTTCTGTTGGATATTCATAACATAATGAGATAAAGATAATATGATATAAATTTGCAGTGTGGTAATATTATAATCATATGCTTTAATCTTATTTATTCATCGAACTGAATCTATAACGTTTTAATATTGCAAGCATAGCGAACAAAAAGTTTTGTCGGTTTTTTGTGAGAACATGTAAATAGCATAAAATTTGGAACAATAAATGTTATTATTTTCATTCAAAGATCACTTGGATTGAGGTACCATCAATATTACTGCAAGTATGTGGTGTGTCAATGGACATCATATTAATCAAATTGGTAATTATTCAATATGTAAATGAATTTGAAATTAAATTTATCATAGATGTAAGACCCCTTAAATTCGGGCCATTCATTTTTTTACCCACCCAATCCCCTTTAAACAATCAAATTCTAAATAATATACTTATAACTGGGTGTTTTTTTTTTACTAATCTATCTCCAATCCCGTGTAATTTCTGACAGCAAATCCAAATTCTGTTATTTATCAAGAACAGTTTTTTACTTGCATAAATGGTCGAGCGATTTATTTCTTTTTGTAAACTATATGATTTAGATGCATTAAATACAAAATACACAGATCTATATTGATATTATTACTATGAAACAACACTCTAGAACAGAAGACGATTGACTGTATTTCCAAAAAGTTTTAAAATTGGAATATTATAACATTATGTATCGTAAAACACGGTTTGATTACACCCACCCCCTTCTCCTTACACTCGTCAGGGTTCGACAGGAATCGTTAAGAGGTCATCTTTTCACGACCTCTACATTTACAAACAATCTAAATACATGTATATCAACCAAACACATACACGTTTTTATCTGGTTTATGAGAGATGTAACTCTTCAATACTGGAGGGAACATAGAAAACAAGTATGAATTAATTTTTCTATCTCCCTCTGGAGATTTCCAATAGATTTTCCCAAGCAGCGAAAACCCTTCACTGATTCGTCAGAAGTAAAAGTCGTGTGAAGATGACCTCTTATCGATACCTGTCAGACCCTGACGAGTGTAAGGAGAAGGGGTGGTTGTACTAAGACTGCGTAAAACACCAAAAAAAAAATGATGAAGAGCAAACATTTTATCCGGGTATTAAAACCGTCCATGTTACGATTTGTCATCTTAACTGTTAGCAATAGTTTAATTCATAAATTCAATTAGGTGAACACCAGCCTTTTTAAAACTTTTATCATGAACAAACATCAGACGTTCAGTATCACCAATGCATTAATTGGATGCATGTTACTACTTGTACTAAGTTGTACACGTATGTGTTAAAATTCATATGAATAATAAAAATTGCTGATTTCCAAGTTTTTCTTTTTTCTTTGGTGGTTAAGTTTCACAAAAATGTATAATGATTTTCGTCATTTTAAATTCTAATAACACCTAACATTTGATGTTTGCAGTTGCATTGCTGTAATGGTAACGATGGGTGTTTCTTTAACTATGAGTCTGAATATTGGGTAAGCCTGTTAATTGCAATCTTAAGAAATACAATTATTAAATAGTAACTATCTCACAATTAAATTATACGTTAACAATTAGAATTGTATTGCTTTAAAATTGTTTTAGTCCTGTTATGGGGGCGTTAATGATCATATGAAGATATTTGCATGGTTTTTGTTGGTGAATGGAATTCTGAATATTTCATTAGAAGTAAGTAAACCACACAAGTTGTTATTTATACGTTAAAAAAAGTTTCATATTGGCTTCATTTGAATACGTTTTCTATTGATAATACACATGTACGTGGTTAAAAGAGACGTGTTTCATTATCAAATGTACTCTTAATGTAATCTTAATTAAAGATCATATAAATTTGTGTTTAAAAATAAAAAAAAAAAAACGCTTCAATGACTTTTTTATCGTGTTGTAGAAGAGATATTCTTTCTTTGCAAATGAGAACAATTTTTATCAGCATTATGACATTTTGTAGGTATTGTCTGTGTACTTTGGCTTCAGATATTTCAAGCAATCTGAAGATGGTCATTTAGGTATATTCAAAGGTCTAACCGAGCTTTTTCTTGATACTTGGAAAAAAAATCAGAAAGGACAGGTTCGTTTTCTTTTAGACTCCTTTTCGTACTTAATTAAGAATATTGTATTTTCGATGCATATTAAAATACTTCCTTTCCAATCGAAAGGTTTGTTTAAGCCTGTATGTACATTAAGTTTCTTAATTCATAATGATTCTCTATATTGAAAATCAGTAACGCATTTTAATTATATTACAGTAAGATATAAATCAATTAAAACATTGAATGATTTTATGTCTTTGCAGAACATCAGAGTTCATGTTACAAAGAATATTTTATGGATCGCAATTATTTTCTTTGGTAAATCAATTTATTGCTTCAATATTTTGTGTATAGACTATTAATTGTATGTTTGTAACAGTAAGAGCAAAATGAGAAGTTTTCATAATTTATGTTGGTTTATTTAAATAAATATCTATGATCTACCCAAAAGATGTTGCATTTCAAAGAACTAAGTGTCTACTCAAAGTTATATACTCAGTTCAGGAAATCGTACCTGGACATGGTTTAATCGATAACTTAAATGAATGAACAATTTCAAATTTCTTTTTCATTCTTTAGGTACAAAAACAATTTCTAGAAAACATTCAGTTTAAAGAGTATTGAATATTATTATTAATTTTTAGTTAACATATTTTTGCTTTAGAAGTTGAAATCACAAGGTGTATTAACCTCTATCAGAGTTATGACTATAATAAGTGATGTAAATCATACTAGTTAAGATTTTTTTTTTACTTCGTAAGTACTAAGTGATGTAAATTATACTGGTGAAGATTTTTTCACTTCGAACAAGACTTCTTTCATGTCACTTTGTAACGACTTTTTAAAATAACTTGACATATCTATGTAAAGAACAGGTTAATTCGATGAAACATTTCATAGCTTAAATGTCTTTTTGCAGTCATAATAATGAAAAGAACTAGAGCAGAGCTCGTTGCAAAGCATAAATTTGAATTAAATCGGATGCCAAACAAATAAGTTATTGAGGTTTAAAAAACGTCTAGAAGAAGAATAACAATAATGAAGAATTACCATCAGAATCAGTATAAGGTCTTCCGTTGGAAACGGAAGACCTTAATGAAAACTCATGTCGTGCGGGGTTATTAATATGGAGAAGTCTTTAACTTTAATTATCAATTTTCCATCTTTTCGAAACTCATCGAAAATATTTCATAAACATTATTATCCGAGTATTTTCAACGCGTTTGCAAAGCATAATTCCCAAAGACATATTTATTTGTTAGTAGAATGAAAAAATGACAATAACAAACCGTCAACCATTTCAAAAATCCATAAAACGAAATACAAATTCAAAGCAGAGCAACACGGACCTCCAAAAAGATAGAGGCAGGATCAGGTGCCTAGGTGGAGTAAGTATCCTCTGCTGACCGGTCGCACCCGCCGTGTGTTCTTTGTCGTAATCGGGAAAAAACGGAAAAGACCGTAGACAATTAGGTGATAAATTATGGTCTAACAATCAGTATGAAAAACGTCAGTCAGCAAGCGACCCAACGGATGATTGTATTTGCTGACAAGGTCGTTGTATTGACCATAGAACTTACGAAAAGATGACTTCATGATTAAATGACTTTACAAAGCAGACATATAGGACTCTTTTATTCTTGTAAATAAATATACTTGTAGTTAAGACAAGAGAATAAATGAATATTCTGTTTTAATTCAATTATTCAGAACTGGATACAAGTGTGATATTCTTATTTTTCAGGTCCTAAATGCTGCATTTTGGATAGGAATTGTACTAATGATCATTGCACCGGGATTTATACACCACGACGGCCTTCTTAAAAAACTCTCGGATCAGCAATTATCTTTCAATTTTACCACTGCGGAATCTACTATCATTGGGATCCTGGGATCATTCATGGCTTTTATATACATAGACGTGTCTAACCAAATCCTTGGGATGGTTGGTTTGTATCAACGAAATGCGACTTTTTTCCGAATGGTATGTTTGCAAAACTCAGTATTTAAGTTACGTTTTTCAACAAGATACACGTAGTTTCAACTAAAACTGTAACTGTTTAAAAATCCTGTCACACATTTTTTTTTCTAACTTTCTAAATTACTTTGTATAAGGCACTTCTAACTTTGTTCTTATTGATAAGGTCACCTGAGTCAGTCGGGTGACATAGGTATATGTGGTGCATCGAAAGTAAACTCTTCCTATCGATCGAATTGTGTGTGTAACATTAACGTGAAATACAAAACAAAGTTGACTGTCTGGATAGCGTGCCTTTGATGATATCTGCTGCCACTACGAAATTCAATTGGTTTTGAAAGTGTGTTTGAACTCGTAATCAAGTTTATACAAGAGGTGATTGTGAAATTCACGATCTCCACCACCAGGGCCCATAATTTGGATAAATACTAAAGTTTGATACAGATTTTGAATGAATACTCTCTAATTCAGGGCATCTAGTAGATGAAAGGATGTTTCTAGTAAAATGTTGAAATTCTTTTGCGGAGGGTGAAACTCTGTTGTTTGTATTGTCCATGTCTATGCGCTTATTCTTTAAATTATACTTTATTCTCTACATCTACGCATGTACACGTAGCAGGTAAACTGAGTGCATTGTTAGGTTGAGCATGGAGACATCTTTCAATCTTGACAAAATGTATGCCCTCTTGGGTCAGGGGTTCTGTTGATCAGACGGAGCTATCTTTGTCAAATTAAGAACATGTGTCTAACAGCAATGTGATTGGATTGATGAGTAAAGCAAAACATCTTCCTCTCAATTCTGAATGTGTTAAGCCTTTGATCAAGAGTTCTAGTATTTGTTCTCATATAAGCTAGGGTGGCAGTATATAATTAGGGATTTTACTATATTTTTTGAAAAGTAATCCCCTTTTGTTTTACTGCTGTTATATAACTTAAACGTTCTTCTTGTTTACATCTTATTATTGAAAAATTAAACTAATACATCTGTATTGGTTGCTACATGCTCTTATGTATAAATGACATTCTTACGTTTTTAAATAAGAGACCATATTAATTCCCCTTTTCTAATATTTAATTTTTATATGAACTTTGCAGATGATTAGACCATAATGTACTGTTTATCCCTCGTTATCGCTAAATTGTGTATTTGAGCGGCTTATCTTCTTCTATTTATTATTTATACTTAGTTAATAATTATTCACGAGCCATCAATTGAATCAATTACATAATTTGCAGTTCATCTTGATTGAAGTTGTTTGTTGTATGGTAGACGTTATTTACTTAATGTTCTCGTCTGATGTTCTCCATGCGGTAAGTTTTTGTTTAATTTTACAAATAGCTATAGTCTTGCTTGCCCGTTTAAATAAAATCTATATAGATCCAGCATTTTAATATAGTATCTCTCATAAGAGAATTATTCATTATTCCTTTGCAAATTGTAACGTCTTAAGATTTGCTCTCACTTTTTTCTCCCAAACATATACTGAAATCGTATGCTTTCAATTAATAACAAGTACTTTTCAACATATTCATATTCATATACATATTCATAAAGTATGTCGTAATAGGTAGTAAATTATGAGAAAATACGTTGAGTTGTTTTCAGTGGAATGTCTTGCCTACGATATAGCAGAGTACCTCTCGTAGATTTATTATTCAATGAAATTAGTTCTTACCTGAAAATATTTCGTACATGTATATTTCAAGCAGAAATATGTACTTAGTATATAATAAAATCAATCTGATAATGATACGAGTATATGTATTTGCTTTTGCAGGCGTATTGTTTTTGCAATTATGGATCATATTGCAAAAACAGCCTAACTTCAACAGATTAAAAACTTATTAAAATTGTGATTTAATTCTTTTATTTTAAAATATGTCATAGTTTATTTATCTTAATCTTTTAGATCATATCACTGGTGATTTCAAATACACTTACAAAAGGACTACCGTTACGAATCGGTACAAAAGATGACCCACCGAATGATGAAGAGCAAGTAGGCCAACAATCCACAAACGAGGAAGTCATTCCGACATCTTGTTCACACAGCCAAGATAATGTGATGGGGGACGCTGGAGAAACTCTTGGAATGGTCCAGTCATCTGAAATTTTAGACAGCAATTTAGAGCAACAAATGAGTGAAAGTGAAGAAGAGGCATTGGAAAAAAGAAATCATGTGCATATTGAAACATTGCCAAACGATAATGATGATGAGGAGGAGGATAATAAGGATGATGATAATGATAATAACGATGATGATGATGATGATTTAGTCAAAACAGCTTATGAAATGGGCATTTTGTCAAAAGATGAATCTTCAGAAGTTGATTAAATGCTGAGAGAATGCAATTAAATTATCACAAAATTCCGAATATGAAAAATATGAAAATTTATGAGAATACACTATTTTATTTTGCAGCACATGACTTAACCCATTTAAATTTGTAAACTGTGGAGTAATCTTTGCTCATGGTGTCTGTCTAAATGTTACTAGATCTGTTACCAATAAATGTTCTATCTTACATGTAACGAACTAAATATTAGTATTTGCATACGAAATGGTAATCTTCTTACTGTACAGTAACCCATGAAATAAGGTAAATATAAACAAGACTTAGTAATTTTACTGCTTACGAACATTGACTCCGAGAATTAAGATAATCTAATGGTTATTATGAAAGTTGTCATACATGCAAAATGTATTTCTTTTTAATGTTTTGGTAAAATAAACATACTTATAAACTAGTTAAAATGACTTACTTTAAGGAACTTATCCAAATTTGAAAATCATAATAAGACAAAACAGACATGTTTACATTATGTTCATTGTTTAAATATCGTTTATTTTTTATCTAGAAAATATTCTCTCTGTTTCTTCATCAAAGTAAATTATCATTTTTATTTAATATTCCTACAATGGGACAGGTATTTCAAAGAATCCACATTTGAAGACAGAAAATAACAATCATGCAGTTTTTGTATATAAATATTTATTTAATTCTTATAATAAATCGATATAAAAAATGTATATATTTATATTGTATGCTTATTGTATATATACGCTACATATACATATTCTGGTATGTAAAGCTATCTTTATTAAACAGTCAGTAAAAAGTTTATAATGCAAAATCAACTAGAAAAGCTCGAATGCATTCATTCCCATTGTTCTATATTGTAAATACATTGCTTGTTGTGTTAAGTTCTGTGCGGTTAAATCCCGACGGCAAAACGCTTAAATTGAAGTAAGCCTCTCCCCACAAATTTGTTGCTAGTGATAGGATCCCGATACAAATAAAATTCAACAGAAAACCAGCTGACGCCTGAAAGTAAGCGAAAATACATCAGTACTAGGACTGTCACAACGTTGATTACAACCACGCATTTTAAATATACAGGTGTATATGATGACAAACCTTAAAATTCACTATACAATTTTTAAAGCAATGATTATTTAAATGTATTTTCATTCTCATATAATATCAGCTTTTACAGGTATTGTCGCGGTAAACTGTTTGTCATATTGCATGAAACTGAATAAGGAAAATTCAAAGACTTGTAATGCTAAAATTACTGCTTACCATGTCTTTCACTGACAAATGACCCGTTGCAAAAACAATGGCGTTTGGAGGTGTCGCTACCGGAAGCATAAAGGCAAAGGAAGCGGCTATCACACAAGGAAACATCAGGTACAAAGGGTTTAAATTAAGTCTGAGGGCCTGGAACAGATAATTGGACATCTTTTTATCTTAAAAGTGGTGTAAAACTAATATAATATGGTGATTGATTGCTTTATTGATGATATTAAGGTATATTTGATTAATCCTTACTAAATGGACGTACATAATCAATTATATATTTATTTTTGATAAATTAAACGTATCGATGTACAAGTACATGTCACTGTACAGCAAATGAAACCTATTATATAAAATATGTTTATTTGCAATTTAAGTTAATAATCTTACTAAGTTTGCGAGAATAGGAAGGATGAGTGTTGTAGTCGCCGAATTACTTGTGACCTCTGTCAGCATTGCTATAATTAATGTTAGTAGAAGATTCATGGCCCATGGGGGCATGCTACTAAACACCTCCAGCTGCTCACCAATGAAAGCTGATAATCCGGATTTCTGTGAAAAAGATATTTGTCTTCAATTTCTTTGTATACTTCATTCTGCACAATGGTTTGTTGTAAAAATGATACTACCGGTACTTTATTTCGATTTTTTTTTTATTTATTTTTTTTTTTTTTGCATTATTGAAAGATAAGTTTTGCCTTCTCTATAGGTCACACTAGTGCAAGACATTTCTAAAATCATTGACTATTCATCATTTACGGAAAAAAACTTTCATTTGATAAGATCTCTTTTTTACCTCACATGCATCAGCAAGGGCAAACCCTCCTCCAATCAACAATAACACTCCCCATGGAAACTTCTTCTCGACTGTGGGCCAGTCTAAAATTGCAGGTACTGCCTTACGTGGTCGATTGTCTCCAGGAAAGGCTTAAAACCGAATAATTGTAATAAAACAAAAAAATGAATAATTACAAGTATATTTAGGTCCCACAGACCTTTGCCCAATAGGGATTTTAAAAATCTGTTTTAAGCAATAAACAATACTTCTCGAAAAATAGAAGAAACTAAAGCATGGAAATGTCTGAAAAAAAGACATACGATTTTTCCTTCGAAAACAAAGAACTGCCGGACGTTCAGATGGGAAGGAAAATAATGATAGCACTATCATAAGGGCTGCAGCGGAATCCCCGACATACCTAAACAAGAAAACAACCAGTTGGTGAAAAGTTTGTCTACAACAAAATGTAAAGGTTGAAGTTAAATTTTTTAAATGATTACCCAGTTTTGAAAAGCGCTCCCCATCCATCGATGTAAGGTGGTTGTCGAAAAAACCACAAAATGACGAGAATGATGAAGTGGATCAAAACAACTATTTCTGGAAAACTGAAATTTTAATGATTTTTTTTTCAATATGAAATTATTAATCTCTAACAGCTTCACCACTCTCTCTCTATATATATATTTCTTATTACGAATGTTTCATGTAAAACCAATATTTGTACATCTATGTCGCTTGAACAATCTTTTCTTTTATAATTATATAGAGTCGTAAGCTATTAGAATCCCTTGCATATAAAATGCCTTCAAATGCTAACGGAAGGAATTGCTCTATCAATCGATCAATAAATGTTCAAAAATTCGAAATCAACCAACAAACCAAAACCTATTATAAATAGAATATATGTGTGGATACGTGTAGTCCATGTTGACAATGCTTGATCACATTATGATATTACTTACGACATAGGTCCTAATTCGTCATATGACTTGCGGATTGTTGCTTGAACTCTATCATGACTTTCATTATGTCGTTTGCAAACTAATCCTCTAAAATAAAATAAAACACTTATACAAAATTGGAGAGGGGTTTTACAATAATTTTTGTTAGTTAAAAAAAGAAAAAAAAATGTATACTAATCCTATATCGTGACGTGCCATTAAAAGATATGAATGGATTTAAATTGTTTGGAATTTCTGCCGATTTAACAGAATTTCAGGCATATTCAAGACTTAAGACTTATAAACTGTCTACCTCATGCTTCACTTCGCCGTCTATGGCAATGATTAACCCGATAAACTTACGTTTATAGTAAGTAATTAGATATCTTTAGGACCATAAAATGAGAAAAATATGCAAAAAATGATATTCTTAGGCGACGCGTCGGTCATAAATCTTAAGCTACCGGACACAAAAATAGATTAGACAGTCTCGTAACATCTGTTATCAAAATGAAAGACTTGTTAATGCAGTCCGAGGGAAAAATCAAACGTTTGGGCTACTCGTCTAAAACATTACCGTAAATGAAATTTTTTGCATTAGTTGTACGATGTCATAAAGTTTTTCCCATGGGCAGATAACAAAGTTACAGAGGCTCATTTACTAATGTACATTGTATTTTGGGTAAAGGCTCGTCACACCGTACCGGATAACGCCAACGAATTGAAAGTTGTTCAATTTGTTAGTCATCGTTTGCATTTTTTCCTTATCGTATTCGTTGAATTCGTTCATTGTCAGGTGAAATATGGATAAGTCCGACAAAATACTTATGTATGCGGAGGCGTTTTTGTTCAAATCTCATAGCATACCATAGCATAGCATAGCATAGCATAAAATTGTAAAAGATATACATGAAATGACTGTAACAGCACTATCGTACCAAGATGTATTTTGTACGGAATTTGTACTTGTTTTTTTTTCATGTACATAACATGTCTGCTTCCGAAAAATTACACTTACGTCGAGATTGGATATTTTTTTCAAAGTAAACTTAAAAGTGAATGAAAAGTTTAATTCTATTTCTCGTGTCAGTTTGAGGGTTTAAAATTCATTTTTTTCAAACTAAAGTGTGGGTTATTGTAGTAGTAACTGTTTAAGAAACATTTATAATTATACTCATTGCTACAATACATATATTTCAAAAATGCATTTGATAATAAAATATCCCAGCATTGAATTCTCCCAAAATAGGCAGAGAAACAAGCAAACCTCCATCCCAGGAAGAAAAAGGATAGCCAAAGCCAGGCTAACAGAACACAGATGATTGAACCCGGTAACGCAAACACCATCCAACTGGCGAAATTAACCCCGGAATTCTCCATTCCATATGCTTGGAAAATTCTGTGTAAAATGACAAAATGGTACAACATTTGCAGTTATATATCGGTATTAAAAAGGAAAAATTTATCAAATTGTTTAGATACAAAAATGTACATGTAATTGGATATTGTATGGATTAAAATTCGGGTATTGGTCTATTGAAAAAGGATCGAAAAGATATTCTAAATTATCAGAAAATTAGAAGTTTCATTTATAATTCCTTTCAAGTTTCTTATCACCAGGTGAAGATAAGTCCGACATCGACATTGTTACGATATATCTTTCATATTAATGTACGATTTATTCCCCGTGTTACGCTTAAATTCAACAGAGGTTCAGTTTTTCCTTCTAGTAATGCATGGTAGAGCACGTTGTGCTTTGTTCAGGATGTACTTGTAATTATCAAAAAATGCAGAGTTATAATTTGTTCTACGTTATGTTAAAACATGTAATATATTATTAAGTATCAGTGAGCTCGACATTTACATTGGTTGGCCAGGGTATTCGAATTTCAACATCATTAAATCCAGAAACATGTAGAAAGGTATTTGGCAAAAATAACCATTATCACAAAGACCATTGAAATACACACACTAATATAACCAATTTAACGCCAATTCTAAAAAAGAGAACTCAAAGCATCAATATTAGCTTCCTCCCACCTTAACACCTTAATACCTACTGGTCAGCTTGTCCCTGCATGATGAGGTTTGGGCCTGTTCCTGACAGTGACCCGGTGCCCCCAATGTTGGCAGCGTATGCCACACACAGGGACATCCCTTTACACATCCGAATGTAACTCTCACTATTCTCGCTGTCAAAGATATTCTCCGTGTTGTTGGGTTTTGTGCTATTCTTTTCATTGGGTTGCTTGATCTCGTCTTGTTTGGGTTCCTCTTCTTTACTTTTTTATAGCGATAAATATGAATAAGTGTATGGTAGTACAGAACAGCTCGTTCAATTTTTCTAAATCAGTTTGATGAAAATTGTGATATTTTGTTTGTAAATACAACATTTCTCTTTGTGTCACTGTAAAACATGAAAGTATTTCATGGGTATTTGAGTGAAATTTGATGTAAAGAAAAATAGAAATCAAATAGCTTGAGGATTGAAAATGTTAGTTCATTTGTAAATATGGCTTACGTTTATTTGAAAGTGAATGCAAATTTCAAACTTTAAAAAAATTCATCCCAACGAATAAAATAAAATAATTTAAAGTAGTTATTAATAAATTACAAAAACTAATTAGTTTCTACAAAATTAAAGTATAACTAATTTTTTTTATAAAAAAAAATCAAAAAATGTTTAGGGCTTAGCAAATTCATATTCGCTATTACACAAACTACTCACGTTTTCCCAATAACGGCGATTGTAACATCAGTTGTTTTCACAACTCCATTAGCTGTTTCTGTCAACACTATTTCATCTAGTAAAAAAGAACGAAAACTTTTAAATTGTTAACCTTTGTACTTCTTCAGTTTCCAGTTTAAATTCCTTGCTCACAAAAATTGACGTTTCTTGCAGAAATGGCATTACTGTGTAATAAGTGTTTGAATGTGTTCTTGGAAGGTTTTGTTTTACCAGGATGTGAAGCTTTTTTCACGAGTTTGAATTCATCCAGCACCGCTCCCACTATTGGAATCATCATGGCAGTGGTTGCTGTGTTGCTCACCCACATAGACAGAAACCAAGTAGGTAACATGAACCCGAACATCAACCTATAAAACGAAAAATGTAAAGATTGACCTGTGAATACATGATGCTTAGATTCCAATGTTACAACTTGCACGTACGAACCATTTTGGTTCAGACCCAACCATAAGCAATGCCCGTAGAGCTATTCTTTTGTGCAGATTCCATTTCTCAACAGCTATGGCAATCATCAGTCCTCCAAGACCAAATATGGAGGATTCCTAAAAATACATGTAGTTGATTAAATCGGTGTGCTTTTTTTTTTGGCACATATATAAAACACCTTTTAAGGTAATTTAACCAATAATTTGCTTGATTTGATTCATTCAATATAGCCATTAAACTTCAATGTCCGTTTGGGCCCGGGATGGAATCAGCTAAACGTTGCGGTCTCTTATCAAAAATGGTATGCTTGTTTACAATAATAACGAGCATTGTTCTAAATATTTTAAGTCTTTTGAAAGCAAAGGGAATGTATGAATGCATTGCGATCAACAACAATCCATTTCGGATCATTTCATTAACAAATTCGTTCAGTTATGTAATAAAGCAAGTACACGTATATTACTGGGAAGATTAATAGTTATGAACAATTGTCCAATAAAAAAAACCCCAGATATATGTAGTCAATAAATGAAAAATAAATCATACTACACAATATTACAATTAAAATAATCGCAAAGTAGCAGGACTTGTTAGTTAAACGGTGATTATTCTTGATGTTACCGGTAACAATTTCCCTCAACGGAATAATTCACGTCCAATTATCATAATTACAAATCAAAATATTGTAAAACAATCGTTTAGCTTTTGACATCACATTTCCGTTAGAGTATTAGGAATGACAAAACACACGGATAATATCCCGTGTTCCATTTTAAAGTTTCATTGACTGTGGTTCCTCGCAACGGCATAGATTTATACAACTTTAAAAGGCACAAACAGTCGCCTTGACTCAAAGTTTCTGATTTGATTAAAACCGCAGAAAGCTGAATTCGGAAAACGCAATGATTATTACCTATATTTTCAGAAAAATAAAACTTTATAGGTCTAGCTACCATAATTGCAATCCTATCTCTGTACATAAGAGGGAAAAGAAGTTACCAGATATAATATTGCACTCTAATGTAGATTATGCAATGCTTGTTCAACAACCGGTAGACGCTTATATACGATATCACTCCATTTAAACATGATATAACATACTTTATGTCCGATTCAAATCATACTTATGAATATATATCGAGTAACTTCACTGTTCAACAAAACTATTTTCTGTTTTGTTTATAAAACTTTTTTTTAAAATGAACCGGATCCTGTTACATGTTTCCTATATTTGCTTTAACCTTTGGATCTACCTTAAATGGCCACGACCATCTAGCCCTCTTAAAAATAGATCACAAAACGTTGAAAAAATTGAATAAAGTTAAGAATTTAATAAAGATACAATGTGCAGAACACTAAAACTTTTCACAAACATCTAAGATCCATGGTAAATAAATTTTGTACAAGACAATACAAGTACTTTTAATTGTCAAAAATCTCACATTTTGTGAAGGACAGTAGATGTCTGTATTGCTATTTATTATGCGCTGTATCTATCGGTTCTGGTACTTGTTAACATGAGTTGTGTGATGGTATACTTTTTTTATTTTGAATTAAACCGATAAACAGTAACTAGTAGTAATTGCGTTTTGATTAATGGTATTTTTTCAACCATTTGCTAGTTTATTTAAACAAAACAAAAAAAGGACACGAATTTAGTTTAAGTATCACAAATTTTGAGCTGGCTTTCGAAATTCAGTTCACTTCTACTAATGTTCTAGTCAAGAATTTATAACCATTAAAAATGTATACAATAAAGAAAAATCCCTTTAACCATGACTGTTCTCTATTTAAAAAATAATGACGTGTTTAACATATGTACAGCTATTGTAGTAACTGGCCTGAAAAATAATTTTAACATAAAAGGTCAATTTATCGCAAAATAAATGTAAAGCTTGCATACGCTGGTAAATCAGTATTTTTTTTTTAATCATTCAAAGAAATTTTACAAATTCAAAAAGAGCTCTGACATACAATAACTTATCAGAAGAGTTACGTGTATAACTCGGTCTTCACTAGCCCTATAGTTAAAATGGAGGTTGGATAATTTTTCTGCAACTAGCTGCATTAGTTACGTGTATATCATATATAAATTTTGTTTATTCTATCGGTTATGTAAACCTTTATATAGTTGCTGCTCAACTCAGACGCTTTCATCACACCCAACAAAGGGAATACAAGGACCGGAAGTAGTGCCGTGGCCGCTAGAGGGAGCGCTTCTGTTACCCAGTACACAGCCATAAGCAGTAGTCCATAAGCACATTTTCCCTCCTGAAAATAGGGAGAACTATATCAATAAAAGTTCAAGATATTAAATTACATTTCTTTAACTTTCTTCTTTTAGAACATCTTTATACAATACAATGAACTTGTTTTGAGACTGATTTGAAAAAGAATATTAACATACACATTCATCAATCAACTGTTATCCAATTTTTGTAGGTCAGTGGTATCGTTGCCATGGTATTCATTTACATCACCCACTTAACTAAAATCTGACTGCACTTTAAAAAAAGTCCGACACCATACGTGTTAACTCTACCGATTTACGCTGAAGTCTACCGCTTTTTAGCTCTGTCTCCCGCCTACCGCTTTTCTTCAAAATACGTACCTTGTTTTGACAGATTGCCATTTTGGAAGCCATTGTGGTCCAAAATTTTCGTCGTGTTTGAAATTAGCGCGTGACTTTAAATCGGAGTCACACAAACGCTTTTTTAAGTCGGGTGAATAATAAGTTATCAAGCATGTGTTTTTGAACGATGAAAGAAGCCACTTCTAGTGATTACATTAGTTATTTGACATGTCGATATTATCTTTGCCAAGGAAAAAGAAGCTTTGCAATTCCACACGTGGCTTAAACGATGACTGAAAATATCGTTTAACTTGGCCATAACAGTAAACTTTACTTTCAGTTTATTGCAACACTACCTGATTTGTGATAAGCATGTAAACATCGTTTTTTATATTGAAAAAGAATATACGATTTAGTACTGGTTCTTACTTCTCTTATATGTTAAATTTTGGAAACTTAACCTATTTTTACTGAACAAAAGCAATTGTTAAAGTCTCTGCACTCAAAGATTTTTTTCTAAAAAAAATAGCTTAATTTGATGGTAAATGCATGCAAACCTTTTTAATGCATGTGTTAAAATTTCTAAATTTCAAAAGTCTTTTATATTTCAGTTGATATTGTTAATTACTAATCAGAAACCCTTACTACATATATGTAGTATATAAAAATTTGCGCTTTGAAATATGCGAGAAAAAGGCCGCACGCAATGCTACAGCTTTTTGGTTCTTAATCTATCTTTTTCCCACTAGAGGTTAACATGTATGTCCGACACACATTTTCGTAGATCCTGGATTGAAAATTATTAATCTTCAGGATTATTTTTAAAATGTTGTATAATTTTAGGCCTGAATTATTTAAGGAATAAGGAATCATTTTTTGAGTATTATGAGGTGATAATTTTGGTCGGGGAGTGATCAAATCCAATAAAACCCGAAGGGCTTTATGATAGATTTGATCACGCCCCGACCGAAATTATCACCTCATAATATTCAAAGAATGATTCCTTATTACTTATATTTATATGATTTTCAGCAATTGTACGATTAAATATTTGAATATAAATAAGCAAACCCTGCTTGCGCCCCAATTATACGTCACTTGAAGTTATTGGACTGTATAGTACAAAATCGATATGTAGTGTTATCACAGGCAAAGACACTGGAAAATGTAAATATTTCTGCATAATGCAGCATGAATATTTATTGCTAGTTATTCACAATATTTGTTTGAATGTTTTAAAAGGAAGTTCAAGAGATGGTTATATCGAAAAGGTCTCCGCAATAAAATTCATAATGTATTCTTGTATAAAGTGATAGTGAAAAGAAGTAACAGTTACGATAGTTCAGTATCCAACAAAAGTAGATTAATAACTATTTGATAATGTGTTGCACAAGAAACAACCGTCTAATACATTGTATTATAGTTTTGCACAATGTCAACTATCTTTAGATTTCTACAACGAACATTAATGCACACTGCATTTCGATCACGGTGCATTCATAAATCAAATGTTTAAATTAAATGTTAAGACAGCGCTCTAAAGAGCAACGAAAAGGTGCGGTGTTCTGTTTTGTTTTTATTAATGCATCAAAATAAGACAAGCAGAAATAACCAAGCGATATAAAAAACAAAGGTTGCGTCTAAATGGGATCTGAATTTCCCAAGAGTCCTATAAATTACACGGGATTTATTTCCACTCACCGTTGTGTTCCATAACAGCGGTACCACAATTAGTATTAATGGTGTAATCAACACGATGAGAGTTTTGTAGACTGCTAACAAATCCCGCAGTGTGCTTCTGAGGGATGACATTATGATGTTAACAACACAAGGTAAATCCTTCTCCTTTTTTTCTTACCGTCGTGCCCTGGGCTGTCAAGTATACACTTAACCAGTTTATGAGAACTTCAGTACAATTTAATTTTACCTACATATTCTGCAACCTGGATCAGGAAGACGCCATTTATCTTGGCGTTTTATTTCAACGATGGTTGTATATCTTTCATATTCATTATAAGGATTTAGAAATAACTCTTGGAGGGAAAAGAAAATGCTGCAAGTATTTTCAAAATGACAGATGAATTCCTGTATCAAATATATTTTTGGGCTCTAGCACGCGTGCCCATCGAGTGAAACCAATGACCTTTGAAAACAAGGTGAATGATCTCTTAAGTGCATTAATTGGTGACTAAATTTTCTTACAGAAAAAATTGATTAAATAATTGAGATTAACCTTTATTAGCAGTTCTTCAGGTAATAACTCAATTAGAAAAACTGTTTATCCTTCAATTGAAAAGAGCGTATTAAGATAGCTACTGTTTCATTTTGCCTTGATACAATTTGAATTAAGAATTGTATTCATTCGTTTGGTTCTAATATACAATGTATGTTATAATATCAATACATGTATACTGATTCTGACCAGCAAAAATAACAAGGAAGTTGATGATTGCCAGGACCTCGAACACTACAGGGTAAGAATGCAGCGCCATCTTGACCTCACTTTCTGGCCCTTGATTGAGTATAATTATAGCCAATGCGAATTGTCACATACACGAAGAACTGACTGTTGTATCTTATATTTTGCTAAAAAGATGATTTTTTTTCAAAACAAGAAAAATTCTTAGAAGAGGTGTTGCATGTTGTATCTTAAACCTCTGTCACGCCGGGGCTGCGTCCTCAAGGCGATCCCGCTGCGTCTTTTGAATAATGTAAAACGCCAAGATACACGCAATAGAGTCTCCTACAGCGCCGTAACAACGCAACGGCATCTTCATTTGTCGCGGTGGGGTCACCTAGAAAATTGTAGAACGTCATGTGAGGGCGCGCACTTTAAGCATGCACAAAGTACGCGCCGTGGCTCTGCGATCTGTTAAACGCGCAGAAGAAACGGAGTGAGGTCGCCGTGACAGCGCCGTAAGGTGTCCAACAGCGCCACGAGTACTCCGTTGGGGCGCTCAAGGAACGCACCAAATCGCAGTATAGACGCATTGATAAGTCGATTGCGCTTGCTCAGAGACCCTTCGGAGTCCTTTGTGATGTCACTTCGTCTCTATCGCGCTCTCACTGCGCATACACAGCGTTTGAACGAGTTGTTTTTCAATTTGCTGCGTTCACACAGCTATTCCAAAGCGCTGTTGCTGTGATCATCGCGCTCTCTCGGCGTTTCTTCTGCGTACATTAGCTTCCACGGTGTCTCCAGTGCGTTGTCAGCTAGACCACAAAAACTTGAACAATGGCGTTGTACAATAGCAAGCAATATAGTACTCTCAAACTTGATGTGGATGACTATATAAAAAGTAGCTTTTGCGAATAGTCCAGGGCATATTGAAGGACGTAGATGGAATTTGTACCATTATGCTTTGATGTTTTCACATGTTTCTAGGTTTTATAACAACTAATAACGGTTCTTTTACTTAAGGTTTTGTCTTTCACAAAATATTTTGAAATTAGTTACGTTTCAATAACAATGTACCTTATTTCATCAAAACAAAAACAATGCTTTTATCATTTATTTACGTAGTTGTAAAGTTCAAAATGCTTGTTTGTTTCCCAAACAATTGTACAAATTAAAATTTACCTACCAATAAGTAATGAACGTCTTGTCCACGCAGTCAGCGCGCAGAGCACGCCGTGGACGCGAGGTAAAAATTCTTAGCACGTCATAAGCGCTCGGTGGATACTCAGCGAGAGCGCAGTCAATCGTCAAGTAGAACTCAGTGGAAACGCAGCTACACGCTGCGGGAGCTCCGTAGGACGCATCATTCGCCGTCAGGACGCCGTGACATCTCCACTTGTAAAAATTTCAAATAAAATTGTACATTTTTTCTGAGTTTTTCCTGCGATCCTACGGCGATTCCAAAAAAAATAATTACAACACCGTGAACACGCTGTGGGAATGCAACTTGGTGTGACAGGGCCTTTACATGTACTTCGAAATATCTGATGTTTTCCTGGCCTTTTTAACGATTTTGATATTTCACTTGCCAGGAAAACGTCAGATATTTCAGACTAGAAGTATCTCAATCTTCGCACATATATATCCATATTGTTTTCAAACTCCAACAGTGTGCACATGTAATTTATAAAAAAAAAAAAAAAACTTGTATGTATACATATATGCATGTATTTAGCTTTGCAGAAACCATTAACTCTTCTGAAAGAGATTTAATATTCTTTATTGGTATATTTACAGCATACATACAGTATATAGTATTTCAGTATTGATGTGATGTTGTTGGATTTGTTTATTCAACCTTTGTTCTACATAGTAGAAGTAAATAAAATCGTTTAATGTCCATAAACCAACAAACAGAAATTAACGATATTGCATCCTGTACGGATGTCCTGATTCAAGATAACTTTGGAACAAACACCAATAAACCCTCAATAAAACTTTATTATATGTATTCGTTTTATGGCTCGTGTAGGAGATTCTGACAGTAAACTGATGTACATTATATTTACATTCCTGGACTCATCAATGTACACGCTACACCAGTATATTTACAATTCGAATGTAGACCAAAGAATAAGTTTAAGTTTGTTTTACAGGATTACATTTTTTTCTTCAACTGTTTAACGTTTATTCTTAATCCACTCGAAGTTTTGTGTTGCTTACTTTCACCGAGGACCAACTATCAGAGAATGCATTAATACATGTGTATAACATGATGCTTTTGAAGCCCAATATCATCGCTAGCCAAGGCTTTCAGATCCGCTCCTCTCCTTTACTACTACTACACGGGTAGTAGAGGAGAGGATCGGATCGGCAACCTTTGGCTAGAAAAGAATAAAGCCCAGAGAAATCTTAATTCTCAAATGATTTTTTTTTAAAACGTACAGTGAACAAAATATAAGGTATGATATAATACATTGAGGTAAAAAGAGAAAAGATAGCAAGTAAAAGTACACGATGAGATTACAATTATGTATAGTATTGAGGTATTTAAATATTTATAACTGCATGTATGTAGAACCCTAAGTAGAAATTTCTTTATATGGAACCAATTTTTATCAACTGGACCGAATCACACCCATTTCATATTATGTCACTTGAGGATGGATTTGCCTGGTCAAAATTTGTCAGAATGTTTTTGGGAACTGCATACTAATGAATAATTACATTGAAAGAAATTTGTCCTTTCATGGATTTCTTTTGGCATTACATGTACATGTAATTTAGTAAACGTAATAACATCAGTGAGTGAACCAAATCTGTATATTTACCAAATACCATGGCCACATTCCTAGTCTAAGCAACAATGGCAAACTGCAATTTACTTGATTCATTATCGATTTCTCAAATTGTTCTTTTAACCTTCGAATACGATTTTTGTTAAAATATGTATGTTGAATTATAGATCCTACATGGTGGTCATTTCTGGTATCTATACAAATGTTTAGTCGGGCTCATTCTGCAAGCAATGGCCAGGCTTTCGTTACGGGTGAACGGTACCGGATGTTGACTGAGAAACCGCATCTTCGCTAGCCAAAGGTTTCCGATACACTACGTTTGAGGAACGAAGTGTATCAGAAACCCGTGGCTAGCGAAGATGGAACAACCGTTGAAATGGTTCTTCGCACAAAAATGTACATGTATTTCCAACTTAAAAGAGAACATAGAATGTATATCATATCAGTTGGTCAGTGTTGGTTAACATCTGATACAATTAAACGTGCATTACATGAAAATCTGGCTCTTTGTAACATTCTAATACTTCGAGTTTGCAATGTAAAGTTACTGAGCGGCGGAATACATTGTTTACACGAAGAGCATAGGTCATTCTAAATTAGAAATATCGCTATCAAATTGAGCTTACAAATTGTTGCGGGAATTGTTTTAAGAGCGTGTACAACAGTTAATTTTAGTTTGGGTTTTTAAAAATATCTGACCCTCCCAAGATTTAATTTATTTACAATACCAATAAAAATATACAGTATTCTCAGTTAATTCATAAATCTGTTAATGATGACTCAATGTGTCTAATAATGCCATTTCATGAACACGTTTTCAATACACATTTATCTGTACTTTGAGTACTTTGATTTGTTTTTCTATTTGGTATTACTGGGTGCGTCATGTGTTTTTAAAAAAAAACAAAGAAAAAGGAGCACGCACCTTCCAGCAATCAAGTTTTGAACACATACATGTACAAAAATCGCATGAGTACAAAACATTCCCAAATTATAACATTTATTATGTTTCTTTTGACATTATCAAATAAAATATAAAATCTGCATATTAATTTTTCGAAAGTGAAACCTTTTCGAATTTGTGGACTTTTATCAAAAATTGCATTTTTATTCTGATAAAAGAGGAGACATGAAATTATTTTTCCAACGTCTGTCTACTTCGCTAATACATTTCGTGATTTGTATATTGGAAAAATGACATAATATGTATGAAAAATGCACTAATTACTAAAGTGAGACATTTTTCTTTTGTTTTTCATTTTTTCCACCGAATTTCAAATATATCTCGATTGAACAGTTGAATGACTCGCACATCGGTAAATCTAGTTGGCATGGATGTAAAAGAACGATAACTCCTGTTACATGTAATGCCTTAAGTTTGTTTCCTTAAACATTTATTTATCCCGAAATTCTAAATTTGTTTATACAAATTGTAATTATATGTACCTTTAAAATATGATTGTGTATCATAATGATTAGTTTTTCTTCTGATATTTTTTTGTCTGAGAATATCAGTGCCGAGGTTTCGGACGCGATTGTATGCGTAATGTCCATCGGAACAGCATTTTGTGAATCATCGGGCTGATACATACGTACTTGCCTTAATTCTCTCTTCGTAAGTGTCGATCGAAAAGTTTTATTTTTAGAAAGAGCTCCAAAAGACGAATGTGTTGCATTTTTAACAAAATAAATTTATAATACATAACTATAGTGTGAGTTTATTTTTATTCTTTATTTTCAATATCAAAAAGAGAATCTATTTCGAAGGTGTTCAAGACTTCCGTTTTGAAACGCCCACTCTATCTAGTCATGTTGAAGGACGCGACTAAAAAAATCTCGAAGAGGATTTTGTAATGTCAATACCAGAAAGATAGGCAAATAACACTTAACAGTTGAAAAATTACAAAATAATACGGTGTTACAAAAACTTCCTTTGGTTTTAAATGTCTTTTTACCATATGATTATCTTCTTTATCTGTTTACCATGTTAAATTTTGGAATGTGATTTACACATCTTTCGATTTCTATTGCCCATCACTTTTTAATATCTATATATTAAGAAAATCTTCAAAAAAAATGACGGATATGGAAACCTGAGACAAAGAAGAATTCTTCTCGAATGAAAGCTTATGTATGATGTATAAGAAATATTTTTTATTGAAATTATTGTGTATTAAATGATCAAACTATATTCATGTACATGTAAATAATAAACTTCCTGCGAAAAAAAAAGTTTAACTCAAACACATTAAATCGTAATCAACATACATTTGTAACTGCCTAATGATTGATTAATCTATTAATTAGTTGTTTATGTATTTTTTTTTCATAATTTATTTGTTCTCTAAATCACCATGGACCCTTCTCCTTCTGTTCTTGCTCCTCTCTCTGTGTTTCTGTGTGGGACAGGAATATCCAAGTTTTAATGGCCACCTATGACATGAAGTCATATGACATCGATCCAAAGATGCGTCGTTATGATTCATAAGTTTCTTCTTAAACCTCGCCCAATGTTTGTTTTTGTAGAGTATTGTAACTAATAAATTATGTATTTTGTTCAAATAAGTCTTGTCATTACCCAGAAACGAAACAAATCAAAAAAAATAATCAAATCACAATTCCCAACCTTTGATTTGCGCTTTAAAATCTATAGAATTTTGACAATTATCTTAAATAATAAATGGGCTTGTAAGAAAAAAATATGTGATTTTCCAGGCGATTTCTTAGTTTAATTTGGACTTTGCTGGGTTTGAAATTGATGTTGTTGACAAAGTGTATTTTTTCACTATGGCAGTTAAGCTCAATACAATGAATACATACGGGTAGGCAAAACCCACGAAGCCATTAATCCATTAAAGGGACCTAGACACGAATAGGTCAAAATTTTTAAATTTTATTTTTCCATTATCAATGTCTATAATGATTCATATGCGTATTTCCAATGCTTTGTCAAAATATGAAAGTTAAATATCGATTTACAAGCAAGCTACAGAGTTTGAAATTCTTTGTTTTGTAAACAAAGCTCGAGTCTTGTTACTGTTTACATAAGTGTTGTATTGGTATAAGTTACATCTATTGTTGCCTTCTTTTGTTGATAATAGTATAGTCCTTTCTGATATATTTCATTTTATCAAATCAAATATACAATATGAAATTTTGATTCCCGATAATCTAAATTTTTGTAAAGGACAGTATTTATAAATACATTGGATCAGTTTATCTTGTTTGCCACTAGTCATTTTGTCAAAGAAGCGGTTATTTCTTTACATTATTTTTTAACAAATATAAGACTCAAGCTTTGCATAACAATGATTTCTTACCTCTGTATCTCGTTTGTAATTTGACTTCGAGCATTCAAATTTTGTTCAATCAATAAAAATACACAAGTAAAACATTTCATGCATAAAAAATGAAAAATAAAATTTTGATCTCAGATCATAGGTCCCTTTAAAGGAAGAATGGTTTGTGAACTAAATAATGCAATTCTTTGCCTGTATCGCGAAACATCAATATTAATTTTCTATCTCAAATAAAGTATATCAGTGTACTATTATGACAGAAAAAATTAGTAAAACCAAGCGATTATAATTTTATAGGATACACACTTACTGTAAAAATGTTATCCGTAAAAAACAAACTGTGCCGGATAGCTATGAAATTATTAGGATTTTTTTTCTTTTTGATTAAAGCAATCCCTGTACTGCATAAACCACAGAAAAATGATTAAAAAAACAACCATGCTTTTATATCTGTTTTCATCAAAAAGTTTACACAATTTTTTTAAGAAAAGAAATCTAGACTGCATCTGAAAATATATTATTTTTTCATTTGATTCCTAATTTATATCATTGATCTTTCCCTTTAATGTCATTATACTGCATCTGTGATGTTTTGCTCGTATGTTTTATGTCTCAAAGGCAAAACTGTTTCAAATGTCGTCCTTTCGATACAAAAAATGGTCTTCCATTAAAAAAACAAAGAATATTACTTCGACCCGACTCTATTCACTTAATCTTTCAAGGCTTTTGAAGATGCCAAAATGTCAGCAAGGGTAATCTATTTTCTCGTAAAAACCTTCAAACCATCATCATTATATATTTGGTACATCTATAAAAACCGAGGAACTTAGTATCTAATGTCTTTCAATTAACCTTACTTGCTTTAGGACATAACGTAATTTGGGACGTCATAAAGTGCTGCAAAATACATTTCACATTCCAACACACTTTTTGTATGGAGAGCCAAAATGTTCAATATTCTATCTACGTAATTATGTATCTGTGTTTTCTTAATTAAGGCGTTATTCGTTATATGTAATTGGGGAAATGTATTAATTTTTAACTCCATTATTGAGCCTTCGAACATTGTATATAATCCATTGTAAATCGTCATTTGTAAGAACTGTATATCGGGTTTCGGTAAATTTTGGATTTCAATATTTTTGTGGTTCATTGAATTGTGATTGTTTGTTTTGCTTGTATTTCATTTATTTTTATTTTATTTTTACAAATCTGACTCATCAAATGGACATCATATGCAGATATATAACCGTGTCATTTTTACATATCCCCTACCTATGCGTGTTAGAGAGCATAATTTCTTTATTTTATGCATGAATATAAGGATATTGCTCAAAATATTTTAAAATATTTCTGTACTGTAAGGCAAAGGGTTATTTGATATAAGATTAGTTTACTCCTGCAACCGTTTCTACATGCGTCTTAGTTTATCAAACAACAGAAATTGTACGAAGCTTGTTGAAATGACTGCCCCAAAAGCGGTAGTTAATATGCAGTTATACTGGCCCAACTTGACGCGGTTTGTGTACTCTTTCTGCAATAAAAAATGCCCACATGAACTTAAAACAGATAAGAATTGTCTCGTTATATGAATAATTCTATTTAAGCAGACGACCGAGATTAGAATTTTTACCTCTGCAAATTAGAAACAAGTCTCAATGGAACAACGGAGTTACGAAATTCTTTGCATTGCAAAATTAAAGGAATACCTAAGGTTAATTAAAAGTCTATGGTAAATCTTAGACAGATTTCATTCATAAAAATCTTTACAATGGTACCAATATCCTCTTGAGAGATGTCTTTATAATAAAATATGAAATGCACTCGTTATTTGTGGATTATCTCACCGATAAAACGTGTATGTGTGGGTATCTAAAAATGTAGTGCACTTGGGAAATCGTGTTCGAGTCCCTGACTGTCCTGACGTGCCATATAATTGCAATTTTCTGCGACGTGCTATTTTGGGCAAAATTTTGCAATAACATTTCCGAATAATTTATTTGCAAGAAAATGTGATTGATATTATTTCATATTATACATAAAAATGACATTTTTAAAATATCCCATCAAAATGAGTTTTCTACTGAGACTTTAAAAACTACTGAGGTATCGTGTTTCAGTAGGCGGTAGCACAACAAAGAATCCTAATTACTCAGTAGGCAGCTCTAACTTGAATTTATTTATTTCTATAATGATTAAAGAATTAAAACAGGACTTCTTAATCTCCATGAATCAACTGTCTGTCATGTTGTAAATTTTGAAATTACCGGGTGGCAGTAAATATAAAATTTACAACATAACAACACTTTTGTATTTACCTCCACCCGGTAAATTCAAATTTACAACAAGACATGTCAATCAAATATAATAACAAATTGTTTTTCATCCTGCTCTTAAAGTCAGACCTGGTCATAGAAAATTGTACACGTCAGATCAAACAATATTCAGCGCCTGATTTGTATTTTCCTCATCAAGTGGCACATGTATCTAGGATAACAGGCCAGATAACTCATCTTATTCAATTTTGAAAAGATCTAGTGGTTTTATCGGTACATCAATAGAAAGAAATAGGAAATGAAACAAAAATTTGAGGAGTATGGAAGGTTGTTTTATGTTGTCAAAAATGTCTGATTTGGGATTTACAATTTCACATTTACAATTGAGCAAGTTTGCATTTTGCGATACTTCACCTTGATAACCATACCAATTCATTCCTTACATTATATATTTTGTTCTTATCATAATAAAATTTTTACAAAAATGAACATCCTTATGCTATCTTTGATATCCTTATAGATAAATACATAACGACCATTGTCAGATTATGTTATCTGACGCAGCTGCGATGAAAATTCAATGCAATTTGGTTTCATTTAAATTTAATAGAGCAATACCTAGAAGATTAAATTATCATTTCCTACCATAGACTATTACAAGTTAACTGTTACAAAGGTAGGAAAATCCGTGAAATCAACAGATTCAAAATATGTTATGGTGATCTTTATATTGTTGTTAAGTAGTTTGATGTACAATTTCTTCTGTGATCATGAGAATTCAAATAGACTTGTTGCATACGATAATTGAATGATGATATATCCTAGACACATACATCTGATTCTCTTCAGATTTTGGTCGACCCCTCTCAGATGTAAGTGTTGGAAGCAATTCTGTCCGCGCATTGTACCATAGAATTTGTGTCTGAACACAACAGTGACAATTGGTAAAGGTTGTCCGGTTTCAAAACAGTCCTTTTTCCAATATTCCGAAAGTCGACTCCAAGGCGTTTTCCAATATTTCGGAAATCAACTGCATATCCCCTCTTTCCTATTTGTCTAAATTCGGCAGCATTCATTCTTTTCCCAATGTTTCGAAAGTCTGCACCGAGGTACCTCTTTCCGATGTTTCTGAAGTCGGCAGCAAAGCTCCGTCGCCCTATACTTCTAAAATCCACAGCCGCTCTTTTGTCGTCAGTACCTTGAAAATCACTAGATGTAGCTTTCAACAGGTCCTCGTACACATCATGTAGGTTCTGTATGCGCGATTCCTGTTGGTCTTCACTCCTGTCTGGGTAGGATGTTGCTACCTGATTACGTTTTCCTATGTTGCGCAATTCCACAGGATCTTGTACTGCACGATGCCTTAGTCTAAATCTGTTCGAAAAGTATGCACGGATGCATTGAATTATATTGGGATGTCCTCTACAAGAACTCACGGATCGTTTTGTTTGTGGAATGTCATCTTGGAAATCATTGCCTGCAAAATAAAAAGCTACGTTTTATATTTCAATAATGATACAATAGGTTTGCTGTAAAGTTCAGAACGAGTTGCTCGTGTCAACGACATTGGCAAGCTCCAATTATCAGTCCATAATCTTAGAAACTAGAGTTGGCCATATTTTTATATGCCCTTCTCTCTGTTCTTCTGTCGATCTCTAAATCCATGCCTGGATTTCCACGCCTTTTTCTATTGTTTTAAATACTACAAAACTTGCTGTACAGCCTCGTTATGAAAACTACAGGTTATCTAACTAAATGAACATCTCTCAAATAAATGGATTACTGGTATGGACTACAAGCTAAGTGAATGCAATTTGGCTTCTAAGCAAATACTTGTATATTCTCCAGAACTACCAATTTTGTACATCCATACGATTTCTATTGTAATATATATGCATATCCATTGTCCTCTCCCACCATAAGCTCAGACCGAGGAGCTGCAATTATTTTTCTATAAACGCAATTGCTCTGTCTGTATCCGCAATTGCCTCACATAGTTTCAGATAGCAAATTCTCAGCAATTCTGAAATGATTTTTACTTGTATATATAATGAATATTTCTAATAACAAAAATATGTACATCCATACGATTTCCATTGTAATATGTTTACATGCGTATATGCACATTGAATAGTGTTCAGATATATGAAATATCACAACTAAGTCAAAATTCTCGGTAGACTTAAGAGTATATGTCTTTCTTACTGTATCCAACGGTAAATCTTATTCACAATGTAAAAAATAGAGTTCGCTATAGTATAGCATATTCATTTGCAAACCCCCAAAACAAAGACATTCCACTCATTGACAACCTAAAAGACAAACTCTGGTGGTCCATATAACTTGCACATGATTAAAAAATAGACTTTTTTAATGACGTCCCTCAAATAATTATGATGTTGGTATGGGATAAATATGATAATTGCTTATATATACAATGTATACGACTGGGCGCCTTGCTTTGAAAATTATCGATACTCCACAATAAATGATTACACACATATAAACATTTTATCCAATAAGGCATTGACTTTCTTCAAACCCAGAAAAGATCTAATACCAGAGGAAATGCGTAAGTTATCGTTTGGCAGCAAGGCCCGTGTCACTGATAGATTGAAGAAGTCATTCTCCCCGCCTCATAATTAGCACAGAGATCAATGTTGAGACATCCGAATAAATTTGTACTTCATCGAAAAGCGATCCCCGTAACGGGGTGTTATTGTAAATCAATGGCTGTGTGTTTCGGTTTATGACCACCAGATCATTATATTGCATTTGTGATCGGTGGCGGTCTTGTTGCATCTTCTTCTCTTCAAAGATGTGTTTACTTCGCGTTAAGTCTAACTGATACGAAGTTGTTAAGTGCAGTTCTGTTTACAATGAAATTATATAGTCTACAAAACCGGAGTTTGATTAAAATACAGACCAAAGACATTCTTGAAATGATCTACCTTTTCAGAAGAATAAAAAAAAAACGTGGCATCGCCTATGCATTACTTTGAAAATAATAGGCATTGTTAAGAAGATAATCGAAAATCAGATAGTGTGAGTTAATATTAGCTATCACTTTTGTATTTTTATTTTCATCTGATCAAGGTTAATCATGTAAATTTTATGTTAGAAGATGAAACAGGCTACGATTATACTTATGTGGTATAATCTAATCCCTAGCTTTGAAATGTATTTCTTTTCAACTCTTTTGAATCAATGGTTGTAAAATTTCTTCTAAAGTTCTACCCCACTGATAATACTCGAAGGTCCTGGGTTAGCGAAAGGAGCGGTCGCGACTACTACGTGTATAACTACCTGTAAACGTCTGTAGCCTGAAGATTTGTCTGCTATCTTACGATTAACGATCAGTATTTACATACTGATGACTCTCTCGATCACGATTTTTGTTTGCAAATCACATTGTTGTGAGGCAAGAATTTTATTAATTATTTCATGTAAATTTTCGAGGCAGAGAGGACAGTTACTACGATCACTCCTCTTTCGGTGGTAAGGATGTTTTTGGGGGGTTTTTTTGGTTTTTTTTTTGTTTTTTTTTTTTGGGGGGGGGGGGGGGGGGGCTCGAAATATACATGTATGCATACCCCGACGCTTTGTAATCCCTAAATAAGAAAATGTTAAATGCGTAAAAATTTTTTTATTGCTTCAGTGCTTTTTGTCAAGAGCTGTGCTGGACTGGCTTCCCTGTCAAACACTAAATATATCGTGCTCCTTGACATGCTTGTAAAATCGATATAAAGTCTCCGTAGGTATTATATTGTATATACTAGTAAGAAATTACATGTAAACGACTTGTATTTCATTTATATCGAAGACGTTTGTCCAAACACTTCAAATGGTTTCTGGACATTTGTGTTTTATTTATGTCGTTAAAGGTAGTAAGAATTGCACCAAAGTGTTTTTATTTTAAATTTAGCTCATACAAATTAAATGTTCGTGATTTTCGATAGTTAACCAACTTTTTAGGTTCTTTTTAACTCTCCTTTTTCATTTTCTAATGTCATTACTGTCGGACAATGTATTTGGGTCTTTTTTTTCTTTCTAAATTTAAAGCAATTGAACGGGAAAACCTCATGTAATTTATGAGTTGTATCGTAAACGTTCCATTATTATTTTTTTTCTTTCCTCGTAGCACGATGGCGGTTACAAAGGTTATTCTGCCTTCAATGCATCATACTCTAACAAAAGCTACAGAGAAGCCAAGATGTTAAATACATTGCAACACACAATCCAAGTCATGAGCGATTTGTATCAAGAGAGACCCGGACGCGGAATAAATAAGTCTCTTCAAGATAAAAAATGGTTTCCCATTCATTCTCATTGAAAATGGCTACCTTTCACAGATCAAAAGTACAGATAAATTGGAATGAAAAGCAGTTGATTGACGGTGTATAGTTAACATCTGTCAATCTCCCGCCGAATTGATGGGACAGGGGAAACGGAGGATAAATGTTTTAACAAAGACGATTTGCGAAGGTTTTCAGGTTTTTAAGCTAAATGGCAATTGAACATATTAACCATAATTAAATTTAATTCATGTGTATTGTTTTGCTAACCAATTTATACAATTAATAACATGTCTCTAATTACAGTTATTACAAAAAAAACCCAAACAATACAAATACAACATTCTGCCAGCTTTGTATTATAAAGAGACCAAATCACGTCTCTCCCAACTCTAGAACACAGACAAGTTCTGCTTGCCTTGTCCTGCTATGTTACAGTTTTTGTTAAACATGAAAAACAAGTCTCTTCCAGTGGAAAAGATTCTATGAAGATTTTCGATAGGTCTATTTTTTATATTCCGTTGTAATTCTCAAGGCGTCAAATCGAAATGAAACTTCTCAGATATTCTTTGATGTTTAAGATTATTGAAGAGGATACCAAATCAAGTAAAAAACATTCACAAATATGATAAAAGTTAATCATTGTTTTTGAGGGATTAGTCTTGGTTTGTTTTTTTTTCAATGACCAACCTTCCCCGTGAATTAACTCCCATTAAAAGAGTTGATGAATCGCTGTATTTGAAATACGTGATAGTTGGCGGTGGATTAACACCAAAAATCTTTCAATCGTTATAAATACAGCTTCATTATGCCATATAAAATGAGCATTGATTTTGTCATCAAAGAATCTCTGCTTGGCCTGAATAGAGATAAGTACAGAACACAGAGTCCCTTGATCATGCGCCTCCTTGACTCGGATGCGAGGACGTCATCAATATTCAGAGGAAACTCATTTCCCCAGCAGAGGGCTCTTTGTAAAATATATTCACAAATTTCGAGAGATGCACGCCTACAAACAAACAGAACATCTCAAAGCCCGGATGTATTTCATCCCCGTAATGACCGTACTTCAGCTCTTAAACTGTTGTAAAAGATATATAACAGTCTTTCATACTGTCATCAATAGCAATCAACGTAGTTAAACAATCCACGCCTGACGGGTTTCTGCGCCATGCTATTGAGTACTTAAATGACCATACATAATGGAAATCATTAACTAATAGCCATTCTTACATATCTTGTGCAAACGAATTATGACTTGTAATGGGTCTGGTTCCAGAGTGATAAGTGGAACAAATGTTTTGCCAACAATGCCTAATTCTCATCAGTCCAATTCATTGCTGGTGATCTCATCAGTGACATTGTCTCCAACAGAACGAGAGAAGAGAAAATTAATAAGAATAAATCGGGAAATTCATTTTGTTTTGAGATCTTTCTGCTCTTTTTAAAGCAATTTTAGATAAAGACAATTACGAGATGAGTTATGTTGTTGGGCTGTTAGGTTGTTATCCACCAATTCATTAGTCTTCATAGACAGTGAATTTGGGAATTACTTGATTGTAATAAGCATAAAACTAAATGAGAATCAAGGAAATAACATACCCCCCAGCCAATTTTAGAATATCAAACGATAAAATTGTACATTCTCGTAGCACATTTGGTCGATAAAATATAAGAATACAGAATACCGAATGAAAAATCCTTGTGCTCTTCGAAATAGATCAGAATGTTTAAAAATTATATTGTGTAATAGATAATGAACATTTGTAACATAAGACAGCTGCAATGCCAAAACCAAAACATTCCTACGGTCTTTCACCTCATTTTTTTCCCCGTAGAACAATAAACTTTTGAAAGAGACCGAGATTTATATCATTAGAAAATCAGAGACATTGTTAAGTCCTTCATCATCTTATCTGACATCCAAAAAATTTTAATGAAATTTTGGAGTTAACTGTCGCGTAAATCAGACTCTTACTGGTTTATTTCTTTCTTTCTTTTTTTAATTTTGAAAAGATACACGCGACTGCACATATAAAAAAATATTGAATCGCGTATATCTTTTCAAAATTAAACAGAAACAAACAACAATTAAAAAATAGAATTTGCAAGGCCAGTAAATCTTTATGATAAATTGTTAAAGGATATGTGCTTATTATCGACGGAACGTAAAAATCAATAACATCAATCATTGGTCCTATCCTTCAAATAAATCAATATAACCAACTTCCATATAATCGTTACATTTAGGGAGTTTTTTCCTATTCGGGTTCATTTTAAGAAAATAACTAAACTTCATCGACAAATTAATACATCTTTAATTTTAATTTTCCGTTTTTTCTTTGTTAATAAACTTAACTGTATTACCAATGAATGACACTCCTTTCATTTTTGTAAACAAGATTCTTAATGAAGATTTGGTTTGAAATCGGATAATAATGCTAATAATTATAATATTCGACACGTCTTTCGTCTTCATGTACTCAGAAAACCCCTTAAAATCAATACAATTATATAAAATGTAAACTGCTCTCAAATGTGGTTTCAAATAGAAAAGAAGATTATGTTTTTTATAAGATGGCATAACGCCATTATCATAATAGGATACTCATTGTTATTCCCTTTACCGAGAGAGTCCGTAGCAGTAATCTAGCAAAAAAAAAATCAAAGAAATTTCCTTGTTTTCTAGGAAGAGAATTTGTAAGCTTTGATTTTACCGGATTACCTTGACAATAGTTCCGAGAAAACAAAACAAATTATAAAGAAAAATCTTCTTTGATTGTGTCATTAAAAACCATCCGAACGGAACGAATATTATAATTCGGATTCGATGCGACAGCAATTAACTCCATCTGCATTACAGATATGCCCATAAGGGTAAATTACATAAACTTGTTCATTTTTTACAAAACAAGGTTACATTTGATAGGTCTTTATTCGATTAGACGATCAGATTGATGGAACGCAGTTTCCATGTTTTTTTTATCGTGTGTAAGTTTATTAGGTATTTGACAACTTAAATGGTTATTAACTGCATTACTTGATTGAATTATTTTGCTGTGTGACCGAGAGGCATGCTTAGAAAACTATGGAATTAATATAAACTAACTCGTAAAAAAAACAATTTGTCTCCAATGCAGAATGCCTTTCGTTCAAGCCACGGCCACGTTTGAAAGAACGTTACCACTTAAAATAATATATGATTAATATAATATGGCGGTAGGAAAAATTAGTGTTGTATGCCTGTCTAACACTGATCTTTCTTATATCCATAATATATTAATCGTTTGAGAAATGTTACCAATTTAGCAAAACAAAAAAATGATTGATATAATACAGATATAAGAGAGATGAGTGTTTAACAGAGAAACAACACTAAAACAAAATTCATGAGTTTCGATATTAACGTATACATGTACTGCTTATCCGTCCAAATCGTTCGAGTTCCAAACATCAGCTCTACTGCGTCATGCGGCGACAGTGAAATGATAATAAATGTGAAAAAAGTTATTTTGTCCAAAGTGAGAGCCGAATCGTCTCTTCAACTATCCAAAAAAGTAGTATTTCTTAATAAAAACAATCGCATCGTCGGAGAGAACGAATACCATGTCTCACACGTCAATATGACGTAGTCATTGTTTTGAGCCATTCCTTCTTTTTCAGTCAAGTGACTTCTTTATCGATATCATTGAGGAATGAATTCAATAGCTACTCAGTTTATACCAGTATAAACTGGTTTTCTCGGTTTATAAAAATTAACTTCAAGTGGGTGGTTACGTTTTTAAAGTTAGTCTTATTGTGACGTACGTAACTGATATAATATCGTATACATTTTTACCTGTGCCATCAAATGATTTATTTAGCACGATATATAGTAAATAATACTGTTACTCTAGAGATAGTTACTTAATCTGATCATGGTATTTATAAAGCACAGTTCAGTCTTTATTTATGCATTATATGAAACCGATCTGTATCTATATCCGAAGATTACTTACTGAAGTTTAACTTTCTAATTATTGAAGGTTGCATAATCCTTTCACATTTAATATTCGTTTCTTTAAGGAGGCTGGGCGGTCATCAAATTAACCAAGAGATCTAACTTATAGTTTTAAAACGGTTTGTTTAGCTATAAACTATTATTTAGTGAAAATCCATATATATTCACTTTAGAATTGTATATCTTTACTATATCTTTATACAGAGCTCTTCTTCATAAGAAGATTTATATCGTCTAAACATGGCAACGACCATCCAGCCCTCTTAAATCAAAATGCCAGAACCCTTATATAATGACTTTTTCAATAGTAAGTCTTGTGAGCGTATTAACATAAAGGATTGTATATGGATATATAACGGTAACACCATGGACATGTCATTGAACATACATTAAATATGAATTATCAAAGTAATTATTAAGATCGACAGAATGGTCAGCGTTTTGTGCAATCGATTATTATAATGGTTCTATTCGTAACTCCTGTTGGCGATATGGTATTGAATATTAACATCGGTATGCATTAAGCGATTAGATTGCTGCAATGACAATAATATTAAACGTTGCATTCGTCTTGCGTCGCATCGATTGCATTCATTGTTGTATTAAGAAACTTTGGAAAATTATACATGTAAATTGATTCTTTAGAACCACCTGAAAAAACGTTTGATCATTGCAAAGTGCGTTGTTAAACTTCATATCGAGAAAATTTTGTACATTAACATTTATCATAGTAAGATGAATAATAAATCTGAATTCGTCTTCAAAGCATAGATCAATTATTAATGTCTTTTTTAATCTACAACGTCTTTGAAGCTCACCAAAATGCTCTACTGAGGAACATCTTCTGTTTAAGTATTAACAGATGAGAATTTTGGCATTCTTTACTTAAAAATTCTTCGAAGTTATAATTGCATTTGTCGAACGAGGGCTACTTCGGTTTCACCAATATTCGTTGAATACCAATTTTCGCGTGGATTTTGTTGTTTTGTTGATCCACGAAATTAAATATTCATTGAAGTGCAATTTCTACTAACATTTTGTATTGAATGGATCACCAGCCACAAATTTACGTATCCTTGAAACTGTGATTTTTACTTTATCCACGAAAATTAATACCCTTGAATATTAATGAAACCACAGTATCTGTAATTGTAGTAAACGCAGTATGTTTGGACATGCTTGAATTTTCTCGTAATTAGGTAATTTACACGAAAACTGCAAAGAAAACAGAACTAAAGGTGCTTTTTGGATCTGCTTAGAACTCCCTCTCCACTTTACACTTATCAAGGACAATACTTGTGGTATTTTACCTGGCCCACTGATCAAATTATCCATTTTCTAAGGCTGGAAGGTATGGAACACTCAACGTTAAGCAGAAATGCACCGGGGCTCATCTTGTTTTGTGAGATTTGTTATTCCAATTATGTATTTATTTGACAAGAAACTTTTATACGAAAGCTAGAGGGTCCTGTGTCAAAAAGATAATAAATGTTGAAAGTAATGTTTGTACGCTTGAAAACTTGTAGGAGTTTGTTATCGAGCTGCAGTGGAACTTAATTATAGATAAAGCTAATAACGTCTGTTCTAAAGTCTTGTGTATTTTGTTACTCAAGACATTTTAGAAAAACATTTTAATTTCATTTCTTTTCCAAGTGCCCTTCATTATTAAGGCTTAAACTTGGATAATGACATTTTTTTATTACATGTACGAGTGTTGATATAATGTAACGCTGTAAGACGAGGATAGTTGGTTCAGTTTTTGCACGATGATCACTTAAAAAAAATTATTTAAGATTTTCTTATACCCCGTGGGTTCAACATGTTTCAAATGTCAAAGTGCTGATACAAAACTTCAAAGCGATCTAAATGTCATTTTGATTAAAAAGATTCCTCGACATCTGACATTGTATGCTGAATTTCTATCTCAATCCTAATTTCATTTCATGTTGTAGAGGTGATTGATTTAATAGTACACGATGTGATCAGCTTCTTACCACATTATAAAGTTGTGTTACAATAAACAGGGGCAGCTTGTATTGCCATTAAATTTTCGTACTAGGAATTAATGATCGTAGCGTCATATTGTAAATTTTGATATGAATTAATGATCGTAGCGTCATATTGTAAATTTTGATATGCAGTGATCGTAGTGTCATATTGTAAATTTTGATATGAATTAATGATCGTAGCTCATATTGTAAATTTTGATATGCAATGATCGTAATGTCATATTGTAAATTTTGATATGAATTAATGATCGTATCGTCACATTGTTAATTTTGATATGAATTAATGATCGTAGTGTCATATTGTAAATTTTGATATGAATTAATGATCGTAGCGTCACATTGTTAATTTTGATATGAATTAATGATCGTATCGTCACATTGTTAATTTTGATATGAATTAATGATTGTAGTGTCATCTTGTAAATTTTGTTATGAATTAATGATCGTAGTGTGTCATATTGTACATTTGGATATGAATTAATGATCGTAGTGTGTCATATTGTAAATTTTGTTATGAATTCATGATCGTACATGTAGTGTCATATTGTAAATTTTGAATTTACCGGGTGGGTGTAAATATTACAGCAGTATCCTAAAAAGTTAGACTGGTTGCGCATGTGGCGGTCAGTTCATATACTAATAAACTACAATGAAATATAGGTAATGTATTTGTATAACTGAAACTATGCCTACAGCAATTAAATTCAAGTGTTCTCACTTCTTGTAGGTTTTTTTTTACTACATCTGAGCTCATCATTATAAGAAACGATAGGAACCTTTCGAAATTATAATGTTATTTACTTAACACATAAAACATAAAACACTTAAAACATAAAAAGAAAGAAAAAAAAGCCCGACATTTCTTATATTGTAACGTTACATGTAAATACTAACGGATACATATACATGTGTTTTGTAATAATCTTACATATCAAGTTACTCTATATGATGAGGATATGGTTAATACATTTACCATTTAAAGAAAAATGTTATCGGGTTCACGTAAGGTAAGATTACGAAGAAACATTCCACCTTGCGGATACTTTTGACAATAACCTTAAAAGACCTCAATAAAACACTAATAGAGGTATTTTCTAGGAACATACGAATTGTTCAGTGCATAGGTAGACATCTTATACAATCATTAAAGATCTTTTTTCAGCAACTCTATTTTTTTCTTCAGTTTGTAAATGTAATTTTTCCTAATCATTGCTTTATTATGAGACTAAGAACACTTTGCACCTATGTTCTTGTACACCACGTTTAGTTTTGCTTAACCTCCTGGTTACAATAAAAATTTTGTGTATATTCAAAACACATTAATTTAATATGTGTTCATATTAATAATATAGGAAATGTTTAGTACAATACTGTACCACCAATATTGACAAAATCCAATAATTTAATACCTGATTATTATTTTCTTAAATATATTGTTATGATTCCCTGCCATTCAAAAACATAGACGACAACGTTTGCCTATCCTAAACTTTGAACCAATCTAATACACGCAGCTGATACATTTATACAAACGATGTATGGCTATTAAATTTTAAGGATGAAATGGTGAATTGTTCCTTTCTTTTTATTTTTATTCAAAACCTTATCTATTCAGGATTTCTATCTTTTCTTTCTCTATAAGCGAACTTTACTTCAGAGAGAATATATTTTTTAAAGTAGAAAATATATATAACTTCAAACATGTTTTTTAACCATGAAAAAGAATGTAATTTGATTTTGCCATTGCTAAATTATTGCAGCATTTGTTTGATTGAAACCTCTGAATCCCCAAAGGAACGTAATGAAACGGATAAATGCTTTATTTTACTTTAATTAAGACTAAAGTAGTTAAATATACCAGAATGCCTAACCACTCACGGAACCAATTAAGAATAAGAATGCTCGGGGGAATGAAATCTTTTTTAGTCAATTTTTAATTAATTTCAAACTGTTATTTAATTAGTAAAGTTACGATGGCTTTGAATTGGAGATAGTTAGTGGTAAGCAACGTCGTCCATAAGAGGTCAATAAAATATTACACAAACATTTGGTCACTTATTAAAGATATCATACTAATTTCATAGATGCAATGATACGGTCTACTAGTATACCCCAAAAAAAAAATTAAAAAAATTTATATAATTTAGTTTTGGGGTAACTAATAAGAACCATTCAGTTATGCCCAAAGAACATTTGTAAGAACGAATAGTACTTACTTAAATGATCTTGCAAGCTTTGGACATGGTCATCTATATTAGAATTGCACAGAGAACCTGAAAAATTAATGAGTACACACACGAGCCACAAATTCACAACGCATGCATAGGACATGGTTTCTTCGGTACTGATGTTTCAACCTATCAAACACAAATTTCATTTGATATTTATTTCTCGGACCAAAGGTAGGCGTTCAACATCCACCGTATCCCATCCACCCCGCTTACGCTTACATTTTAAACAAACCAATGAAATACCTGGATCAGATATTGGATTACTTAGTCGATATCTCTTTGGAAGAGTACTTTGTTTTCTTGATTCTTGATGAAAAGTCGATACTAAGGCGAGGTTATGCTTCACAAGTCGGCGGAGTTTTCCAAAGGAATGCATTTCTTATACAGGGTTTATGGATTACAGTAAAGCTTTTTCAACAAGAAGACACCCACCGATTTCACGATCACCATTAGTTTAATTGCATCATTGGTCATGTCGCTTTCTATTACTTGAAGATTTGAGTAAGATAACAAAAATATAAGGGTCGCTGCCTAATTTTACAACCCTGACTTTCAGTAACGCCAATTAGAATATGACGTTACAAGTTTAAAAGGTTTGAACAATGTGAATGCCTTGTCCTCTGCGATCATGAAGTTTTTTCCTACGGGATTTCAATACGAGCCATTGCATTATGGCCGGAAAGACACTCCAATTTGGAACATGTGTTAAGCAGTATAATATCGGAATTAAGTGGAGGTCTTCTATAATTAATGCGACTGAACTCGCTGATATGATGTTATGTACAGATTTAAACAGACTAAGTAAAATGACTCCACTCTTCCCGTGAATGTCCTCGAGCGGAGAAGCTGGATTTTGTTTCTGTGTGGTATTTTTGACACTCAGTAGGTTAGTGTTTGTCATTTTGGTGATTGCATCTTCCAGTAGTAAACGTACATCAAATGAACAAGAAAAAAATCAAGGTCTAGTAATAATAACGTGGAAATAAAATAAAATTTACTAGTAGAGTTGTATTGAAATCTTTAAACCCCCAATCATTGCAGACTTTGATCATACCCCATAGTGTTTCTTTTCTAGAAGACCAATTTCCAACTTTTACGATTGCGTTGGGCATTCAAACAAATAGTTATTTAATTCACAGTTTTGTAAATACAGTTGTCAACATGTCGTTATAAAGGTTATTGGGTTTATAAATATTGTTTTCTCTGCAAAATATCATTACACTAACTAAAGCTGGCACTTAAAATATAAGAAACCAAAGTCGATTCTCTGTTACTGATTGAATTTTGTTGTTTAATTGATTTAAGAGTTTAAAAAGGAGATAATGTTCCTTTGCGTAGTTATATATATTGTAGCATTGTTACATTGTATTTCTTCAGATGAAGAGTTTGAACGATTTTTCCCAATATAACTATGCTGACTAACCACACCTCCTGTGTCCTCATCAGTGGTCATGAACTGCATCGGTACATGTATTATTTGAGTATCCTAATATCTTGTAGATTTATTCGAATGAATTATAATAGTAAATGATTGGATCATAAATGGGTCCCAAAGAAAGGAACAACAATTGTATAAAAATTTAATAAAGTAATATTAACTGTTCAAATTTAAAACAGAGACTTTTTTTACAGCCACGATTTAACAACCAGTACTCCACAACATCAGGGAAAGTAACAACACATCATTTTAAAAGAATCATGGAGTCATCATTAAATACCAAAGAAAGGCAACTAGAATGACTGTAACAACTGGCGTTGAATAATACTTTTCTTTATATCCCAAGAAAGATCATGACCAAAACCCTCATAAGAAGCATCTTCGTAACAACCAACAGGATTAAGACCATGGTGAGGATGTATTGATCACATATTTACACTGAGAAACAAAACAAAAACAGAGTACAGAATAGCCACAACATTGATATTATTTTGGCAATATATGTGCATTGTTTAAAAATCAGCGTTTTGTGCACCTTGATTATTTAAGAGAATATGATTTTATAGGCATATTGCCTGCTGTTCAATCCTTTTCAATGTTTTATATAGTATTGAAAAAACTACTACTAAATTATGTAATAGTTTTATCGATTTTAAAAAAGGTTTCATATGGATAGTCCATGCAAAATTGTTCAGTTATATGGTATTACACAACACCTAATAGATATCATATGTCTTTATGTTAACTTGAGATGCAGGGTTTTAAACACGAGCATCAAGTTCGACCAACGTCCGTGAAGGTTGTGTAATTCATCAACACTTTTCATCTTAGCCATCAACTGGGTCCTGAATACAACATCTTACATTTCAGGAGGCGACAGATTTGGCACATTCACAACAAACGAGGACCTGGACTTTGATGATAATATTGGTTTGTTCCTTCACTCCTACCAACATATTTAGGACAATTCCACCTGGTTCCACTAATACAGGAGAAGCGTTTGATAAAAGATAAATACAGACAACTAAGATCATGACCCTAAATGTTAACAAACTACTAATGATCAAAGTAGAAAATCACATCCTTAACATATTTGGGTAGATGGTCGATATTCCATTCAAAGTCCCAGAGAAGGTGCCCTAAAATTGTCAAAATAAAGTAAAATCATACCTCTTTTGGCAAAGAAAATGAAAAACTTGTGAGTCTTATTTATTAATTGTGTGGAAACTTATTGGATTTCTCTAAATTAGACTGATTTCAACTGTATATTATGAAGGAAACCCGTGCGTTCAATTAATGGTGAAACGTATAGAAAACCCATTTTAGTCACGCCCCCGTAAGTTCAAATGTAACCAATCAACCTCCTATGAGTAATTAGTTATATTAGCGAGTCTTCTTTGTTTATCATAATACAAGCTGGCATGTTCAATTTTTTTAAACATTCATTTTCACCATCCAATAAGTCATTGAACTTTATTTTTTTAACTGATTAATTTACAGCCATTCCTCAGAAAAATATAAAAGGTTTTATCTCTGCTAGGCAAAAACTTTTGATGGGTTTACTGCACGTCTTAAATCTACAAACCTTTAAAAAATTGTTAATTTATCATATTTTAATTATAATCAGGAGAAGGAATATCACAAAAGTCTGACTTAAGACTTAATTTTTACCTTACAAAATCTCTAGAACACAGGAGCTTCCGGGGGCTTCGTCCCCTGTTCCCCACAAGGGCTTTGCTCAGGACTCCAAATCCTGGATCCGCCCCCGGTCCCTAAGAATATTTCTGGCAAATACCACTTAAAATCAGGATCCTCTCAACAGATGCAAGAAAAAGGATATATCACATAAATTATCAGAAGACGTTAAAATTGGCTTGGTCATCTACGTAGAAATTATCAAGACAGCTCTTTTCTGGACACCAGAGGGAAAATGAAAGAGGGAATGACGGTAAGTCATTTGGGGGGCGGACAGTGGAAGCAGAAATAAAAGAACCAAAAAAATGAAGTTTAGGCATTCTCCAGATGCTAGCCATTGACAAACAAGGATGGAGAACCCTCGTTACTGACCTATACCCCAAAAAGTCACGACCAGTAAGTAAGTAAAAATAGGTAAGTAATATATTTAGAGGGAGAAAGAAATAAAATCGTTATCTCGAAAACTTTGGAGTTAAAACTCATAAACATGTAGGCTTCTGATTGCGATTTCAATATTATTTTACAATTTTGATATATCATATTCCATATCGTACGCAATGAGTTTAATGGAAATGTAGGTCGGTAGGCTATATGTTGTTCAACCAATATCACTGTGTGTTACCGACACCGTTTATTGCTACCATCGAGGCGAGGGATTCTTCGGGTTGGAACACGAGAGAGGTGAGTATTTATCTTATTTTGCAAATATTTCATCCTCGTAGGTGTTCATTCATAACGTAAACATACCACTTTAAGATTTTATTCCAACCAAAGCGTTTGGCAATGTCGTTTAAATTAAAAATACTGAAACATGCCACCTGGTACTTAGGAAAATTTTAGCTGCAAAAGTTTTAAATTCAGCTAATTTCATTTTTTACACAATCAGGTAATTTTAGTCCTTTATATCTTTATTAAATATATTCCGAACTTCGTATATCAATTTCAATAGCACTAGCCAGTATTTTACAATGAATCAGAACAATTTAATTTTACCGAGTGCACGGCTTATTGCTATTTGATTGAACTACTGTGTACGGCAAATTGAAATGATAATGTACGGCATATATGAGATAGAACACAATCCAAAATAAATGTTTTTAAACTTTATACAACCATTCTTTTGCATTATACTATTTCATAGTGGTTCATTTGTGCTAGAACAAAGGAAGTTTGTTTTGAATGATCAGCATTTTTAAAAAAAAAAATCACACCATGTATTATTATGCCATTGTCTAGTGCAATGATTTTACAGTGTGTATGTATTATGATCATAAAATATAAAATGTACTTATTACATTTTTTTTCAGAAATGGACGAATCCCTACTTATATATATCGCTGTTTAAGAAAATCCTTGATCCTTATTAAACAGATACTTTTCATGAATTCATACATTTGTAAAATGAACAATTCAAACGATTTGCTGGCTAGATTGCTTTTTGAGTGATAGATTCTTTTACGCATGTATTTAAACTATGAGGGTAATACAAATGATATTTAAAATCAGTGATATTTCTTACGTTGGTCATTTACAGTAAAATTCTATCTAATTTTATTCATCTTATAGAGAACAGCTAGGCTTTCTGCTACTTTGATCATCCAGTTGGTTACTGATGCAATGTAGAAGCATAAAAAAGTATGTCCAGTTCATGGGATGACATTCAAAGAGCTTTATATTTTTTAAAACAAACAACAACAGCAATTGGAAATCGGTAGCTAAGAGTTAGATGGAGTTCAACGTATTTTTATATATTTCAGTGACCACGTCTTTGAGCTAAATGTAATAAAGTATGTATCAAGTACCTGTATGAATGTGCCTCACAACAATACAGAGTATTCAATGCATGCTTACACCAGGAAGTTATTGGTATAAACCAATGCAGTGATCATTATTATTTTCTTATATTTTCCAATATGTGATGCCTCCGTATTCCAGGGATAAAAGATCATATTTCATGTATTTAGAATGGTAAGTGATACGATATATGACTTCCACAATGGATACTCGTAAAAAAAAATATTAATAAGTCTTACATGTTTACATTGATTTTAAACCAGATACTCTTACAGATGTTTAACGTAAATATCGATAACCCAAGGATTATTCACCCCTAGCTATGATATTGTAAACAATTGTTTTAGCATGAACAAATTCAATTGAATTAAAAGGTCTTGCTCTTTAATCTAATGAATATATTATGCGAATCTTTTGTATAGTATGACATATAATACAATTAAAAACTCTCCAATATTTGAGTGTCAGTGAATCCATTTTAGTTAAATGTTATTTTTTTTAGTGATTTTCATTATTTTAGTTGAAATCTTTAAAATTCACAAAACTGTACAAAGACATCTTAATTCCCTTCCCCTTATAGCATAATTAAAAAGGGGTTTGTCATAAATTACTGAGCGGAATAGCAAAGGGTCCTCAAGATACCAAATTAACATACAATATCTTTCAATGCCCAGAGTAGAATGATTTTTTTACTTTGTGGTTTCAAATAAAACATGTATTATCTACCATTGTTGTATTGAGTTTGAAGTTTGTTAGCAAAGGGTGCTCAAGATATTGAATGGTCGCATTTTTTTGTCTGTCAAGCAAATGGTTTCCAAGATATTATACAAACAAATTATTAGAAGAATTTGTATTTCAAATCTTAGAAACTTGTAGGTTCTGTCTGAACCCATATTTATTATTTGCAGACACTTAATACAACCAATCAAAGTGTTGCCTTTGACCTTGGAATATGACTTAAAAATCAATAGATATGATCAACTAGAAAGAGGAGTATTTTTGGCTTGAATTTGATATATGTCCAGCAAAGGGTTATAATATTAATCAAAAGAGAAAAAAATTTGATATTTTGAAAATCATATGAATCATTTCAACCCAATTATTTAATTTTAAAATGCAGGGCCTTTTAATGCGATCAATGATTACTCAAACGGGCGTTGGGAACTCTAGTTCCAATAGAAGATGGTACAGAACTAGTCAATGATTTTTTAAATAATGTTCTACAATGAGAAGAAATATATGCCAAGTTAAACAAGTATTTCTTTCAAAAGAATGATCGGCATGTGTTACATGTATCACTGGTCAGCTTCATGTTAATGTAATGCTAAAGCATTACGGTTCATGCAAAGAACATGATAAAAGATATTGCGCCCTTTTGTTGATTTCAGAAATAGCAAGGACTGAATAACCTTTAATCTTAGTAGGTGAACTGTACTTCCGATTAATATTCTTACTCATGTAAAGAAAAACGTTATGTGAATCATTTTGTAACTGTATACATGTTTTAATCTCAAGACAAACGAATTAGAATGATATTTTTAGTAATCTACATGTAATAAAAGATTAACTTGAAGTGTCACTGCATAGTAAACAAAGTAGTGCGATGTGCAATGCTTGCACAAATAGTAAAATTTGTCGGGTGCCTCATACGGACACAACTGTGATCAGCAGAGGTCGATCACCAAAAATAACTAAACTGGAATATGAAATTTATTGGTCATGTGATCAAATCTACTCTGCGGTTATTTTCCCAAAATTTTATGTAATATTTTGAGTTGTTTAAAAATGGTATATTGTATCATGAATGCAAAAATAAAGAAGCATGTGCTCATTTAAAGCGGCTTGGTCACGACTTTATTCAAATGCTATCCCTTAATTATTTTTAATGTTTAAAATACTTAACTAAGAAATTTCAAATGGTCATCAGCCAAAATTTTAACATCAGTTGTAAAGTTGTAAGCGAGAAACATACATGACATTTCTTTGTTGTGTGGTTTATGGGGGTTTTTGTTGTTTTTTTTTCGTAAGTTTTATATACTGGTTAAAGCTTCGTTTTTACGTAGATTTTTTAATCTGCATGCTTATTAAAAACGAGAGTTTTTATAGTTTTGTCACTTCCTTTTTATAGTTGTTTAAAACAATTAAAAGTGACCTAGATGTAAAAAATAAAAGGCCGAGCCTTACATTGTTTATCAAACAAAGAATTAAGAGCTCTACATCTCGCTTGTAACTTGGAAACTGACTTTAACATTTTGGCTGGCAATTTTAAATACCTTAGTCAAGCATTGTACATACTGTAATTGAAACAGTAAAATTTGGAGAGGAAAACTTGTGACAATATCCCTTAACAATATGCATAACATAACATGTGACATATGGTTCAATAAATTTCACGTTTAATCCTAAAATGTACATGTTGTAGCATGTCCTAATACAAAGAAAAACACAAAAAACGATCTGTCCAAAAATTCACCGGTAATGGTTCAATAAAATTTTGTTTTAATCCAAAAATGTACATGTTCATGTCTAGTATGTCGTAATATAAAAACATATCTGTCAAATAAGTTCACCGGTAATGGTTCAATCAATTTCATGTTTAATCTAAAAATGTACATGCACCAGTATGTCGTAATACAAAGAAAAAAAATTATCTTTCAAAACATGTTCACCGGTAATCACAAAACGTAAGAATAGTATGGAATCGAATTGAGTAGTTTTGATCACGTAGCGTTTATACCTCCGTCAATGGATGTGGATGTCCCCGTCATATTGTCAGCTCCGGGGGAACAGAGGTACATTATAAATGATGCTATCTACAAATATAGAAACACAAAACAGTCAGCAGGTAACATTTCATAACATTCATTTATCTTTGGAATAATTATTATCCCAATTCTGTGCACAAATTCATGTCAAAAAATGACCCGGAATTTAAACTCATTTAGTTTATAAAAGGATGATTGCCTGATCTGTTTATTTAAAACACACTCTGCATATGTGTATAATAATACGAAAATACATAATTCACTTTATAGAATGCCTACTTATTAACAAAACATTGTCATTCTGTGTGTGTGTGTGTGTGTGTGTGTGTGTGTGTGTGTGTGTAAACCCATGCACATCTTTCAGATAGACAAGATGATAGTTTGACGTGTAATTGACAATGCTGTTTTTAAGGTATCTTCTGTTCGACGAAACAGTTTGTCAAAAGAGAGACAACTTGTATCGTTTAGTAAGCCGTTTATCAAATCGGAAAAAAATTAAGGTATCTCACTCCACTTAGAATTATACTTGTTCAGACCCTACATCACAAGATGGTGATTTAAATGTTTTGTTAAATTGTTTGTATCAATCGAATTTTTTTTGTATATCATCATAGCTCAGTGGTTCAAGTGTCGGGCTTGTAAACTACAGTTCGCCTGGTGGCTTGTGTCCATATTTACTGGCTTATATTTAGGAAAATCATAATTTTTATCAAATATTGAATATTAATCCGTCTATCTTCTTATGCATCATGCTATCTATCATAATCAAGAAGATTTGAGGGAACAGTCATATTATTTCAAGGTGTAGTGAGCCAGTGGGTAATACAATACAAATTATTTGGTGTGAATTCAGAATCTTACCTGTGAGCCACTTGAAAACCTTCTCGTCGGTAAAAATGTCTGTAAAAGTTCCTAAAATAAACAAGAAAATGGGTGGTGGATAAATTCCTGAATAGTAATTTTCAAAACATTCATAATAGTGTGCAATCATTATGGAAATAAAAGAAAGACTAATTTCACAGTAATGTTGCCCAGATTTTATTATATTAGCAGTTATTCTAACCAGGTGTTTGTATATAACTTCAGTATAACAACTTATATACAGTATAACGGAATTCAGTCATAAACAGTATTGTCATTATATATATTGCAATTTATAATTAACTGACATTAACTGAAAGTTCCTTGATAAATTGTTAATAAATTGAAAATTTGTAGATTTTTACATTCTGGTCTGGTCTGAGCCCTTGGTATCATGAGTTGATAATATGTACGTATGAATACAAGTGCAATTGATCAGTCGTTTTTCACATAATCATAATCATAATTATACATGTATCTCTTTGTGAGACTATTGCTTTTTGTTCTCAGTGACAAAAATGAGAAATATTTACATATTTCAGATAGAATTACATATGTATTCTCTGTATAGGACATCTTAAATGTCCTGACACAGGTATATGTATACCATTTGTAGGGGATAATAAGTCTTTATGTCAATTTAGGAGATATAAGAATTTGTTTTCTTAACCGATCAATAATTTAAATTAAGATGCAAAGGCACCTGGTGTTATATTTTATTCTTATTATACCTGTGGTAAGATAGTCTTTTCGCTTATTATAGCAATTTTCTTTGCAACAGAGATATTTTTAAAGAAAACATTGCATTAAAAAAATTTAAAACTGATTTTTTATAAATCAAAGTTTACATGTATTCTAAAATTGATTTCATTGTAGAAGACAATGGTATTTGCAATCATGATATTACGAAAAAATAATAGATAATTAATACCCTGGCTTCTTGTGTCGATATTTTCCTTTCCGCTGCATGGCTTTTTAATACACTGTCCATCACTGCAACGAAAATTATATGAACTTGGTTTGTTAAAAAATATAGATGTTAAAGGGGCATGGTAACGATTTAAACTAAAAATTTCAAAATTTATTTTTTTTTCTACTTTTAATGTTTACAATGCTTCACGAGTGCATTTGATGTGCTCAACCAAAATTTAAATTCAAGAGGTCAAGATATAAGAGAGATACAGAGTTCATAATTCATTGTCATGTCAACAATGATCATGCCAGCGTTGCTTAATTTTGTCAAATATACTGGTTAAAGTTCTTTTTAAAGCAGATATTTTTTTTTTCTAATTGCTAGTTTGGTATGTATACAAATAAACAGTTTCTAGTGTTTGTCACATTCAATTTTGTTTTAAACCAGGTATTTTCTACTCAGCAAACAAAAAATGGCACGAGCTTTGTTATGAACTTTATAAAGAATTATGAGATTTGTATTTCGATTTTACCCGTCGACTGGCACTGAAATTTAGGTGGAAATACTTTGATAAAGCATTGTAAACATCATTTCTAGACTATTAAATTTCCACCTCATATCGTACCTTAGGCACGATTTGAGATGAACATTTTATTTTTAATTTTTTTGTATAGAATGGTTAACTTGAGTATTTTGAATGATTAAAACAAATTGAATGCTAGAAGCCAAGTTACAAGCAAGATACAGAGGAAAGAAGTCGTTGTTATGTAAACAAAGCTCGAGTCATATAGTTGTTTACAAATAATGTAAAGTAAAGAAATTACCACTCTTTGACAAAATAACTTGTGGCAAACAAGATAAACTGATTCAATGTGTTCATAAATAATTTTATCTACAACAAAAAGCAACATTAGATAGAAACTTATATCAATACAACACATATGTAAACAATAACAAGACTCAAGCTTTGTTTACAAAACAAAGAATTTCAACCTCTGTAACTCGCTTGTAACTCGGCATTAAAAACACCCATATTAACCATTTTAGACATTAAACATGAAAAAACAAATTTCGAACAAATTGAGCTCAAATCTTGTCTAAGTTCCTTTAAAGAGGCTGAAGGATATTTAAACAGTTGTTCCTAAAAACAACATTCCACTACACATCTATTATTAAGAATGTTTCTGAAGCTAAAGTTGTTTCAAGATCTACATTTGCTTTGGAATTGGTAAGTTTGGTTGAAAGAAAACAATCCTGTTTTCATCCTACCGGAATGTAAAACAGTTTTTAAGCAATCCATATGTTTTGTAAACGCACCGCGTTTTTGCACTGTGTAAGTTACGTCAATCGCCTAACTTTGTTAACCTGACCACTTGTGACCAGGGGATGTTCTCAGTGGGATTTTATTATTATATTTTCACTTTACATGTAACTGAATGCTTAATATCAGCTGTAGCTGCTAGTTATCATAAATTTTACTTACAGTCACACTCTCTTGGTCCAGGGCATACTGCGTTAACTGTGATACCATTTTCTGCTGTCTCAACTGCTACGGCCTACAAAGAAATATTGATTTTCACTATTAATATTGAATTTCTGTGTCATCTTATAAGTGATGACTAAGTACATGTACATCAAATGAAAGATTTTTGAATGAGAAGAACCATTGTTTGATTTTACTGTTGTCTATCAAAGGTGTGGGTATTAATTAATTTTGAATTCATTAAGGTAGTCCATGTATAACTGAAATGAATTAAACAACTTCAATAGATCTAGGCTACATTGAATACGTCTTCAAAAATTATATATAATTTATATAATATGGCTTGCATAAACACATCCAAGAGACTGCATGTGGTCAATATAATTACTTCTTTGAACTTGAAGTTTTTTTTAAGAGTTGTCGGCTCTTCATAAAAATTAGGAAAAATCATTTGCTCAAAGTATGTATGGTAAATCATATTTTTTTTTGGGGGGGGGGGGGGGGCATATTTAAAGATATGGAAAGCTTATGCAACTTTTTACCAAGCGCTTGGTTTAAAGTAAATAACTTGAACGAAAAAGATATATTTTTAAAATGTTCTTTTCCACTAAATTTCAATGTTATATTGAAGAGGTGATTGATTTGTTACTATCCAAAATTTTAAAAACTACAAGTTGAATCTTATTTATTTTATTTATATATTATTATTTATTATTATAAAGCCATACTGATATTCTAGTGATCAAACGATATGAAATATGAGAGTTATGGGAGAACTTAAGCATTTTATTATGGTGGTAGGCTTTCCTAACATACAATCCTCTGTGAGTGTGTTGGGGTTAATTTTCTTTTCTTATTTTAGTTAATAATCAATGTTAGCAGTCGTAATACTTGTAATGTATAGTTTGGTTTCTTATTGGTACAGAAAATAAGTTAACTTGATATCAAGAAGCTCACAGTTGATTTCTCGTTCGAAACGTAAATCACCATAGACAAGTATACATGTGTATCAAAAAGAGGGACATCGCATTCTACAGTGCAATAAGAAAAAAATTGTCTTGTGTCGATTGGTGATTGAGAACAAAACAGTTAAGATCCTCTGGACCTGACCAACTACATCCATGCTTACCCTCGTTAGACCACAGAGCCCCGCCTTTGTTGTAATGTATGCTGCCGCCTTAGGGATCGCTTTTAGTCCTAACTGTGACGAAACATACACGATACGTCCCCATCCTGTTTGACGAAGAAAATAAGAGAGTTTGACAAATGTAGTTTGTGACAAATGCGCAAATTGTACGAATTCTGGAATTGCGGCATTGCAATGGAATTTTAACAATGTTTTTTAAGATGACAAGATGAATACAGATTATTACATTTCCTGATCATGAAGCCTTAATGCTTTTTTGTTTTTATAAAAACAAAATTCAGAAAATTACATTTGCTGATTTCTTTTTTTTTATTTTGAAATATACAACTGTAACACATATTTCATGCTAATAGTAATATTTTAAGTTCTCGTACATATAGATTGCTTTCTCATGGTCATCAATGTTGTCGAAAGCGTCAATATACATTCACGTATAATACGTATATATACTTGTAACAATTAAACCTTGTTACCAGTGAATTATGTAAAATGCAGCTCGGTTTTGATGAACATATCATTTTACTACTAGAAGATTATGAATGCTTCTAAGCATACCTTTTGTTTTCATTTTGTGGAGGATATATTGGGTGATCATGAATGCAGCCGTTAGATTGATGCTCACTTCCCGTTTCCACTGCTCAAGGGAAATGTCCTCTAACAGCGACCCAAAGCAGAACGACGCTGGAAAACAAGGCACTGTCTGAAATGACCGATATTATTACCTGTATGCTCCCATTGAAAGGTTTTTAAGGATATCCGATCCACAACAAGGTTCTATCACTCCTAGATACCCAATGTAATATATATTATTTTATTCATATTGTCAATTCGTACATTTTGAATACAATGGGTGTGTAAAATTTGTATTTACACTCCTTAAGGATCAAAACGATACTTTAAAATTTAGTGAGTTGAGGATCGGAGAACCTTTAAACTCTTCTTCTGGTTAACGAATGAAATTCGATTTTACGATGTAGGGAATTCTTTATATCAAATTCGAAAATATTTTAATAGGTCTTAAGTAGGATTTTAAATGTAGAAGTCGATAGCTAAGCGTTCCTTACATATACAAGCTAGATTTGGATGTTTTCTAGTATACAGTTTGTAAGATTTAAGTTTTCTTTTTTTTATAATTCGTTTTGATTTTAATACTATCCATTTTAAAAGATCAGAAAGCTAGCACAAGAGAAAGTTGATATTTAGCCCTTTATGGCTTCGTCGTTTAATAAACTAGATAGCCTGACATTATGATATAAAATCTGAATAGGCTATAATTGTTAGATTCAGAATCATTTTGTAAATAAAATTTGTTGGTCCTTACATTTACTAAGATATTTATAATATTAATGGAAAAGTTGACACTTGACAACTTGATCAACAACAAAAATATTGGATCAGAGTTTACGAGAACTTTTACGAGAACTCTTTTCCTACAATTCCTTCTCATGATTCAAAAAATGCGTATTTCTAATAAACAAAAAATTATGAACATATATATATGTTAAATTAATCTGTTTGGAGCTTTTACGTCATCACAAATTGTACTTGTTTTCAACTTTTAAATTCTTTTACAAATCGGATGATACCTTTAATCTTGACAGAGTTTATGAAGAAAATCGACTACAGTTGAGTTTGATATGTTGGTAATGAATATCACACAAAACCGAGGATTTTTCAAAGATAATGGATACTACGTTAATGCTTGCTACTTTGCAAATCAACAGTTATTTTACACAATATATTCTTTATTATTTCTATTACCGGTATGAATTATTGGTTTTTAATGACACTTAATGCCAATAACTTGAAGCTACTTATATTAAAATGATATCATAACATACATGTAACAACATGATAAATACAGGTTTTTTTCTCTTGCATAATTTGATCAGAACAAGTTTTTACATATCTGTTTATCATTTAATGAATCGGAAGAGATATCCTTTTCAATAAGTATGTATTTGTAAAAAGATGTATTTCGTGATATACCATTAATTTTGTATATAATATCTTGGGCACGTCACATAGCTACCAAGTGATCAAGTGTGTTTAAGGACATGATCCCATTCTCCGATTTAGACCCCAGGGGAGTTGACCCTTATATGTCATATTGTAAATTTTGAACTTACTTGGTGGGTGTAAATACAAAATTTACAACATGACTTGTAAATTTTGTATTTACACCCACCAGTAAATTCAAAATTTACAACATGACAATTATGTGTCATATTTTTAAAATGAGATTTGTCGTATTCAATATGAATTTAGAGACATTTTTATCAAGAGGCGAATCTACTACCCCGGGGGTCTAAATCGGGGGTGTCGTGGGGTCATGTCCCCAGGCATCTGTGACACACTACAACCAATTGTTAACAATCTTACTTTGTTTAACCTTCAATACCTGCGGCATTGATAAAGATGTCCACTCCGTCTGGCCTCTTCTTGTCCATGGCTTTGAAGAGCTTTTCAATGTCTTCTGTTAAAGCCAGATCGCAAGCTATATACGTCATATTTTCCTCAGAGCTGGAAGAAGAAAGTCTATGTACAGCTTAAACTCGATAACTAAAACATCAAGGAACCTTGATAAAAAAAATTACGACCTCATCATTAAGATTTAAAAATTATATAAAAGTATATTGTGTACTCAATGAGGCACCAGTACATGTATTTATGACTGTGGAGATATTACTTAATTATTTAGCTTAGGATAAATAAATGGTTATTCAAATTACAAAGTCCATTAGCAATTAATTAAAAAAGTTTTGGATTATTTTGACTGTGTTCACGGAAATTCAAGGGATTTGGCGTCAAGCAAGAGTTGCTCTGGTCTGTCCCTCTGAGATTTCTTTATCCATAACAACTAAGAATTGCGCTGTGACAAAGTAGTTGCACGCATCAAATGAATGTCAGGACATGACTCTAATGAACATTATAAAAAACAGAAGAACTCAATTATACAGGTTATCGAAAAATCATCCTTAATACCCGATTGTACTAAGGCTAGAATAATTTTGCTTCTGCAAATTGACAATGGAATTAGTAGAACTTGGATATTGATTTTCTGAAAATTTATCCTCACAGATCAGCTTGAAAAGCGTGTATCTTGAAATGATCAAGGCAAGTCAGATTTATTTGATCATTTCTCATATAGTTCCAGGAGAATCAGAGATCACGATATCATTTTGATTCATTGTGTGCATACAGCTTTTTCTTTCTCTTTAATTTCTCTCCCTCTTTCCCTCTCGCTGAAATCTACCATGATTCATTTTATCTTCTATATTTTACACTAGTCATATATTTCAATTATAAATTTAGCTATTTTGCCTTACTAGGTTTGTTGCTGGGGCCCGGGTTACAAATTTTTAAAAACATTATTCATCAGATGAAATTTGAATTTTTTGCGGCAAAAATTTGGTCAAGAATTACAAATACTAATCATTTGAATTGTCTCCATTTTGCCGAAACGGGAGTTTCGATACTTACGTGATTTGTAGTTCCTCGAATAGATTGTCCACAGAATACCTAGGTAAGCGATCAGTTCCTATCACATAACATCCGGCTTCTACCAATCCTTTGACAACATCTTTACCTATCTGTCCCATTACTCCTGTCACCAACGCAGTTTTCCCATTTAGACAGAGCGACATTATTTTCCTGGTAGAGAAAAGTGTCCTGATTAAAATACTTGCATTAAATTTAGAGTCCATAAACTGCAGCTATTTCAGAACATGCTACGAAAAATACGATATATCAAATGTAAAATAAAATCTATGAGTTATCTTCCAAAGTAATGCAGATAATGAAATTTTTTAGGAAACAGCGATGCGCGCGCATTGGCATCCCGAGGCAGATCAAACGATATTTTTTTATTGTTAATGATGTCTGTATAGCTTAGTGAAACCCATCAGCCATATTAACAACCTATTCCTATAGGTAAAATATTTTTAGAGCATTAATCGTTAATTTATTTTTTTAATTTAAACTCTTTCACAATTTAACATATATGGTACAAATAAATAAATCAATAACATTACATTTTGTAAAAGAGTTATCAGTTATCTAGAAGAGAAAGAAAGAAAAATAGCGGAAGACACAGGCAATCACATCTGTACATCATACATAAAAAAAAACAGCTATGTATATTTATACATATCATTATAGTTGAAATGTATATTGGGTTTATAGGCTAATGTATATGCCATCTACAGTAATTCACAAATTGTTTTCCAATGTTCATGTTCTGAATATTTGCAAATTTTTAACAGCATAAATTTTTGAATAAGAATTCTATTAGCAATTATTTTACTTAAACTAAAAAAGTCAAGTTTTTTGACAGATTTAATTTACATGAAAAAAAATGTATTGTTTTTATAATAATTATCGACAGGTTCTGAACTCTGTATGAATTGTTATTGTTATATTTACTAAAATGTATGTTACTTTTATCAAAAACAATAGAAACATTGTAATTTGTTAAAAACATCTCTTCAATTCTATACCATGTATCATTCTGTAAATAAACGTTCTATTATTGCTGTGTTTAATTAACAGAAGATACACAAAGGGGAATCTGTAAGCTTAATTTTAAAAAGATAATTGTTTGTGGGAACTATTCTATGCAATATTTGATATTGTATCCATTGGAGTTTAGACTCAAGAGAAACTTTAAATGGAAGTTCAAAAATACTTCTCCAGTCAAATTCAATTATATCATATCCTTTTTCTCTCCACTTTATTACAGAAGTAATTTCCTTTTTCTTTACTCTAATACGTATATTGTACATATCTTTACAGCCTCTATTACTTTTGTAAAATTCTTTTAGGGGCATTTGTATATATGGCTAAATCATTTGTGTTACTTGTTTCAAACCATATATTCCAATAAATTCAAAAATTGTTTTTCTCAGTCCTATATATTCTATATCATTAGTTTACACACTTGAGTTGATAATAGATTCGTAAGTTACGACATTACCTTCCGAATCAAACATTCAATGATATAGACCATACCATTATTAAAATATTGTTTTAAAAATACATATGCATTGTTTATTCTAATTCTTGCAATTGGATTTTACCATTTTTGCTCAAACGGATAAATTCTATTATAGCTATCTGACTATTAGTTATTTTGGTCCAGCTTAGAAGTACTTCTTTCCAGAAACTGTTATATATTAATTTACATATTTTGAGAGTATATTCAGTTCTTCTTGACCATAAGTTGCTAACACTTGTCTCTATTTCAGCTTCTAAAATATGTACCCATTTAGATAAGGAATAAAGAGGTCTTCTTATCCAGGTTGATTTTAGTGCAAACTTCTAAATTCTTTGTAATCTACAAGTATCATTTTAGTCCCTGTCTGTAGTCTTGAATGATTGTATTTTCTTAATCTTGTGTATAATTGATCCTCAGAGGTAATTGAATAAAGCTTTTTAAAAATCTATAAAACAACAATGTGAACATTTCTAAACATTTTACAATTGGTTACATTTACATTTACAATTACATTTAGTATTTGTAAAGACAAAATGGTTTCCTCACATCAGCCATATAGGGAAAGGCTACATCAAGAAGTTGACGATTAGTTTGTAAATTAACATAACATTTTCTGATAGTGAAAGTAGAAAAATTCAATTATCTTAAACATGGTCAAAGGTCAGTTTGCAGCAGTTACCTACGTAAAGTAATGAACAAGTAAATTGTTTTATGCCGTGTCCTTTAATTTTTAGCATATTTTATTTCAGCAGACGTAATTTTTATAAATAACTATTCATTTTAATAACAGTAATTTTAAATTTGATATGATTAAGCAACAATAAGCTTACTTTGTCCATTTTCAAGTACACACTAAATTAAGAAAAATTTACTAGTAACCATATGTGGTCATATAGGAAAAGGCAATACTTTCATTATTTCTTTATTTCATCGTTGGTGCTACTATTATTTTTAAGGTATACATTTCTGACTGCAATAAGTTAGTAAAGTTATCCTCATTTACAAAAAACATTTAACAACCAGATTTCACATATATACATGTACACTTTAATGCGTATTTGTGTAGCACAAGCAGGTTGAGGATCTCAAAAACTCTTAGTATTTCAGTAAAATAATCTCTGTATCTATTAGGATTTCTCCAACATTCTAGCATCTTCTAAAAACTATGCGTCGGATTCAAAATGAATAGTAGCGTAACTTCATTAATTATATTTTTTAAAACTGTGCTCACATTTTGATGTATACTAATATTATAAATAATTGAATGAGACCAATGTTCGTGTTGTTCTTGGCATGTCCATTTTAGAAATAAAAATGATTCGGAATAAATTTTGTAATACTTTACCTGATTGACATGAACTAGGACCGACCCATTACCTAATCAAGAGTCTTTGATACGTGCAGTGATTAATAAACTCGTGTTAGATAACTATAAATTTCATAATTCACATATCACAGCAATTCAATTGCGTGATTAAGTACTGGGGCTGAGGCGGGAGGGGGTAACAAGAATACAGTATTATCAAAATATAGGATACATGTTTCAAAGGACAGCGTGTTTTTGGAGCTAGAGCACAATATTTAAAAAAAATTGTTAACACGGATTGAGAGTTGTCGAGTAATTTATTTAACAAGCATAACGGGCACGGCACTAATCAATGTTTGACACTAAAATAGTAGGACAAAAGTTCGTTGACCGAAAGCGTCTAACTCTAAATGTCAATGCCGGTTTTTCACCCTACAGAAATTGGCGGTACACTTAATCTTGAGATCGATATACGCAGTTATAAAATTTCAGTTATCCTAGGCGTCCCTGAGAATTTTATTTTAGAGTGATTTTAGAACACGTTGTTGATAAGAAAAGGAATTGCCTGTCTATCTCTTAAAGGCAGTGTAAACAAAAGCGTAAAAGAAAATTATAACTTACCTTTGAAAGCTTTACGTAACTATATCTCACACGTGTGTAACTAGATGAGTGAAACCACGCGAGCCTTTGGAATCTAGTTCCGCTTCCTGTATTTTGACTCGTCATCCCACCGTAAGTAGAGCGTAATAGTCGCCGTTGACTTTATTACACCGATGGGTAAGACGCACTTCAATGTTCCTGTATAAAACAGAAGTCTATTAGATGGCTAGACTACCTGGTATCATTTTAGGTACGTATAGGTATCACAGGTCATTTGATGTCATTGCACTTTGTGACAGAAATGATTAACCTTTGCCGAGTTCGAGATAGATCAGCTAATAATGTAGGGCTACGATCTTGATTAGCCCTACAATATAGGCCAGAAAAGGCTAGGTCACTTTGGCATCGCGTATGAAATGTATATGTTGTGTGATTTCACTTAATATTTAGATTGAAATGTAAATTCCGTTCAATTACATTTGACACATTTAAATAATGTATTTTTGGTATATCTGAATAAATGGTCAGTTTAACAGACTAAGTTCGACTGAACTCTTTCATCTTCAATGCGTTAAGTATATTTTTAAATATTTTGAGCGACTACGAAAAGGCTGCCGATTTTATCGTATTAATAATAAAAATGTTTTAGCTAACGCGTATATTTGGCATTTAGGTACAGTGATCTCTAGTTAGCTCACCTGACCTTCAAGCTTAACTGAGCTTTTCTAATCATATTTTGTCAAGCACCCTTCAGTCTGTCATCCTTCTTCTCTAAAAGCTCTGGACTGATTTCAAAAACAAACCATAATACAAACCTTGTTGAAATCATTTTTTTTTTCAAACAAATGAATGGTCATACCCATATATAATGTAATAAAAAGTGAAACCCGTGAAAATAGTGTGAGTGTCATTAAAAATCTTTTCATAAACCACTGTACCAGAAATGCCAATAGGAATATTTTTGATGAAGTGTAGATTTTTAATTGTTCAAACAAGGATCCATTACCTATAAATAGTACACAAGTGGATTGTAACGTTTTACATATATAAAGGGAGTACTAGTGATTTATAAATACACTTCATATTCTGTAAAGAAATACAATGTTACAATTTGTGGTATTACTTTGAAAGTATTCTGATGTGGAATAGAATCAATTGTTTCGGGTTTTTGTTTTAATAAAATATCCCCCAAAACAACGATTGATCCACAGAAGGTATAAAGTTCAACAATGAAATAAATTTAAACGTGTCTTTTAAAAAATTACAGTGTTACAATTTGCATAAATTTGTTATAAAAAATTAGCAATTATCTTTATTTTGCTTAATAGTTTCAATTTTGTTTAAAAATAGAGTATTTAGATTGAAGTTCAAAATTTACATTCTAACATGATAGAAAAATTCTCCTAAATAAATGAAGGGTATAAAAGGCGTAATGTAAAAACAAGCATCTCCTGAAATCTCAAGATTATACTTACAATGTACATTCGTACGATACCTCTTGGATATTCCAGGAACCTAATTCACATCAAATATATTATTCGGGGAAAGAATTGTATATCGATTTTCATTCTTCAAATGATGATCAATGAGTATCAAGATGAGGCTATATGAAAGTTCAAAATTTAACATTTAAAAAGTTATTTAGAGAACATATACTGGTGAATACTGTGGACGATAATCAGACACTTGTAAAATCTATAGGGAATCAAGTCAATTAATAGACATTTCAAAGACCTAATGTATTGTGTATTGTTTGTACTTGATATCATAATTGTAAAACCATTTTCCCCTGTATTTTGTATTATTGTATTTGATATCATAATGGTAAAACCATTTTTCCCCTGTATTTTGTATTATCGTATTTGATATCATAATGGTAAAACAATTTTTCCCCTGTATTTTGTATTATTGTATTTGATATCATAATGGTAAAACCATTTTTTTCCTGTATTTTGTATTATTGTATTTGATATCATAATGGTAAAACCATTTCCCCCTGTATTTTGTATTATTGTATTTGATATCATAATGGTAAAATCAGTATGTTTCTTGACACAAAAACATTGTTTTTCATGCGAGCCATGTAGTCTACCAACTTCTTGGGTTTTTTTTTAATTATTATGAAATGTTATACATCATGTTAGATCATATTACAAGAGTTGTGCTCCAATTATCATTTTGTTCTTTCGCAAAATTCCAGAAAATATGTCATTAGTGTTAAATTTTTAGAACGAAAAACCTCAGTAGACCTACTTGTTACTGTAATCAATAACTTTTCATTGCGTCACAAATCTCTTCCATGCATAAAATTAATTTTTATGATGTACTTTTTTATATCTGCATTAATTCAGCATTATAATAGATAAAAAACATAAGAATTTATTTCAGGTGTTTTCTGTTCTACATAATGAGAGTTCTTCTTTCTTTAAAAAAGATTAATCGCCAATTAATTTTAAATTAATTTAAAATGTCATAACTGATGTTGTTGTTATGAATTGACAGCAATAGCTTCGTGCTAAAACTAAGGTCAGTGATGAATACAAATGCTGTGAATAAAAAAATATAATACGAGAATTAATATTCTTTTAATTTTTAATTTCATTTTTTTTCTTCTCATTCTCGACTGCCAGAATTTAGAATAACTAATTTACAAGGGAAAATATCAGACTCGTCACAAATCTATACTTAACACTGTGCCAGATAATTATGCCAGTGCCAAGGTGGCATTTTTGCACCCGTCTAAGCTGCATGTATCGAAATTTTCATATACATTGTATGTCATATGATAGGCCATGGCTTAAGCAGTTTATAACCACCTTTATTATTAGTGTATCTCACCATTCATTTTCGATAAACAAGCTCGAAATAGCAAAAATGAGAGTAAGGTGGTGGAAACACTTTGGTGGATCCAAGTCAGTGGGAGTTAGCATCATGAATATAGTTATAAGGAATTTACTTGGATATACATATACTAGCAAAGCGCGACCTCTCGCGAGAGAATGGAATGGAACTTACCAGAAGGTGGTAACCAAGAACGCGGTTTGACTTATTAATGTCATTGTGAAAAGTGTAGGACGGGTTCATCATGCATCGCAGGCAGATAGTCATACCTTGGATGGGACATCATTGGTTAATACAAAAAAGTTAATAAATAAAATGGAACAATTTGATGCGATTTTAGTTTTGATGGATGATGAAAAGAATTGGTTTTGCCAGAACGGAGTGCTCAGGAACGTGGTTTGACTAATTTACATCATGGCGGAAAGTTTAGAGCGAGTTAATCATTGGGGAGATACCTTGGATCTGACAACTTTGGTATAAAATATGCAAATAAAAATGCATGTCTATATGAATAAATGACGTAAGCATTAAACGGGTAAATTAAATTTGGGATGGGGGGTGACCACTCACTGGTTTTAAAAAAAATTCATTGGTATCATTTTCTACTCAGCTGCAAGAAAAAGAATTAAGGCTACGTACGTGTATATCATCCAATTCAGTTTAGATTTTTCATCCGTCATCTAAATATCCAGCCATGCAGTTGGTTTTTTATTTCAATTTTAAAAATAGGTTAAGAAAGCAATTGAGAAAAACCTCGGACACAGTGTATACGAAAATAATTACATAGTTCAACAGTTTAGCATTGTGTCATTAATGTGTAAAATGTTAATTCCCGCGCTTGCGCGGGATATCATCTAGTTCTATATGTTAACAGCAATTATATAATACCCTCATCTGGAAGTATTCAACTTTTTAGTACTCATTACTACATGTATTTATGAAGATATGATTTGCATAAGTATGGTCTTATCTCGTATTATGAATTTTAAAAAAGAAACACCATTAATTAATTGAGGAATTTATTAATTCAATCAAATACTCTTTAACTTGATATAAATCATAAGGGGTTATAAAGGATACTATTTTAAATAGGTAAGAATATAATATGTAATCGAATGACTTACAAACTTGAATAAAATATTTCTCAAAATAATAAGGCTGAAAGGATTCACCGAAATATCGATACTGTTCAATACTTCCGTCCGATTAAATTTTCGATTCACTGCTTCGATTTTCGGTTCGATACATTTTTAAAATCGGGTTTGGTTTATTGCATCGGGTTCGGCCTATTGAATAAGTATTACTGAACGAGGGAAAAAAACATGGCGACAATTTCGACGAATACAAATGAAGGGGGCGATCGCGATGTATCTGTTGTGACAGATACGAACAATAATGGCTCGGTGAAACCTGTCAAACTGCAGAACCCACCTGCCTCATAGTGTTCAGCGAAACTGGGCGATGCTTACTTCTTCCCTAATGAAATAATTTGTATTTAAAAACTCCCAATAGTGGCGCATTTGCAGCTATAAATCTTATATCAATTAACCTCGTTAACATCACACCGCCGAAACACTAAATAAGTGTCGAGACAAGTGATCTGATGTACGAGTCTGATGAGAGCCATTCCTTTTTGAACTTTTGAAACTTAAAAGAATCTGTGACCAGTCAAATATTACATAAAAGCAGTTCGACTAAAAGTCATTTTGATGAATGACTAGTAATCAATAAAAAATAGCTTTGTTCTTTTCATTGTATTTATCATCATTTAATGACCCAGATAGTGCATAGTGAATTATATATTTTTTCATTAAATTAAAATGCAAAGTGTGACATGCCTGAATTATTCTTTTCTTTAATTGTTTGATTTGTTTCTTCTTAAAAATGTATCGTATTGAAAATATTGAATCATGGCATAATTATTGCAATACGTATTGTATCGTGAGGGGGGCGTATCGTTCGCCCTGCAAATTAAACGAGTATTCGTGAATGTGAAAAGTTAATTATGATCGGATTCGGAATTTCATTTCTTTTCTATCTAGGTTGCTCCAAAAACATCAACTTTTGATTGAATTGAAACATGATCTACTATAATCCTTCATGTGCATTTTGATATGAAGTATGTCTCCGAGTAAAATATGACTGCTGACTGCTTTGTTTGATTTGATTCTCAATTTTAATCCATTGCCGAATGGCCCATTGTTCGATTTGTAATAAGTCTCTGTCATAGTGAGACATACTTAAATATCTTGAGATTTTGTTATAAAATAACTGAAAGATAAACAATAATCATTTTATCCGGGTAAAACTTCCTCAATTGCAACAATTTCCCTTTTCGCAAAAATCAGTCATGAAAAACTTTGTCTCCCAGGACCATTCTGCTGGCCTGTCTGGTGCATTACGGAGCTATAAACGGCCTTGCATTATGGACTTCTTTGTCTCATGTTGCACAATAAATTCTGCAACTACACTGTTTCCCACATTGGTCTTCACAGCAAGAAAAAACAGAGGCAATGTTTTTTTTGTTCTATATGTTGCATCTAGCAGGCAAAGGGGGTTTCCAAACCTGTACTAAATTTATTTCTGAAATAGAGATCAAAAAAAGAAACACCTGGTACAAATCATATCAAACCTTATCTTTTATAAATTGACTATAAAGTTAATCAGTGTTTCAAATAAATTGAAATTGTGTATACTTCTTCCTAATATCTGAACAAAATGCGAAGCATAATATTTAAAAGATTCTTCAATTCTTAAAAAGAATATCAAACATGTACTAAAGATGACATTGAAATTCACTTTGGTGACAGAAGAAAAATTCTGTTGTCTCTGCTGCCTGTATATGAGGATAGACTTCGTCATCACCATCCTGCTCCATACAGTTTACTTCCTATGGTATATCGTTGTCGCTTGGTGCAGAGTTAGAGGCACGGATAAAGATGAATTTGTTCCTTGGATAATTGTCTTGCATTCTGCTATTTTATGCAGAAGGTCTTCCTGGTCTATCCTTTAATATTTTGTAGTGGGAAAGTCCTTTTTTCCCAGTTGTGCTGCCACCAGTTGATTACATGTATCTCCCACCAGCAAGGAAACTTAAATGACCCCTAATATATAAAACATAACTTAAACTCACCTACTTAGCTGTAATACTTTTACTCCGAACCTGACACTGACCATGACTCGGACTCTTGAACTGAAGTCCAAAGACTTATTGTAATAAGACAAAAAATCCAGAAAGTTAACAATTTTTTTTTATTTGAACGAATATAACAAGTTATACGCAGAACAACGCGCTGAGGATTTCACTCATGCGTAAAATACAACACAAAAAATCATAATACTGATAGTACTGGTACTGAAAAGCACTAACTTTTTCTATCTTTAAGCTTCTGTATACGCACTATATTTCCTCATTACTGCATAGCAGCACCTGCAATGATTTACGTAAGCCCCGCACATTAGATTCACAATAGCCCGTGCAGTTATGTGCGTAAACCCCTGAAACTGGTCCCCTAACCAGTTTAAATGATGTATATTTCTGCTCGTAGGGGGGCGGTTATTCGATGCACCGGAAGTAGATGTCTAACGACATTAAAGCGCTGAGCTATGCTTCGCGCTTTAAAAAACGCGTAAACGACAAGATCGGCTTGCTGTAATAACACAAGTAAAGGGAAACAACTTGGGATACTTCATTATAGACAATACTTCAAGCTTAAAAAATGAATAAAGAACTGAAAATATATATATGAGATTACCACCCATCAATTTCAGAGAGTAGTAGAATTAAACTTATACAATGATTTCTCAGGGGAAAATCACCCTCAAAATTCTAGAGAACTCAGAGGAAAAATCACTTTTGAGAAGTTCCCTATGCTTTGATTAAACACTAATTAGAATAATTACTAACTGCTATAATTATCATCAAGTTCAAATTTCAACGAACACTTTGATTCCAAACTATAATTCATTATAGTCAGTCAAAAATTATCCCAAAATGTAACACAGTTATAGAAATCGGATATGAGGTAAACTAAACAGTGTAAAAATGGTTACATTCACTATGGGATTGAGCACTGAAAAAAGAAGCTATATGCCACGCTACAGTATTTACATTCCCCTGCACTTGCGGCGTGAAGTCCTATGAGCGGAAGAGAAACTCATATTTACGTGTTGGGCTATTGAATATATCTTCTTTTACTTTTAAGCCGGATTTAATTAGTTTTCAACACCGTAATTTTTAAAAATTTGATCTTTTCATTTGAGATGGTGATAAAATGTTTGGTAAATCATGATAATTAAGGATGTGTCCATATTAGATTATATTTTCACGTTTATTTTTTCAATTCAACTTATTTCACTCAAACCGTCAACGTGACGGTACATGAGGTACATATAAACAAATATTTAAAAATATAGATATAGTGTCAGAGGTACATGTACAGTACAATTAGAGAAAAAAATGAGAAAAAAGTACAAATGTTCAAGGGGGACAGAGTGATTAAAAAATTTCATGTATAAATAAACAGAGTTTTTTTGTTTTGAGTTTTTTAAGTCTTAAAGTAGACAATAATTCACAAAATTTAAAGATGTTTGGTCGTTCACAAAATCTAGGTTCCAAATATTTTTGTCTGATACATGAAATATCATTACATTCTAATATAAAATGCATTTGATCGGCTTTTTTATTATTACATGTATTACATAAAGTACAGCATCTTTCATTAAGAGGAATGCCTAACCATCTACCAGTTTCTACAGAAAGTCGGTGATTTGACGTTCGAAATTTAACAAGTATTTTTCGAAGTTTTGATGGTAAAATACTCAAGTACTTTTCATATCCAAAAGTTAACTTAAAAGTTCTAATTTATGACCTTTGGAAGAATGCAAGAAGGTATTTGCAATATCAGCCGACCATTTCTGCACAAACTGGTCCTCGAGTCTTTGCTTGACAGCATTTGTGATCCAGTTCAAATTAACAATACATTGTTCATTCCAAATGTTCAAAAACTCACAGTTATCAAAAATAGAATGTAAACAACCAGTTCGTGGGTTCTTAAAGATTTCATTATTATATTGTGTCAACAAATATTTGTACAGTATATGAGCAATATTATTTTCTGGGCCGGAGAACAATTTTGCCCAGAATGAAACCATTCTAGAATAGATGCTAGTATAACATATATCGGGAACTTCCGGTTTCTCCATAAACCATGTATGATGGAGTGCAACTTTTAATTCAGTATGTGTTTCAAAATTTTCATATGAATACGTTCTATAATTTCTATGTTTTCATAGCTCGATACTTCACATCCATATAATAATACAGTCAGTATTAAAGTGTCGCCAGCATAAAAAAAGAATACATAGTTTTAAAATACAAAAACAGTTCATCCTCTATAGGTTTAGTTACACTATGTAAAACATTTACAATCAACTAGTAGGGATTAGGGACGCTCTGCTCTACATTTTAATTCATATATCATTAAGTAAATCCATGTTACAGATACATTTAGTTATAATTATGCTTTATTCTGTTGGTTAATACAGATTTAACGTTGTTTCTTCAAAAAGTAAATTGAGAAGTATTTAAATACTTTGGGTACCTCTTGATCAAGCATTCTAATTGCCTTTAAAATGGCTACTCGATGCGTAAATAAAAAGCCCTAATTCTACTAAGTTAGGTCTTCGATGCCAGCCAAGCTGTCAAACCTTTTTATGGGGCAAGACGAATTAAAAGTCGAGGTCATATATTTAATTCTTCATTTGATAAAAGCCCGATTTGTAACTTTATCAGTATATCAATCTAAGCTATTCTTTTATTTATAACTCGAGACTCGGATATCCTCGTGCGTCAGTAATGTTACCAAAGTGTTTGTGAACCTACATGGATTGAGGCATTCATTGTGTGCATGACCAACTAGAATTGTCTTGCAATCACAGAGTTACATTCTTAACGAATAGCAAGTCTATATATAAGGATCTATGTAAGACGGTTGAGACTTTAAACGTTGCTACATGTTAAACCTTTATCAGATGCGCCTAAGTTTGTAAATAAGCACAGAAAAGAAGTGAAATCATGGAAATTGGAGTATCTGTAAAGCAAAAACATTTGCCAAAAGAAAAGCGAGCAGGTAACTCTTTTTAACGATTTTGGAATTCCATTGATGGAATAGAATGTTGAAAATATGTAAACTGAATTGCTTTTGGTAATTTTAAGATGTCGATGTAATCAAAATGTATTTGAATAAATAGCAATATCTGTGTTTTGAAAACATACAAACACCCATTCCCATTCTGACACAGTCTGAGTCAAAGGCAACCGTTGTGCAATGGATGTCATCGCCGATTGAAAAAAATACCAAATAAAAAGAGTGGGAAACTCAAATATATAAAAAAGAAGTGTTGGAAATTATAAAGTTAACTTATTGGTTAACAGTATTTGTCAAATATATATGGTTCTTGCACACCAAATCTATTTCATATATAACCTAACCCTGTTGAGTCTGGACTTTTGCATTGGTCGCTAGCAAAGAGAACCATCCCTAACACCTTTCATTAAAGCAGATTACTCAACATTGCATTATAAAAGTTATATATCTATATACTGGTATTTTAAGCTACAAACGAAAAAAAAATCTTAAATGGTAATTGTTAGTATATACAAAAACGTAGTTGCATAAGTTCAAAACCTAAAAGCTGTTGATTTTATTTTCAGAATTATTGAAAATATTTAAATCGTTCGATGAGAATGGCGACGGCAAGGTCTCGAAGCACGAGTTGGTTCGAGCTTCCAAAAAGATGGGAGTCAACAAAACCCTCAAAGACATAGAAAAAGTCCTCCGAACGATTAACACGGATCGTAAGATATTAATAATGACTTGACTCTAAAGTTATTTTACTGATAGAACACTGCTCTCTGCATGGTGGGTTATTATTTTTCCTCATTTTTTTTAACCAGGAGAGGGTTATATAACATTCCCTCAACTAGAAAAACTTATGGCAGGGGAGAGCGTGGAGATTGATTACGAAGATGAAATGTTACGAGCTAAGTTTAATGAATTTGATTTGAATGGCGACGGCTCCATTACAAAGAAGGAACTGAAGACCGTATTGCGTTCTATGGGATGTGAAATGCCGGAGGCGGAAGCGGAAGCCATGATTCAGGAAGCTGATAAAGATGGCGACGGGGTCATTAATTTTGATGGTAAGTTACTTCTAGATTTAAAAAAAATACATACATATATGTGACACACCGGAAACTTAAAGAGAATTTTTCAAAAATAGTTTTGATTTTGTGACATTACAAGACAACTTAGGATATATATACATGTATAACCAAATGTTCCAGAGATTATTGCAACAATTTATACTTGCGGCATAAAATATTCATGTATCTTAACAATGTTTAGCCTGCATGTCCACCAAATTTAATTTTTTTATTGATTTATATTCCAGAATTTAAAGCTGTTTTAACAAGTGGGGATTTCTAATGTTAGAATCCCTTCTTGACAACGAATGTGCTGTTTCAACCTCCCCCCCCCCCCCCAAAAAAAAAACAAACAAAAAACAAAAAAACCCACTAATTCCTGTTTCATTTGATCAATTTTCATTTTCACAACCAATCAAAAAACGGCAATACTTACTGATGCTAGAGTCTGATACCAGGGATCTGTTTTCGTTGTTACATTTTGTTATTTTTGTCTTTTTTTTTAACACAAAGCCATTGATGTATTCAAGATGTAATAGAGCATCAACCATTGCCAGTATGATGCGATGCAATCAAGTCAAATTTTGAAGATTTTCTTGATATATATACGTAGATATTGTTGGTAAAAAAAGTTATATGTGTCCGATAATTTACAGGTAATTCAATTTTGCACTTACCGTTGCTTCATTTTCAACCATTGTCATCATAAAAACATTGTTTTAAAATTAAGTTAAAGTCCGATATTGAGGGACACGAATAATTTTGTCAGCCAAAATGCATTGGCATGGGTTCTTAATTTGTTAAATATTGACATTTCCTAAAAAGAGTTATCGAAACTTTTTTTTATATATATACGAGAAGATTTAGTTTTAAACCGAAAAGATTTCCCCCCCAAAAAAATAGCCGTTCAGCGATTATGATGAACTAACAATCTTGTTTATTGTTCACTTTTCGTTACATCGATTTACCTTAACGATTTGCCTCATTTATCTGATTTCATATGTTTGTAAAATGTATGTAGAATTAATAGGATTAAAAATGAAAATTTAATTGATCTGGCGTTTTTTTATGATTTTGAATATGATCAGAATTATGGTCTTGCGATATCTTCTACGTTTAAGTTTGTCAAGTTTTTGCAACGTTGGAGTCATTATTATGACTCCATGAAAGCTAATTGAACTTTTAAGAACAATTTTTCTGTAGCAGTTTTACTGCAGTAGGTTGATTCAAAGCGCTATAATAACGTTTACGACCAATGCGCCCTTCTTGTGCTGAAATTTTCCGTGGGAACCACGGGGCTGGGCACTTTAAATTGTCAACAAGGACGTAAGCAGCCATCGAATGCAATTGTTCGCCGATCCTTATAACGGGATGACAATTTAAAAACCATTGTTCTGCGTGTAATTGATATTATCGAGACAAACCGTACATAATTAAAAAACATCCGTTATATGTATGATGATGTTTTGGAACCAATAGTTCGTACTCATCAGATGATATATTTCATTACACTCAGAGTCCTCTTATGTCCCCCTGTTGACCTCTAGTTGACTTTTAGTTAGTTGTGGCCGTCCTTGTATGTCTGTTAACAATGCTGTGATTGCATGTTTGATTCTCTCATTAAATAATAACAACTTACGTATAAAGGAGAGACACTTTGAAGTTGATATGATCGGAAGTTTGTCCGTCTGTTAAAAATAGGTTTTAACATTATACGAACGTTATGAGAAGTCCGACAGCAACCCTTAAACTGGTACGGACAACATACTTACCTGTTAGAACAAATTCTAACGGACATAAAACAACAATTAAGTCTATCTCTCTAATCTACATGGATCCACCTTTTCCGTTAACCCTTTCCTCCAGCACTAGTGTTTTCGGACCTAGCTTTAATATTTTGGTGAAGTTCTACTTTATCTTAAGATGTTTTTTTGTATTAAGTTATGCTTAATTACTAGTATTTGATATTCATTCATGAAGTACAAAAACTTCAAACTCTATACTTTCTGCTATAAAAGAAAATTCTGTGAAAATGTTTGCTTTGCCAACGACATGATGTTCACAGGTGATAATGTTAAATAAAAAATTGTCCGAGAAGTTCCGAGAAAGTCCGAATGGAGTTGTTTGTTTCTAAGACATGTAAATGAAGAAATTTTAGACTTATCACCATATTTCGATTTCAATTGTTCTCCACAGAAAGGTATGTGTAATTAATAATAAGAAATAACAAACGACAGAAATATATGTGATACGTAGTATAGAAAACATGTCAGATTTCTATGCCTGCGAATAGGTAAACAGTATCTCCGGTATAAAATACATAATGAAATATGAAATAATTTCCCAACCTTTTAATTTACAGTACTTAAACACAAAATATACACAGAAAAACAAAAAGGAGTAAATTTTCAAAGCAAAAACAACATGTAAAACATGTTAAGAAAATACAAAATGTAAAGTGAAATTCAAACATTTATATATCACTTCATTATGTACTTATTATAATATTCCACGCCTACCTAGCAAATTCCAGATTAAATTTGCATGAAATGACCTCCTATCGTTGTAACAAAACACAGCCAACTATAGTCTCTTTTTCTCGAACTCTGTGGCATTGGGGAAAACCTCGGGATAGAATTGAGGTTTATACAAATAGAGAAACAGAGGCTTTGGCATCCCACACACTTCGTTGTATCCACGGGAAACGAGATTTCGATGAGTGAGATACATGTAACAAAGTGTAACTGTATTTAAACAATGAATGTGTTAAGCAGGAAAAAAATATCATATTTAATGTTACATGTATTGAATGAAAGATTCCCAATTTACGGATCACTTTATAAATGAGAATGTACATGAAACACATAAACATGTCCCCTAACATATATTGTATGAATGAATATATGTTGTTGATAAAATATGGCGTTACTCTTTTCTTTACGCATGCGTTCTTCACTTCTCTTCAAATACAACTGTCGGTAACGATGACGTAGCAAACTCTGCATAAAAGGAAGAAAAAGTTTTTATTTTGATTACATTGTGGAAGAATGAAATTACAGTAGAGTAGTGTACATGTAATATATATATACATTGTCTCTACAGCTTTTAAATAATTCATATCACACTATAACGTTATTCGCTTAATGTAATTTCTTATGGTTTCAATTCATGCGTCAATATTTACATTTGCAAATATGCTTCCTTATATGAACCTATAGAATAGCGAAAACGTTCAATTCTGTGTGAACGTTTCCGTGACGTCACAATGAAAACCGCACGCGCTTATCGCTTGTCGCTTGGATTATTGTCAACATAAAATCTCGGTAATGTTAACAGTTCTGAACGATTTGTCTCTCTCAAACGTAAATATAAGTAATAAACAGCAATGTTAAAAAGCTTAAGTTCACCGGGATATGAAGTTGGTTGGTACGTGATCAAATCTACTGAGAAGGCCTTCGGGCTTCACAGGATTTGATCACGTGACCAACCAACGTCATATCCCGGTGAACTTTTTAAATTGCTGTTTATTTCATAAATATTGCTTTCTAAACAATTACTCGTTCATCATGATTTTGCTAACATTTTTAAACTTTCAGTCTCGTAAAAGATTCATTGCAAAATAAATCGCGCATGGGGTACATGTACACTATGTAATACCTTTCTTACGAAACATGTGATTTCTTGGTCAGAAATAATTTTCACAACTTACATACAAATGCAAACAATAAAACAAACAACTGATATTACCTTTGAAATTGATAATTCCGTCATTATCGGCGTCTGCTGAACTAAATAATTCGCGAACTTTGTTCAAATCATATTGTTCCTTTTTAAAGGCTAAGGCTCGTACAAGTTCCTCAAATGAAATAACGCCATCCTTATTTGTGTCAATCAGCATAAAGGCTGCTTTGTACCGTTCACAATTCAACTCTATTTGTAGAAACGTATCTTTCATCAGAAGGATGTATTCCTCGAATCCTATGTTACCGTCCTCTGAAAAGTATAAAGAAAACTGTTTAGTGTTGATACAAGTATTTAAGAGATGCTTTGATGATTGTTATTTCATTCGATCATACGTGTAAAAATATACTTAGTTAATATCCATCTGCAACGCAACGCAATATATGCTTTCTGCAGCTAACGATGGATTTTGTAATAATTGATAATGCGTGTATGTATGTTGACTGGGCATTAACTTAAGTTTTGTGTAAAGTCTTAATAACGAATAATGGCAGTAGAAACACAATTAATAGAACATTCGTTGTAAATGCTCTCGACTTCATTGCTTCTATCCCAGATTAATTAATACCAAATTAATTAAATGAACTTTGTGAGTATCACAAAAAAAACCTAGATATTGGAATGGTGGGTGAAATTAGGCTTACGATGAATATACATGTATCTGTACAAAGTAGCCTTTACATACCGAATACCGGAACAACGCGGACCTCTCATAAGTCTATTTGATTGATTTCTACACTTACTGTTAAGATCAACGCTCTTGATCAGGTCTTTAGCCTCTGCTCCTGTTATAGTGATGCCTAACAGTTTTGCAGCCTCAACGAGTTCTTTGTTTGAAATTTTACCATCTTTGTTCACATCAATGGCGGTAAATGCTTTCTTCAACTCTGCAACCAAAAAAAGGATTATTCATAAAAGGAATGTTACAGGAAGCTGGTAGATACATGTATATTTATTTAAGTGTTCTATAATCCCGCTACTGTTATATAGTTTCTTCATTACGGGGCAATTTTTTGCATGCGGTCGAAACATTACAATGTACTGGTTATAAATTTTCTTGAAATATAGATTAATGTAGAGATGCTCTGTCTGTCTGTCCGTCCGTCCGTCCATCTGTCCGTCTCTCTCTCTCTCTCTCTCTCTCTCTCTCTCTCTCTCTCTGTGATCGCTTTTACTTCCCCATATACTATCAGATAATTTAAAGTTTTTAATATCGACGTTAGATTTTAAAATCTATGATTTTTTAACCAATCATGACACAACAAGTAATGAACGGGTATGCATCTATATTTAGAGCTTTGGTTATTTAAATACATGTACTTTCTATGTATGTACTTTCTAATAAGCACAGCAGCTACATGTATCATGTTTTTAAAATAACTTGAGAGATGTATGAACAGAAGAAAATGAAGAGCGCAGTGTTGTCAACCAGCATTTCTACTACCCTATAATCACAGCATGATCCTGTACTAAGTCTAATTTACATATGAACGACTGAGAGGTATAGCAAATTATACTTGTTTGTTCATTCACACAAATAAAAAGCATTTCAAGGACATTTATAACAACATTGTATACGGCTCAGGAAGAGCAAAAGTGGTCCCCGGTAATCCATGTACATTCAACCCGAGAGTGAAGCAGTTCTTTTTTCTTTATGTGCAAACATTTGAATATATCATAGATTTGTCTTTATCACTTTTCACAATTTTTTTAAACAATGAAATCGACTTACCGCATATTTGTTCCTGTGTTAAATCTTTGGTAACTTCGGCCAATAATTTCTTGGTTCTAATTCTTTCGGCGGCCATCGCTGGAAGCTTTTTCTCTGCAAAAGGATGTCAATCATCATAAAATCTTATATAAATACTGACTGAATACAGGGAGAAAGAGAAAAAACCAATACATTTGATACCACCACAGTATATTAAAAGCGTGGGAGACCCAGCTTATGTTTATTTGAGGTAGCGATGTGCACGCTTCTTAAGAAACGGGAAGTTAATGCTTTGTATTTTTAAGAGGATGGATAGTGAATAGACGAAAACAGCCGCCGATATCATTAAAACTCATGTGTGAGCAACAATCCATTATCACAAACAAGACTGCATAATCCTCGAATGAGGAAACTTTTATAAAACGCTGGGTTTAAAATACAGACTACAAATGGCGGTATTGGAAGGATCCAATTACAATTGTAAATGCAGGTGTTGGTTTTAAATCATATCGATGCAATTGACACCAAAATACAGTTATAGAAAAAATATTCATTAAAATGCTGGTAATGTGGGATTGAAAATTTGGTTGTGATTTTTAACGCTGTAGATAAAAGTTAATGATAAATTTTAAATATTTTTATTAGCGTTGAAATGCTGGAAGTTCACTGTAAAGTAAAGCAACCATACATGCAGTAAATAAAATACTTATACCGTGATGACACGATACCATCCTGACATATATTACATGAGCAATTTATTAGTTTTTAGCGAAAATTTAATATTTCACATGTAAAGATGCCTGCATGAATGGTACATGTAGTATATTTTTGTGTAAAACATTACAAGTATATGTTAATAGGATGTACACATATATATGTACTTAAGTCCATAATAAATTACCTATGATTGTACATCGTTGTATGTCTAACATTTAAAATGATTTGCTTGAGTCTTCTGGACATATTTAAAAATACTTTGACCTTTTACGGGGCCTAAATTTGTAGCTAAATGGCCTTTGTTTATTACTTTGTTATCTTAAAACCTAAGGTATTTAAATTACATGCGATCTGATTTCGATATAACTCCATACATAACTATGTGAATTCAAAACCGTCCGTCCCAAGGATGACGGTGCATATATTATTAATATAATGGGAAAACAGCGACCAGTATGGATTATATAAGGAAAGCTGCCTCTAGGCGGCTTTACTTGTTTTGCTAATCTGCTTTTTAATTATTCACAGGTACTTGAGCGAACTCTTTGAACTGAAAACCCGTGACAAATCATCCAATTGAAAATTTAAAACATCCAACCAAGCTTTTTGCTCGGTCTTTTCATTTCGCTTTTGTTCTAAAATGAGATTTTTCCTGTCTACCAACTAATTATCGACATTGCCAATTGTAAACCTTGAGAAACATTGCCTTACCTTGTTATATTGAAATACCAGCCTGTCGTCTGCAACCCATAAATTGAAAGCTGAAAACACAAACAAAGTTCTGAAGTACTACCATAAATCATTCTACTCAATGTAGCAACAGAAAGTGGCTTGGTGCATGTTGCTACAGCTTAACTACATGGATAAGGCGGGTGAGTTAACAATATCAAGGCCCGTAATGGCAACAACATTCATATGAACACCGCCTTTACATGGTGGCCTGAATCAAAAGGAGATTTACATCTTTATGCTTCTGGCGCATTTGATATTACATATAATGGGTAAACAGGAATGTGGATAGACCACGTAAAAGCACCCTGTCACCCAAGAGGAGAATATATATAAACGAATATCGAATTTAACGATTTTTTAAGGAATAATTTTGCTAATAAGACTTTCATTAATGCTTAAAGTACATGTGCAACCATTAAAAGTTTCAGAAATCGAAGATAATGCTTTGAAGATTTTAATTCTCACCTTCTCCTGCAAAATGTCAAAGATCACTGTTTGGTCAATTAAGTTGTTACAAAGATCGTCATGCCACGTGCTTCTATAGAAAAAACCCAACATTAAGTGGCTTTTAAAAGACGCTCGATGCATGCAGTGTTCATTAATTAGCAGGCAAAACAACCAACAACGTCGATCATTTTTCTCATATATATAAATTATATGGTAAAATAAAAAGTCAATATGACTTACCTCAAAGATCTTTTATTATATCTTTACGGTACAGCATCCTTCATATTAACAACATTACCAGGCTAAAGTCAGAATCGATAATAAATGGTAACCGTCGCGTTTGTAAGGATAGAAAAAAACAACCCTTCTTATATGATTGTTACACCGAATGTCATATGACACACATAATATCTGCACACCTTACACTTCATACCTAATGCGATCATTTCAATCAATCGTGAATTTTATAATAATTTTAAAAAGAACCTTTTGTTATTTTCTCGCCATCCCCTTTAAGACGTGATATTTATCTTGTATAATTTGACTCCTTCACTTGTTTATTTCAGGATTAGTGTGTAATCCCATAACGAGGCCCTGTTACATGCATATACTTAACATGTCGGAAACATTTAAATAAGGAAATCCATTATCGACAAGTGTGAAGGGGTTATGTGTATGTATATCATTCTCTGTTTAGTAAACACAAGCAAAGTGTTATCAACGAAGTTGGGATGAAATTAGTCCGAAATATCTGACGTTTTCTAGCTTTTTTAACGCTTTTGATATTTTACATGCCAGGAATTTAAATGCGTTACATTACATTACGCTTTATATTGCTGGCATGTAAAATATCAAAAGCGTTAAAAAAAGCCAGGAAAAGGTCTAGATATTTCGGACTAGGATGAAATAAGTTTAAGTGAACACCAAACATTATATAGTGTAAATTTGTATTTCATATAAGGATTATCTGTATGAATCATTGTATAAATATTACTCATCGTACTGAAATCTATGACATATATAGAAATTGCGATTGTGCATGCAATTTATTTTTTTTTTGGGGGGGGGGGGGGGGGTCGTTTACTTATCATGTTGTGTATATATCATGCACTATATAATACTAAATTCATATCATATTTCAGGGTGGAATAGAAAGTGAGACCGCCATTTAATAATTGTATGGCATTTACGTGTTCAAAATGCATGCATTATGGTGACAAAAGTTACAAAAGTATTAGAATTTCATTGTATTTCAATACAATTTTTAAAATTCATCTTTTGATGCTTTATATTACAATTTGTAGCTGGTCTAGTCTAGCCTGTACTCACAAACATATGCACTTTTAAAGGTTCAAAATAAACCCACCAGAAAAGAAAGGAAATGTTCAATAAAAATTAATGACCAGGGCATGATGACTCGGTGAATCTTTGCTAATAATGGAGTAGCGTTTCCTCATCACCGGGAGAAATACGATCTCCTTTTATCAATATCGCGGTGTACTTTCTTCATCGTAACGCAAAACTATTAATGTTCGAAACGATTTGCAAATGAACATGAGAGGGTGTATTAGTTGATTGGAAATGTCAAAGTATCACTTCTAAAATAAAATTTAAAAAAATTACAAAATGCTATCCAAAAGAAGATTAAAAAGCAATTGGTAATTTCAATTCAGGATTATTTTTTTTATTTGTGAAATTTGAAAAAAAAAAAAAAAAAGAAAAAAAAAAAGAAGAAAGAGAGGTTCTGGCGAGGCTCGAACTCGCGACCTTCTGCGTGTGAAGCAGACGTGATAACCACTACACTACAGAACCGATACTACATTCCGAGTTTATTATCGAAGGTATCGAGTGCTAAGCATTTAAAACTATGCACTTTTAATTCAAATAAATATATAGCTTTGTTATACTAAGATAATAAAAATAACGAAAAGGATGGTGGTGTAGGCACTAATCGATCCCCCTCTTACTGGCCTCTTTTTAAAAGTCGTCTTTATTTCACATCATGACTTCTGATCGAGTGCCTGATCAGATTACCCACTTAAATTTATCCTTAATCCACCCCAGAAACTGTTATCTGTCTCACAAGTGCTTGAGGACAGGACGAACCCCACCAACCCCCTTTCATCCCCTAACCCCAAGTATAGTCCATCGGGTCCTTTACTCCTATTTCTAAACTAATATATACAATCATTGTACAAAATAACCTAAAACAAACATTTTTCAGACCCTATCTACAATATAATACATAGAAAGGGTCTGATTTTTTAAAAAATGTTAACAAAAACACATGCACGGAAGTAGATAAGGTCAATATGGGATTCTGGACCCCCCCCCCCCCCCCCCCCCCCCCGAAAAACTAATTCAATTAAATTTACCGTAAAATCACCGAAAATAGATCTTGGACCCCCCCCCCCCCCCCAAAAAAAAAAAAAAAAATTTATCCGTCGGACCTCCCATAGAAAAAATTAAGGACTCTCTCATGGAATGGCAACTCCAAAAAGCTAAGTTTATTTTTCCTGCATGCAATATATCATTAATACGGTGATTAGATGAAATACATTGTAATATATAATTTCCGTTTAGAAATTATATATTACAATGTATTTCATCTAATCACCGTAAAAAGTTTATGTACGGTTGACAACACTTCCAACGGAATTTTATTTTCATAGAATGTACACATGTACGTGTATTTTTAAGTAGTTCCTGGAGGAAGTTAATTTCAACAACTAGAGTTCCAAAAAGATATTCAATTGTCATACCGGAACTCCAAATCTTATAGCACTTTCCATCAATGATAATTAACAAAGTGTTAATGTTATAAGGTACGCTAAAATATTCTGTTATGGATATAGAACCATTTTAACAAGACCTTGGACTTTCGGTAGGATGTAACTATCTTATTCTTGCATCAAAACAAGTTAAAAATAATGCTGGTTTTAAGTGAAATATACACAGATTGTGTAGTCTTAGCTCAAAAGCCAGACAATTCTTGTTGATTTCAAAGAGTCATGGCTGAGTGGCAAGCAATGAAATAGACAGGCCTACGTCACTTTGCTATTTAACACAACTATCCAAAGTCCAAGCTCTTGTTAAAATGGTTCTAAGTACATTCTATTTATAACTTCAAAAGATTATCAAATTCTGCAATATTTGACCGTAAATGTCATACTAAATTTTCTTAATATCAAGACCAGTCGGAGTTGAACCCATGAAGATTGTGTTTACTGTTTACAAATATTTAGCAAATCAATATATGTACAATAATGACTGTGTATATCAATAGACTGATTTTATACGACATCTTTTAGATTCTTGTGGTTTTTCTAATATCTGGACAGAACAATGTACTGCAACATATACTGCTAAATGGATTTCTGCTGCCATCAAACAAAGATTACAGGACCAGTTTATTCAGAAATGGGCAAATAATATAGATAACTCATTCAAGGGTCAAATATATAAAATTTAGAAACAAAATTTTTGATTTGAAATATACTTTAGCATTCTTACAAAAATAATTTTGGAAACCACTTATTAAATTCAGAACATCAAACCACCGTTTACCGATTGAAACCGGTAGATGGTATGGAATTCCTTTAAATGACAGGAGTTGCACACTCTGTAATATGGTAAATTAGCGGACGAATTTCATTTTATTCTCGAGTGCAAATCCCTCTCAACTTTACGTTAACAATTTCTACCAACCAGGTACTGTCACAATCCGAATACATTAAAATTTAGGGAACTGTTTACAACATCAAACATAAAAACATTGAAAAAATTAAGAACTTTTATTTTGAACATCCAGGAGCAAGTCTGCTGTCCAGCCTAAACTATTTTAGTATCTATTATTACTCTTTGCGTATTGAATACCAATTAAACTCTGTATTCTACATGATCATCCACTTTTTCTACCAATTTTTGTGTTATTACTATTTTTTTCCCCTTATTTATACTTATTGACACATGTATTACTATGTTGTATTATAATACAATATATAATTTATTAGACCCTTGACATTACTATTTATCGTAAATATGTAATATGTACCTCGTGTACCATTGAATGTTAATGGTTTGAGAGAATAAACTGAATTGAATTGAATTGACTTATATCATGATCAAAAGCTTGCGCTTAAACCGACTGCATTACGGTTTGACAACAAGATTGTGGAAGAATACAATCTTTTTAAAAGACAACTAGTTACGACTTTGAAAGGTGCCAATAACCTCCTTAATATACATTGTATATTAGATTTCAATATAGAATTTATTCACTTAAAAAGCATATAATCTCACTGCAACTGCATATTTGTTTCAATATGTATTTCCACTTGATCAATTATTTGAATGTTGATAAAAAACATTCATTATAAAGAGAGGTAACTCTATCATGTTGACACCGTGTTTACAAAAATCTGATGCAATCCTTAGCATTTAACTCCATAAACTGAATATATGTTGATATATAAAAAATCCCTATTAAGCAGAGTGGCGCAGTGGAAGCGTGCTGGGCCCATAACCCAGAGGTCCGTGGATCGAAACCACGCTCTGCTAATAGAAATATTTTTACAATTTAATTGGTCATTGATTAAGAAAATATTGATCACATTATTAAATATTTTACAGCACGTTTACTCCCGAGAAGGAGAATTATTAAAACCGGTGGTCATGTTCATGAAAGTATCTTAAATCTTAGGACACGTCCTAGGAATATCTAAAGACATATCTGAAGATGTAAACCGGACCTATCTCAGACGTATCTTAAGTTAAGATGATTGTCCTATATATTGGCTAAATTTACTTTCTATAAATAAAATATCAACAAAATGTAATACGAAATGAAAATCCAGCTATATAGATATCAAAAATAGTATTGTGAATGTCTATCATATTGAACAACTTGCTTGAATAAGCAATTACATTTGTAATGTCTGCGTTATGATCAACCATTGAAGGTTTAATTTATTTGTATAACCCTTACATATTTATACGTTCAGTAATATACGTGCCTAAAAATGATATTTGTAAAAATTTTCATCACTGCGTTTTAAATATCAGCGAGCCATTGTCACCTTACTGAGAATCGAAATTCTTTGAAAACAATTCTTTCAAACACTCCTACAAGTATAGAAGTAAGATATAAAATTGAACTAATGTAACAACAGACTGGGATTGGACTTTGTAGGGTAGGGGGTTTAAGCAAGGGAATGGAACTGTCTCTGTGCAAAGTGGAAACTTTCGGTCCTTCACGTGAAGCTGGTTTGTTGACACTGCATTGCTTTCCATCAGGTTTTGTCCAGGTATAAATGTAGATATTGATGTGTGTATATATATGTACATGTAATAATATTTATCATGTGTACATTGATTTTAAATTGCATATCAACAACGGCTACTTCTCCCATATACCAAATACATGCAGTTACACTTTTCCAATTTAAATATAATTTTTCTCACACAGTAAGATATTTTAGATCTTTCAATGATATTTTTATAATATATCATCATTTTGCCATTATTTCGATCAGATACAATTCGCCCCCTCAATATTTACTTGATAAAATACAAATTACAAAAGGTTCATATTCATGTAGATCTAGAAATAATGGAGAAACTTTGAGACGAAAAATCGTATGGTTAGAAAACGGATTTTGTATTCAATGTTACACACTGTAAGCCATGTACGTGCGGATGTGTCATACTTAATTTTCTTATCAAGTCCAGCCGAACTCGAACCCATGACTTATATCATGATCAAAAGCTTGCGCTTTAACCGACTGCATTACAGTTTGACAACAAGACTGTGAAAGAATACAATCATTTTGAAAGATAACTACACCGTCTGTAGTTACGTCCCAAATTAAAGCTGCCAATTAATATCTTCCTTAATATATAAGGTATAATAGACGTTAATAATGAATCTATCCATTTAAAAAGCACATAACTTCACTTAAGTTACAATATTTTTATTGCAACTGCGTATTTGTTTCAATATGTATTTATTACTTTATTATTTGAATGTTGATAAGAAACATTCATTATAAAGAGAGGTAACTCTATCATGTTGACACCATGTTTATAAAAATCTGATGCAATCCTTAGCATTTAACTCCATAAACTGAATATACGTTAATATCAATATCCATTAAGCAGAGTGGCGCAATGGAAGCGTGCTGGGCCATAACCCAGAGGTCCGTGGATCGAAACCACGCTCTGCTAATAGAAATATTTTTACTATTATAACTGGTCATTGAATAAAAATATATTTTACAGCACACTTACTCTCGAGAAGGAGAATTATTAAATTTCATATATAAATCAGTGACCATGTACATGAAAGTACCTTAAAATCTATCTGAGGACACGTCCTAGAAATATCTTGAGACATATCTTATGATCAGTTATGTCATATCTAAAGATGTAAACCGGACCTATCTCAGACGTATCTTAAGTTAAGATGATTGTCCTATATATTGGCTAAATTTACTTTCTATAAATAAAATATCAACAAAATATAATACAAAATGAAAATCCAGCTATATAGATATCAAAAATAGTATTGTGAATGGCTATCATATTGAACCTGAATAAGCAACTACATTTATAATGACTGTGCTATGATCCACCATTGAAGGTTCATTTTATTTGAATAACCCTTACATGTTTATACGTTCAGTAATATACGTGCTTAAAAATAATATTTGTAAAAATTTTCATCACTGCGTTTTAAATATCAGCGAGGCATTGTTACCTTACTGAGAATCGAAATTCTCCGAGACAGAGATTCAAACACTCCTACAAGTATAGTAATAAGGTACAAAATTGAACTAATATAACTCCAGTGTGTGTTTGGAGGGTTCGGGGGGGTGAGGGGTTAAAGCACAGAAAGGGAACCGTCTCTGTGTAAAGTGGAAACTTTCGGTCCTTCACGTGAAGCTGGTTTGTTGATAATGCATTGCTTTCCAGCAGGTTTTGCCCAGGTAAATGTATATATTGATGTGTATATATACATGTACATGTAATAATATTTATCATGTGTACATCAATTTTAAATTGCATATCAACTACGGCTACTTCTCCCATATATCAAATACATGCAGATACACTTTTCCTATTTCAATATAATTTTTCTCACACAATAAGATTATTTAGATCTATCAATGATACTTTTATTATACAGCATCATTAAATTATCATTACATCATTATATACCTCAATATTTACTTCATAAAATACAAATTAAACGGTTCATATTCATGTAGATCTAAAAACTAAAAATAGTTGTGAAACTTTGATACGGAAAATCGTGTGTGTTGGGGGGGTGGGTGGGTGTGTGAAATTCAAAACTTCTTAATTTCACATAGAAAAGTAACTGAAAATAGCCCCCCCCCCCCCCGCAAGCAAATTTAAATAGTATCCCTCGACTTGTACCCCCCCCCCCCCTTGGTAAAAATTTCCAGATTAGTGCAGGTAAACGCACGTAAATGATGCATCGATACATTTTTATTACTTGTATTTATATTTTTAAGACTCAAATTAAACTAAACCAGAAATGTAGGTAGGTATATTTCACAGTCAATTTATCAATGCTGTGTCTTCCTATAACATTTAAATACATGCATAACTTGTGAGATTATTTATATCCAAAAGATATCGTCATATCTTGTTTGACATTGTACTGCTGTAGTACAAGTATTCAATTTGAGAATTTTTTCTGATATGAAATCCACGAGTTCGAAAACCGATAGGGCTATATATTTTTCAACCTTCATAAGATTTTTTTAAAAGCTTTTTTTCTAGTCAAACACTGTACAATAAATGAATAATTAACGAAAAGAAAAAATACTGGGTTGCATCAGGGGACGCTGTGGGATTCGAACCCACTTATTCAGTTATCTTTAAACTAAAATTCAACCAATGAAACGAAGTATCCCCACGACTAGGCCAGCACGATTTACCTATGTTGTAAATAATTGTACAGGATTTTATGACGCCAGAATTTTGAATATGTACCTAAGTTATTTATAGATTATAAATCTAGAGGTGGATCAATAGTGGAGGCCCCGAGTGCACTTTCTAAATAATGCACAGGGTTTATTGACGTAAAAATTCTATGGATAGTCCAAGTGCCGCTTCGCCCCCCCCCCCCCCCCCCCCCCCCTTTTCAACAACTCTTGGATCCGTCACTGGGGATAAATATAATATTGGGGACATTTTGAAATATTTTTAAGGATGAAAGTATATCCTAATCAATATATCATCACCGTTTTGATTTTTTTGGACCTGTAATTGTACACTATTTGACCATAAAATGTGATTGAAAATTTCTCAGGAAGGTAAAAACTGGAGGAGAAAAAACCTTTAGTTTCGAATTCATGACTTGCAAACAGGTAGAGGAAGGCGACGCTTTAACCTTTTCCGTTACGCTGTTAGTCAAAAGTGTTAGGAAAAATGTACAGATTATAATTAATTTTACTGTATATTTCTAAAAAAAAAGTAGATCACCATATGAAGGAAACATCTTTAATGTTTAAAGTCCATCAGATTTTTTTCAGACTGGGAGCTAACGACCTGTTGCTATGATAAATGCCGTTTTAATATTCTATTCTTCTTGGTCTAAGGGTAATATTTTTACCATTTAAAACCTACACTATTTCAGGGTAATAAAAAATCCATTCTTTGGAGAAAGACTACTATACAGTATATGTTACAAACCATATACACTGTATGTAATTTTAACCTGTCAAGTTCTACTCTTTGGAGAACAAAGCAACTGATAAAATTAAGCCATATACAGTAAATAAACCCATTACTTTATCATTACTTATCATTTACATTAACTTTGGGACAAGTAGTAATGGTTTAAGTAGTATGTTTACTTGTTTTTATAAGAACATTGTGTAAATTAACTACAATCAAGCACAACATAAAAGAGTTTATAAAAGTTTATTGTATTTATACTATAAAAATATCACAGATTGCATAGGATATCAAATGCTGGAAAGTGTGGACATTTTACCATACATATTCATAATTCAAGAACTAATATTAATTAAAAGTTCTTTTGTCATTTTATTCATTAAAAAAAATATTGGACGGAAGAAATGAGTCAAACAAATAACAAACAAAAATGGGGAAAAAACTTAAACAAAATAAACTTTTGTAAAAATTAACTACAGTATAGTAGTAAAAAAATAAATTAATGGAGAAAGAACAATACTTGTGAGCTTAATAAAACTTAACAGAAAATACTTTCACTGAAAGGTTGAATAACTACGTCTTCCTGAAAAGAATCTTCAGTGTGATCTTCCTGGTGACATCATCCATCTGACATTCAATATTAAGCTGGTAGGATGATGGTCCCTGTTATGTCTGTATAACCTCCACCTGCTGCAATGGCACGGACAATCATGTACACCTTTAGGCGAGACGTGCTGGTGATGGAGTCAGGTAGACGGAATGTGACCCTTGTGGCCAGTGTCTCTTGCCATTGGACAATATCACTTCCCCCCTGTGCCGATCCTGCAGACACTTCAAACCGCAGGGGATGCTGGGAACTAAAAATCCCATCCCACGAGACATCAAATTCCTTGTCACTGCCTCTCCATGCCATGGACAATTCTTTAGAAGCTTCAAATTAGTAAAAAAAGAAGGTATTTACCACCTAACAAAAATATACAGCAGATATCTAACTGGGTCACATTTCTAGGGCTAAGCTGTTCACTTGGATCTCATTAAAATCAAAATATATCAAGTAAGAAAGTAGTGTAAAATTACTTTATTAATGAGTAGTGATGATTCATGCAAGCATTAGTATATAGGGCAAAATGCCTTAATTGTAATTTGCTTAAAATTCTATTTACAGTGCATTTTAATATAATTGGTACACTAACCATCTTTGACAGGATTGCCCGACTCAACAGTAAGGTTATAGTGTAGAGGCAAGCTACGCTCCAGAAGTTTGTTAATCGCCTGAAGAGTCACATTTATCTGCCCTTGTCCTAGCTCCACATTCCCTATGTTGGTAAACAGGATCTCCTGAGCATCAGAAAATGTCAGCCCTTCTCCATTCAGGTTGTACTGGTTACTGCTGACAGAAAGCTATAAAAGATTGTTCATTTAATTAGGTTTCAACATTTTTAAGTCTGAGAATCTCATAATATAAAACTCCTACCAAAGGGGGATAATAAACTTGATATTCTCCTAAAAGTCAGTAAATAGGTATTTTATTACACAAAGAAACTTTACTTGATGGTGATACAGAGTTTTTTTTGTTGGAAAACAAGTTTGAGTTGAATTGAAGTTTGAAATGGTTTTAATGACTATCCACAATAGGCAAAATAGGAAAGAAACTATTTCACAATTAACTTTTTCTTGATAAAATATTATGATAGGTTTATTTGTTGGGGTTTTACATAGAGAAAATACACAGAAGAATAATAAAAATCAGGGTATATCCTGGGGTTTAATTGGTACCACATAATCCAGCTCCATGCAGTCTTAACTTGCCTTGTACTGCTGCACACCAATTTTGTCCTCCACCCCGCTCCACACAATCTTCAAGTTGTTGGTCATGCTCTGATAATAATCCAGGGCTGGGTATTCTGTCAGTGACAGAGGTAGGGTCCGGATGACAGCTGCGGCCATGGAGGGGGGCTGGTCATAAATGATCACACCATCAGACGACAAACTAGAGATCAGTCCGGCCTTGTTCTCGCACTGTAAGGTGGAGTACACAGTTTTTCCCTGGAGAACGCTGGCATCAAAGTCTTTGTATGCTCTTCTGTCACTAATAGTAATTCTCTCAAAGCTCTGAACTTCAGTGCCCTTTGGCTGATACCCTAAGGTTTTTCAAAAATATTAGCTACTTCATCTTAAAAGTCATAAAGCTCTATGAAGACATTTATTACATTATATTTACATCTACTGATTCCCTCTATTTCTTACGGAAACTTATTGTTAATTCATAGCTCTATAGAAATTGACAGTACTGAAATCGACACGCCCCGTTTATCGATAGGTCGAAACCTACAGCGACCTACGAAAAATCATGGACTGCACGAAATAATCATGATGATGTCAGACTCAAACTCCCATAGAAGACAATTTGGCTGTTACTTTAAGCTAACGTATACTGATGTACATTAACAGTAATTTCGTTAATTTAACTTACTTTTTACAATCAATTTATTAATTTGTTAAAAGAAGATGTTAATATAAACAATAAAATGCTTTCTTTGATGATTCATGCTAGTAATGAAGGTAGCGGTCATTGCAGAAAAAAATTACCGGTACATAATCCGCTAACGTGGGCTATGTATTTTTTCTGCAATGTCGCAACCTTCATATCCCGTATGAATCATAAAAGAAGGCATTTTACTGTTTAAATAACACATTGGCAGTGTTGATCTACGATGTAGTTACCTATTGCCCATTCACAGTAATCCAAACCAGATTCGTCATCAGTAACCTTCCAGTTAACATACACTGTGCTCTCCTTCCACGAATCCAGATCCTCTCCTGTGATATCAAATAATTTGCATTGAAGTTATAGATTTTAATGAAAACATTTAAATAAGAGAATTTAGTAAAAGCAGAAATGTTAGCTGGGAATTAAATTTTGTTTGTTTTCAACAAAACTCAGTAAAATTTATCCTCATAAAAGCTGTTTAATATTGCAATATACTCATAGTTTAATATTGGTATGAACATGTAAAAATCCTGTATCGTGATTGATCCAACTAAATAAGGCTATACACTGATAATTTGTGTGATAGAAACGACACACATACTTTTCACTATAATTTTTAATTTTTACTCTAATAAAGAAAGTCGTTTTAAAATATGAAAAGGCACCAATATATATGCAGATAACTACACAACACAGAAATTTAAATGCTAGCATTATGAGAAAGATATTAAATAGATTACCCATGAAATCCCCATCCAAAATTTCTTCAATATTTGGTGGAGTTAGATCCACAAGAATTTTATCCGAGTAGGAAATGCCCTGTAAACCAGCCAAGTTTTTGGCGATAGCTGTGACATAAATGTAGGAATTATGGGTCAAGGATACCATGGCATTGTATGCAAAGTTTGATAATCCTACACTCTGGAAATTCTGCAACTGTGTCCCTCCTCTGGTGTATCCTGAAATTCAGCAATGGGGCATTCAGTTCATTTTAAACAAGAAGTTACAACTTATCAGTCTTTAAAGTACCATTTAAATCATTGACAAAAATATATTTTGCATTACAATTGATACAATGCCTAGATGAATGGCGATTACTTACCAATAGCCCATAGGTACTCTGTGATGGAACTGACATCCTCAATAAAGCTCCAGGATCCATGCACCGATCCCCACTCATGGAGGTACACCACATGGGCCTGTACATGTAATCCACTCGTTCCGTTGTTCTGATCTCTCTCCACATGTTCCACCACTACATTATCCACATAGATCCCAGTCTTGTCATCCACACTGCCCAGTTCAAACACAGCAGACCCTTCCCTGGCCACAAAGTAGAAGGTGTGTTTGTGCCAAGAAATCTCCTCCCTGGCTGTAGACTGACCGCCATCTCCTCTGTAGGCTTTGGTGTAGATCAGGAACACATGCTTTTTGTGGTCTAACTGAACAAAGCCTTCTTTGTTGGACTGTGTAGAACTGCTGATAGACAGGTGACTGGAGAAGAAACTGACTCGATACAACCCTCCCACCATAAGACCACTCAAAATCTGACTCACACTACCCCTGACAAACAAGAAGGAGCGCCCATCCCTGGCCAAGTTCTTGTTGGAAGAAACCACTGCAGCACACCCTCCACTGGACATATTCCAGCTGCTGGGCTGATAGTCCACACTCACATTACAAATGTTAGTGGCATTCACATCACCTGACTGCAACACGTTAGGGGATGTCTCAAAAGATGGATTGTTTAGAATGTTGCTCCCAGAGTGGAAGAGATATTGGGGTTCTGGGGGAGTGGTATCTATAGTGACTCCATCAGAGACAACCACAATGGACTTGTAGCCAACATTGTCCACAGCATACACCTTGTTGTAGTAGGTGTTAGCTAAATGGGAAGAAAAACAATTTACTCAAAATGTTGGAGTTTCTCAAGAATGAATAGAATTTAAGCCGCAATACTTAATGCAAAAAAATTTTATTTTACAAGAAAATTGATATTTTGCAATAGCTAGTGTATAGATCAGTCTGATAGAGATTGAAACATTTTAGTTTACAAGAACTTCGCTGACACCAATGGTGTATATCTATAACTCACTGTGGTTGAGGGGAGTGGTCAGAGTTCTGGAGACTGCGGTGTGTAGCCCTACTGCCTCCCACCCAACATGTCCACACTCCACGTCAGCATGCTTACTGGTGACCCGAGGGGTGGATCCTACACACCAGTAGTAGACTCTGACCCCCGACCCAATGTCCGAAAACCCGTGCCAGTGAGCCGCTACAATGTCTGACTTATTCTGGAACTCCAAGTCATACAAACCTAAATATAACAGTAAACTTTGCAATGTTAACTAACCATAAACAATTACCAGCAGTAACTATCAATTGTCACTGAATTGTTAATTTTTTTACAATACCGGTAATAAGAAAACTATTTATATTTTAGTAAGTTTCAAAACAGAGCAGTCTCCATACCAATGCCATCAAACACTATTCCCTCCTCAGGCTTGTATTTGTCCGGCTTGAAACCGTCAGATGACTCGGTGTGATGGATATCTGAGAATCCGTAAGCCAGGACATTACTGTAGTAGGTGATTCCTGGCAGGAGGACAGAGGACCTCATGACATCAAATGAGGTCTGTGTCCCTGGAAGGTCTTCTCCAATGTCCATGATGTCATGTCCTATCATGCAATTAAATACTTGTTGAAGGTGACAAATTTTTAGGTAGACACAAGTATAACATAAAATGCAAAGTTTTTCTCAATTTCAAAATTACAACCTTCAAGCTGCAGTGTACTGTATTTATAGGCAATTGTGCCTCACTTGAAATTCATGTTAAAAGAGCACTCGTATAAATTTCATGTGAATTTCATGTGAATTTCCTATGATACATAATTGGCTGTTTATAGACAGATTACATGACTTGTATAATGAATGCATACCCCCTGGATATGTGCTGATGTACAGATGGAACGTCTTGATTGCATTCTCAGCATCCAGAAACTTGTTCTTCCATTCAACACTGAAGGGATAGCCTCCTTTCATAAAGTCTTGATCTACAAATCTGCTTCCTAACATTTTTTCTCTTACCTGGAAAAGGTAATACATGTAACAATAATCTCATTAATAGTTTAATAAATTTTTCATTTTAAAGGAATATGAATCGTAAAACAAATTGAAGCAAATAGCTAACTCAATAGTTATATACATGCCCTTTTAAATTTATATTTTGCAAATGACCCAAATATAAATTTTAATAATTATTCAAAAGCTTATTTCATTACTTACAGCACTGCCTAATATGTTTGTGACAAATGGTCTCTGAGTTGCAATAGTCACGCCATCAGATTTAAAAATCGCAAAGGTGTTTTCGTCATACCAAACTTTTACGAAAAAGGAATATTTGACTGTCTCCTTCAAGTAAACCCCTGTAACACAATTTATAGACATTTAGATGTAATGAATAGCACTTAACAAAGTTTGCACACAGCAAGTTGTATTTTTTTATCATTCTACATATGATTTAGCATAAAACAACACTTAAGCAGCATATCAAGTAATTGCAATTATGGGGAAAAAAATTCAAATCCGACATTGTTTAGTTTAAATTTTAGTGCTTTCATCTGCAATGTAAAGAGAGGCTTTGTACATGTGTATACCTTGTTCAGTCTGGTAGACTTGCTTCAAATTCTGTCCCGCATCATGCCAGATCCTCTCTGTGGCCTGATTAAAAACACCCTCTGGGGAGGGTTTCTCAGTATACCCTACACTCCACTGGTACCTGTGAAGTGCAGGATATGAAGGATTCATTTATCTACATTTTAACTTTATTTACATTACTAAATGCTAATTTCATATCCAGTGTAATTGATCATTGCTACAAGTACAAGGAAAGTTGTATGGAGAAGACCTATTGTTCATTAACGTATTACTAGTGTATGTCATACACAAAGTTGGCAAGTCATTAAATATTTTACACATCATAGTACATTTACAAAAATGGTAGTGAAGTGCAGGAAACAAATAATTATCTTGCTCTACTAAAGACATATTTTCCCTTTTTTATCAAATCTTGCTCTTAACCTTGTAATTTATTGTTATACAAGTTTAAACCAACAATAAAGTTGTTTCATTCTCTTGACATAATTATAGTTTTTTTCCTCTAGATAAGAAATTATTACAAACCATCAACTTTATCATATAGGTAAACATATAAACACACTGCATGAGGATAGCTCTTTGACAACATACCAATCAGGAGCATCTCCAAAGTTGTTGACTATAGCCCAGCGTCCCTGTAACACCACATTGGACGGGGTGTAGTCTACATCATCTGTCCCACTTCCTGCTACATCATACACTTGTAATATGTTGTTCTGATCTGTGGAGAATATTACATGTAATTACATGCCTCCATAACAAATAATGAATGTTTATTTTTTTTATGATGATGCAAACATGTAGCTCTTTACACCCAGTTTTATTCTATTTATGACAGTGCAATACCTATTAATATGTCAAGTATCATAATTATATTACATAAAATCCAAACAGAATTACGGCAAGGCTTGTGAAGTTGTTTTTCTGACTAGAAAAAGATAGACATTACAATTAGAGGACCACCAGGTTACACTACTGGCTATATGAGCTTAACCAAGGGGTTATGTTTTGACTAGAAACAAGGAGTTCTAAAGACTATTAGAGGACAAATCTTGACAAGAAAACTAAAGCAATGACTACTGACTATATGAGACTATGCCCTGACTGGGAAATTTCTGATAAGAGGAAGTTACATATTAATTACAAAACAAGAGAAATAACTGACTATTAGAAGAAACATCCTGACAAGTAGTTCCTAAGGGGTGACAGAATTTGTCCTGTGGTGCACACACACAATGACCTTCACAGGTGAAGGCCACACACCGCCTGGTCAAGGACAGGTCACCACCTGGAATCCTCTCAAACTGAGAGTGAATTATGGCACTTTCCAACCCCACCTGAAAATTATTGAAATGGCAGATTAATTCTTGATCTCTATCAATGAACTCTTAAAATCCAATTGGATGTTTTCATAAAAGTTTGGAAAAAAGCCAAAAATTGTTTTTCAGGCACCACAGCATTGTATGAAATGTTGCTGTATTTATTATTTTACTAGTTTTATGGAGTAGGGAATAACTCTATCTTTTTTTTAACAATTAAATTTGAACAAACAGGTTATTCTCTTTATCAAAAAAGCAATAATATTAACAATGCAATAGCATTCACCATCTAGACAATGTGGCAGTGTCTGAGAAACAAATAATTGAATTTTTTTTAGCCTTATTGTCAAAATCCTAGAGGTTCATGTGAAAAACAAACAATGTGTTCATTCAAGATAAAATAAATCCTGGAAATACAAAGCATACTTCATGCTTTCAACATTTCAATTCTGATACGATAGAGAAAAATTTAAACATAAATTATGTAACCATGCATGTTAATTTTAATTTTTGAAAAATAAAATGCACTGAAATTGATGAAATTTAATTGAATTGAAATTGCTAACAATTTATTTAAAGAAAATAATTTTACAAAAATTAAAATGATTTATAAAGAAAGTAAGTATACACATTTGGATATAATATCATGAACATTTTACCTTGTTAACAGCCCACATGCTGATGTATACAAACTTCTGGTTGGCATCATAGTTACTGGTCTTCACCTTAGCTGTCTGTACAATCCCCTCATCATACTTATCCTCCCCAGAGTTTGTGTATTCCATTCGAACAGGTGTACCTGGCTCCTGATGTATTAAAACAGGTATACAAACATATTTTACTTCAATCAATTGTCTAAAAAATGGCAATTTAGACTACTTTTGTGCACAACAACATACAGAAATAAATTTTATTGTTCTTTTTGACAAGCTACAGAGGATTTGCTTGATTTGGATGATATGAAATGCATATAGTATTTTACTATTTGGTACATCATGTATTTTTAAAAATCCAGAATCAAGAACTATGAACTGCTAAATGAGTAGTGTACTCATTTACAATACATTGATGTCACTTTGATATATTGTTTCTTGACTTAGAGGTTGTGGTAAGTGTTACCACAACCTCTAAGTCAAGAAACAATATATCAAAGTGACATCAATGTATTCAATACCACAGATATTCTAAAGTATCAATATCTTCACTGACTCAATACCTCATTAAGGTCAGTGCCCATGAAGGTTGAGCCCACATTGATGTAGTAGTGGGAGATCAGAGAGTGAAGGTCAGCGAACCCTAACCAGGCCAGATTGACAGCCGTCTTCTCCCACGTCATCCAGCTGTCACTGTGTCGGCTCAAGTTGGCCGCATGGTCTGTTCTCACCGCAAACATTCCTGTTCAACACACAAGACCCACAAAGAGGCACGGTTTACAAATATTTCATCGTGTAAAAAAGTGATGATCAATTTTGTCATGAAAGGATAAAATTCTCTAACCTCTGGTTGGTGGAGTGGTATCTACCATAATACCACTGGTGGTAGCAGTTGTGCAGATTTGAGCACCATTACAGGAGATAAGGTTAACATAATAAGTCACACCATCATGTAACTTCAGACCAGTCAAGATAAAATCCCTGGCTATTCCATTTACCTGTAAAGGATTTCAATTCAAGGTAAAACTCAAGCTAAATAAAAAAAACTGCAAAGATTTCACAAATATCTACCAGAAGAAGAAGCTTTACCTTTGTAGATGCCAAATCAAACTCTCCACCAATGTGAGACTTAATGGAGAGATACTGTCTCTCAATGTGTGATTCAGCATCATTCACTGACCATTCCACCTTCATCAGTGTCCTATAGAATTGTGTACGAGGTACAAGACTGAAGGACAAGGCAAACTTAGGACCACTAGAAATGACTGGAGCAGTCGTGTCAATCATGAAGCCATTGGAAGTGGAATCTGTATACAATCCTGAAATTAACAATTCATGAAATAAATTAAATAAATTATTTTAAACCTTTTAAATTGCCATACCGAATAGTTACACTGTGAACTATCATTTTCACACATAATCTGGATCAGTAATTTTTATCAAATATCTTTAATAGATCAAAACTGAAATATACCAGTAGTTGAGATACATAGTTGCATAAATTTTAACGTTTCAGTGCCTGAAAGTTTATAACAAAATTGCTTTATATAAATTTTATATGAAATTTTCAAAGCTCTTACTTCTTTTTGAATTTCAAAATTGGTTTTTGTAATTGAAAAAAAATCCAAGTTTTATCAATCGAAATTATAGTCAAATATTTTTTAAAAAGTACAAAACCTTTACTGACCAGCTTTGTTATAAGCCCTGACAGTAACATAGACACGCCTTCCTACAGGCAGTTCTGGGGACAAGTTGAACACGGCAGCAGTGGTGGTCAGGTGGAGTTTCTGGGGGGAGAGGATATCATCTCCTCCCACAGTCGTCCCCGCCCACCAGATATATTGGTCCAGACCAGACTGGGGGTCCACAAAGCCGCGCCACTTGGCTCCAAAGTATGTCCTGTAAAATACAAGGTTGTATACTGAAAACAAAAAATTTAAGAATTTATACAACATCATCAAACTGATTGTAAACAATGCAAAAGACACATTTGCAGAAAGCTATCTTCAAATATCAAGTCAAGACATTAATCAAATACATGTATTTTCCAAATACATGCTTCACATAAAGAACTGATTACCTGATGGACTGATCGTTACCTGATGGACTGGTCATCATTTAATGGACTAGTTACCTGATGGACTGGTCATCATTTAATGGACTAGTTACCTGATGGACTGGTACTCTGTATCGTGCTCCCTGGTGCCGTCCATCACTAGCCCCACGCTGGGGGGACTGTTGTCCATCATCACTCCGTCAGTCATCACAGTGGTGCAGTAGTCAGCAGTGTTACACACGGTCAGTGAGGTGTAATAGGTCAGTCCCACACCAAAGTGGACATGGTCCAGTTTGAAGGAGCTGACAATCCCGATAGCTTGTCTACTAATGACATCATCACAAGACGGACAAGTACCCACGCTGATGTAATACTCTTTAATGGCGGAATGGGGGTCATGGAATCCCTCCCAGTACACATTTAAGGCAGACATGTCCGTCTGGAAATCAATATCAACTAGTTTGGAGCCTGGCAACCCATCATAGATATGGCCGGCTATTGGAGGTGAAAGGTCAACATTGTAGGCCCAGGATGTGGCTAATGACATCAAACCTGCCTTATTTATTGCCTAAATAAAATAATAAAAAACGATACTTACTGAATATGGACATCCTTTACTTTTTATATGTAACGAAATATGTTAAATACTGCAAAATTACCATCTAAACAAAGATTCAATGGCAGAATTTCAAACTATGCAATGTTATTTCAAGGAACTTCTTGAAAATGTTAGCATTTAATTTTCTTCAAATATAATTATTGGAATAACCCCTATAACTTTGAACTTGATTGCCTGTCTCTGTTACCTTGACAGAAATGTAGTAAGAATGGCCCTCTTTCAGTTCCAGTGGATTGAGCTTGCTGTTTTCTCCACACTCGGTCTCCTCTCGTGTAAACTCCATGATGTCATCATACCCAGGCTGTGAACCAATGGACCACATGTAATAGTCCACAGTGCTCTCTGGGTCTACAAACACCTTCTTCCAGCTGTATCAAAACAACGCAGCTCTCTATACATGGTCTTATTTTGGAAACCCCCGGTTGATCTCACTTCTTACAGGGTATATAAGTGAGAATAACTGAGGGTTATTGACTGTGATTATAAAGTACTAGATCAACAATTTGCCCATAATAATAAAGACAATATCATTAACCCACTTTTCCTTACCAAGCCTCTATTTCGGAGTTAGAGACAATATGTCTTCCTGATATTGTAATTGGGTCATTAGACTTCTTTGGAGGAGTTGTATCCACAACAACAGGGTCAGAGGTTACACTGGTCATTCTCCCAGCATAATCCATAGCTGTAACACAGTACATAATAGTTAAAAAAAACCTATCATACAGTGAAAATATCAAATATCATACACAGTGAAAAATCGAACCAAGCATCTTAATTTACCAAACTCAAAACTGACACAATACCAAAACATAAAATGAAATACAGTGATGGTTACATGTTTTCAAAGCCAGAAAAACTATTGGAAATTATACAGGTATATGATAAGAATGAACTAGCATACCTTTGATTGTGGCGTAATATGTATGTCCACTTTGTAGAAATAGACCATGTAGCACCGCATGGTTCACCACCCCAACACTGTGAAAAGCCACCACATCATTTCCTCCCACAGTGGTTCCTACAAAACAAATAAGTGTACAGAGAATCTCAGTACAATCTAAACAGGATACAATGTAAAGTACGTTTACTATATAGCACATAATTGTTGCTACACTAAAATTCTGTTTCCCTATTGGTGCACCACTAGCATTCTCTTTGTCCATGGCTGATAAGTACATTAGGACTTTGTTTGCCCATTAGTTCATTATTTAATATTATTCTGTTAGCCCTTCGGTTAGCTATAGCATTCTATTTGTCCACTGGTGCAACATTAAGATTCTGTTTGTTCATTGGTGAACCACTGGCACTCTTCTTGCCCATTGGTGCATGATTTATTATTCTGTTTGCCCTCAGTGTACCATTAGGATTCTGATTGCCCATTAGTGCCTTATTAGGTGTCTGTTTCTCCATTGGAGCATCATAATGACTAAACACATGTACCCCGCAAATATTATAACCTTAATCAACAGAAGTATTCTTGTGTGGTTTGAATTCTTTGGACACCCTACCTATGCCAAGTTGATAGTCCTGAATGCCTGAAGAGTGTGATATAACAGTCAGTTCCTCTACGTCTACAAATGTCTCCCAGTTGGTGTACATATTTGTAGTCGTTGTCTGTAAAGCAAAGTGAATGTATAATAAATAATTAAGCGTATCTTAGATTTTTTTTTTACATGTATGAGAATGTTTTCAATTGATTTTAAACTATTCCCCCCACATACTTGGTATAAAAAAATTCAAAACCTCAAATCCCTATTTGACAGTACTTTATTAATTAATAAATTTCAGATTTCAATTTTTTGAAACAGTTTTGATATATACATATCCTTATTCAAATTCTTCCACAACTAACCTGGTACCCTGTCCCTTCAACATTGCCGATCCACACCTTCCCCTGGGTAGGGGAGGTAAGGTCAACCACCACTCCATCAGTACAGGTGTTCAGTTCAGGTAAGACTTGTGTCCACTCCTCAAACTTAATCTCTGTGTATTCTGTGTGGATGCAGATTGTGTATCTCTGACCATGGATCAATTCCCCAGGTTTAAATTTGAAGTTCACAAATTCTTGTCCTAAAAACAAACCATGTCATGAGTCTCTTTCTCTCTCTTCCTTCTTCTCTCTCTCTCTCCTCTCTCTCTCCTCCCTCTCTCTCTCTCTCTCTCTCTCTCTCTCTCTCTCTCTCTCTCTCTCTCTCTCTCTCTCTCTCTCTCTCTCTCTTTTTACTCTCTGTAAAGTACATGGCAAATATGTAATTTCATTTAGGATAACACAGAATATCTTTCTATAAATATTATTCAATTTCAAATCTTTATCCATATTCTAATTTTATAGTGTGTCTTTGAGGTAAAAAATCTCTCTTTTTCTACAGAACATAAACTTGCCTTCGACTTTGGTACATTTAATGGCGTCTGGGTGGCTACAAGGATCTGGCAGAGACAAGGAGTTGGTCTGTTTATAGTAGGTAGTGGTGTCCATGCTTCTGGCATTCAGTACAGCCACCACGTAGGCGCGGTATCTCAGCTGAGGCCACACAGCTGACAGGTAGTTCATGTTGGGCGTGTAATCCTTGTCTGGTTCTTCCCAGCGAGCATTCTTCTCCAGAAAAACTGGTAGTCCATACCCATCTGTAGTCAAATAATTATTATTTGTACTTTTCATATAAGAATAACTTTTTCAAAAAAAGTAACAAAAATTTACCCCATCCCAAACAATGAGAGTGATGATATAGGATTAGGTAAACAAAAGTGTGGACTCTAGTAATGATTTTGGAAATACACATGTGTTAATGGGTAGGTAAAAATTATTTTATCACGTATGTAACAGATTAAATGTGTTACCTCTGTCTCCATCTGGTTTGCCCACAGCATCCAGTACATGTTTAGGCTTAATCAAGATGGGGTCAAATGCTTTACAGTCCTTGATGTCCACAGACAACGACGAAAACAGCTTGGCCTTGTTGTATCCACGAACAGCGAACCGGCGGCATTTGGAGAAGTCAAACTCCCCTTGCAGCTCCACATCAAACTGCATCTATTTTTGTAAAAATACAATACACTGCATTAAGTGAATTTTTGTTATTTATGGTATTGAAAAATATACTTTTCTACTTTATGTGCAATGTGCTACTTATATAATTCAAAGATAAATGACATTACAGATGTACATCTGCATGTATGTGTGGTCAGTCCTTACCCCTTTCCCAGCCAGAGTCTCTGTGACCCCTGTGACCTTAGTCCAGATTGTGTGAGTTCTCCCAATATGGGCATTGTCTGTAATGGCCCACTCATATTTATCTATCACAGCATACTTGTCTGCTTCGTCTACAATGTCTGGGTCATAAAACTTATCCATGTTCACCACAATCTGATAAAAGAAGAAAAACAAATAACTTTAATAAGATTTATATATACTTTTAAGTTTATCTTCAGCATATTGTCTTTAAATTCTTATACATGACTCCATAACTTCAGGCCCTCTAAACAACAATGTCAAGTTTTGATAAAATATGCCTTTAATTATTATCCCCAGACCTTTTCTGTAGAGCCCCCACTCTGGCTTGTGTTTTGATGTTCCACAGTTATCTTTCCTTGGGTGGGAGGGTTGGCCAATACCAACACACCATCACTGTACAGAGGTGCATAACATGTGGTAATGGCACAGAGTTTAACTGCCACTCTATACGTTCTCCCTGGCTTCAAATCTAGATCTGTAACTTTGGCTTCACTGTATTCACGAATATGTTCATACTCCCTAAATGTGGTCCATATCACTACACAAAACATGCAGGTATTTAATTTTTTAACAAGAAATAAAGGTGGGTTTTTTTAAATAGCAGACAATTCTAATTCATAAATAATGAATTACCCTATGTACAATATTCATGTGCACATGCGTAAACAAAATATGACATGCTTACTTCCAGCGAGGGACATTTCTTCAATGGCAAAATGTTTGTCTGGAGTATAATATCCAATTTCACTAGGAACCTCCCAGTAAGCTTTCAGTGTATTTGTGGAGGCCTGATAGTCGATGTCATCCCCACATTTAATCCTGTTGTCCTAAAAACAATGGAAGACAGTCATATCAGCATGAGTATACTTAAAGTGTAATTATATAGAGTATAAGTCTATTCTGTAAAGGAGCTTTCTCTAGTCTGGCATATAATGCTCCATTTCAACAGATTACAGAAATCTGATACACTTACTTCAAAATGGTGTTTAAAAAGAGTCCCATCATCAACTGGAAAGAACAACAATCAAGAGTTTAAAAAAATATGATAACAAATCATGTCCATCATCTATTTATGCCCCATTTATTAAAAAAAAACAGGAGTAGATGGAGACACTCCATGGAGGCTTTATGTGTCAGTATAAGATATAGAATAGGTAACAAGTTTCTCATAACACCTGTGTACATTATACATGAACATATACCTGTCATGATTAGACACAAACAGGTAACATGTACATGTCTTTCCTAAAACCTCTGTACATAACAACAAATCTTGAATATAACGAACAAGGATATAGCGAATTTACAGCTGTAACAAATTCTAACTCATGTCCTTGCAATGTTTTTAAATAAACCTATAGAAAATTGTTGTATAGAACGAACACTGCTATAACGAATTTACGGCTATAACGAAGTATTTTTAAGGCCCCCACTGGAAAAATTTTAACATTTTATCATGATTTATATAACGAATATTTTCCATTACAAATTTTATTGAAGATAAATGAAATTTTAAGACGCATTTATAAAATACTAAAATTCAAATATTATAAAGAAAAATTTTATAAAGTGAATTGATATTTTTTGTATAAGGAATTATTGTTATAAAAATGTTTTTTCATGGTTCCTTGAAGGTCGCTGTAATCAAGTTCTGCTGTATACACATACCTGTCATGTTGCAGGGTTCCCCGTCCTGTACAGTGATTCCTGACAACACGGCTCCGTCCTGTACCACTGTGACCCCATCAGAGGTCAAGGTCACACTTCCTGCCAAGGTCACTGCTGTTACTGTCACATAGTACATCTGTAAGCAAAGAATATCACATTCATATTTACCAGTGCTTGTCAGGCAATTAAGTAGATAATCACTTCTTATCTTGTTTTAATATGATGCTAAAACATAATTTTTCTTAAATAGAGAAATTTTCTGAATATGATCATCCTTCAAAATGGAACATTTTTTAATATATCATACATTTTTTTTTGTTTTGGAAAGAGTTTAAGTAAAGACTTAACCAAATGCTCTCGAATTTCCTATAATAATAAAGTACCTTGAATGTTTCCAGACTGAGCCCCGAGGCAGAATACGAATCCAGTGTCCCCACCTCTACAGGGGACACCACATCTGCACCACCGGGGGTGGTTCCTGCCTGGAACTTGAAGGTCACATTCAGATGGGGGTGGGAGAACCCCTCCCAGTGTGCTGTGAGACTGTCCTTTAATGTGGTAAAATCCACATCCTCCATGTCCTGTGTCAAATTTATATCATACAAATTCATAAAATATTTTCTCATCAAAATTCTAAAACCTAAAACGTGACACTGTAGAAAAGATAAAAAGAACACTTACAGTAAAGGTAAGTTGACTCAGTGTCTACAAAAAATATATATTAAATTAGTTTAAACAAATACATGTAGTTTTAATACAAAGCTTGTTTTATTTTGTAAAAAAAGAAGAGTTTTTTATAAAAATAACAAATTTCCAGAAAATTATCTGAATAACATGTACAAAACTTAATCATGTAAAGGACATCTACATGTTTACACTTGCATAAACAAAAGGCATGTTGTAAAATATTGCTTTAAACTTCAGATAACACTTTGAAGCCTTTGTGTCCTATATCCAGTTTTCAAACAATTAACTCAAATCATAACTAAATATTGACAGTGTCCTAATTAATATTATAATTTACTTTTTCTATCATAGTTTATTCAAATTCTAATTTGAACTCACAGTTGCCTCTATGTCAAACACGAGTCCCTCAGAAGCCAGCTGTACATCATGAATGTAAGGCTCAGACACAGCAAAGGTGGACAGGCCTGCCGAGTTTTCTGCCTTGATGGTTACATAATACGTCTGATGGCCGTGGAGTCGCCACTCCGTGTCAGAAATAGCGATGGCTGTACAGGTGGGGGGATCCCCCACCACACAGGATCCACCAGTCTGTAGTGGGGTGTAGCCCTGTACATCTGTGTGACCCGGGGAGTGACCTGGTAATGGAACACAGGGTTTATGTTTTAGTATAATGCATATAAATTGTACACAATCATGTAATACATATTAGAAAAAAAGGTATAACAATACCCATGATTGTATATACTTATTTACATAATATAGTCGATTGGCCTTTTACAATAGTCATCTGGTACATTAGAATTCTACATACCATTAAAGAATATGTGAAAATTTTTGGTTTTTTGTACATTTTCTACCAAGCATATTACTGTGTCATGACATTCAATATTAAGTTAAACCATATCATCATTGTAACTTTAACAATATTTTTCTTTAAGAAAAAAATTAACAAATACCTATTGCAAACATCAGATCTAATTTGTAAGGTTCCTGGGCATCTGCAAAAGCACCAGCAGCCCACGATGCAACAAGGAGTCCATTTGTATAAGCAACACTGATTGGTCCAGTGAATTCTGGGGGTGTGGTATCCATGAAGCAAGGACCGATAGACTGCAAAACAAAACACCCAAATAATTTCAAAAACACGACATGCAATGTTCTTTTATTTATTTATTTATCATTATAACTTTTAAACAAAAATTGGGAGAAATAATTTTGTCCCTGCTGATATCCACAAGGGTATTATCTTCACATTCATATCAATATTATGTATACCCTGCTAATAGCTTGAAACTATGCAAGTAGGCTTAATAAAAAATACAAAAATTGAAATATATCAGTTAAAGACCTGAATTCCTTCAACATTAGCCTTGCTGATGGTCTTGATCACAATGTGGAACTCTGCTCCATCAGGCACATCGGTGTGGAAGATATGAAGATGGGGGTGTTGTTTGGTGCTTCTGAAGGCCATGATGTCTGGGGCGGGGCTTCCAGGGGTAGAGGAGAAACCCACTTCATAGTCATGAACACTGCCAGGGTTGTCCACTGGTAACCAACTCACAAACAGCTACAAAACCAAAAATCATGGTATTATCTTATATTTGTCCACCAGTAACCAACTCACAAACAGCTACACAAAACACAATCAAACAGCTACGCAACAAGCTCCCATAATATAACTTACCATGGAAGACTTGGACAGCGTGGGACTGAGGGAGGGGGGTGAACCTGTAGAGTTCGCACAGAACACGCTCCCATTGACTGTCACAAAGGCCCCACCCTCCTGGTGCTCAGCGGGCAACAGATCTAGGTCAGCTACAACTGTTGCTTTGGTGCTACAATAGTCAATGTAGGAAAGCTTGAGTATATTCTGTCTCAGAAGATTCAACTGTTTCATTTCTACTGAAAGCTTTATGTTGCTCTAAATATGTTTATATATTAGAAAAAGTTATTAGAAAAAACCAATACATGTATTATTGAAGGGTTAGAATGTGGAGAGGATATTTCTACAGTTTGATTTCTGCAAATCATGTTTTACATGCAATCAGAGGTTGGATCATTAATCAGCCGTCGGAATCTATTACTAGTGACAATCCAGTATTTGGAATTTGTGGTGTCGGTCACTAATCCCCCAGTTGTAGTGGCTCCCTCTATGTTCACTTCCTTCACAGCTGGCACCGCAGTGGTGACAGTCACTCCGTCAGAACACACAGGCTCCGAGGGCTCCAGAGCTCGGTTATAGGCCACCACACAGATGTAGTACTGCCCTTCTATGATTACTGTATGGGTAGCATGCAGGGAGTAGGTCTCAAAAATCTGACCCTGAAGTTCAATAACAGATGGTGAATTAAATCCTGGCTTATATCAACCAACCTTTAAATACTTTTTAGTGTAAATCTTAAAGTAACTCTATACTACTTACATTTCCACTAGCCTCAAGAGAAAACGCTGAAGCATTTAGTGGCTTTGTGTCATAACCATATTGATAAAACAAAACCCCACTCTCCCTGTCAAAGAAGCCCTCCCAATGAGCATTCAGGGTCATACTCTGCTGGTAGTCTACTTCATCTGTCCCTGGGACACCATCTTGTACCACACCCGTGTGAGGAGGGGATGTATCGATTGTTATCTAAAAAAAACAATATTATATCTAGACATCAAACATGATGAAAAAGTAGGCAAGAATATGTCACTTATTCTGCCCCTTTTTTTCACTTGTCCACCTTTCAAAGTTATGGAAATGTGTACTCCTTTAACAAACAAAACAAAAACCAGAAAGCCTACCTTTTTGGACAACACTGTAGTGAGTTTAGCTTTGTTTGTAGTTGTAACTTGTAAGTAGTAATCAGAATCATGCAGCCCTTTGTCTTTTCCAACCTTCAGTCCACCATTTGTTTTGATTGCAGGTTTTATTTGAAAATGTTTATGGTAAGCTCCCCAGAATGGAGTTTCATAGCAGTTAGCTCCCCTTGCATAACTGCCATATTTGGATTCACATGCTGCAGTATCCTGTTAAAGTACATGTATAAATTACAGTATTTTAAATGGGTAATTCCTTATGTAAGTACAATTTATATCATTTATATGCATGCAGTGTTTCACACACAGATTTTAATAACACATTCCCTAATTCGGACTATTAATGGTACTTTCACACAAAGTCAAGAAAATCTTGGGTTTATTATTAATATTTACCGGCAACAACAGTTCTTACATTGGCCATTCCTTGGGCAGGGATGTCTTCATGACCGTGTATGATGTCTTCTCCTGTGAAGTTATCAAACAGCCTCCAGTTAATACTGTCCAGACCACTGTGGTAATCATAGGCAATCCACTCAATTCTACAAAAATAAAATTAAAATTAGAATAATTGAGTACTTGAATGTGCACTATTTACCGCAGATTATTCAAATACAACATTGTCACACGTGAGAATTTACAGAAAACCTGTGTATGAGTTAGAAAAAATAGCCCATAAAACCTCAGATGCTATAACATACATATATATAAAGGCCTCAAAATGCGGTGATCAAATCATGTTTCAACTATTCTGAAAAAGACAGTTTTTACTGAATGGTCAAATTAGATTCTGTATCACTTCTTACGTCATTTCTGCAAAGTCCTCGACTCTATGTACACTGACATTCAATCTATCGCCTCTAGTCAGCCATAGGTCTTCAATGAGAGGAGGAGTAGTGTCTCTGTACACTGTGACCGATTCATCCAGGTATTTCCCCAGGACATCGATAGCTCGCACAGTCACATCCAGCTTGTTACCGTCCGACCACGGCAAGTTAAGCTGGTTCCCCTGGGCCGAGATAGAACGCACGGAAGTAAAGTCCTGGGAATCCACGATGCCTGTTGTATCCGTAACATTATACGCCACTTGGAAATCCACACATGCTGAAAACGAAAGTCTTAACCGTCACTTCAACAAATCAGTACCACCATGTTCTAATGTGTAGCAATGAGGTGAAAATTTCAAATAAACTGTACAAGATTTACAAAGAAATGAATGAGTTTACCATGAACATTGGGAATCAGATCTACTTGTCTTTCTCCATAATGGTCATCATATCTGGATTCCACTGCCTGATTTTGTTTAACCTTATTCAGCCATCTATTGATTTCATGACGATTATTCAGAAATCTGTCTTTCCACAAAATATCAACATATCTGGTATCTTTACTGACCCATTCGTAATTAGTTTCTAAGGAGGCAGTTATGATCCTTGTGACCTTGCCAGGTTTGAGGGTAACCTCAGAAATGTTATCATAAAGAAGAACTTTTCGGCTTGTCTTGTGGTTTCCTGCTTTGTCAAATGCCGAGAAATGAATAGCGAACATTCCAGGATGTGGCAATTCAAAGGATGCCTGAAATATTCAAATTTAATTACGGTATGTACAATCAAGCAATTATTTAATTTCATGTATATGCATTTTAACATAAATCCCCTTCAAGCCATATTTGGCCTCCCAAAGTGTCACAAAAGAAATATACCAGTATTATATTTATTCATTAACAATATTTTTTTTGTAATCTGTGAAATGTTTTTTAATAACTCCATGCTTTTACCTGAGTGTCATTGAGTGATATATCTGTTGGACTCTTGACCAGTTTTTGTTCATATAACTCACTCCCATCATGTCCAAGTTCATGCACTTCATACTGATACTTTTGTAGTCCTGACATATCATCAGCCCAGCCACCCCACGTCATATCCACAGTGGTCTGAAAATGAATATACATGTAGCTCAACAACGTAAGTCATTTCATATCAATAACATGTAGAGTAGAACTTTGCAAAGAAATTTGCATGCACATGTCTAAAATGATATATAACATTAGCAAGAAACTATGAACATGAATGAAGAACAAAGAAAAATATAGGTAAAATTCTTTTTAACTCAGTTACATAAGTACCAAATAACACTTGCGCTTACGGATTCAGTAAGATCTGGAACAGTAAGGAACTGAGGATCGTTTATCCCTTGTGCCAGGTTGTGGTAGGGGGGGACCAAGTCCCAGTGGTATTCAAACACCCTCTCCGTTGTCTTTCCTATAAATGGGTGGTACACAATCTTGTTTCCTGCCTCCCTGTTCTTTACCTTTACATAACCACCAATGGTTGCTTGTAGGGAGAAAAACAACCTAAAACAGAAGCCTAAAGGCATTAACAGTCACCTGTGTGTGGTCCTGAAAAGGAAATAATTGTGAGACATCGAAACAATACCTAAATACATGTAGTAATGTCATTTATGATCAACATTTAGAAATGCAATACTTGAGACAGAAAGTATATACATGTACTCTGATTGTAAATAGAACACTCTTCAAAAGAATCCTATTACATACTGTATCATGTAGTTCTTTAAAAGAAGAATATCCCAATACATTCCTATGTAGAACTCTCTACTACTCCTGGGCTGGGTCTCACTACTATAGCTAATTGTGATTCACAGTTTGACATTGTAAGAATCTACACCATTTTTAACAATAAACTTAAACACTAGAAACAGATCAATATACTTACTGGTCGTCATGCTTGAAGCCTCGTAGTGAGCTCTTCAGGTTTTCAAATGTTCTCTTACAGGAGAAGGCTGTTGATATAGGGGCGGCCTCAGATACACCCTCACAGTTGTGTGTAAGCTCAGCTATCTTGGATCCTCCTGCAATTTTATAAAATACACACTAATTATCTATCTAAAAATATGTATATAATCTAACATACATGTATATGACATAATCTATTATTTCATTCATGTAGCTATAAAACCAAACCATTTTTTTCAACTCTGATGGAAGCTTTGCAATAATCTCAGAAAGCTATTCAGTTCTTGGCAATTTGTCTGCAACATTTTAACCATGACCTGCCTTTCAAAAATAGTTCAATTTACAACATATTACAATTACCAAAATATAAACCATGGCTTTTTTCTAATCCTTACCCCTGACTTGCTGTAGTTTAGTGGTGGCAAACTTGATACCAAATCTGTAATCTGTGACGTAATGGTCCAGACCGGTGAGATCTGGGGGTGCAGCAGGAAGTTGTAAAAGACCATCCCATTTAGTGACAGCTTTGTTCCAGATGACATTATTGGTCCACATGATGGGCTGTGGGGGTGCTTCATTCAGATCTGCAGGGTTTGCTAGGATACTGCCCGATGGGTCCACTAACTTGCACTCATTCTCCATAATTGATGCCTCGGTAACAACTTAAATATATATATACATGTACCAATTCATAAATCATGGTCAAGGTTTGATAATCAAGTTTTAATAATATGTTGGGGAGTTTTTTTTGCAGACATTGACCTGAAGAAATCAGACTATATCATTGTGCCAATCGCACCTCTGATGAAGAAAGCTTTTTTGTGACTTTATAACTACCCAGGTACCAAAAAGATATTTTAGCTCTATTTTCTGTCCACATCTGTCGCTATGCTGATAGATTTTTTACAGCTTACTTGTTCATGGTGATGTTATGTTTTGCTATGTTCACAGTGGTGTTGTAGTGGCTTACTTTGTTCACAGTGGTGTTATTGTGGCTTACTTTGTTCACAGTAGTGTTACAGAGACTAACTTTGTTCACAGTAGCGTTACAGAGACTAACTTTGTTCACAGTGGTGTTATTGTGGCTTACTGTGTTTTGGGGTGTATTATGGCTTACTTTTTCACAGTGGTGTTATTGTAGCTATATACTTTGTTCAGAGGTGTATTATGGCTTACTTTGTTCACAGTGGTGCCCAGTGAAGCCAGGAGAACACTGACACTTTGAGGCCAGGCCATCCGTACATGTCCCTGGGAAACACCGAGTACTGTCCGATCTCCAGGAGCAAGCCTCTGGAAATAAACCGTCAAAAATACATACCACACATGACTTTAAAAAAATGTAACTCCTAATTAAATACACACTAAATCTAAATTTGATAGAACTGTGAACTCTTAAAAGAGCAGTAACTCATTACATACTAAAAATTACAATTCAATCAAAATTGAAATATTTCTTTACTTTGCATTGCTTTGCACATTTCAATTTTTTTTTTGTACAGCATATACAACAGCAATCACATGTTCTAATTTCCTAGCACTCTATATGATTATCTTTGTAATATTCTGTACACTTACGGCATTTAAAATAAAAATGTTTTGATTTACTGTATTTTACAACAGTTCCAGTACATTCTAAAATGTTTAGTTTACAAACCAAAAGAAATGACTGAAACGGATTAACTTACGTTCACATTTTGTTTTTCCACTAGGAATTGGGGTGTAGGCTCTGTAGTATTCCTTCTCCGCCACCTCTCCATCGCAAAAGACGCATATGTTATCTGACGTGGATGAGCAACGCCGATGGTTGCAGTGATCAATTGGGGGACAGACTGTAACAGGAAAATAGTCATTTCAAGAAAGCGATAGTTAATCTGTTGTACTCTGATTTTTTTGGACAAGAAAGCTGTAACAAGTACAAAATTCTACCGATTCAACTAAATAAATCAAGATACATTGGAATGAATAAACATTTGAGATGGAAAGGCTTCAATGTTTTAAACTTGGTGTCTTGAACTTTATACTGTCTGTGTACCCACTGCTGGTGTATGTCAATACAGATAGCACTTAATTATAGAGATAAAATAATAAATAAAAAAAAAATGCTGAACCTTTCGTTCAGGCAATCTAAAGAGCATAGAGAGTTTCTTGCGTCAATTTTATATGTGTATACCTTGTCATACATTAAAAAAAACCAAGATTTTCAAATCATTCAGATAGAGATTCCATTATACTTTTGCAGTATGGTCCATCTCCATAGAAACCATCATTGCAGTTGGTGCAGGTCTCCGGGGAGGAACATGATCCTCCACTGTTCCGCTCCACTGAGCCGTCACGCTTCAGAACCTTGTCGTCTGTGTAGGACAGGGTGCATGCTCCCGTTGGATTTAGCTTTGTATCACAAATTGCTGAGAAAAAAAATAACTTCAAAGCAAGACAAAATTGTGACTAAATTTATTACATTGTTGTTAAACAAAAAAATGTATGATCATCAAAACATTTAATGGATTTACACTATACCAGTTTGGTACATCCATTACAACACTCAAGATTCTATTTATTTTCCTGACATTCCCCAATCTTAATCAATATTAGTCCAACATACCACATATGCTCTACAATTTTTGAGCTAGTATCAAGGCCAAAACAATACAATAAATATTGTACTAAAACAAATAGGACTTCAAACATTTACCATTCATTGATTTGACCATCCTTTACATCATGATAAATATCTAATAATAAATATGTTTACCATGATTGCAAGCTGTTAAATCGTCAGAGTAGTAGGTATATCCATCACAACAATACAGCTTCTCTTTTGTAATAGTTCTAGTGAAAAAAAAATTAATTTCAGACATGTAATATGACAAATAATTTCATATACTGGTAATTAAAAATTAATATAAACTATTTGACGATGTATGCACTATAAAATAAGCCGTTTTAATAAAGCATTATGAATATTTACAATATGATTTTTGGCTTGCATTAATTAACACAATAACAGAAATGCATGATAACATGAAGCAAAGATCTAATGAACAATTATTGTGTATACCGAGTGTTTTGCAATGGGCAATGCCAATTGGTCCCAACCTGGTCAATAGCTTTCTTCATAGTCCTAGTTTGACAATAGCCAGTCTTACAGACACAAAACATCATACTGTTTGTTGGTGGGAACTGTTTTGATATTTGCTACAGTCACAGGGGCTTGTTTAGAAAAAAAAACATCGTTAAAAAGTGGGTACCTCAGACGATTTTTTCTCCGAGATACTCACTTTAACAATGTTTTTTTTCTACACAAGCCCCTGTGCTTCAGCAGGCCATGGATGTCCCACACCCCCCACCCAGGGTATACTTACCTTGCTACATGTAGCCGGTATCAACAGACAATGCAACTGACCAAGCATTATCTCCCGACATATCTCAAATACACACGAACGTAAGACAACCCCAACAACCCAACACTAAAAATGGCGATAAAACTAGCGACGCAACAGCTGCTGAAGCAAAATTGAAAATACAAGTAAAAAAAACAGTTCCCACCGACAAACATTACTGTGCATGTTGTTGCTCCACGTTGGACACCAATTTTAAATATCTACAGGTCTGTAGCTCTCGGTCTGAAATAATTCGAATGACCGACCTGGTAGCTAAAGTGCCTAGAGTCCCATAGTTAAAAACTGCAATTTACAGCGCACAAAAAAATGCGCTAGTTAACCTTATTTTCACACAAATTCTGTGGAAAAATTAGTACCATTAAATTCTTCAGTCAATTTACTATTAATATTGGTAATTTACTTGCCTCAAACTTTCTGTTAAACACGCTAACCGACCTCAGAAATTGAAGTATGTTAAATTTACGTCGAGATCGAGAGCTATAGTCGCCATTTTTACATGTAAACAAACTGCAGCACTTCACTTTACCGTTTACGGGGCTGGTGATGGTGTTTTAAAGAATAATCAGAGGCGAGTAAAGTGATGATATATGTAGTAAAATGTCCGAGGAATTTTTTGGAATAAAATATTTGTATAGAATGTGTTCGGAAATAAGGATAATCAGTCCAAAACTAGCGCATTTTTTGTGTGCCGTAAATTGCAGCTTTTTATTATGAGAGGCACTGCATTGTAGCTCCCAGGTCGTCCATCCGAATTTTTTCAGACCGGGAGCACAGATTACACAAATATACATAAAAACAACCACGAGATAGCATGTGTTGCCATCCACCACTGGCATTCGCACACTAAGGTCTTCTGCAACGACCATAAAATCAGGAAAGTCTTCGCGCCATTTGACGTCACGCCATAGATAACTCGTACCGCGGATCAACCAGACAACTCCTCTGCAGTTGATGGAAAAAGTGGAATGATTTTGTTAACATTATGCATCCTTGTTCTGACACGCCATGCAGTCTCTTTTTCTCTAGTTATATACCACAGTCCGAAATATCTGACATTTTTCTTTTTAGACGCCTTAACGACATTGATACAATGTATTTCATTTGCCATTACCTCCGACACCCCCCTCCCATCCTGATCCGCGAAAATATCATGTATATGGAGTCTGCCAATCACCAGCTGATCATAATGGTTCAAACCATGATGTCGAATGGCATACCTGTATGTGGTGCATCGACCCCAGCTCCAAAATGCACACTTTCTCGCGTATTTTTCCTTTTCAGTCCAGGTATCCTTACAAACGTGTGGCCTGTAAAAAAAAAAGAAGAATCCGTGATACTTTATTCAGCATGATGGTTTACAAAAGGATTTGACTCAATCTGAGCAACAAAAATCGGTTTATTATACTATATACCCCACCATTTTATTTTCATTTTTTTTCTTTTGATCAGATTGAGTCAAATCCCTGTTTGTGTTTAGTTCCCATATAGCAGCTTCAATTTGGATTTATTTTTAATTCTTTCCCCTGATATATCATGATGTACAAAAATAACCAGAGACGTACGTCGTCATCTTAGAAAAATCGCATGAGCAGATCCAGAAATGCATCTGCTATACATGCCAAAGAACTTGAAGTTAGCATCTATACATCTGCACTGAACAGAATTTTATAAACTTACTTCTCATGCAGTACTATGTGGTCAAATTCGCTACAACGATGATTCTAACCGGTGTATATTTCTAAAATTCCTGCATTGAGCACTGTTTAGAATTTCAAGTTTACTTTTCCTTAGGCTTATATCGAATTTTTATGAATGAACTGGGTTTTTTTTTTTTTTTTTTTTTTTTGTCTAAAACATCGGTCTTGTACTTTGGGAATTAACGACATTCTTCCCAGTGTTTTATGTCAATTAAGATTGTCTATAAAAGTCATCCTGGTACGTAGTACTGCATTCTATACATTTACAACTTGTGTAGTACATATATATGTAAACTTTGATTACAAAATGGTGGGAAATTAATGGCGGTCAATAGTTTCTGCAATTTTCAACAAGGAGTTATTCATATAATATTCATATAACATATACATATTCCAGCTTCAGAATGTGTTATAGAATTTTTCAGTTTTGTAAGTATGTTAACTTTATTTAGTTTAGTAGTGCTCTTGGGATTTTTATTTAACAGATAGAAAAAAAAATATTGAATAATGTAAATTTTTTTCACCCATGAAAATATATTTGATAAAATCATGATAATTTCATCCTAGGAAAATCTATTCTCCGTGAAAGAAAAATTATATATTTTAAAGAAATTATTATACCCATTATTCAATATAGAAATCTTTAATTTTCGATATATATTTTACATTTCATTAACAGGTTTTTGTTGGGGTTTTTTTTTTTTGATTTGTTAATCTATACCTAACATGCATGGATGATTGAATGAAAACATTTGACTCAGCTAGTGTATTCGTTCTGCTCAGTCAGTGGCCGAGCGTTTACTGAACTTAATCAATATATAAATATTTCACTTGACAAGGTCATTAGAGGGCCAACTCACTCGATCGTGGGAAACGCTTAGTAATAAAGTACATATGAATGTATATATGTTATGTCTTTTTGATTAATTGTTGGGGTTTTTTTATTCTTAATTCTTCATTTTTTTTAAATGGAGGGGGGGGTGCATGTTACATGTATATACTTTTTTTCTGTTTTAACAGGCCGGTCTTTACTTTTTTCCCTTTATTCTTATCTCTGCTGTTGTCTTCGGTGTCATATCGAATTAAATTGATTTTTATGCGGCATGAATGAACGCATGCAGTTACAAACATGTATTTACCGACCACTAATGGGCGGTCGGTTTTGTCAAAAAACCGTAATTTTATTCAAGAAAACTAACTGATCTGATTTTTCTCTACTTAAACACCAATATAAGCTGTAATTATTTTTACATACAACTTATTTATATTTTTTTTTGGGGGGGGGGGGGGTGGAAAAATTGTTTTGCTTGCAAATGTAAAGTTTAAAAGATAAAAATTATTTTAAATTTAAGCACACAAAGAATGTTTAATAAAACAAGACAAGAAGGTTCAAAAATAAAATATTTTTTAATTTGTTTAAAAATGTATATCGATGAGAATGGAATTTATTACATGTATTAATAAATACAAATCTATGCATATATATTTATGACACTTAAAGAAAATATATGTTCGGCTGACTTATAAAGCATTGAAATTAAATTGCAGTTTCTCTATTTTGGACCTCTTCCGATTAAAATTTTACTGATATCGACAGAATATGTAGAAAGTGGAAACTTTAAACAATAACACAAGAATGCTAACGATATATGTATAATACTATGCATTTATTTGGAAACAAAGCAATATGCGCCTTCGATTGATGAATAGTTTAATCGAAAATAAACCGATTCTGAGCTGAAGATATATTTTTTTTTTGGGGGGGGGTGTATTTTCTTTTATAATAATTCTGCATGTAACTTAAATTTTTATGATTATTAAGATTTAAATGAATCATTGAATTTTATCAGAAGAAATATTTTTCTACTAAGGAAAATAAAGTTCACGAGTTTTCATCTTGACAACATTAATGTTAACACCGCATCCGCCCCGCCCCCCCCCCCCCCCCCCCCCCCGAAAAAAAAATGCTGAGCTTATAAGCTAAATCTATTTGTCATTTTATTAGTAAACCACAATTTCACGATAAGATTTTTTTCGATGTGAAAATTGCAGCTCATATTGCTTTAACTACCTGACACTGTTTCATATGACTATACAGGCCAATATACATATAATATATGTCAGGTTGTTAAAGTTATGAGGCGCATTTTAATTCCTTATATTGTATTTAAACGTTTAATTCAGAATTCAAATTTACATTATTTCTTCCCTTTTAATCTTTTAATCTCATCAATAATAAAGGGAGAAAAATGTCAACGCTTCTGATATTGTCGCAACCTTCTTTTTCACGTAAACAAAAATCAAGGTAATAATAAATAAGGATAACATCAAAGCACCTTTTGCACCAAAAAAATTAAATGCTATAAGTGAAGGTTACATAAATAAGAATGTTGTCTTTAGCATTGGTGCGTGTGCATTTGAACCGAGTTCATTTGAAAGTTCGCAGCGAACAATTTTTATTTAACCATTTAGACTTTACTTTAAAGGAAACTATAATATTATTTCGTATTAAAGAATATATTAATGTTTGATTTAACTGTAGGGTATGTTGTTTTTTATCCTTCAGAGGCTGCATTATTCAAGAGTTCATTAAAAAAACAACTCGGTGCAATGACCAAGAGGTAATTTTACGGGAGGCGTTTTAATATTTTCAGATTTAAAGTTAATTTCACTCTAGATAGCGTGTGTATTATCATTTAAAACTTGTTGAACGTACACTGTATAGCTTCTTAGCCGATCAGAAAATCGTTGAAACGTTAAAGAATGCTGGCAAAAATGAAGTACCCTATTTGCATGTATTTAGGAGCTCGAGGTCGCCAATAGCCTACACAATGCAAAAAGTCAAATTTCCTACTGTCGAGTTTGTTTAATTTCATGAGCCAAAATTGAAAGATTTTGTTTCTTTCATAAATTTTTCATAGATTTCGTTGTTGAGTTGATAAACGAAAATTAAATGTGCATTGAAGAGCATGCCGTGTTGCTAGAATCATTGTTCATGAAGAAATGTATCATTAACACCGATATATTCAACAAAAAAATATGCCCATGAATAATTTTTTTTAACCACAGTAGTTGTTCAACACTAAATCGCTTATTTTAATTTTTAAAGTTTTTTTTTTCGAAATAAAAAAATTGGACTTTTTAATACTAGTACTAATCTAGTACATATATCATATTCAATTGCCGTCTAAACATCCATTATTTGAAAAACGAAATCCCTTTTTTTATTTAAATGTAATTCCTTATAAAATCGCAGTTATCAGAAAACGTCACTATTCAAACTCCCTCTTCATTGTGCATATGAAAACTTACTTTCCTTCCTGAAGAGAGAAACCATTTATCCATACAAAACACTCAAGAAAGGCCCAGAGCAACAGCCACTTCCACATGACTATGTCAACACTGATATTAAAATACAATCATCCACTGTCGGTTCGTTTCGTCTTTAAGCCTGATTGTCTAAAAGCCAGCCCCTGTCACCTTATTCCTTGCAAAAAGGTTCAATACCAGGCCTTTTGTGCGCCAACGCTTTCACGTCTAGATAATGCCAGTGTCTGTAGAATTTCTGCTGAAGCGAGGCTTCCAATATGACACCGTGTATATCGTTTTTTACATGTTAAATCATCGTTGGGATTTGTGTGGGAATGGATGACGTGTTGCGACCTTGAGTGATCGGGTATTATCAAGTTGTCTCTGTGTGGGGGACAGGGGTCGGGTTGAACGGTCTGAATAAGACAGAACTCCCCGAGGTATCATAATAATTTCCAGATAAATAATTGTGTTTACCTTTACGTTCGTGGTTTCGCTTTCTTTTTGAACATGAAATGGTAAAGGTTTAAGGTAGGTTCTCACTTGTTTCTGTCCGCCAAATCTTTAAATTAAAAGCGTATTATTTCAACCCCGCTTTTTAATTAAGATTTCATTCTATCTGAATTTGGTATATATATATATAAGAACACTGCACAAGCTGCACAGATCCTGTGGGATCTATTTCATTTCATTCATTCACTAGACCTTCCTGGAGGAATTTTGATGATTTACCGCCCGCATCACGCAAGTATACAAAATACCAGTTATTCTTATGATGAAAAATACCTTGTTTGATTTGAGAACAATTTTCTTGAACAAATAAACGATTGGAATTGGGTTCAGAAAAATAGTCCGCTCTCTTCGAATACAAATATATTGTACGAAATGAATATTGATATACTACGACTGCGAGGAAGCGCCATATGAAAAAGAAATATTTGTTCGGACGAATTAGCTATTATTTTGTTCGGACGAATTAGCTATATTATTTTATTTGAACGAATAAGCTATTTCATTTTTTCATACGAATTAATTATTTGTTCGGATTAATTTATTAAGCTACTTGTTCTGACGAATTAGTTACTTGTTCGGACAAATTACTGGGGGTATTTGTTCGAACAAATTAAGTATTTGTTTGGACAAATTAGGTACATGTATATTTTCGGACGAATTAGTTGTTTGTCGAATATGATGAATTTGCTATATATTCGGGTAAATAATTAAGATCACATTAACGTATTTGTTCGAACGAATTCGCGTTTGTTGTGACAAATTAAGTATCTCTTGGACGAATTATAAATCATTTGTTCGGACGAATTTGCTATATATTTATGAACAAATTAGTTATTTGTTCTTATTAATTAAATATCTTATTGTTCAGAAAATCTATTTGTTAAAGATCAAATATGATATTTGTTCTGACGAATTAGATAAAGTTTATATGAATAAGAAACTTGTTCGGAGAGATTAGTTAAATTTTAAAAAAAAAATCGGACATAGAAAAAGAATTGTTGTTTGTTCGAATAATTTATTTGTACGGACGAATTAACTATATTTTGGACAAGTAAGTTTTAACTACTATAGTATTAATTTTTTTCCTGACAAATAATCTAAACAAGTTACCATTAATTCGTACAGGTATCTATTTCGTCGAACAGTTTATATTAAGATTACCAGTGTTTTTTTCCCAGTACTTTGTTGAATCGCTTTGGGTTTTGAATGAATTAAGCTCAGAAGCCATCTCTTCTGCCAAAGCTCAAGGTTAAAATGACTTTGATCAGTATAGAGTTTCATATCGTTCACATTGATTGCTGGATGCTGAAGACTGTTATTATCTGCAAAAATTCGCTAAAAAATGTAAACATTTATTTGCTGCGTCATTAATTTATATAAATATGAAATTACAGAGGCCCCGGTACTGAGCGTCGTGAATCGAAACGTCGTTGAAACTTTTCTGGAGTTAACGCCTATTAAAAGCTTCTACGTAGTTCACTATACTCAAACATACACTAGTTAATAGACAACGAGTCTCAATACATAACTCTCTGCTTTGGTTTCCATCTTAAGGTAACAAACTATTTCACTATTTAAACGCATTTCTTGTGACAACAAACGTCTGTAATTCAAAAAAATCACGCCTTGATCATAATGATCACCTCATAAAACTCAAAGAATGATTACTTAAGAACCTTCGAGTCTTAAGTCACGTTGAACCCAAGTGAAATTACTGAAAATTTAATCATGCAGTCAGAAGAATGACATTATTACATCTATGTGTCAATATTTTTTATTTTAATCAAAATTATGAGTTCTTAAAGAAGATTAACTCATGTAGTCTTATTTACAATATCACCTCTTCGCAACAAACAAAAATAAAAAAAAAAATAAATAAAAATTTGTTTCTTTGTAACTTGAATGTTCAAATGTAAACTAATTGATTGGATGAGAAATACATGTACGAGTAAATGGTATGTGGGAATAGGCCATCTTCAGGATTCAGACAGACAGAAAGAGAGAGAGAGAGATGAAAAAGAGATAGAAAGAGGGGGTCTTTCGTCAAGGGAGAGTATTAAAAAAAAAGAGATTTACATTTTTTACATTCTCATGAGTAAAGTATTCTAGTAAATCAATTAAAATGATAAATGAAAACGAAAGTAAATCTGCAAAGGAGAATTCAATTTGACGATTTGATTTGATTTCGAGTACCGGTTTTTGATTGTGTTAACGATGACCTGCCAAAAGGTATGTGAAAAAATTGACAGGTATATCAATTAATGTGGATAATACACCTTTATGCGAATAACTTAATGACACAACCTGCATGAAACTGACAACTTCTCATTATAACAATGGAGAAAACTATTTTTTAGATTTATTTTTATTTTACACACAACTTTATCAAATCCCTCGACTCTTCGTTGGACTGTGTGATTGGAATCGGGCGACCTATAGGCCTAGTGTTCTTTGTTAAACAGAAAAAAGGAATTTTCTCTCATACGGTTAGCTCTTTTTGAAATGTCTCAAACGCACTTAAATGAATGGTCTGTTTTTATACGTCAATCGATTGTTAGACAATATTGGCTATTTTAGAAAAACAAATTAGTATATATATATATATATATATATATATATATATATATATATATATATATATATATATATATATATATATATATATACACACAATGAAATTAAATATTTGCACCCGATTTTAACCAATGCAGTTTTTTTTTCATTTGATAGATAGTAAATTGGATAAGACGTCTCAAAGAATTTTTTGCTCCTGCCTTCATGCAATTAAGAAAGTAAATAGATTTGTATTGACATTGTTAAAATGATTTACATTCAAAACTTTCAAAATTCTGTAAGCATAATTGAAAAACATTATTCTCGATAACAGGTAAGTTAGGCGAAACATAAACATTTGCCCCTGATCCCGGTCGAGATTTTTATGTGAACTTGAACTTGCAACTCAATATACAAAATGTACAAATAATTAATGTTATTTACATGTACCAGTTGATTCAGTTCATATCTAATGTTTAATTTTAGAACCAGTAAAATAATCTAAAAGGGATTGAAATAGTTTTAATTAAGGGTTTTGTGAATTAATAATCATTTTATATAATTTAAGATTTACTCATATTGTTTTTTGTTTGTTTTGGGGGTTTTTTTTTTTTGGGGGGGGGGGTTGGTGGGGGTGGGGTCGGAGGTTGTATAACACAGCCCTATAAATACGAGGTATATCTACCATAATCTCATAGCAATACATGTATATAGGTTAAATTAAATATATGTTCCCAAGCTTGCAGAATTTACCTAGCTGCGACAACTAGTCAAGGCACGTCAATTTTTTTTTTTTTCAAAATGAAAGAAAAACATAATTATAAAAAAACGTTAGAGAACATGGGACACTTCATTATTGTGACCTAAGTTCTTTTGAGATTAAATTAAGCGTTAGCTAATATTATATGATTTTCAAGTCATGAGTTCGAAAGCACTGGTTCTTTCACAATCTTTACCCTTTCAAAAATATCATTGCGTATTTTACATGCACGGATCTAGAAGGGCAGGAGGGGGGGGGGGGGGGCACGTTTAAAAACGTGATTATCTTTTAAGTAAGATTTAATATCATCCACGCTGATATCCCAAGTTGTCAGATACTAAAATGCTGAGATGTTAAATAAATCAGGACCTTTTATATAATACAATATACATGTATAGCTTTTTTCGGTGGTTCATGCGCGTATGAAAGTATCGGGCATTGAAAAAAAAGAACAACCACTACGTTATATCAATCGCAACTTCTCGGGCCTTTCCGTGTTTTTCCGAGTATGTCGGAAAGGCCAAAGAAGTTGCGATTGCTCGTTATATAAAACGATTTCTAATATTTGATGTGGGGTTGTACATCTAATCGATCGCGATATTACTTAAATTTAGGAGACATGGTGGTCAACAAATTAACCATCAGATCTACCTTAAAATGTCCATAAACTAAGTTTCAGCTATAAACTTTTATTTGGTAAAGAAAAATTACAAATATTTTAGCTTTAAAATTTTGAACACTTTCCTGTATCTTTATATAGAGCTCTTCTTCTTTAGGAGATCCGCATAGTCTAAGCATGGCCACGACCATCAAGCTCGCTTAACCTTTTCTCCTTTTACACGTACATATGTACTACGTGTACATGTAAATATACATAGTAAACAATAAAATGCTGTCATTGGTGGCGACAATGCAGAAAAAAACACATAACCCCCATTAGCACATTATGTAAATTTTTCTGCAATGATCGCTACCTTTATAACACGCATGAATCATCAAAGAAAGCATTTTATTGTTTTGTTTACATCTTTCTTTTAAGTAGCAAAGTTTTAAGATGTTATTTTTTTTCTACTTTGCTAATTTTTGAGGCAGGCTTTTCAGATAATCAATGCGATATCTCTATATACCTTTTTTGAAATTTTACAACACTTTTTCTTCTACCAAGGTTTAAAGACAAATCTTACGCTATATACATATTTTCCATGTCAATAAATGTATGCAAAACTTACTTTGATGATCATCTGGTCAATGAACTCGTTATCATTATTCATAAGCTATCAAAGGTAATAAAATAAACTTATAAGAATTGAAATTATTTGATATAAATGATTATTTATAATTTTGCTCGTTGAAGATAATTTTATGAGACTGGGAAGACTTAGGACTTTGTCACAAGTTCTTTTGTGAAACACATCACAGGCCTCAAGGTTCATATACTGCGCTCTTGTAGTGCTGAGTGGGTGAGTCATTCATTCCTCTTTGCACACGAATAATTAAACAACACAACACCCCCTCCCCCACCCCCCCACACACACACACGAACACACACACACACACCTCTTCAGTTGAATAATGGCAAAAATTACTTTCCAATTCTGAGTAACAAAGAAATGGGATCATTTTGCATGGGAGCAGTTTTCTACACCTTAAACTAAACTTTTATCCGTATATACAACGGTACCAATATAGAGCTACATGTATATTATTTATGTGCCTTGTCCATATACAGTTATACGAGTACGGACTTGCTATTACTTATATTGTATTTACATTATGAGAATAAGGTCGATATATATAAATCCGATGTTTACCGTCTGTTGTGAAATAGACTTGCATCATATATAAAGATAAACAGGATAGGCTGTTATGCTACATGTTTGATATAACGAAGAGTAACCATGCACTTGTTTGGATGTTTTATTACAAATACCGGTGTACGGTTTTTCCGTAGGAAAGTTTGGACTATTGCTCTGTATATCATCACCTATATACTTAAGAGATACTGCATGCTCGACTGTGCGGGTTAATAAAAAGTGCGTCAACAAACAAAAACTTAATTGCACTTACAAAGTATTGATCACGTCTCTTATTCAAGCAAGAAATTAAAAATCGACTAAAGTCATTGCTTTTTGACAGGAGATGAAAGAGAGCTTTAATGCGGTAAAGGTTCAGTGAGATTTTCGGTTGATTTGACGAGAAGGATATGAAATTGTAAAGAAAATATATTGGAATTTCCATCATATTAACCTTATAAAAATTTTAAACTATGGGTATATCTATTGTGATTTTCCAATTTATTGCCGAGGTTTATGTGATTCAGTCGTTATGTAGGTGTTATCATGGTAAGGATGGTGCAATTACCATGTCTGCACTTTAGTGTGCTTTATTTCAGAATTCATTGCACTTGAAAGTATAATGATAATGTTAAAGTATTCAAAGAGTCCATAATGCTTGTTATTAACAACGAAAACCGCATAATAAACTCGTTGAATGAAATGATTGAGCAAATTAGGTCAAGGTAAAGGGAAACTATGTCACATCAGTTTGAAAACCCGTCGTAAATCTTTAATTTTCAAAATATAAAATAAATATTGTTTATTTATTAGTATCAGGTTGATGGTTTACATTTTACCTTAAATCGTATAAAACTTCGTATGTAACTGTATCGTAAAACGTTTAAGTAGCAAGAAATAGTTTTTTAAAAATCTTGCTTTGTTTCGATTACATGTATATACAAGTATATACTTATACATGTACATGTTTTATTTATTGTTCATTTTGTCAAAGCACGTGCACTTCGCAGTTTAATTTAGAGTCAGACTTCAGTCATTTGTTTTGCAAATGAAAATTACTTGCCGTTTTCTTGTCAGAAAATCAAGAACGAAAATGAATTTTCTAAAGAAGTGGAGGGGGATAGGTGTAGAGAAATGGGTGGAATCTTTTTTTTGTTTAAATGTGGTGGGTGTAGCGGTTGGATGATACGCCTAGTTGTTCATTGATTGTTAATCAATTTGGTTGTATTTAGTCATTGCACGGGTCCACACGATCGTGGTACAACATTCGAACTTTATCATTTACTCCAGGTGGGGTGCTTTATGCAGTTATGTTAGAATGTACTACATAAACATGTTTATACCTATATACTTGATTCTAAATCGATATTAGTAACTATCTAAGGAATAAGGAGTACTCTTTGAGCCCGAAGGGCTTTATAATAGATTTGATCACGCCCGATCGTATTTGATCACCTTATAATAATCAAAGAAGGATTTCTGATAACTCATATTTATATAATTTTCAGAAATTGTAGTACGATTAAAATGGTCATTGATGAAATATATTAGGCTATACTTTACAAAATCAATTCGTAATGGTATCACAAACAAATGCAACGACAAATAACTTTCATTGTACTAGGTAAACGTTGTACAATGTATATTAGGTTTAAATACAAATTTTGAATCTATCATATAAATTACATTATGTCATTAATATATGTATATATTCAAAATGTATATTCAAACCTAATATACTACGTTTACCTACTACAATGAAGAGTATTGCATGGGAATGAAACAGTAAAAAAGTTAATACATACATAGTATATATTGTGCTAATGTATATATTCATGGGTTATTTTTCAGGTCTCAGCGAAGAAGGATACCCCATAACTCAAGCATGACCGATGACTTTGACTTGCTGACATAGGAATTAATAACATAAGTTTAAATGATTCGTCATTTCGTCTGTTGTCTCGTTCGAGTGATCAAACGCCGTTTTGGCTTTTAAGGTAACTGAGTTAATCAAGCAAAATCGTGCGGGGTATAAATAATAAATTATTGGGAATTGGCAATTAAAATGGGTGCACTGCATGGTACGTTTTAACGTGCAATGCATTTCAAAACTTTTATTTGTTGCAAATAAATTCAATTAAAAAAAGCAGTGATTTTAATTTTACTTAAGATTTGAAAAACTGATATCTCTTACATTTTAATTTCGATTTGTAATACCGATATCCTATAATATTACTTTGGATTTGTAATACCGATATCCCTTTCTACAGACCATTTAGACATACATGCACCTTTTATACATTTAAACATAAATGTTTCAAAATTGTTCTTTACATTGTATATGTTATTTTTTTTTTAAATTATAATATAAATTATGTTCATTATTTAAATGTATTTTCCTTTGTCAACTGAGTGACGAAAATTTACTGTATTCAAATAAAGAACACGCAAGTATTAAGGAGAATATTGTTTTGTTTTGAATCCTAGTTTCATCTAGATTTATAGTCTGTCATCTGTGTCTTTTACATGTCCTCTACACTTACAAATGTTGACCATGTAATAGTTTATGGTTTGTGTTCATAAATTGATCTCTTGATCACGAGCTTGGTGTATGAAAATTACCATGGCAACAGGTAGACATGACCTGATTTTTAAAGATTTATAACATTGTTTTGATTTTTGTACCATTCTGTGTTTATTAAATTGCTATTTGTGACAACCGCATTTGTGATAAACCATTTAAACTTTTATATCCAATCAGTTGAAACATTGGTAACGCTACTTAAAAGTACTGTTGTAAGAAAGAAAAAAGATAACCGGAAAAAATTACTAAGAGATTATTTTAAGAAAACAAAACTCCAGAGAGAAGGGCATTCAGAAGTTGGAGTTCTATTTCACTCTTCAATATTCACTATTCGAATAGCGAATAGTATTTTGTGGTTATTCACTATTCAAATTACCGTAAGTATGCTAATAAACGTAATTTCAAAATCCACATTAACTTACTTTTTTATATAAAACAAGCAATGATATATTAAAAATCGTCACTTCCTGCGATGACCTGACAACTTTCATAATTAGCTAGCCTGGGGAAAAGGTAAGAAATACATAATATATAGTTGTAATGGAAATATCATTCAAGGGGCTGTCTACACCCTGTATCCCATATTTGGGGCTTCATATTCGGTGGGGATGGGGCCCCGGGAGAGACCAGTCGACCCTCAAAATGAATTGGGTGTACACGACCAGTATCAGGTTTAGCTAGTCTGGTGAAAATGGGAAATATCATATAATACAGTTGATATGGAAATATCATTCAAGGGGCTGGCTAACACCCTGTATTCCATATTTCCTTTTTACTCCAGGGTAGCTAAGCCTGTTAATGGTCGTGTAGACCCAATTCCTTTTGAGGGTCGACTGGACATTCCTGGGGCCCCATCCTCACCAAATATGAAGGTCATAATATGGGATACAGGGTGTTAACCAGCCCCTTGAATGATATTCCCATTGCAACAGAATATGGTGAATTTCTTATCTTTTTGCCAGGCTAGCTTATTATGGCAATGTTCTGGTCATGTCAGCAAGTAATAATTCTTACTTTATGACTGTGTTTTCGATTAAAAAAGGAAGTTTATGTGGATTTTGAATTTACGTTTATTAGCATGTTTACGGTAATTTGAAGACCTCAAACTTCTGAATGAATGCCGTAGAGAAGGCCATTCTATTTAGTACCAAAATTCAAAATTCGTCAGATATGTCATTAAAGTCAAGTCTATATCTGTCCCCATTTTATATTTTTAAGATATTGTATATGCGTATAAATAGCCGAAAAAGAGGAAATATTGAAAGTTTTTCATCAATAATTCATTCGTTGTTGTATGTTTGAAAGGTTTAAAATAAAATTATTGGACCAACTCGCACTAATTGTTTTTTTTCTTTCTTTTTTTGAAATTATAGATACATGTAGTTAGCTACATGTATGTATGGTAACACACCACACACTCTTATATAAATCTTCTCATATATAGGATATTTTTCTATATAATTTGAAAATTAATACTTTTTTCAATTCCTGCACTTCTTCAAACTCCAATTAGCTTTGAATTGTCATTTTTTTCCCTAAATTTGTAGACTCTGATATCTTATTATCAGGACAAAATAGAAACAATTCAAGTGAAAATGGCATCTATATATATGTCAATGTGTAGCAAACCATGAATCGTTTAAAGAGCTCAAAAGATTATATTAATTTTGTGCACGTGAGAAGCAGCACGTACGTGATAAATCGCCAACTGGTCCAATGATAGATTATAGAAGGAAAGGTTTTGTGGTTAATTAAAGATTTCTACATATTGCATTACATGTATTTGGATAGCCATATAATTGAACGACCACTCGTGTGAATATGATATGTATTTTCTTTCTAGAACAACACAATCTGTAATAATGTAAATTCGGTAAGATATTATTAAACAGCAAGGACTGGTGAATTGATGTTGTTTGTTCCTATATATAACTTATTTATATGGATATACAATGTATATACACATTAGATATAATTATGTCATAGAAATTGCAGTGTGTAGTCCATCACTTAAAAACTAACATAACAGTAAAACGACAGCAAGACTTTTAAGAAGTTATTAAACCTTATACCATAACGCTTTACAACAAATAATACATGGCATGACACTCGTAAACATTTATTTCCTTTCCAATACAACTTCACAAATAACAAACAAACCGTGATTTCGGTGTGAATGTCAGCTTAACAATTCATTTATAAATAATCAAGAGGCTTTTGAAAGCCCTATTTATTCAGGATATTTACGCGACAAATGAAGCGATGCGATTCTTGTCCGCAGTACAAAAACCAATTTAGAATACCCGAATTTGGTCACCAAATGACGGAGATGATTCATTTATAGGTCTTATACCGTAAAATCTATAATGTCCATTTTATCATAATAATAAAAAGAGAATCTGGTTTGCAAAATTGGATACAAGAACGTCGAATTTGCAAAAATTATTTATTATTCGTTATGTACCATGCAATCGATACTATATATACATCAGTTGCATAGATAATCAGCGGTAAAAATAGGATGTTTAAATGGAAAAAAAAATATTGTATGAAAGTAGGGTAGTAAACACAAAGCCATTGACACCTTTGTAATAAAATATGTGAACCAGGATACAGGGTAAAAGTCGAAACGACGGGGTCTGGTGTCACATTAATCGGTGTTGACATGGTCATGTGGAAGTGGCTGTTCCTCTGGACCTTTCTTGAGTGTTTTGTATGGATACATTGTTTCTTTTTTCTTGGGCTCGAGGAAGGAAAGTAAGTTAGTCCATTCACAATATGAGGATTTAAGTTTTGTTTTCAGCTTTTACTATGAAATCTAAAGATGAATTGGTATAATATTCATCAAAGAAATAAATCGTTTGGATTTCTTAACTCTAAATTTAAATTCAATTTCCCAAACCTTTTCTGAAAATTTAGAAATGGGCATTGATTTCGTTGTTTATCGCGTGTTATGAAAGATACGCTCTATGATGCCAAGAAAATCAAAATGTATATGCCTATTTAATACTATTTAGTATATGATACATGACTGACAGTGAAAGTACCAATGCAAACTGATTTGAATTGAATTGAATTGAACTTGCATGTATTTATTTACTGAACCAAATATCAGTAGAATTAGACTCAATTTCTAAAACTTAGATTTTCCTCTCTTTAATGCATATATATATTATATATATTAAAATTACAACCATACAAATATAAATCTATTACAATTATAGTAAAAGTGCTTTTTTTTTTTAAAAATGTCTACACAGTAACGACCATACAAAGCCTATCAAATATTATCTACAATATACGATTTGACAATCAATAGAAACTCTGCAAAAAGATCGATCACAATGAAATTTGTACTGAATAAAAATGCCCATGTAAATGATACAATTATGTACAATTGTCAGAGTTAACTTAATGTGATCAGTTTATATTCTATACTAAGTAAATGTGAATAAATCAAGAAAAACGAACATCACCATGTATATTTTGAAAATAAATAAAGATTTCTCAACAATTTTGAGCTTAATTTTGAAAACTTTAATAGCGATGGCCTTAAATAGTAACGACCCCCATTTTTTTTCTTACATTGATCAGTTGATTAAAGTCTTACACTCTAATAAAGTATAATTGCATGTACATACTTTCATTTCAAATTGACAGGATACCGTTGAACGACTTAGCCTAGCTTGTACTCAGTGAAATAGACAACATAAAGACTTGAGCAAGTCTAACAATAAAGGTGCTCTTATATATATAAACAAATTATGATCTGACTGATACGGATTTAGAACTCGTATCCAGCGAGATATGCCATCAACGTTAAATGTTTCATTGAGTTTCGTCCTTTTTAGAATAAATTATTAAGCCAATGTTTATGGTGACGTTTCCAGTTAGTGCCGTATTAATTAAATCCTCGCTATAACTATTATACTTGATGTTTTGATTACACTGGTGTTCATTCATTTAATTATTGGAATTCTTTAGTTCCACATTACGGAGATTATAAATGTATTTTCATTCATTTAATGAAAATCTGTATAATGCTTAGTAACATGTATACATAGAAAAGTTGCTTACATGCACTAGTATATGGAATACTTATCTAAAAATACTCAGTATGTTTATCTTCTTCGAAAATTCTCATAACAAATCATTTTTAATACACCCAATTTTAAAAGATCCCTCAACTTATGTGACAAATGCAGAACATAGGCGCTATATAGTATAGAGGGTAGACATATATAAATAGATGCTGTTCGTCATTTACAAAATTAGCTGGGGAGCGCCTATGACGCAGAACTGTAGACGAATTTCATTACATATTTGAGTGTACCGAATTATGAAATATCACGAGACCAAATGGTTTTTTAAAAAATGAAATCAGTACTTAGATTTAAAACACTTAGAAAAAAAAATTGCGTGTTTATCTAATATTTACATATATTCCAAGTCTGGGCGAATTCAAGACGGGGTGAAACCGTTTGCAAGTGTAGAAGGGCGAAAAAATAACAAGGAACGAAAAAAATAACCCTGTATACAGTTCCTTTGAATAAACTTGGTTCACATGACTACAGCACCATAGCTAAACCGTAAAGACGTTATTACCAGAACGGTCATTTATAGATAATGATTTCCGTCCAAATTATGAAAAACGGTTGAGAAAATATCTATTCCTCTGAAATAGTTCTTTTTTTATATATCGGGTGCCCCCCCCCCCCCCCATGGATTAGGAATTTCATGATTTTGGGAATTTTGGGGGGCGAAGAGTTTGCCCCCCCCCCCCCCCCCCCCCCACTTTCAAAAACGTTGCGACGTGTCTGAAGATTATTGTTAATGTGATAAAACTGAGTCAGGCATACAAGAAATAATACAGTCTTCAAGTCTGCATTAGATAAACATGTATTTAGATGCGTATCCATAGCTAAGAATTTGTTTTACTTTTCACTACAATTTAATTCATTGATGCTGTTGTCAGAGCGTGTTTTGAATGGCACTACGAGGGTCAATCAAAAAATACGAATACTTTCGCCATAGCTATTTTATTTAACGTCATGTTATTACTAAATTTAGTAGACATAATTTAGCAATTGTTTCAAACAATTTGAAATCAAAAAAGTTCATGTATTCCTTTATTTCTAAGAATTATTTAGAATCTAATCCTGCAAAAATGAGGTCACGGCGCACGGCCAAACTTTGTGTTCTGTCAACAATAAACCATATTATGTTAAAAGAAACATATCCATAAATTGGGCTTAAAACCAATTAATATTGAAAACTAAAATTAAAATTTGTCATAATATTCTATGTACCAAATAATGATATATAGATTTGTTGAACAGATATTAGTATCTAAAGCGTATATTGCTCTTTAAAATTTACTGAAAACATTGACGGAGCCGGACGTCACGGCGCAACGAAAAGTATAAACAGTATGGATTTAACTCGGGGGAAAAGCCGATAAAAACTGTGAAATTGCTCAATGGTGGAAAAATAAATCAAAAATTGTTTGCACATTTGTGTTTAATTTTAACACATTTTGTGGGGGTTGTGGTAAATGTATTTTGAACATCAAACATTACGAAAGAGAGTAAAATATCTGTAAATATTTGATCAAAAGAATAAACAATTTCATTTGACATATTCAGTGATTTTCTTACTGCAAACGAAGAGACGCGGTAAAAAGTAAGAAAACTTCGAGGAACTAACATGATTTTCGAACAATTGTGAACAAATTAGATGTCAAATGATATAGTGCCGATTTAAATTGTATGGTGAAAAGCACAAAAGACTCAGGGTGATATATTTACATTCAGTGTATATTTCCCCTTGTGTTTGCATTGGAAATCTGCGATGTTCAATTTCCTATGAACACACTTAGGTTAGATGATGAGTTTTATTATGACGTAACAAACGTGGCTGTTACAATAGCTCTTCCATCAATTGAACTTACCCTTAGGACAATACAGTAATTTTGTGGTATAAATCACATTTGCAGACAAGGCAAGAATTTAAAAGAAATATAAATATAAGCAATGAATGTTTATTTTGGGGTGTCGTCGGTCCTATAACACACCAGGCCGTGCAGACAAATTATCATACCGCGCTAACGCGCGGTATTCAATTCAATAAGTAATGAAATCGAAAACGAGTTATCACTATATTTGAAACTTCTTATTTTATTTTACGCCGACGATACCGTCATAATGGCGGAATCTGCGGAAGACCTACAAAATGCCCTCAACGAATTTGACACATATTGTACTCGGTGGAAACTAAATGTTAATGTTAATAAAACAAAAATAATGTTCTCCAAAGGTGCAACATCGAAAAAGATTTTTGATAATAAAGGTGAAGTTATTGAAAATATTAAAGAATTCAAATACCTGGGTATCGTATTATCAAGAACTGGTTCATTTACTAAAGCAAAAAAGCATTTGTGTGAACAGGCTCAAAAAGCCATGTATGGTGTTATAAGAAAAATTAGAAATTTTAATTTACCAGTAAATTGTCAATTTGATTTCTTTGATAAGGTTGTTTTACCAGTTTTACTGTACGGCTGTGAAATTTGGGGTTTTGAAAATCTAGATATTAAACATTTGAAAATTTTGAAAACAGTACTTAATTTAAGAAGTACAACACCAAATTTTATGATGTATGGTGAAACAGGACGCTACCTTTTCTATATTAATGTTTATACAAGAATAATTACATACTGGGGAAAAATTCTAATAAGCCCTGAGAACAAAATTGTATATACAGTGTACAGATATTTTTTTTTCTCAACATTTTAATAGAAATTGTAAAAGTCCATGGATAGATTTTGTTCAAAGAATTTTGAACATGTGCGGGCTACAATATGTCTGGCACAACCACAGTTTTGTCAATATAAAATGGTTAACTGCTACTGTAAATCAAAGATTAAAAGACCAATTTGTCCAAATATGGTCCAATGATATAAATTGTTCTTCCAGAGGTCATGTGAAAAAATTTAAAACCTCATTTTGGCTTTGAGAAGTATCTCGATATTTTACCTGTAAAACTAAGAAAAAAATTAATAAAATTTCTTACGTCAAACCATCGTCTCCCTGTAGAGACAGGCAGATGGTATAACATTCCTTTAAATGAGAGACTATGTTTATTGTGTAATAAAGGTCTCATTGGCGATTAATTTCATTCTATTTTAGAATGTTCGGCCCTAGAAGAAATAAGGAAAAAATACCTAAACATAAAATATTGGAAAAGACCAAATGTTTTTAAGTTCTCTGAACTCATGACCAATTACAACTGTAAATCGCTAAGAAAATTGTGTGTATTTATTTCAAATATTTTCGATGCTGTCTGTTCCCCTTAGTTGTTTTCCTATTTTGATCCTTTATACCATATCTTACATAAGTAGTGATTCTATAGTATGTCCTTTTTTATTCATATCTTTTTCCTGTATGAAAATGTACCTAATTGTATGTACCTCTGACGATTTGTATTTTAGTGTATTCTATATATATGTTCCTCATGTACCAGTTTATTTGGTTTGAGCGAATAAACTGAACTGAACTTAATTGAACATAATTCTTCTCTTTATTTAGTATGTTTGTTAACTATATGATTGTTATAGTGGTTCGACCCACCAACATATTATGATCTATTATACATTATTGTTGTTTTTGAGGTAAATACGATCGTTTATTTCTACCGAGATGTACAAAATCCACCCAGTCCGGAAGTTATTACTTTACTTCTAGGGTAGCTCGATCATCGTATTGGGGGCAGTCCCCTTACCCTCACACCCTCTTCCGATGCTACGCACGTTCCTGCTATATTAATACGTTAAAGTTGAACCAACTGATATAGTTTATTCAAAATATGATAGAGATAGACAAACCAGAATGTGTATAAAGCTCAATTAAAGACATAAATTATGGGATACTCTTAACAGTTGATTTCTTTAAAACTAGACTTTATAGATTATATTTTCATCTAAATTACATTTTTAAAAAAGCTCAATTTATTATTTGATATTCATTCTTTTGTAACAAATATTCTATTCCTCCCTATTTTATCTGAAAACAACGACAATAAACTGTGTTTAGAGTTTAGAGAAATCAGACTATAGCTTACCTGTAATTAAATTTTTTTGTTCTCCATCTGCACCCCATTCCCAGTTAGCCAATTCAATTCAATTCATTTATTCTCTCAAAACCATACAAATGGTACAAGAGTTACAATATATATAAACATATTTACATATATACAAACAGTCTGAGTGAGCAGAGCTGGCTCATTTTGCGTTTGGAGAACAGATCTCATAAATTTTGGTTATGAAAATACATATTTGTTTTTTAATAAAGAGTTGTTGTTCGTCAATAGATTACAGAACTTAAATAATATTTGGTTGGACATAGATCTACCTGTACAGGTGTATTTTACCTGTATTTTCTAAAATGTTGACTAAGTGGGAAGACACTTGAGAATGTACGTACATGTACTAGCAATAGAAAAATAAATACAGAGCTAAATTTTCAAATCTCACCCAAAAGCTTATAAATAAATGAATAAAATGAAAAATTAGTGTATACTTGTTAAAGATAGAAAAATGCATTTATTTTTTTTTAACCAAAAGAAGGCCCTAATACTCGCAATATTTGTTTAAATAAACGATCACACAAATAAAACTTGGGAGTAATTCTATTACAGAATTTAAATCGTGTTTTTATTCACAGTTTGTTATTTGATGGGTTTTTATGTTTTAAATTGCAGGAGTGCCATTCAATTTTGTTTTTATGGAGACAGTGAACAGGATATATCACGTATAGGTTATCACCACACAGGGTGTAGATAATAGGTGCGGAACAGGGCATTCAATATCTGAGAATAGAAATTCCCAATTATCAACAAGATATATAGCTTGTTACTATCATTACTACTGATACATATGTTTATTAATATTTTTTTTTTACTGAACATCGTTAACATATGGTATAGAGTAAATGAAATCATGCAGACACGAAGCATCATTTTTCAAAGTAGGCAAATCGCCGGTGTAACGAAGAATATTGACCCGGGTTGAAAAGCATATCAAATTCGAAGACAATACCTTTATAGATAATTTATTCAGTTGTTGATATTCGCCTTGATATAAGGCTAACATTATGATTTAATATATATTTATCACAACCCCAATATAATTTACACACTTGTTTAATCCGTGATGAACTTTAATCGTTAATATAATCAAATGTGACCTATAGGCCCAATGGGCCGGGTGCCTAATATTAATGTACAACTATTTGGTTGGTATTATATGGCACAATGGTACATAATATGCACATGCCATAAATAAATAACATGTACTTACTTACTTACTGACTATTGTAAATTTTGCTGTAAATTTACTGGGATGATGTAAATGAAATATTTTAAAAAATACAGTTTAGATATATTTAGTGGGTGTAAGAAACAAAAATTCACAATATGTTATATTGTAAATTTTGTATTTACACCTCTTCAGCAAATATTTTAAACAAATGTACTTCTAAACAAAAATAGTACCTTATTTCGTGTAACCATGTAAACCAATAAAAAATTATTCTTATTAAAGACGCATTTTAGAAATACATGTATAAATATCACAAAACATATAGCGACTATACGCTAAAAGTTCAGTATATTTAAAAATAGTTAATGCAAATGTATACAAAAAGGGTTAATCTGATCATTCGAGACCTAATCATAAAATCTAAAGGAAAGATATGAATAAAGTGTAATTTTTTAAATTGAATAAATCAAAGATAAAGATAACAATTCATTAATATGTGTTTATTTGCTGTTGAATTTAGAACAGGTTTCATGATCAAAACTCCACGGAGCGGGTCAATTTTCAACGGACTAGGGTCTTTATTTAACACCTTTGGTCTCAATATTCAACGTTGAAAAATGACCCCCGGGTCAATTTTCAACCCGAGTCAAAATTCTTCGTTACACTGTCTTCTATACTGACCTAAATATGAAAATGTACATTTATAAGAGCTTAAAGTAGAGGGACCGGTCACCCCGCCCCCGGTCACCCTTTGTTAATACCTGTCATATATCCATCTCCGAGAAAAAATCTATTCCATGGAATCAAACATAGCTACACTTAATATTATTGTTTGTCAAAATATGAAATATGTTTTCAATTTGTTAATTGCTGTTTAAAAATGCCCGAGCTTTTCCAGAGAGAGTTTGTTTGGAATTTAGAGATGTTTGGTTTTGGAAACTTGGCAAAAGTGATGTAGTTGGGTAGTTGTACTAAATGTGAATGCATGTGTTTAATACGACTATTGTATTATAATTATCTTAAGAAAAGTTCAAAACACAGAGGTTTTTTTGTTGGCAAAATGAACTTGAGGGTAACTGTACAATGTCATATAAATGAGATCATGATTCAAATTCATAAAATTCACGTAATAAGTTTACCGAAAATAGGCCTCGGTGCCACCCCCACCCCCACCCCCGACACACACAATCAGTATCCCTCGGACCCCCCCCCCCCCCCCCCCGGAAAAAAAATTCTGGATACGCGCATGAACGTACAGTGTTGAAGCGATTTATCGTTTTACAGGTAAAAGTCGAGATGTCAATTTCCTCATTACTGAGCGGATGCTATATTTTAGATTTTCGTTTGGAATATTTATTTTTCTAACAAATTCACAATTTGTAATAAAATAATAAAATACGCTTCCGTAATTTTAAAGTTATGCGACCGCGTAGTTTTGTACGGTACTAAAGAATTCTTCTGAAACTGCATCCGTCGTGTGCAGTATGTACGGGGTGAGGGAATGTTGGCGTCGAGGGTATAGGGTATAAGGTTTAGGCGCTCTATGGGCCGTAAGGTAAAAACGAAGGGTAGGTGTGCCGTATTCCCGAAGGTCCACCAATATGCAATTCCAGAGAAATAAGAAGCAATTGATGCAGGATTCCGAATTTATTGGACGAGGCTCAACGATGGCAACATTACAACAATCTAACAGACAGGCATATTACAAACGAGTCGGATATGGCTAGTAGTGGCCTCCGGACCCAAGACTCTGGGTGAGTCGGACGCCGCCGTATTCCGGACTGCCGTTTGACAATTGTACATAACTATATATAGGAACCTGAACAATGAGTATAAATTGACAGAATATGACATAAGTAAGCTGAGTGAAAGATTGACAGATATAAGATAATTAAATAAACTCAATGAGTCTTTGATTTCCTAGACATGAAAAACAGATAATTGCACAATGTGTTTTAACAGATTAGCAGTTCTTGAGACATAACACTCTGTCTCTTTGAAATCACACAAAGTCCGAAAAGTGTCAATCACTAATTGAATAAGTAACTTGGAACGAAAAAAAACTGAGAAAATATTACAAAACAGATGTTGAATTTAAAAAGTAAAGTCTAAAATAAAGTTATTAATGAACAGTGAATTTTGCACGGTGATAGTTATTTTGGAGACAGAGTATATTTTAATTATACATATGTAATTACATTAAATGACTGATGTACAATCATATCTAGCACGTAGCATGTTATGCACGTGTATGCATGTAAAAGTCAATATAAGTATAGCTGCAGCTACTTGTGACACATATATTTCATTGTATCTGTAAATCATTTTACATACAGTTGACAAAGCTTGTAATGTTGTTCGATCTCGACATTCTTTCCAGCAGGCATGTTCACGAAGCTATCTTAGGACTATGGTGTGTTCTAAGTACATCTTAGGATACGTCTTAGTCTTAAATCTGTTTCTCGAAGCTCTCCTAATTTTAGGAAGCGCCATAACTTTGTCCTAGCTTTAGGACATCACTTACCTTGTCTTAAGACCATCCTTAGGCTGTAAAATCACGTTTTGGGGGACATTGTGACTGTTGTGAAACTTTTTCTTAAGACCGGTAGAATAAAGGAATATTTTTTACAGTTCCAGCATTTCCGACAAATCTCAAATTCCCAATCCGGGGGGGGGGGGGGGGGGGGGGGGGGCGCATAGTCATTTATTCTATTACGTATGTTCATTTTAAAGAAATTATGTGGAGAGGGACTCCGAACTCTCACCACCTTCCCCATTAATACAAACCTGCCTAGAAGCTGACAAATTAAGCATTTTTTTTCACAAACACAATCTCTGTTTGGCGAATGAAAATTATTCACTTATTTTTAATATCTATATTTTACACTAAGTGAGTTACATTCATTGTTTTGATTACTTTAGGAAATTATTCAAATGCCCTTTGCTAAAAAGTAAATTTACATGGTTTATATAAGTCATGCGTGATCATTCTTAATTTGTATAACTTCATTCCGAAAAAATAATCTTTAAGAATGCTTAATGTTAAATAAACTATATTTATGTATTTTGAGATATATTACAACTTATTTCTCATTTAACATGTTCGTGTATTCTATATATTGCTATATTGCAGATTAAAGGGAAATTGTTGTGTTTGTACGTGTGTGTTTCTACCTGTAACGTTAAATTATATGAAAAGCGCGTGTTTATGTATTACATGTGCTTGAATGACAAGATTATCAAATGTTAATTTACACTCAAAGAATGTACACATGTTGTTTAAATAATTATTCGCCTGTAAGCCAATTCTGTCCTGATATATATTTTCTTTCAAAAAACAGCAGTCATTTGGACTTCGGGGGGGGGGGGGGGTGTTTTTTCTTTTGTATTTGTTTTGTTTTTCTTTTTGTTTTTTTTATACTAAATTGTTATTGGACACTGATATATATTTAGGTAAATGTAAATTTTAAAAAATGTATACATTAAAATTACTGGTTTTAGGCCTATTGTGTTAACTACCGACACGTACAATTTTCTCTTACAAAATGTTTAATGATTTATCGCTACAAAAGTCTCTCAAATTCGATCTGTAAGATGTTCCTAAGTTACCGTCGAGCTTCATCTTAAAAGACGTGTCCTAAGATGATCTTAGGATGTTCCTAACTTTTTTCCTAAGTCATATCTTAGGAACACACTTAGGTCATAACTTGAGAAAGTTTCGTGAACATGCCTGCAGGTCTTTCATTCAATATTTGTAATGATCTTGATTATATCGTATTGTTTTTTGTTTCAGTGCAAATGTTTGTAAAGAATCATGGACGGAAAAGGAAAAATATAAAAGAAAATGTTCGGTTTGGAAATGGGGCCGATGCACCACATACAGGTATGTATCTCATCACCAGTGATCACTGCAATGTAATTTCCAATCGGGTTTGAAAAACCAAACTATTTCCAATATTTCGCGCCAAGTTGGTTCATCGTCTGAATCTGAAACATTCTTTCAGGAAACGGATTGGCTTCGCCTTGTGATTCAGTGAATAATCAAACATTGTAAAAATTTACATTTAGGTAAAACAAGAGACATAGATGGTTATATATGTCTCTGGGTAAAACGTTTAATGAATTTAGCGTTAGACAGTTACGCATAACACACGTATTGTTTAATTTTCCTCTCCTTTATTTCAGATCTGTGACAAAACATAAATTGTTTTGCTGTGAGGGTTATTCCACATACTCCGACGATTTCACATCTTGCAGTCATGGTAAATATTTCGTAGATTAACTGTAGAAGAGGGCATGTGCAAATGTTAGTTGGTCGATCATTATGCTTGAATATGTTGAATGGTGAATCAATTTCTTTCTATACCGGGCCATTATTTAATTGGTAGTGACAGTTAATTTAAATTTCACCAAATAATCTTTCTAGCAATTGTCATTGTTATCGATGTAGCTCTTTATAAATTAAGCTATATATAGCTAATTTAAGGTATTCAAAACACTCCATTACATGCTTTACAAATAAAAAAAAATCAATTTATAGTCTGTCCCAAGTTATTGCTTCCATCACTTTTTGATGATTTTTAATAAAAATACACATACCTTTGAAAGAAATACAGTTGAAATCGATAAAAGGGAATATATCCAAGATATCATCATTGACACTTTTTCATTTTTCACTCATAAAAATTCACAGGAACGAAAACGATTTTCTTACGGAGATTTATAATGGAAATGTTTACATCTTTTCTTCATTCGGAATTACTCAGAATACCTTGCACAATTTTTAAACATTATCATCCGGGCTATTCCATGGCAGATGCAATGCAAAATCCCCATAGACTTTCTATTTTGGGTTGTGTATTGAAACCTGAAGCGGTAGAGGGGGCGTTTCGAAACAGATAATCTGGACATTTTTCATATAAGTGGATGAACTTACTTTGAGCACAAAGGTATTTATGATTATCGAAATTTCAAGCGGAAAGTGGTGGAAGCAAAAACCCGGGACAGAGGATAGGTGACTGAATTGCTGAATAAATGTTTTCAAAACTTAAAACATATTAGAATATTGATCTTTTAATAAAGAATTATAAGACCAAAATGTTAGCAGTTATTTTGACAATGGACCACCACACAATGAAAGTTTATTATGGTCAGCAGGATAATTGTGCGTCCATCATTTACTATGTACAATAAGAAGTAATCATACATATTCTTGAATAAACACACATTCAGTTAATCAAGCAAATTAAGACATATCATTTTTCATGAAAAGTGTTGAACTGTTGCAATTCTACAGTGTTTTGAATATATTTCAAGATACACACATATGTTACAGTGTTTAAATGACAGAACAGCAATTTGCAACTTTTTACATAAGTTTGAATAATTCTGAATATCTGTCAAAATAAGTATCAAGCTGTTTAATATAGCTTAATCACTTAAGTACTAATAGCTAGAGATGGCTAAATTATAAAAGAGATTGTACCTAACCTGATTGAGAACCTTGCTTTATTTAAAGAGCTGTAAAGTTGACCCTTTTTAGTGTTGCCACATAGGGACATGTTTCTTGATCATCTCTTTTACAATTTTCAATGCATTTTAATCAATTGAATGACGTAATGGACAGTACATCCTTGGTTATTGTAACTGTCCTCCCCCTCCTAGCTATTTGATGAATTGTTTTATATGCTTGAGTACAGTTTTAGGTCTACTTCCTTACATATTTTTCATATCAGTACATCATAACCAATAAGATATTTTATGCAAAATAATTGTAATTATGAAGAAGTAGTGCATTGTACCCTTTACAGAGTTGCTTTATTTCTAATTTACTATACCTCGATGAAATGAGATTTTGCTTAATTATCTCAGATTTGTCAATTCTTCAGCATTTGAAGTTACCAAGACCTATATAATTGCATACTCCTTTATATTACTTTCTCAGCCATTTGTGATACAAAGATAAATCCTACGGGAGCCTGTACCCAGTATTACTCTAGCGACAGAATTCTGAGGCGTGACGGCTCGGTGGAGCGGAACAGTGGAGGCTCATGTTCCTCCCCGGAAACCTGCACCAACTGCAACGATGGTTTCTATGGAGATGGACCATACTGCAAAAGTAATATGTGATATTTGATCTTATCTTACAGACATTACTTTTTGAATAAATAGAAAATTTTCAGTGTACATGTATGTATGTAAGTTGAGTCAAGAGTAACTGAATTGGCAGAATTATGATATTGTCAATGTTTTCTTGTCTCAGTCTGCCCCCCTATAGATCACTGCAATGCTCGACGTTGCACAGGACCGGGAGATAACATTTGTGTCTATTGCGATGGAGAGGTGGCAGAGAAGGACCATTATAGGGCGTATACTCCAGTCCCTAGTGGGAAAACCAAATGTGAAAGTAAGAAAACTCATGAAAATGCACAATTCCAAAATACATGCTTCAATCCTCATCTAGAAATTTGAGATTGCCTCTTGAAATAGCTGCTGCCTCGGGGACAATAAACTTGCTATTGTCCAAATAGCCAGTAAATAGGTATTTTATTATACAGAAGAAAAATTTATTTGTCCGCGATGCAGATTTTCTGGATGGTAAACAAATTAGAGTTATCAGACTTTGAATTTAACGTAGCAACTTGGATTACACCAGAGGTGTTCCTAGTTTAAAAACGAGGGAAATCGAATGCTGACGGTGAATAGTTTCGATGACTATTCACCATGGGCAGATAGCGCAAAAACTTATTCACGGTTTAACGGGTTAGATAGAATAGCAAGTTTATTTGTTGTAATTTTACATAGAAAATTTACACAGAGGTATAATATATATATATATAAAAAAAAAAATAAAAAAATAAAATATATATATATATATATATATATATATATATATATATATATATAATATATATATATATATATATATATATATATATATATATATATATATATATATACGTATTTAATAAACATACAGATTAAGAAATAAGTAAATGTAATGAACATTTACCAAGTATTTAATGTTGATTAAATCAACATGCATTTTATTGATGTGCATATACATCTGTATATATGTAATGGGCATATTGTATCAACCTTTTGTTCATTTGAGATTTCACAAAGAGCTACAGTCACAAATTATCAAATTTATTCTGGACTATAGGTTCTTCAACAATCTTTTCATATTAATGAAGAAGCATATTATAACATTATAATTATATCATGCATTATTTAATTTTGCATTGTTTTTTCCAGAGGCTTGTTCCTGGAGATCAGACAGTACCCGGTGTTTCCCAGGGACGTGTACGGATGGCCTGGCCTCAAAGTGTCAGTGTTCTCCAGGCTTCACTGGGCACCACTGTGAACAAAGTAAGCCATAATACACCACTGAACAAAGTAAGCCACAAAAACACCACTGTGAACAAAGTAAGCCACAATAACACCACTGTGAACAAAGTAAGCTGTCATACTGTAAAAGTGGTTATTTACACTGGTGGTTAAGAACACGTTTTCTATAGTTAAACAGTATGCATGGGTGTTAGATATGTTGATGGTTTATTTACCACACTAAATTTTTGAGATTTTTCCCATACGTGCGGGGCTATTTTATACGGTTTTAAGCTTGCTGCGTAACTAGTGTAAAATTCCCTCGCACGTAAATAATCACTTTTACAGTAATGACTGTAAACAAAGTACACCATGACCACTGTGAACAAAGTAAGCCACAATAACAACTTTGTGAACAAAGTAAGCCACTATAACACCACTTTGAACAAATTGAGTTATAATAATACCACTGTGAAAAAAGTAAGCCACTATAACACCATGTGAACAAATTAAGCTACTATAACACTACTTAACAAAGTAAGCCACAATTACACTTCTGTGAACAAACTAAGTCACAATTACACTTCTGTGAGCAAAGTATGCCACTCTGACACAACTGTGAACAAAGTAAGCCATGAAAACAATGTCTGCATTAAGACAGATATTTATCAATATGTTTCTGAAAATTTTTGCTAGCTATTTTATATATTTTTTTCATTCATCTTTATTAGGCATAATATACTATAGTTTGATTTCATCTGGTTGATATTTGCAAAAAGACAACCTAAAAACCATTAAAAATGGATTTTCAAACTTAGACTGTTACTTGTGCATCATCTTATTTATAAAGTTGTTACGGAGGCATCAATAATGGAGAATGAGTGCAAGTTAGAGGACCCATCAGGCAGTATCCTAGCAAACCCTGCTGATCTGAATGAAGCACCCCCACAGCCCATCATGTGGACCAACAATGTAATCTGGGAGAGGGCTGTTACGAAATGGGATGCACGCTTCCAACTTCCTGCTGCACCTCCAGATCTCACAGGTCTAGATCATTACGTCACAGATTACAGATTTGGAATCAAGTTTGCTACCACTAAACTACGACAAGTCAGGGGTAAGATTTTAGCTAAATTGAAAACACAGAACACACAGACTGATTTAGTCTGCGATTGCATAGATTGGAATTCTGGGAAGGAAGTGTAGAAAGTTTGTGTCAGAGAAATTTGAATAAGTTATGAAACTGGTCAGTGTCTAGCTCAAACTGTGCATTGTAGTCACGTTTCTATATTGGATGACTAACCATGCACAGGTACCATCTGCAGTCTCATCCATAGTCCGCATATATCTCTTTCACTGTAAGTCAGATGGGAGAGGATATATTGGCAGTGGTTTGCGTCAAGGGACCAAAGAATTCAGTTATATATACAAAGTTACAATTTAAGACAACATGCACAGTTGTGGTAGATTACTTTATGAAGATACATGTAAGTGGGTGTGCAGTCATACATTTGTACACAGCTAAACACTTGTCTCCCCTCCTTCAGTCATACAAATGAATGTGCAATTTTACTAAATGCACACCTGCATAAAATGATTGTTCTGGAAACTAGATATTGTATTTCGGTAGATTATGTATTCACTTTTGACCTAAAATTAATATTCCTTGTGGCTGACTTTCTTAGCTTTTTGAAAAGCTAACCTAGTGTCAATTCAAATACATGTAGTTGTAGTCGGTTCCATATTTTGGAGAATTGGCTTTTCCTTCTATAGCACTGTAATAGAGGACCCGTCAGATGTAAATGTTGTGGTATCTATTGGAATTTTACTCACTTATTATGATTAATTGATGGGATTAATAAGATTAAAAGGGATATTTAGCATACTTACAACAAAGTGATCTTTGTTGTTGTTTAGAATGCATTATATTATGTATCGATATTTGTTATTTTTTTTGCATTTGAATGTTTATTTGTTGTATAAAGAATAAAGTCTTTTGGCGTAAAATCTCTACCTGTCATGAAATTGCAGGAGGATCCAAGATAGCTGAGCTGACACACAACTGTGAGGGTGTATCTGAAGCTGCCCCTGTATCAACAACCTTCTCCTGTAAGAGAACCTTTGACAACCTGAAAAGCTCACTACGAGGCTTCAAGCATGACGACCAGTACGTACATTGATGTTCCGTTTCTAAACTAATGTAATAATTTTAACAATGACAAGCACACACACATTTATTTACCAATTCAATAATAAAATTGATTATTTGATCTCTTTTAGGATTTATGAATGAGTTTAAGTGGATACAAAATACATTAAGATGCTTTTGAACAAGTCAATTTTCACTTAATAGATATTTCCTTTATCAACTTTAGGATATATTTTTGTTATGGTTTTCAAGACTTCTTCAAGAAAAAAAAAATGAAGAATATTCACAAAAATTTATAAATTTGATAGTAATACAGTCACTGACTTGCATCCAACACCCAAAAAGATTTATAACATACTATGTATCCAATGAAAATTCCCTCTTTAAAAACTTGTTCAGATCTCATTTTACATATATGTATGCTGAATTTTCTAGAGGATTTGATGGTTAGGATAGATTTATATACCTGAAAACACAAGCCAATTTTTTTTTTACAATTTCTGAAAATTTGGTTCATTGGTCTTGAAAAACAACTAATAAAAAAAATGGCCTTAGATAGAATTTGTTTATTATTATTTGTAGAAGATATTATTTTTACTTTGTTCTGATTGATGATAAAAAATGTGTCCTATCATACATAACTTAATTTATGACATGTATTCAATAACTTATTAAACATTTTTTAGAGTATTTTTCTCTCTACAAGCAACAACTGGTGGTTATGTGAAGGTAAAGAACAGGGAGGCAAGAAACAAGATAGTGTACCACCCCTTTGTAGGAAAGACAACGGAGAGGGTGTTTGAATACCACTGGGACTTGGTTCCCCCCTACCACAACCTGGCTCAAAGGATAGACAATCCCCAGTTCCTTACTGTTCCAGATCTAACTGAATCTGTAAGCTCAAGTGTTACTTACATGTACTTACTAACATGTACTTTTACTTAGTCTTTGTTGTGCTGATCAGCACACAGGCTGTCACCTGAGTCTTTCATGCTTGTTTTTCTTATACCCATTTCTTGCGCATCCCATAGCTGCAGGTCCATAGCTCCCAGACTGAAAAATTTGGATGGATGACCTGGGAGCTCGAGTTCCTTAAGTGTTAAAAAGTTGCAATTTAAGGCGCACAAAAACTTGCGCTGGTTTTGGACTGATTAAACATATTTCCATACCTGCAGCTATATATCTCGTGCTTGGGATAAAAGTAGAGTACATACTTCATATTTTCACCTGTTCTGATTGATAAAATGACTGTGTTAGATATACTTCTTGTTCTCAGTTGTCTCTTGGTTTTGTTGAAAACCATTAGAAACACCTACATGTCAAATGTCTTGTCACACAAAGTACTTGTTAATACTCTTGAGATTCAAACATTATCGAACGGATTTAATCCTTTAATTTTCAGACCACTGTGGATATGACGTGGGGTGGCTGGGCTGATGATATGTCAGGACTACAAAAGTATCAGTATGAAGTGCATGAACTTGGACATGATGGGAGTGAGTTATATGAAAAAACCATAATCAAGAACCCCACAGATATATTACTCACTGCCACACAGGTAAAGATAGTTACTGTTATAAGGTTAATGTACAATATGCTGATCATGCATCCATGCATTTAAACGGTGTGGTCATAATTTTGGTCAAATTTCTCTTTTTATTGTTTACAATGCTTTAATAAGTAATGTACATGTATTTCTAATGACAAATCAAAATTTGAATATCAGATGTAGAGTTATAAGCAAGATACAGAGCTCACAATTCGTTGTTATGTAAACAAGGCTCGTGCCATGTTGTTTACATTGGTTTAATATAACATTAAAAGTTCCTTTTCAAGCTGATTTTTTCTATCTGCTAATTTGTTTTGAACATAAATAAACAGTTCCAAGCATTTGTCACATTCATTTTAGGTCTAAACCTGTACTTTACTATTCTCAAAATGTAAACAAAAACATGACCTTAGCTTTGTTTACATAACACAGAATTGTGAGCTCTGTATCTTGCTTTTAACTCTACGACTGGCGCTCAAATTTTGGTTGACTATTAGAAATGCCGTACTAAAGCAATTGTAAACATTAAAAATGGAAAAATAAATTTTGACCAAAATCGTGACCATGCCCCTTTAAAGGTTTTGAATAATATTTATTTGTAATAAAATTGTCTTCCTGACTCCTTCTGACATGTTTTATCATATTCTTTATCCAATGCATTACATAGCAGTAAACTATATACCAGTAATCTCTCAAATGTCCTATTTGCAACCAAAGCATTTAAAGAAAAAAATCTTTAAAAATGCAAAGAAGTTATTGGGGACTTTATCTCTCTTTAAAAAAAAAAATCATATTTCAGAGATTCTTAAGGGTTCCAATAAATAAGTATTGGTAAACCATTTCACCTTAATTTAAAATAAGAAAAAATCTAGATTTTATAGATTTGATAGTTATGGCAAGGTCAAATTAGAGAGGTATGCTAGCACCCCTTTGATAAACATTTTTGACTTTTCTTGACTGAGGTATAAGAAAAATACCGTATTTTACGGACAACACGTCGATGTGGACTACAAGTCGAATTGATCATTTTAAGCCAAGAATTAAAAAAAATCCTTAGATATGTCGATTTGAACGATACGTCGATCTAATCGCTTCAAAATGGCGTATCAAACTGCAGGTAACATAATCAGTGTATGATGCAAAGGACATCCCCGATATTGCTACCGATTATTATTAATGATTAACATTTAAACAATTACGTTTATACTTATACATGATATTTTTAAATACCGGTAACATCTATAAAATTGCTTGCATGCAATTCCCGACATCGCGTGTTATGAAAGTTGTATGAGTGTAGACTAAACTTACTTTGTCAAAAATATTTTATTCCATGTATTAAAATATCTATCCACTCCGACCACTATTCCTTGCATCAAACAAGTTATCTCCAGTGTATTCGCCATTACGTAACCAGCCACCTGTTGACTCGGCGTGTGGTCAATGTTTGTTTAACAATTTCCGGTGTTAGAAGCATGCACCTGTCTCGTGTCGGACTTCAAAGAGGGATCTCAAGTGCAGGAAGATTAGCAATTATTTTGATTCGATTTTACTTGTTTACTTTGTGTCCAGTTATGCAGTTAAATGTTATTGCTTTACATAGACAATGTTAAAAATAGATCGATCATTTGTACGACTTGATAATGACGATATACGACATACATACGTTTCTTTACAATGTTTATTTAACAACAATCAAAGAATTGGACTATAATTAATCAGTGAAATATAAACACCCTTATAATGGTACGCTGTATATACACAGGGAGTGAACACGTGTAGATCTCAGCCGAGGGCATGATTAGGCTTGTTAACACAATCGGTGTCAGCCTAACGTGAATTTTACCATAAATGCAAAAATCCCTAGGATATTTATCAATTAAAAGATGAACACTAATACAACTTGCACACATTTAGTAATATGTACTTTAATATCTGTTATAACTAAACATTCCCAGGACTTACTGCAATAATTTGTTCCATTCGAATTCGGTTTCAATTTTACTGCGCAATGTTATCTTCCCACTAGTAATATATGGACACCATGTGACGATGTGTTTAAAAATACGGAACGGTAAAACTTTTAATTGATTAAAGACATGTACCATTTTTTTAATTACCGGTATTATTATGTATATTAGTGTTAACAAATGAGTGAAAACGACAATAAAAAAAGATGAACAAAGATTTCAACAAGGTAATATCCAATCACACAACCAATTTTAGATGGTTAAGATGGTTAAAACAAAGAATTTTAATGCTATTTTTGGAAAATATTCCTATCTCAAGCCTTAATTAGACAAGTCAATCTGGACAATAAGTCGGGTGCTCTGCTTCAGAGAAAAAAAATATCGTATCGAAAAATACGGTAACTTAATTTTCTTTTGAAAATATTTGATACCCTGCCTGTCACATTTTGGTTTTAAACTTCGGCTCAAGAATCTAGGTATTTTTATTTTCTTTACACACATATTATTGAACCAAATGACATGTTAAAATGCAAATACTGAAGCGTAAGTGTCGTGGATTGTGATGCTGAATCAATGAAAACATCTTTAGAACCAGATTTTTAAAAAAAACTCGATTACTTGTGAAAATGTAATTACCGGTATATATAAAATGGAGACTGATTCAAAGCAATCTATAGATTATCTTGATTAATGTCCAGATCTTAAATATTTATAATATAATGTTTTTGCTTGAACACGCAGTGTTTGTAGCATGTACATACTTAATATAATAATATATTTTTTTAAAGCACAAACTATCATGCCATTCTAATATGACTATAATTACATGTAGGTAGGAAACTAAAATTGTTATACATGTAGTATTTTAAAGAAAAATATCAATTTCTCAAAGCAAACTTAATTATTATTATTTCAGGCATCCTTTGAATTGCCTCATCCTGGAATGTTCGCTATTCATTTCTCGGCATTTGACAAGGCAGGAAACCACAAGACAAGCCGAAAAGTTCTTCTCTATGATAACATTTCCGAGGTTACTTTAAAACCTGGCAGAGTCACAAGGGTCATAACTGCCTCCTCAGCAACCAATTATGAATGGGTCACTAAAGATACCAGATATGTAGATATTTTATGGAAAGACAGGTTTCGGAATTATCGTCATGAAATCAATAGATGGCTAAATAAAGTTAAACAAAATCAGGCAGTGGAATCCATATATGATGACCATTATGGAGAAAGACAAGTAGATCTGATTCCCAACGTTCATGGTAAATTCATTCATTTCTTAGTAAATCTTGTACAGTTTATTTGAAATTTTCACCTCATTGCTACACATTAGAACATGGTGGTACTGATTTGTTGAACTGACATTGAAGACTTTTGTTTTTAGCATGTGTGGATTTCCAAGTAGCTTACAATGTTACGGATACAACCGGTATCGTGGATTCCCAGGACTTTACTTCGGTGCGTTCTATCTCAGCCCAGGGGAACCAGCTTAACTTGCCGTGGTCGGACGGTAACAAGCTGGATGTGACTGTGCGAGCTATCGACGTCCTGGGGAAATACCTGGATGAATCGGTCACAGTGTACAGGGACGCTACTCCTCCTCTCATTGAAGACTTATGGCTGACTAGAGGCGATAGATTGAATGTCAGTGTACATAGAGTCGAGGACTTTGCAGAATTGACGTAAGAATGGATACAGCAATTAATTTGATCTTTTAGTGAAAACTGAGTCTGTTACAGAACTAAGAAATCATGATAATTCAAATATTTGATTTAATTATTTTCATTGTGAGGCTTAATCTTTTATAGTATGTATCTTAATTGTGATGGGCTATTTGTATTTAAAAGAAATATGGATGTTCTGTTAACTGTTAATTCCTTATTCTGATGAATCGGATGTTGTATTTGAATAATATGCTGTAATTATACCCCCATTCCAAAGGAGAAGGGGGTATACTGTATTACCCTTGTGTGTCTGTCTGTCTGTCCATCCTTCCTTCTGTCTGTCCATAAAAATTTCTGTCGCATTTTTCTCAGGAACCAATTTTAACACACTCATTTAGGCATGCTATAGGGTGGGATGCATTTTGTACCAATCTGACCTCAACTTCCTGTTAAAAGATGACTTTGTTTATTTTTAGCCGAAATTTTCAAACAAATTTTCGTCAAACATTTATCAGCAACTATTAATCGCAGGTGCTTGAAATTTGAACACACTCTTTGTTTAGGCATGCCATATGGTGGGATGCATTTTTGTACCAATCGGACTTCAACTTCCTGTTTAATGACAACTTTGTTTATTTTTAGCCAACATTTTCTATCAAATTTTCTTCAAAGATTTCACAGCAACTATTTATGGCAGGTGCTTGAAAATTTGAATACACTCTTTGTTTAGGCATGCCATATGGCGGGATCCATTTTTGTATTAATCGGACTTCAACTTCCAATTAAATGACAACTTTGTAATATGTTCAACTATAGGACTTCATTTTTATTGTATATAAAAGATTTGACAGAAGATGTATCTTTCCTTAAGAGCTGCAAGAAGATTTATTAATATTTTAATTTTTCAGTATCTTATCCGTTCTTAATAATGTATAGGCATTATACACGCCTTATCTAACCATTTTCTTTTCTTAAAATTTAGTATCTTTTTTGTATTAATCGGACTTCAACTTCCTATTAAATGACAACTTTGTTTATTGTTAGCCTAAATTTTCAAACAAATTTTCATCAAAGATTCCTCAGCAACTATTAATCGCAGGTGCTTGAAATTTGAATACACTCTTTGTTTAGGCATGTCATATTTTGGGATTTATTTTTGTACCAATCAGACTTCAACTTCCTGTTAAATGATGACTTTATTTTTAGCCAAAATTTTCAACCAAATTTTCATCAAAGATTTATCAGCACTATTTATTGCAGATGTTTGAAATTTGAATACACTCTTTGTGTAGGCGTTTTATTTGGTGGGATCTATTTTTGTACCAATTGGATGTCAACTTCCTGTCAAATGTCGACTTTGCTTATTTTGTATATTCACATCAGAGCGGGGGTATTACTAATGAGCATTGGCTCACAGATATCTTGTTGTGCACAGGCAAGTTCTCAATTATTTTATTTTTGGGATTAGGATTGAGTGGATTGCCTATGATTACCACAGTGGTCTGGACAGTATTAACTGGAGGCTATTTGATAACTTCACAGGAGAAGACATCATACACGGTCATGAAGACATCCCTGCCCAAGGAATGGCCAATGTAAGGGCTGGTGTTGTTTTGTGTAGCTTCATCATTAACATCAGCAAATTATTTTCTTGACTATGTGACAGTAATAGCCAAAAACTAGGAATTCTTTTAATGAAACGCTGCATGTCAAAGATATGAATTAATTGTTTACTTACAAAAGAAATCAAGATACATTTAAATCTAATTAATTTGTACATGTCATTTAACAGGATACTGCAGAATGTGAATCCAAATATGGCAGTTATGCAAGGGGAGCTAACTGCTATGAAACTCCATTCTGGGGAGCTTATCATAAACATTTTCAAATAAAACCTGCAATCAAAACAAATGGAGGACTGAAGGTTGGAAAAGACAAAGGGCTGCATGATTCTGATTACTACGTGGAAGTTACAACTACAAACAAAGCTAAACTCACTACAGTGTTGTCCAAAAAGGTAGGCTTTCTGGTTTTTGTTTTGTTTCTTAAAGGAGTACACATTTCCATAACTTTGGAAGGTGGACAAGTGAAAAAAATAATAAGTAACATATTCTTGCCGACTTTTACATTATGTTTGATGTCCAGGTATATTGTTTTAAGCTCACCGAGACGAAGTCAAGGGGAGCTTATGCTATACCCACGGCGTTGGCGTCCGGACCTGGTTAAAGTTTTTGTTGCAGGTCCTGTATCTAAGTTATTACTTGTCCTATCTTCACCAAACTTGCATGGATGATGCATTTGGACCTACTTATGGACTTGAAAGACTTGGATGCTGAATCTGGGCCATGAATTTCAGATGCTGGAGGAGGTTATTGTTTTTGGAGCAGGTTAAAGTTTTTGGTGCAGATGTCCTTTGATGATTATATCTTAGTTACTACTGATCCTAACTTCACCAAACTTGCATTGATGGTGTTCCTTATAATACTGATGCACCAGACAGGCTTGAATGCTGAATCTAAGCCATAGGTTTCGGATGCTGGATGAGGTTAAGGTTTTTAGAGCTGGTTAAAGTTTTAGAGCAGGTGCCCTCTGATGATTATATCTTAGTTATTACTGGTCCTAACCTCACCAATCTTGCATGGATGGTGCATCTTATGATACTGGTGCACCTAACAGCTTGAATGCTGAATCTGAGCCATAGGTTTCGGATGCTGGATGAGGTTAAGGATTTTGGAACAGGTCACAAGTTCAATAGAAAATAGTACTATTTCAAACTTGCATAGTTGATTTAACTATAATATAAATGAATCGCAGAGGTAGAGCCTGATCTCCATTATCAAGGATGCTAAAAAATATATCTTGGTTATTACTGGTTCTAACTTCACCAAACTTGCATGGATGATGTGTCTTATGATTCCGATGCACCTGACAGGCATGAATCCTGAATCTGAGCCATAGGTTACGGATGCTGGAGAAGGTTAAGGTTTTAAGAGCTGGTTTAAGTTTTTTGAGCAGGTGCTCTCTGATGATTAAATCTTAGTTATTACTGGTCCTAGCTTCACCAAACTTGCATGGATGATGCGTCTTATGATACTGATGCACCTGACAGGCTTGAATGCTGAATCTGAGCCATAGGTTTCGGATGCTGGATGAGGTTTAGTTTTTTGGAACAGGTGACATGTTTTATAGATAATAGCATAGTTGATTTAACTATAATATAAATGAATCACAGAGGTAGTTTCAGATGCAGGGTCTGATCTCCATTATCAAAGATGCTAAAACAAAATCTACCTCACTCAAATCTGCTTGATAGATGTTTTTGTTGTTAAATGATAACAAGATTCCTATGATTAGTATTGTATGATATGATACTCTATTGTTTTATATGATACAATATCATATCAGCATTATATGTAAATAGTTATATGATAAAATATGATATTGTATCAATTTTTTGTACATTATGATATGATATTGTATCATGATATTGTTATGTATAGTATTGTATATTATGATACAATATTGTATAATATGATATTGTATTATATACTATTTTATCACATGCTATTGTTTAACATGATATTGCAATATATAATATTGTATCATATGATACAATATTGTATAATATATAATATTGTATCATATGATATGATATTGTATATTATGATATTGGTTTATGTAAATTTTTATTGTGTCACATGAAATTGTATTATATGATATTGTTATATATAATATTGTATCATATGATATGATATTGTATAATATTGTATCATATATATTATGATATTGTATTATGTGATCTAATGCAATAATGTATAACACAATACAATGTCATATCATATGTTACAATATCATATTGCATCATTATTTATTACAGTATTTTATTGTATTATATGATATATATTGTAAGTATCATAGGATGCAATATTGTATTTTATATTATTGTATTGATAAACATTGTATCCTATAATACCATATAAAATGAACATATGATTATCATACGTGTCAAAAAAGTATCCATGTATATCCAAGATCATTAAATATGATTTTCATATAATATGATAAAGGTGATGCCTTGTCTCGGTGAGCTTTGTAATCTGTGATTACCTATGTTTGTAGATAACAATCGATACATCCCCCCCTCACACGGGTGTGGTACAAGATGGTGTCCCAGGGACAGATGAAGTAGACTACCAGCAGAGTATGACCCTGAATGCTCATTGGGAGGGCTTCTTTGACAGGGAGAGTGGGGTTTTGTTTTATCAATATGGTTATGACACAAAGCCACTTAGTGCTTCAGCGTTTTCTCTTGAGGCTAGTGGAAATGTAAGTAGTATAGAGTTACTTTATGAATTACACTAAAAAGTGTTCAAAGGTTGGTTGATATAAACAGGTATTATTCACCATCTTTTATTGAACTTCAGGGTCAGATTTTTGAGACCTACTCCCTGCATGCTACCCATACAGTCAGCACAGAAGGGCAGTACTACATCTGTGTGGTGGCCTATAACCGAGCTCTGGAGCCCTCGGAGCCTGTGTGCTCTGACGGAGTGACTGTCACCACCATAGTGCCATCTGTGAAGGAAGTGAATATAGAGGGAGCCACTATTACTGGGGGATTAGTGACCGACACCACAAATTCCAAATACTGGATTGTCACTAGTAATAGATTCCGACGGCTGATTAAAGATCCAACCTCCGATTGCATGTAAGACATGATTTGCAGAAATGAAACTGTTGTAATCTCTTCTCCCCATCTTAACTCTTCAATAATATTGGTTTTTCTAATGATGTCTATAAACATATTTAGAGCAAAATATACATGTAACTTTCAGTAAAAATGAAACATTTGAATCTTATCAGACTAAATTCTCAAGCTTTCCTACATTGACTATTGTAGCACCAAAGCAACAGTTGTAGTTGACCTAGATCTGTTGCCCGCTGAGCATCAGGTAGATGGGGCCTTTGTGACAGTCAATGGGAGCATGTTCTGTGTGAACTCTACAGGCTCACCTTCCTCCCTCAGTCCCATGCTGTCCAAGTCTTCCATGGTGAGTGATATTATGGGAGCTCGTTTCAGCTGTTTGATTGTGTTTTGTGTAGCTGTTTGTGAGTTGGTATTGGTGGACAAATATAAGATAATACCATGATTTTTGGTTTGTAGCTGTTTGTGAGTTGGTTACCAGTGGACAACCCTGGCAGTGTACATGACTATGAAGTGGGTTTTTCCTCTACCTCTGGAAGCCCTGCCCCAGACATCATGGCCTTCAGAAGCACCAAACAACACCCCCATCTTCATATCTTCCACACCGATGTGCCTGATGGAGCAGAGTTCCATATTGTGATCAAGACCATCAGCAAGGCTAATGTTGAAGGAATTCAGGTCTTTAACTTTTTCATGTCACCTTTTTGCATGCTTTTTTTTTTAATATTGCCAGTTCACATATTTTCTTAGCAGAGCAATACAGTTGATAAACAATAAAACTGGGCAAATTAAGAAAAATTAAGTTGAATGGTTAAAAAAGATTTAACTTATTAAATGGTCAAAGTTGAACATGTCATGCTTTACATGAACACTCGAACATATATCATGTATTTAATATATTTTCATTTCTCTGTTTTAGTCTATTGGTCCATGCTTCATGGACACAACACCCCCAGAATTCACTGGACCAATCAGTGTTGCCCATACAACTGGATTCCTTGTTGCAGCATGGGATGGTGGTGCTTTTGCAGATGCCCAGGAACCTAACAAATTAGATCTAAAGTTTGCAATAGGTATGTGTAAATAAGGAGCATATGAAAAGCATATTCTTACAGTGACATATGTACATTGACTTCTTGTAGAATATTGTAGTTTGGTAGTAAGTATTTGTAAATTCTATGAAAAAGGAAAGTATCTTTAAATTTAATTACAATGATGAAATGGTTTCTGAAATTATGCTGAATTCCATGACACTGTTATTTTGTTGGTATGAAATGAAGGAATAAAATGAATGATTTTTCTCTTCCTTGCATATGCATTACATAATTATGTATTTGCACCCGTTTTCCAATGTATTATATAGTTATGATTGCATTATAATTGCATTCTAACCCTGTTTTCCATTACCAGGTCACTCCCCTGGTCACACAGATGTACAGAGCTACACCCCACTACAGAGTGGTGGATCCTGTGTGGTGGGGGATCCCCCCACCTGTACAGCCATTGCTATTTCTGACACGGAGTGGCGACTCCACGGCCATCAGACGTATTATGTAACCATCAAGGCAGAGAACTCAGCAGGCCTGTCCACCTTCGCTGTGTCAGAGCCTTACATTCATGATGTACAGCTGGCTTCTGAAGGACTCGTGTTTGACATGGAGGCAACTGTAAGTTCATGTCATCAATTTTTTAAAATCTTTTTTTTAATGAAAATAGTGTCAGAAAAAGACATTACTGTAAACCAAGTGTATTATATATGACTGTGTAGGTTTAACTCCAAGTTTAAGGTAAAATTATTTGTGCTATAGGAATGTACATGTTATATGTTTATTGCCATCAAAACATAAGGTAATGTCTGGACCTAGATTTTGTTTCTGAATCAATATTTTTTGCAGAAAAGGTACAAATTTTATGTTTGATCTGTTGGCTATGTTTTTTTCTTCTAAATGAGAGTTCCATGACAATATGGTGGTTTATTTTTGCAGACACTGAATGAACTGGCCTTTACTGTAAGTTTTTATTTTTGCTACACATTGTTACCTTTAGGTTTTACAATTCTGATGCTTATTTAGCAGACAAAATATGTCAATTTTACACATGTATATTTAATGTGAATTTGACACAGGACATGGAGGATGTGGATTTTACTACAATAAAGGACAGTCTCACAGCACACTGGGAGGGGTTTTCCCACCCCCATCTGAATGTGACCTACAAGTTCCAGGCAGGAACCACCCCTGGTGGTGCAGATGTGGTGTCCCCTGTAGAGGTGGGGACACTGGACTCATATTCTGCCTCGGGGCTCAGTCTGGAAACATTCAAGGTAGTTTGTTACAATAGGAAAATTATCAGCAATTTGTTGTTTCCTCCATTATTCTTTTTTAAAAGAAATCAGTAAGCACGGTAGATGTGATGATCCCATTTTAGACTTTTGTATCTATTGATAAAACTAAAACCGAAAAGGACAATGAAAAATAATCTACCATTCTTCATTGCTTTAATCTTAACAGTAAACGTTCATGTGATCTCCTTTCTTTACAGACCTACTATATGACAGTAACAGCAGTGACCTTGGCAGGAAGTGTGACCTTGACCTCTGATGGGGTCACAGTGATACAGGACGGAGCCGTGTTGTCAGGAATCACTGTACAGGACGGAGAACCCTGCAACATGACAGGTATGTGTATATGTGTACACAGCCATTATGTACATGTATGTGTACATGGGTATTATTTACATGTATGTGTAAACAGGTGTTATGGAATACATGTTACCTGTCATTTTCTCTTTGTGTCTGATGGAGAATTCCTATATACATGTATTCTTGGAAATGAGTGAGAATGATTTGGTGTGCATACATGTTGAACATGACTCAATATTAAACACTTTTTATGTACTTTGCAGTTGATAATGGAACCCTTTTTAAACACCATTTTGAGGTAAGTATAGATTGATTTTCATATTTTCCTAAAGTATAGCATTTTCTGTGGTATATTTGAAGACTTGAGAATGGTTATCATACTGTGCGCCATTGTTTGTAGGACAACAGGATGAGATGTGGGGATGACATAGACTATCAGGCCTCCACTAATTCCCTGACAGCATACTGGGAGGTTCCTAGTGATATGGATTATTACACTCCAGATACACACTTTGCTATAGAAGAAATGTCGCCTGTTGGTAGTAAGCATGTCACTTTGTATTTTCTCAGTGCATACATGTAATATTTAATATTTTGTAATTTATCTATGTATGTGTTCATCAGTTAGTTATATGATGTTTAAAAATAAAAATGGATTCAGTGTTGTCTACCATCATAACACTTTGTAATATCTCCTAAATATTTGATCTAGGAAAAGAACATTCTGTGCATATTCACAAAATTGATCATTTTAATATTGAATATTTCTTTAGATATGTGGACCACGTTCGGGGAATATGAACATCTTCACAAACACAGTGAAGCCAAAGTTACCAATCTACAACTGAAGCCAGGAAGAATGTATAGAATGGCAGTTAAACTCTGTGCCATTACCACATGTTATGCACCTCTGTACAGTGATGGTGTGTTGGTATTGGCCAACCCTCCCACCCAAGGAAAGATAACTGTGGAACATCAAAACACAACACAGAGTGGAGGCTCTACAGAGAAGGTCTGGAGATAATAATTAAAGGCATATATCAAAACTTGACATTTGTATAGAGGGTCCGAAGTTATGTTAGTCATGGATAAGAATTTAAACACAATTTTAAAAGTAGATTATTAAATTGTTGTTGGTTTTTCTTCAATTTTGCAGATTGTGGTGAACATGGATAAGTTTTATGACCCAGACATTGTAGATGAAGCAGACAAGTATGCTGTGATAGATAAATATGAGTGGGCCATTACAGACAACTCCCACATTGGTAGAACTCACACAATCTGGACTAAGGTCACAGGGGCCACAGAGACTCTGGCTGGGAAAGGGGTAAGAGCTGACCACACATACATCTTTAATGTCATTAAACATTGAATTATCAATGACTTTATACTTGTATATGTAGTAAAAAAGTATATTGCCCATTTCATATAAAGAAATACATTCACTTGTTATCAATGTGTTATATTTTTACAAACTTAGATGCAATTTGATGTGGAGCTGCAAGGGGAGTTTGACTTCTCCAAATGCCGCCGGTTTGCTGTTCGTGGATACAACAAGGCCAAGCTGTTTTCATCAGTGTCTGTGGACATCAAGGACTGTAAAGCATTTGACCCCATTCTGATTAAGCCTAAACATGTACTCGATGCTGTGGGCAAACCAGATGGAGACAGAGGTAACACCTTTAATCTGTTGCATGCATGTTAATGTACATGTATGGATAAAGTCTTTGATTTCCCTAATCATTTATGAAGAGTCCACACTTTTGTTTTCTTATTACATATTGTATTCCTATCATTACTGTTTAGTTGGGTCTGTGGTTTTATTACTTTTAATCAGTAAGTTATTTTTTGAACAGTACACATACACTTTGACTTCAGATGGGTATGGACTACCAGTTTATCTGGAGAAGAATGCCCGCTGGGAAGAACCAGACAAAGATTACACGCCCAACAGGAACTACCTGTCAGCCGTGTGGCCTCAGCTGAGATACCGCGCCTACGTGGTGGCTGTACTGAACGCCAGAAGCATGGATACCACCACCTACTATAAACAGACCAACTCCTTGTCTCTGCCGGATCCTTGTAGCCACCCAGACGCCATTAAATGTACCACAGTTGAAGGCAAGTTTATGTTCTGTAAATAAAAGAGAGATTTTTTACATGAATGAATCATGATTCAGATTAAATAATATGGATATAGATGTGAAATTGAATTATATGTATCTATATGATCTGTAATGAAATTACAACGTTGAGAGAGGGAGAGATGGACAGAGAGACTTCAAGCATGGTTTTTTTTTTAGGAAGAGAATTTGTGAACTTCAAATTTGAACCTGGTGAGTTGATCCATGGACAGAGATACACAATCTGCATCCACACAGAATACACAGAGATTAAGTTTGAGGAGTGGACACAAGTCTTAACTGAACTGAACACCTGTACTGATGGGGTGGTGGTTGACCTTACCTCCCCTACCCCAGGGAAAGTGTGGATCAGCAATGTTGAGGGGACAAGATTTCAGGTTAGTCTCAGAACAAAATGTTGTACATTATGTCTAATTTTTCTCACCTGAGCTGAAAGCTCAAGTGAGCTTTTCTGATCACTTTTTGTCCGGCGTCCGTCTGCCTGTCCATCTGTCCATAAACTTTTTACATTTTCGACTTCTTCTCCAGAACCACTGGGCCGATTTCAACCAAACTTGGCACAAAGCATCCATAGGTGAAAGGGATTTAAGTTTGTAAAAATGAAGGGCCATGCCCTCTTTCAAGGGGAGATAATTAAAAAATCATTGAAAATTTGTTGGTATTTTCAAAAATCTTCTGATGAAAAACCATTTGGCCAGAAAAGCTGAAACTTGTGTGGAAGCATCCTTAGGTAGTGTAGATTCAAGTTTGTTCAAATCATGATCCCCGTGGGTAGGCTGGGGCCACAATGGGGGGTTGAATTTTCACATAGGAACATTTAGATTAAATCTTTAAAAATCTTCTTCTCTGAAACTGATCAGCCAGAAAAGCTGTAACTTGAATCTACATTACCTGAAAAGCTGTAACTTGAATCTAAGGATCAGGATGGAAGCATCCTCAGGTAATGTAGATTCAAGTTTGTTCAAATCATCATCCCCAGTGGTAGGGTGGGGCCACAATAGAGAAAATTCTTTGAAAATCTTTTCCCGGAAACCGATCGAGCAGAAAAGCTGTAACTTGTGTGGAAGCATCCTCAGGTAGTGTAGATTCAAATTTGTTCAAATCATTATCCCCAGTGGTAGGGTGGGGCCACAATGAGGGGCCGAATTTTTACCTAGGAATATATAGAGAAAAATCTTTAAAAAAATTTTCTTCTCTGAAACTGATCAGCCAGAAAAACTGAAACTTGTATGAAAGCATCCTCGGTAGGGTAGATTCAAGTTTGATAAACTCATGATCCCCAGGGGTAGGGTGGGGCAACAGTGAGGGGTCAAATTTTCACATCGGAACATATAGAGAAAAATCTTTTAAAATCTTTTTCTCAGAAACCGATTGGGCAGAAAAGCTGTAACTTGTGTGGAAGCGTCCTCAGGTATGGAAGATTCAAGTCAAAATCATAATCATCCTTTTACAAAAGGGGTCAATGATAAACATAAGAATATGCAGGGGAATTTTTTTATATACAGGATCTATTATACGACATTGTTCAGATATTTTGTATATGACTCCATGAAGCTGATTTTATTATGTCTATCATTGCTCAGATGAGCGATGTGGCCCATGGGCCTCTTGTTTCCGTTTGTTACAAAATTTGTTTTTTATCAGAACTTTAATGTATTATTATAAGTCACTGTGGTTTCAAATGTTGAATTTTTTGTTTGTTAGAGATATTTTTTTTTAGCAACAAAAGCAGCAATAATGTATACCACTCTCATATATTCACAAATGGTGGAGAAGTTAAAGTAAGCCTATTACCCCTTCGCACAACTTGTTGCGAAGGGGATACATGTATAGCATTGCTGCTGTGTGGGTGTATGTATATATGTCCACTGTAGCTTAGCTTCAAAGAAAAACCCTTGCACAAATGTTTTTCAAACTTGGTACACTTCTTGGGCATGGTAAAAGGACAAACTCTTTTCATTTTCAAGTCAGTTGGTTAAATATTTATTAAAATATCATTAAAATAACAACATAAATAACAGGAATTTTGTGTACAGTTTGACAATACTGACTTCAGGTTAATGAAGTACTGTGAAGTGAAACTAAAGTGAAAGTAGACATTTCAAATCAGCAACTTGATATTTTTTTGGGGGGTTTTAGACTTTGTAAATGTAAGAAACAAAAGTTTTTTAAGTAATGGAGAGTTAGAAAGATGTCCAAATTTAATAGTTGAAGCGGACAGAGATTAAGTTCATCCTAGATTCTTTGAAACAAGCAGCTGAATTTCGGGCAAAATTTCTCGAAATCTATGAGTGGAACTAGTCAAAGATTTGATGTTCAATATCGCCAACTCTTATATCACTGGAAATTCATTTCATATTAATAACTGCAGATCTGTAACTTTGGGTTGACAGATGACGTACATGCCAACTTGAATTTTCCCATAGAGCAGACTACATCTCGCTTAATCTAGCTACGTTTCAAATGAATTATAAATTTGCTTACACGAATCGTTTATGCTTAATTTCACCAAATGAAGATAAATTACGAAACAATATTTCATGTCACGAGGGATGCTGTGCTCAGCAGTGCCCTTGTTAAATCAATATTTACTTAACAACTTAACATTCTAAACATATTGCTTTTGCAGACCTCCACAACAGATATGTACATCAATTGGGAAACATTTGTAGACGTAGAGGAACTGACTGTTATATCCCACTCTTCAGGCATTCAGGACTATCAACTTGGCATAGGTAGGGTGTCTAAAGAATTCAAACCACTCAAGTATACTTCTGTTGATTTAGATATTTTTGTATGTGTATGTATGGTGTCCTAATGATGCACCAACGTATAAAGATGTGTACAGTTTGGGATCACTGAAATTCCCTGTGCTTTTATTTGTTTTGTAGGAACCACTGTGGGAGGAAATGATGTGGTGGCTTTTCACAGTGTTGGGGTGGTGAACCATGTAGTGCTACATGGTCTATTTCTACAAAGTGGACATACATATTATGCTACAATTAAAGGTATGGTATTGTGTTAATTGTGAATTATTCAAAAGGATTTTTTTGCCCAAAAAACTTTTCCTATATATCTATGCTCGACAGTCTTCTAGCGATTGTCCAGTCTGGCATTTGTCCAAAATTTTCCTCTGCTATCGCTTACATTTTATTTTTAGACCGTGCCCGATAAAAATTTAAGTTAATTTGTAAATTTAATTTTATCGGGCATGGTCTCCAAAAAATATAATTTTCTATTATTCTCGCAATCTTTTTTAATAAGTGAAATACATGTTCATGAATTTTTTTTTGCATTGTTGGGAGTAAAATATGTTTGATAGCTTAAAAATGTTCTTTATGAAGTACACTGAATTTAAGAGAATAGTAACCTACCTGAAATATGTGTAGTAGCAATATTTTCTAGCTTCAATTTTTTTAAAAGCACTTTATATGCAATATCTTTAACAGCTACAGATTTTGCTAGGAGAATGACCAGTGTAACCTCTGACCCTGTTGTCGTGGATACAACTCCTCCAAAGAAGTCTGATGACCCTATTATAATATCAGGAAGACATATTGTCTCCAACTCTGAAATAGAGGCTTGGTAAGGAAAACTGGGCTGATGAAATTGTCCTTTCATTGTTGTCATGTATTACTTTACAATCACTGTCTGAAACTGTCAGTTGATCTCACTTGTATACCCTGTAAGAAGTGAGATCAATCAGAGGTTTCAGACAGTTGACCACGTACAGAGATCTGAGTTGTTTTGATACAGCTGGAAGAAGGTGTTTGTAGACCCAGAGAGCACTGTGGACTATTACATGTGGTCCATTGGTTCACAGCCCGGGTATGATGACATCATGGAGTTTACACGAGAGGAGACGGAGTGTGGAGAAAACAGCAAGCTTAATCCACTGGATCTTAAAGAAGGCCATTCTTACTACATTTCTGTCAAGGTAACAAAGACAGGCAATCAAGTTCAAAGTTCTGGAGATTATTACCACTATTTTCTTTTAAAATGATAACAACTAAATACGACATTAATGATGTTCAACAAAGTAACATTTCTTGATTGAAAATTACGCCAATTCAAATCTCTGCATGTTTGTTAGTAATTTGGAAATATTTAACATGCACAAGTAGAGATTGTTTTGTTTTTGGGGAATTTTTTAACAGTTGCACATGGAAAGTAAAGCATCTCCATGTTCATTAAAGAAATACTCTTCATCTATGGAAATTATTTACTTTTAAGTTAGTCATTTGTATACAATTTTTTTCAGGCCATTAACAAGGCAGGTTTGATGTCATTAGCCACCTCCTGGGCCTACAATGTTGACCTTTCACCTCCAATAGCCGGCCATATCTATGACGGGATGCCAGGCTCCGAACTAGCAGATATTGATTTCCAGACAGACATGTCTGCCTTAAATGTGTACTGGGAGGGATTCCATGATCCCCATTCCGCCATTAAAGAGTACTACATCAGCATGGGTACTTGTCCGTCTTGTGATAATGTCATTGGTAGACAAGCTATCGGGATTGTCAGCTCCTTCAAACTGGACCATGTCCACTTTGGTGTGGGACTGGCCTATTACAGCTCACTGACCGTGTGTAACACTGCTGACTACTGCACCACTGTGATGACTGACGGAGTGATGATGGACAACAGTCCCCCCAGCGTGGGGCTAGTGATGGACGGCACCAGGGAGCACGATACAGAGTACCAGTCTATCAGGTAACTAGTCCATTAAATGATGACCAGTCCATCAGGTAACTAGTCCATTAAATGATGACCAGTCCATCAGGTAACTAGTCCATTAAATGATGACCAGTCCATCAGGTAACTAGTCCATTAAATGATGACCAGTCCATCAGGTAATCACCTGATCAATCCAACAGGTAATGATCAATCCATCAGTTCATTAAGTAATCTGTACATCAGGTAACCAGTCTATCATGTAATGAACAGTCAAACAGGTAATGACTTATGTCCAGTCTATGAAGTGTATGTAGAGAATAGGGGTTTTATTTTAACCTAGTCTTTTAAAATACCATTCTATGAATGTTTTTTCTAGAATTAATTACTCGTCTGTTAATTTGACAACTTGAATTGTTTTCTGAAATCAACTTTTATTTTACAGGACATACATTGGAGCCAAGTGGCACGGCTTTGTGGACCCCCAGTCTGGTCTGGACCACTATGTGTGGTGGGCGGGGACCACTGTGGGAGGGGATGATATTCTCTCCCCCAAGAAACTCCATCTGACTACCACTGCTGCTGTGTTCAACTTGTCCCCAGAACTGCCCATAGGAAAGCGTGTCTATGTTACTGTCAGGGCTTATAACAAAGCTGGTCAGTAAAGATTCTGTACTTTACTTGACAACATATGACCCTAAAAATGGTTAGTGTCTTATTTTTTAACAAATAATAATCGAATTTTCAAAATTTTTATTTTAGGTTTATATACCGATTCCACTTCCAATGGCTTCATGATTGACATAACTGCTCCCGTCATCTCTAGTAGTCCTCAGTTTGCTTCGTCCTTCAGCCTTATACCTCGTACACAGTTCTATAGGACACTGATGAAGGTGGAATGGTCAGTGAATGATGCTGAATCACACATTGAGAGACAGTATCTCTCCATTAAGTCTCACATTGGTGGAGAGTTTGATTTGGCATCAACAGAGGTAAAGATTTGGTAGATATTAATACCAAGAATAATCGAAATTTATTTGCATTCTGAATCTGCACCATAATTTATATCCATATAAAAAAAACTGTGTCCCTGTGTCTTGATAAAAAAAACTTGACTTTTTACCTTAAATTCAAATCCTTTACAGATAAATGGAATAGCCAGGGATTTCATCTTGACTGGTCTGAAGCTACATGATGGTATAACTTATTATGTTAACCTTATCTCCTGTAATGGTGCTCAAATCTGCACTACCGCTACCACCAGTGGTATAATGGTAGATACCACTCCACCAACCAGAGGTTAGAGAATTTTATCCAGTCATGACAAAATTGATCATCACTTTTTTAATGATAAAATATTTGTAAACTGTGCCTCTATTTGGGTCTTGTGTGTTGAACAGGAATGTTTGCAGTGAGAACAGACCATGCGGCCAACTTGAGCCGACACAGTGACGCCTGGATGACTTGGGAGAAGACGGCGGTCAATCTGGCCTGGTTAGGATTCGCTGACCTTCACTCTCTGATCTCCCACTACTACATCAATGTGGGCTCAACCTTCATGGGCAGTGACCTCAATGAGGTACTTGCATGTAATATATTGAGTCTTTGATACAGTTCTCCCACTATTACATCTGAGTGGGCTCAACCTTTATGGGCAGTGACCTCAATGAGGTACTTGCATATAGTATATTGAGTCTTTGATACAGTTCTCCCACTACTACATCAATGTGGGCTCAACCCTCATGGGCAGTGACCTCAATGAGGTATTTACATGTAATATATAGAGACTTTGATAAGTTTACCCTCTAATATATTAATATTGGCTCAACTTTTATGGGTAGTGACTACTTTAATGAAGTACTCAACAAATAGAAACAAAACGAACAGTTTACCCACTACCTTCATAGGCATTGACCTCAATGAGGTACTGATACTTTGGATCACTCAAAGTAATGGATATACATGTATTAATGTCACTTGGATACAATGTAATTCATTAAGAAATTTATTCAGCAGATGATAAGTCTCCATTCTATATCTTAAAAATATATCACAGATTTTACAAAAGAATCTTTATGACTGGATGAATACACAAAATCCAGGATTGCACAAAAACAATCTAAATTGCTATCTCTTAGACATTTGATTGAAGTAAGACTTGTGTTTTTAATAACCTGTTTTAATACACTAGGAGCCAGGTACACCTGTTCGAATGGAATACACAAACTCTGGGGAGGATAAGTATGATGAGGGGATTGTACAGACAGCTAAGGTGAAGACCAGTAACTATGATGCCAACCAGAAGTTTGTGTACATCAGCATGTGGGCTGTTAACAAGGTACATGCAAAATGTTCATAATTGGATATTCTTTAGTATTGAGACATTTATATTCTTTTTCCTTTTTTAACCGGGTTTTCCAAAGGAAAAATTCGGTTATTGAAATGGCGGGCGGGCGGGCGGGTGGGTGGGCAGCTGCCAAAAGGGTACACTTATTTTATGGATAACTGCTCCTACAGTTTTCAAGATAGGAAGTTGTTTTTGTGCAGATTAATTGTACATATATCAGAGGTGTGCATATTGCTAGGATTTTAAATTCTGATTGTTTATGAAAATATACTAGCTGTTGAACTTAGTTATAATTGGCAAAAATATTGCATATAGAGTACCCCTTTTCTCTGGATAGGTAGTGTTCATCAATTCAGGGTTGACAAATGGATTATGAGTACTGTTCACACAAAAGAAAACCCGGTTTGCTGTCACTTTGACAGCTTTTCTCTCTTGTTTAACATTGATTTAATCAAAATTTCAATATCTTTAGGTTTAAAACTGTTTAATGTTTAATGATTTTGATCAAATTTTAAATCTCTATTTATTGTTGTTTTCAATATTTTGAATTAATGAAAATTTGTAATTTTCATATGTAAGGTCATATAAGATTAAGATTCTTCCTTCAATTATTAATCAAAATGCTATTGAAGACGAAGACAGTTTACTTCAACATAGAAATCCAAACAAGCATCCCTTTGATAGACACCATATGCTTGTGTATATTACTACATCATATGTATAGAACTCATCTGCACTTACACATCAGCATTTATAAAAATACAAGTAAAACTATATTGCTTTAGATAGATCTGTCAATTTTCATTATTTCCAGGTGGGGTTGGAAAGTGCCATAATTCACTCTCAGTTTGAGAGGATTCCAGGGGGTGACCTGTCCTTGACCAGGCGGTGTGTGGCCTTCACCTGTGAAGGTCATTGTGTGTGTGCACCACAGGACAAATTCTGTCACTCCTCAGGAACCACTTGTCAGGATGTTTCATCTAATAGTCAGTATTGTCATCTCATTCCCTTTGAAGTCGATTATTTTTTCGTGTTTTAGAATCTGGACATTTTGTCTAGTTGTCAGTGTGAGAAAGTCCTCCAGTTGTCAGAAATTTTGAGACCATTGATTTCTTGTCAGGAAATATCTGTAATAGTCCCTCTTCAAAAAAGTATCCTCTAAAAGTCAAAAGTTACCCTATTTTTTGGATAGATAATTGCTTCAATAGTAATTCATATTCCCTTTTTAGGTTTTCGTCCGTTGTTGTGCGTCATGCGTTAACAATTTTACATTTTTAACTTCTTCTTGAAAACTACAAGGCCAATTGTTACCATTTTTGATGTGAAGCATTTCTATGGTAAGAGGAATCTAAATTATGAAATTCATGGCTCTACCACCCCAGGGCGCCATGGGCGGGGCCAAATATGCAAAAAATTTTCAAAAATCTTCTTCTCTACTTCCACACATGTGAGGAAAAAACTGAATGCATGGTTATGATGTCCATGAAACCCTCTACCAAAATTATAAAATTCATGGCCCCTGGGTCAGGGGTTCAGGCCGTAGGGGGGGAAGGCAATATGGCCATATAGTGTTAATGCATATAATGTTTAAAAATTTTCTTCTCTACTCTCACACGTCTGTAAGAAAAACTGACTTCATAATTATGTCAACCAGGAAGTCCTCTACTAAATTTGTAAATTTCATGTCCAGAGTATGGGTTTTGACTCTAGGGCATGGCCAAAATGGATGTAAAGTGTTAATGCATAAAATGTTTAAAAATTATCTTCTGTACTCCCACACATCTGTAAGAAAAACTGACTTCATAATTAAGTAAACCAGGAAGTCCTCTTCTAAAATTGCAAATTTCATGTCCCCTGGAGTATGGGTTTTGACTCCAGGGCGGGGCCAAAATAGTCATATAGTGTTAATGCAATTAATGTTTAAAAAATCGTCTTCTTTACTTCTGCTAATACTGAATAAAAACTGTCTACTTCAACATAATTATAAAGAAAGAAAATAAAGCCTTCTATTAAAATTTTAAATTTCATGTCTCCCAATGTAGGGATTTGAATCTAGGGCGAGGCCAAAACACTCATACAGTGTTTAGGGTAGGGGTTCTTAATGCAGGGTATGGCCAAAATGGTCATTTAGTGTTAATGTATATAATGTTTAAAAAACGTCAACTGACACAGAATGAAAACTGACTGCATATTTAAAAAAAAACATTAAGCTGTCATCTTTAATGATATTTCATGTCACCTACATATTAGGCAAGGGTTATGGCTGGGAGGGGGGATATATATTTGTCTTAATTATTACTTTATTCTGCTCAGAAATTTCAATGAAAGAAATGAGATAATTCACATATTTTAGAAAAGAGAAAGAATGAAGCTGTCTATCAAAGTTAAGATATTGTGAAAGCATTTGGAAAGCGTTTGGGGGAGGGTTGTAACAGTTAATGGAGTTATCTTCCCTTGCTTCTTCATAATGGAGTTATCTTCTCTTGCTTCTTCATAACGGAGTAATCTTCCTTTGCTTTTTCATATTTAGTAATCATTGAATATAATGTAATTAAGAAGTTGTATGATCAAAAGAGTTATGCAAGTCTTTTTTATCATTTGAAACAAAAACAGTTTTTTAACTTTTTAAATAATCAAATAAACTTGTTAATTGTAAAGTAATAATTGGCTAACCAAAATCACTGATAAACAGTACATGTAAAATGATTTTGGTATAAATCCCAGATGTGAAATCTTAAAATTGAACAAATGGAACAGGAGTTGTGGGTAACACTTGCTAGTGACTAATAGCTTTGTTTTTGTGTAAATACCCACAGGGAGAGTTTCTGTCTGCCCCTGGGGATGGGGGATGGGAGGCAGTTTTAAATAAAACATGCATGTATACTTGCCACCTTGTTTTAGTGTAGATATGAAAACATATACACATAAAACCTATCTTGTCTCTATCAGAGTCTTGCACCTTTTCAATATTAGGTCATTATGATCTTTAAGTTTTTCGCTAAAATTATAGGTTTCATAGTCTTTCTTGAAAGATTTCAGGCAGGGAGGTGGTCGTCATTACAATGTTATAATTTTTCTACTCCAGAATGAAACTTAATTAAATGCATATATGAGACTCCTCGACAAGTTTGTGTATGGGCTATGGTACTCAGGTGACCGTTAAGGCCTGTTGGCTTCTTGTTTCTTTTCCATAGTCTCTTTATTTTTCTTGGTACCTGTAAAACTTGAGGACAAATTAGTGAAATATCTTGAAAGTTTAATTTTATTGGAAATTTAGTTGATATTGCAATATTTGATAATATTCAAGAAAATATTATAAAACTTTCCAGAAATTTATGTGTAAATGGATTCATTTTGATTCTACAGTGAAAATTGACTTCTTGAATAATGAATTTTGCTAATAATTTTGATAATGTATGTGATATTGTTGAGTGGTCATAAACTCCTTCAATGTTTTTAAATACTTCTCCACAGATCAGAACAACATATTACAAGTGTATGATGTAGCAGGAAGTGGGACAGATGATGTAGACTACACCCCGTCCAATGTGGTGTTACAGGGACGCTGGGCTATAGTCAACAACTTTGGAGATGCTCCTGATTGGTGTGTTGTACAAAACTTTATTTAAAACTGTGAAATCAAGTACATGTTCAAAAAAGAGAATGATTTATACAGTGTATATAACCAACCAATCTCTGTTCTATAAATTTTCTCTTTCTCTTTCTCTCTCTCTTCAAAACTAGAAATGGTTAATTCATTTATATTTTTTACAGAGTCAAAAAATGGTATCGTATGACTTTTCTTTGCAAAGCTTGCCTCATTTTTGCTATGCTGTGAGACACTTGTAGAAAACCTTTGAAGTTATAATATGGTGTGATATGGTTTGCTATGCTAGTTTGTGTGCGACACCAAGAAATATACCTTTATGTAGACAGGGCTTAATGCATTAATGATATGCATATGCATAACAATCAAATATTCTTTGAAAAAATAATTTGTCGAAAGCTTGTATGATTCAAAAGTATTCTGGTACTTTATTGGGTTCAAAGTTAACATAGTGTATACAGGGTTATTTTCGCCCCATGTTATTTTTGCACCTCTACACTTGCAATCGATTTTGCTCCATCTTGAATTCGCCCAGACAAAGTTTTTTTAAAGAGAGATTATAAGAGACATAAGAAATCGCCCAGACTAAAATTCACTTCCTGACGACGAGGGTGAAAGTGGGGAAAATAAAATGGGTGTGAACATTTCCCAGTATTTCTTACAGTAAGTTTTATCAATGAATATTTGTCCTGTAACACAATTTTTATTCCTTGTGCCTTTAGGTACCAGTGGAGTGTGGGGTATACTGAGAAACCCTCCCCAGAGGGTGTCTTTAATCAGGCCACAGAGAGGATCTGGCATGATGCGGGACAGAATATGAAGCAAGTCTATCAGGCTGAACAAGGTAAAATATAATAATATGAAGCAAGTCTATCAGGCGGAACAAGGTAAAATATACATTTAGAGGAACATTCTCAAAAGCTTTGACTCTGCAAAGGTAATGAAACTGGTATATAGATATTCATGCACCCATAATAGATTTTGCAAGCTTACTTGAAGATTTTGTAAATGTTTGAAAACATTTTGAGCTGATGTTGTTGATAGCATTTTACCCCCTAAAACTTGATGAAATATAAAAAAAATCAAATATTTAAATTGATGAATTTTGTTACAGGGGTTTACTTGAAAGAGACAGTCAAATATTCATTTTTCCTAAAAGTCTGGTATGATGAAAACACCTTTGCCATTTTTAAATCTGACGGGGTGACTATTGCAACTCAGAGACCTTCTGTGACAAACAAACTAGGCAGTGCTGTAAGTCAATTAGATAGATTTTTAAAAACTTGAAGAATGTACAGAAACTGAAAGCTTGATAACTTTCACAAGAGCCTCATTGCAGTTTATTAATGTGAATAGGTGTTTGATTATTTTATCTCCTGAAAAAACTTTTGAATAAGAAAATGGGTTAGATGATTCTTTCAAAGTTTTAAATATTTTCATATACATATAATTGTGGATTCTATTGTAATAGATTGTTATTTTATAATGTCTCTTGTAGGTAAGAGAAAAAATGTTAGGAAGCCGTTTTGTAGATCAAGACTTTATGAAAGGAGGCTATCCCTTCAGTGTTGAATGGAAGAACAAGTTTCTGGATGCTGAGAATGCAATCAAGACATTCCATCTGTACATCAGCACATATCCTGGAGGTATAGTCATAGAATACTATAAATAATATAAAAACAGTGCATTGAAGTTCGACAGTTGTCATTAAAGATATAATTTGCCCTTTTTTCTGTAATACCTATATCAACCTGTGGATTTTTCGTCATCGTTAGCCAGCCATTATTAATAAGTAATTTGATTGCATGATAGGACATGACATCATGGACACTGAAGAAGACCTTCCAGGTACACAGACCTCATTTGATATCATGAGGTCCTCTGTCCTCCTGCCAGGCATCACCTACTACAGTAATGTCCTGGCCTACGGATTCTCAGATATCCATCACACCGAGTCATCTGACGGATTCAAGCCGGACAAATACAAGCCTGTGGAGGGAATAGTGTTTGATGGAATCGGTATGGAGGTTGATCAGTTTTAAAACTGACTAAAATATCAAAGTGTCCTTATTATTGTAAAAAAAAAAATTAACAATTCAGTGACAATTGTGGTTACTGCTTGTAATTGTTTATTGTTAGTTAACATTGCAAAGTTTACTGTTATATTTAGGTTTGTATGACTTGGAGTTCCAGAATAAGTCAGACATTGTAGCGGCTCACTGGCATGGGTTTTCGGACGTTGGGTCGGGGGTCAGAGTCTACTACTGGTGTGTAGGATCCACCTCTCGGGTCACCATTAAGCATGCTGACGTGGAGTGTGGACATGTGGGGTGGGAGGCAGTAGGGCTACACACCGCAGTCTCCAGAACTCTGACCACTCCCCTGAACCACAGTGAGTTATAGATATGCACCAGAAGTGTCAATGAAGTTCTTGTGAAATAAAATGTTTCTGTGTCTTGTTTTCTTAAAAAAAATATTTGTCAGATTGATTCTTTCGCTATTGTAAAATATCTATTATCTTGTAAAATGCATGTAGGAAATTGATTTTTTTTCTGAAGACAACATTTTTGAGCGAATTAGTTTCCTTTTCCTTTAGGTAACACTTACTACAACAAGGTGTATGCTGTGGACAGTGTTGGCTACAAGTCCACTGTGGTTGTCTCTGATGGAGTCACTATAGATACCACTCCCCCAGAACCCCAATATCTCTTCCACTCAGGGAGCAATATTTTAAACAATCCATCTTTTGAGACATCCCCTAATGTGTTGCAGTACAGTGATGTGAATGCCACCAACATTTGTAATGTGAGTGTGGACTATCAGCCCAGCAGCTGGAATATGTCCAGTGGAGGGTGTGCTGCAGTGGTTTCTTCCAACAAGAACTTGGCCAGGGATGGGCGCTCCTTCTTGTTTGTCAGGGGTAGTGTGAGTCAGATTCTGAGTGGTCTGACAGTGGGAGGGTTGTACCGAGTCAGTTTTTTCTCCAGTCACCTGTCTATCAGCACTTCTACACAGTCCAACAAAGAAGGCTTTGTTCAGTTAGACCACAAAAAGCATGTGTTCCTGATCTACACCAAGGCCTACAGAGGAGATGGCGGTCAGTCTACAGCCAGGGAGGAGATTTCTTGGCACAAACACACCTTCTACTTTGTGGCCAGGGAAGGGTCTGCTGTGTTTGAACTGGGCAGTGTGGATGACAAGACTGGGATCTATGTGGATAATGTAGTGGTGGAACATGTGGAGAGAGATCAGAATAATGGGACGAGTGGATTACATGTACAGGCCCATGTGGTATACCTCCATGAGTGGGGATCTGTGCATGGATCCTGGAGCTTTATTGAGGATGTCAGTTCCATCACAGAGTACCTATGGGCTATTGGTAAGTAATCGCCATTCATCTAGGCATTGTATCACTCATCTAGTGAAATAAAATGATTTAGACTTGATTTTGTCAACACTGTAAATGGAATTTCTAACACTGATTGCAACTACATGCACTTATATGAATTGAATGTTCTATTTTTGAATTACAGGATACACTAAAGGAGGAACACATTTGCAGAATTTCCAGAGTGTAGGATTGTCAAACTTTGCATATAACTCCATGGTGACTTTGACCCATAATTCCTACATTTATGTCACAACTGTAGCCAAAAACTCTGCTGGGTTTGAGGGCATTTCGTACTCGGATAAAATTCTTGTGGATCTGACCCCACCAATTATTGAAGAAGTTTTGGATGGGGACTTTATGGGTACTTTATACTTATTTACATTATGAATAAAATAGAACTTTTAAATTTTCATTGCAAAAGGTTACTCAACTGCATTCCTCAGAAAAACTTGTTCAGATCACATGGATAACCTCTAATGTTTTGCAAGTCATGGCATATTTATCAAAACTTTTATGCAAAATGTCTTTCATGTGTATCATAGGAGAGGATCTGGATTCCTGGAAAGAAAACACAGTGTATGTCAACTGGAAGGCTACTGATGATGAATCTGGTCTGGATTACTGTGAATGGGCAATAGGTAAGAACAACTTACACTTAAACCATTAATATGTCAGATGGTTATGTTTAGAGATAGGAAATAAGGATGGAGGAAGGTTCAGAAATACATGTAGATTAAAAATCAAACTTGAAATAGACAAAGACATGCCTGTGATGCCAATTTATTGAATTATGTCTCTCACTAGTTATGAGGAATGTTTTGCACACTTTCATGCTAAACTCAAAGGTACATTATGTTGTCTGAAAAATACATCCAATCATAATATGAACCCATATTACTTGATTGACTGCATGCTGAATTTTGACCTAGATGATGCAGGTCATTGTTTGGATATGAGGAATGACCTGCTAAATTTTCATGCCGAAGTGTTGTAATCATAATTATACATGTATTTCTTAAAACAATTTCTTAGGGTACCAGCCAAAAGGCATTGAGGTTCAGAGCTTTGAGAGAATTAATATTGGTAACCGTAGAACATATAAAGACTTTGATGCCAGCATTCTTCAGGGGAAAACCGTGTATTCCACCTTACAGTGTCAGAACAAGGCCGGACTGATCTCTAGTTTATCGTCTGATGGTGTGATCATTCATGACCAGCCCCCCTCCATGGGCTCCGCTGTCATCAGGACCCTACCTCTGTCACTGACCGAGTACCCTGCCCTGGATTATTATCAGAGTGTGACCAACAACTTGAAGATTGTGTGGAGCGGGGTGGAGGACAAAATCGGTGTACAACAGTACAAGGCAAGTTAAGCATCCATGGAGCTGGGTTATGTGGTACCAACCTGACATGCATGTACTTGTATCCATGTAAATAAATGTACATGGTATTGTTTTTTACTACAAGACCAGTGACCCTGGCTCCTGGGTTGATTGTTGATTTAATAGGTAATGAATGTAACTTGTTACTGTGCTGTAAAGATTTTATTGTGACATACAGTAGTGTAAATATCACCCCTATGGTACTTTGCAAGATTTTACCAAAGCTTATAAAATCAATATTGAAACTTGACAATCTTTTATAGCTTTCCATCAGCAGTAACCAGTACAACCTGAATGGAGCAGGACTGACATTTTCTGATGCTCAGGAGATCCTGTTTACCAACATAGGGAACGTGGAGCTAGGAGAAGGGCAGATAAATGTGACTCTTCAGGCGATTAACACACTACTGGAGCGTAGCTTGCCTCTACACTATAACCTTACTGTGGAGTCGGGAAACCCTGTCAAAGATCGTACGTGTACCAAATAAATTAGAAAAAGTAGAATTTTCTATTAAGATACAAAGCATTTTTTTTCTTTAAAAAAATCATAACACTTATGTGCTGACCTAAGTGCTACATGTATTTGATGATTTCTAAGGTAATCCAGTTGAACAGCTGATGCATTATGTTCAAAGAATACTTGTATGCTTCAGATATGGATCAGTGATATATTTTTTTTTACTTTTTACAAGCATTTAATAAATTCTTTAACACTAATTTGTAGCTTTTAAGCAACTGTCCATGACATGGAGAGGCAGTGACAAGGAATTTGATGTTTCGTGGGATGGGATTTTTAGTTCCCAGCATCCTCTGCGGTTTGAAGTGTCTGCAGGATCGGCACAGGGGGGAAGTGATATCGTCCAATGGCAGGAGACACTGGCCACAAGGGTCACATTCCGTCTACCTGACTTCATTACCAACACGTCTCGCCTAAAGGTGTACATGATTGTCCGTGCCATTGCAGCAGGTGGACGTTATACTGATATAACCGGGACCATCATCCTACCAGCTTAATTAACAGTGTATGTTAGATGGACATTGTCACCAGCAGTGGAAGATGCTAAGTCACAGTGAAGATTATTTAAATGAAGATGTACTTATTTTACTTTTCAGTTTAATTCTTTTCTGTTAAGGTATCCAATCCATATTAGAACCTAATTTTCTAACCTTGAATATTCATCATGAATTAAATATTCCCATATTGATTGGAAGCATTTTAGAGTAGAAAAGGATTTACCAAGAGAAATTTTCAAAAATGTTATTACCTAAGCAGGAATTAATTAATGAAGATTGCATTAAGGTCTATGGGAACAAGCAAGTTTTTGAAAATGAAAAATTAAATATTAAGAATATCAATAAATGCTTTGGTGGAAATATATATTTAATCATTAGAAAAAGAAAATATATCGAAAACAAATTTTATGCCAAGTACCAGGTAGAATATTTTTTTAATTTATTTTTATAGATTAAAAGGGGGGCAACTCTTCAAGAACAGGAAAAGGTCATATATTTGGACACATTCTGCTCTTACATACTGATACTTAACCATGAAATCATGTCTAAGTATACTGAGTATTAAGCCCATACATACCTGTTATGCATTCAGATTTGTAGAATCTGGGGCTATTATGTATCGAATACCTTAACTATCTAAGCTCACAACCAAGTGTCAAAGACTCTAATCATCATATTAGTATCATACTCATATTCCAAGTTTCAGTTAAGTTAAAGTTAAATCCTTCTCCGTGCCATTAGGCACATAAGGCCGGTGCTTATCCCCGGTTTCCTTGGTGCTCAGCTGATGAGAGTCATTGACTCCCCCTGGATGGGACACCAGTCCATCGCAGGTTAACTCCCAGCATAAGGCGGTACCCAATTTCACTGGGGACAGACAATGTAGATAAAGGGTTTGAACCAGCGACCTTTTGGTTACTGGCCTAACGCCTATGACCACTGAGCCATGTATTCCAAGTTTACATGATTTTTATTTGATTTATGAAATATATTTGTTATTTATATATTCATTTTATTATTATTTGGGGGGGAGGGAGTCAACAACTAGGTTGATTTTTCATGTTCCGTCCACTATTCCTTATTTGAAAAGATCTTTTGTCAGTGTCATAAGTATTTGTAGGTTGTAGCAGAATGGTTCTTCATTTAAATTTTTTAATCATTTGTCCAAAATTATCAGGATTAGTATTTATTATTTCCTTTGCAATTTAAACAAATGTATAGGCAATGATATATATTCAAGAATTTGTGGAAATAGCTGTAATATTATATCTATGCAGTTCAAATACAATAAAACTTTTACCAACATATTAAATCCACTTTTTTTTCTCTGTTTTAGATGGACTGTTGAGAATTGCAATGACTGATATATGTATAAATATACTGTAAACCAATCTCGGGCTTCAGTGTAAAAAATTAGATGGTGAACATAGGGTCCATTAGATCATCTTCTTCGATAAATTAATGGTTTTGTGCATCATCAAGTCTCTAAACTTACAAAAAAAATTTGATAAATTACTGATTTGTGCATCACCAGGTCTCTTCAAAATTGACAGATTTTAAGGTCACCTGAAAATTGCCAAAACTTGACCACTTTTCAAAAATCTTCTTCTCCACTTCTGCACAACTGGGAGAAAAACTGAATTCATAGGTATGTAGACCAAGAAACCCTCTATATTAAAATTGTAAATTTCATGTTCCTTTGGGATAGGTGTTTTGACTCTAAGGTGGGGCATATATAAATATAATTATATATGTCATATAGTGTTATGTGTTATTGTATAAATTGTTTATAAATCTTTACTTCTGCTGATACTTAATAGAAACTGACTGCATATTTAGAAACACCATTAAGCCCTCTATCAAAAATTGTCAGGTTTTTGGTAAATTAGGGGTTTGTGCGTCACCATGTCTCTTCGGACTTGCTAGATTTTTTGTCAATAAATGGTTTGTGCATCGCCATGTCTCTTTAAACTTACTTAATTTTGGTAACTGGTGGTTTGTAAATCACTATTTTTCTTTCATCTTGATAGATTTTTGGTAAATAAGAGGTTTGTCCATCACGAAGTCTCTTTAAACTTCCTCAATTTTTGGTAAATAACTGGTTTGTGCGTCACCATGTATCATTTTCTATGTCATATAATAGAAATTATAATATATTGTTTGATTCAGCAAACTAACTTTTGACTGGAAGAAAAAAAATACTACAAAATGACCACAGCAATTTAGCCTCGTAAGCTAGTGGTTTGGTTTTTTAAACTATTAATTTAAGCACGTTGAGTGTATATCTGAGTTTCTCGCAACACTGAAAAAAAAAATAAACAAAAAAAAAATGCTGGATTGCGTCAGGGGACGCTGTGGGAATCGAACCCACTTATTCAGTTGCCCATAAACTAAAGTTTTACCAGTGAAACGAAGTAGCCAGCACGATTTATGAGGGTTGTAAATAGAGTACATAATACATGAACTACCGCGGTATTTAAATCGATAATTAGACACAGTTCAACTGTACATGTGTGGAGGGTACTTATTAAATCTGGAACCGCCACAACATTCTGCATTGAGATAGATTATTTTTACTTTAAAAATTGTGTACAAAATTGTCAAAAGTGAGACATTGTAAGAGAAAGTACTAGTAGCTGACGAGATTTAAAGATTAAATAATATAGTAATATTGCAGATAATTGATCAGACTTGTAAAATGTCAATCTAATATTGGCCGCCCTAAATGTAAAAATACCAGGCCACTTACAGTAAACATCGCAAAATAAACGATGTAAAAGTTTCCGGCCATTAGCTATGATTTATCACTAAAAAAAATATTTGAACGATTATCAATAGCATCGGAAAAACATCTAATTAATTACGTTGCTTAACTATCAAGAAATGAAGAACGCTGTATAATTATTACATTCTAATAAGAAATCATGATGACATTTTATAAAGACACAAAGTATAAATCAACTTAATATAAAAATAATTTTGCATTACGTTATGAACTTGTGAAATGTATTTAGTTTATATTCAGTTTTGACATACTGTAAAGATGTATTGATTTCATATGCAGTGGCCGTATAATATAAGGAGACACACCGTGTTATATAGTGTCAAAATAATGACAATAATAAGTATTATGATTATAGTAATCTGTTGTCATAATTTAAGACTTTATAACTTTGGTAAAACAGTGTTAAAAATTAGTATTATGAACCGACAAAACATCACTGGTGTGAAAGTAATTCTCAATGTTGACATAATATTTACACCATGCAATAAAGTGTTAATATAATGTTACTAAGGATATTTTTACTTCACGACATAAACTGTTTATATTACGTTAAGATCTGTTTACATCATTAAATTGGCTTCTGGTATCGCCACATGAAGAGTTTACCAATTGTAAAGATGCAATTCCATATGATGGACTGTTGACTATGATGTCAACTTGACATCGTGTAATGATAAGCTCAAATAATGTATCTATATAGTTTTATCTTATAAAGGAGCAATGGCATTCGAGCTAAACAACAATATTTACATTTTCCAGTGTCTTTGTCTGTGATAACACTACGAATCGATTTTGTACAATACAGTCCAATAAATTAAAATGACGTACTGTTGGGGCGCAAGTGGGGTTCGCACAATTAATATTCTAATATTAATCGTACAATTGCTGAAAATTATATAAATATAAGTAATAAAGAATCATTCTTTGGATATTATGAGGTGATAATTTCGGTCGGGGTGTGATCAAATCTATCATATAGCCCTTTGGGCTTTATTGGATTTGATCACGCCCCGACCGAAATTATCACTTCATAATACTCAAAGAATGATTCCTTTTTCCTTAAATATGCATAAAATGAATTAAACAGTCAATAATTATATGATTATTAAAAGTACTTCATAAAGAATTCACTGGTAAAACACATTGACTACCTGAAAATAAATTGCACAAACAATGCTAAAATCAATAAATAGAAGCAATATTTCCAAAAGCTTTTGTTTTTATCTTTTTCAATTTTAAAGCCAAGCGGCCTCGTGGCTAAAGGATAGTCAACTCTCTCCATCTGAGTAAAAATGGCTTCTCGGGCACCTTGCCATTTTCCAGGACCCATAACTCTGTATTGGTAAGGTGTTACAGGACCAAAGAAGACGGAGGCAGCCAGTTTGGGATCCTTCAACAACAACTTGCCTGTAAATATTCAAAATTAGATAACTGTCCCTTACATGTGCATTGATGACAATGATAATTATGATAATTAAAAAGGCTCGAAATAAATGTTGACGTTATAATTCACCGCATTTTTTGGTCGGAATGATTATGTTACGTATAAATAAGAACCCCGCCAAAATTATCAATTATACTCTATTGTAACATCCATTATCAAATTGCGAATGCATTCTCGTAGTGAAATACCTAAATGCGGATAATTTCCATTCAATCTGGAAAGTTCATCCATATAGTTTATGTAGTCCACTTGAATTGTATGCCTGGGACTTTCGACAAATCGTCTATGCAAGGCGTCCAGTTTCATACGGACATCGGTCCACATTTCCTCTTTGCTTGGAAGTATGACATCTCCCTACAATGCGATAACAGTCGATCCGCAACTCTGTATCAATTTTATCAAACTCATCAGGACAAATTAATCGATTAAAAAAATATTATTGGTTATTTTTTTTTGGGGGGGGGGGGGGGGGGGGACGGAAATAATTATTAAGAAGACATCTTACCTTGACTACTCTGGTGAAAAGTCGACATTGCTGTTCAGAAATAGGCATGATGGCGCCAAGTGGTTGAAAAAATCCAATACAGGCCAAAGTCTTCTTTTCTAGGTCCGGGGGAAACATTAATTTGTACATCTCCACCTTGTTGTTTACAACATCGATGACAGACTTATCTAGAAAGGGGAAACCAAATCTGTAACCTGTGGCCAAAATCACAGCATCGATGTCATCTTCAAAGGTACCGTCTTCGAATTCAACTCCTGTGTTGGTAAATTTCTTTACATTCGGTTTGATTTTGATAGAGCCACATATGATTCTATTGGGTATTTCATCATTTATAGTGGGGTGCGAGGAAAACGGAGGAAAGTTGGGTTGTAGCGAATACTTGGCATGGTCAAATCGTTCATTCAACTTCTTTGCGACTAGCTCGTCAGCGCTTTGGAAGTAGCTCATTAATTTTCCAATAGCCCTAAAATTTAGGAAATCGTAGAACATTTAGCAACATAACAACCGAGTAAGCTATACAAGGACAAGGGGTTCAAATTTTATGGTCGTATTAAAAAAAATAATTAATAGAATTTTCTTTTAAATTTCTAAAAGGAAGAAACAGAAGTTTCCTTTAAGTTATTAAACTTTTTTTTTTTACTGCGGATTTGAATTTTCGGGTTATAATTCCAAAATATGTATAATTTAAAATTTGCAATTTATGAGTTGATAACCATGTTAAGAATATTATTAAACAATTTTGGCGATTAAATTGATGGCAAATGAGATGACACACAAAATAAAACAAAGAAAAAATTGCACCCACGGAATAAAACCAACAGATTTCAAGTACTATAGCCTCAGTAACTAGTAAATGTGGAGAGGCAAACACACATGGTACTATATACCTTACAGCTCTATTTGAAAATAACAAGTCACCCGGTTGTCCGTTATCTCCAACACGATTGAAGATCCACGCCCCTCTGCGAGTACTCAAAAATACCTGCAATTTAAAACATTGTTTGAAGAAGAAAAATATCTGACATGTACCGCATGCTCGTTCATTTTTCGTTTCCATGTTATTAATATACTAAACTTTTAATTTATAGTTCATAACATAATGATTTTCATTTGCTAAAAACAAATATTTGGTCTTTACTATCAATTTAAATCAAATACTAAAAAAAAAAACGTAAACTCGATCAACTACGATCAAATTTCTTCTCTTTTGCAGTTAGGCCTTTTACAAGTTATTTTTAGTTGCTTAATATAGTTATTTTGTCAGGGAAAAATATCATATTAACCGGACTATAATAATAACCGGACTCTGTTAAATTCACTGTGTCCTGGTGTGAACATGATAGATTTGTTCTTATTTTCAGCCGATTAATTGGCCCATAGACTTGATATAGTTAAGCATCCACAATAATTAGGTATATCTAAAATAATCTCGCTTATTGATTTGCTGTTATTTGACTAAGTGTAATAAGTCATAACACATAAAAAAACCGACTTTTATTCTTATCCCGCCTAACTTAATTGTTCTTGTTATAATCTTCAAGTTATTTTACTTACAACTCGACTTAATTCTCAAGTTGACATTCTTTCTAATCAATACAGGTAATGTAAAAATTGTTTTGAATTCGCCCAAGCTTAAATTTGCCCGCGGACGAAAATAAACGGGGACGAATATTTCCCTGTATACAGTATGAAGACAACTCTGGGGAGAGAATGATGACTGTTATGTAAGTTACCTGGCTAGCTACTCTGCTTAACTCCACGGAGGCGTCTACCCCCGAGTTTCCTATCCCAATGACAACAACCCGCTTGTCTTCAAATCCTTGTGGTTTTTTGTAATCGTGTGTATGTACGACTTTACCCTGAAAGTCCTGTAAACCTGCCAAACATAATGATATTATATAAACTGTTTTAGCATTCTGATATATAAACACAAGATATATTTGTTATGATTTATAATCATTAGAGTTTGTTTGTTTCCTGTATACGTACTACACAGTGACAAACTTTTATTCCCGTGTGATAAAAGTTCGTCATGCAGGTTATGAAAGAACTTATATCCGCGAATGTTTCTTTCTGTGAATCAACACTTGGTTTTCTATCATAATGGTTAAAGACAATGTGCAGTGCATATATTCTGTCGCGAAAATGATGGCTACTTTAAACCTAATATAATCTAGTATAAAACGCGAAGCACAGTCGTCGCAAAAAAGGTTGGTTTACAGATTTGTATCTTTTTGTGAGTTTCTTAATTATTTTTTTTTTGTAATTCGCATATAAACTTAATAATTATGATTATTACAATCAATAAAATGTAAAACACGAATTAATAATCAATTGAAAGTTATGATAGTTATTGAACCACTGCAGGGGAAAAGGTACGTCTTCACACTGACTTTAACATTTACTTTTTGCAATTTATTTTTTGTAGTCCCAGAAGCTTTGATGAGTGCAAAAATGCTGGAGATTGTAGTTTTAAAGTATGTACTAGTATACCAGGAAAATCCGGAACATTTTTATCGGCATGGTGACCAGTACACAACATGACGGCATCAAACACGTGATCTTCAGTGTGTCTTGTGGTAACATCTCTTGTGGTTACATTCCATTTTCCAGAGGTCTCAAAATCCTCGCACTTCTTCACACTAACCACCTATCAGAAAAATGAATAATATCTCAAAAGCATAATACATAAATCTACAGTATTTTGAGTATCAATCAGCGCGCATACGAATTGAATATCAAAATGAGCTATTTCATTTTGTTTAACGTTACGAATTCCCTTTATACCCGGAGTAATTATATATTTATCAATATGCAAAAGTTACCTCTGTTTTGAACTGTATATACTTTTTAAGATTGAATTTCTCCGCATACAAATTGAAGTACTGGAGAACGTATTTGTTGTGCATGAAGTTTGGGTACTCCTTTGGGATAGGGTAGTCGCTGTAACACATCATCTCTTTACTGGTGTTGATAACCGTGGACTTCATTACACAGGCCTGTCCGTCTATCGGTTCTTCCGTGTAGTACCATAGACCACCTATACACATGAAACAAAAGACCAAGATTCATCGTCAAGTTTTATCATTTAAAAAAATCTATTATATAGATTTTTAGAGATACTGTACTTTTCCTGTCCCTAGAAATTGATTTACATCAGAAAGACACAAAGAATTACATTTTTCTACTTTGAAACCCTGGTATGTATTGATCGATCCCATTATTACTGATATGGCAAACATAAAATTTGTTCTGAGAGAGAGAGAGAGAGAGAGAGAGAGAGAGAGCTTTAGCTTTATGCCCCCTTCACACACACAGAAAGAGAAGAGAATGGAGAGAGAGAGAGAGAGAGAGAGAGAGAGAGAGAGAGAGAGAGAGAGAGAGAAAATACGTGACGACAGACTCGTCGAATGAGACAATATACAACCTGACTTTAACTATATTATCAACAAAATATTGTGTCGAGTGCCAGAGGTAAAAATTTGATTGATAAGTGCATGTAATTTGTACTACCTATGTGATCGGTCCTTTCGAAACAGAAGGGCTGTAGACCCTCGTCCACACAGCATTTTATGGCGGGCAGTCCACTGGCTCCAGCCCCGATCACTGCTACCTTCTTCGCCATGCCTCAGCTGAAGTGAAAATCATGCCATAGATCATAGCAATTGTGACGCATATAACGTGTATAATATATAGGTTAATGGAAAAGCAAACAAATAAAAACTACATGTATTTTTTTTTACCGTCAATAGCTTATTCCATGCATTAGGTTAAATAGTCCATTTAAAAAAAAATACATGTATTCTCATCTACGCATTCATATGGTCAGTGTAATTGCACATGCAGTATAGGAAGGCTATATGACCATGTGTCATATACAGTCCATAAATAATAAGAAACTCTTCCTTTTATTTTTATTGCCATACTTGAAATGTGTGCGTCTATCTATATTTGAGTTTCTTGTCATCAATTCAACTGCCCGAAACACTTTTGACAATGAATATACATTTGTACTTGGATGTTAATATTATATAATAGCTGTCGGATATCAGATATAACCCTAAAGCTTAGACCCACGTGTCGAAGGTCATGCAAGTAATGCTATCATGACCATCTATTAGTGCACGTGCATGCATTATGAATCGACTCCCTAAATTGTACGAAGATTGAAATAAAATTAAATTCATTGCATGATGGTGAGGGAAATATGAAGATTTATCCCCCCCCCCCCCCCCCGGAAAAATTATAAAATGATTTTTCCAGGGGGATAAATCTTCATATCTCCTGAACCTTCATGCAATAATTTTGATTATTATACCGAGCGACAGGTGATTATATAGAATACATCATTTAATTGTTTTTCAACTCTTGTAAAGTAAAAATGTAGTGAATGTTTACCGGTTTTTTCTATGTTAGTTTTCTGATACAAAAAGAATTTAAAATGTTGAATAATTCAAAATTTTGTAAGAATTTATTGGTTGATGAGATCGTATGCTCATCCTCGGAATTTTTTATACGCGTAGAATGAAAACAGTGGCTTCCGAAAGGGTGGAATATGATGAAAAATATGGTCTAGAACCAATCAGATAACGCGTTATATACTAGTAGTATAATCATACTGAGGTATAATAAATATATATAACGTATTACTAGAGTGTCATGACCACAAGTTTGTCCTCGATTTAGTGACATGTATTGTGTATATATATACGTCCAAGTTAATTTTTGCATAGTAACGTTTATATCTTACAAAAATATCACCATGCAATATATTTAAACCGATAACTTTTTTAGATCGAAGAACTGTTCTTGGATACTTTATGTGCATGGCGGCACGTCGTGATGATGTGATGAGGGCCCGAATAGTTCAGAGATCCTTTTTTCAGCGATTGACCATGGAACATTTGACAAAGAGAGAAAGAAGGAGGGAGCGATCATACTACAGGTAATTCAAGGACTTTTTAAAGTAGATGATATATATCCTCTTGCTTTATCTCCATGATGTAATAAAAAAAACATTAATGCAAACACATGCACCGACAACGAATGCTAAACTTTTCAAAATATATACAAACGAAAAATGAAAGCAATGGTAAAACAACGCCAAGTCCACATATGGAACTTACAAACTGAAAATCAACGTTTAATTTTATATAGATATGTGTCCAATAAACCCATTACACCCCCCCCCCCCCCCAAAGAAAAAAAAAACAAAAAAAAAAACAAACAACAAAACAGTATGTTTAGAAAAATCCAAACGCACAATACTCAGTCTTGCTAACAGACGCTAGCTGGCGTGCATGCTAGCACAACTTTCCACAATACGTTGTCGTGCTAGCACAACTTCACACAAAACGCTGTTGTGTTAGTTCAACTTAACACAATACGCTATCGTGTTAGTACAACTTTACACAACAAGCGTCGTGCTAGTACACTTAACACGCTGTTGTGCTAGTACAACTATGCACAACACGCTGTCGGGTAAGGACTTTACGCAACACAACATCACACAACATATATGCCGTACGTCGCAATGACACAGCGTACTTTGCACAACAGGCCAAGGCGTTGTCGCGATTTCTTTTTGTTGTGTTGGTAGCACAATTATGGCGATTTGTGTGAAAAAATGTTATCGCGTAGGCTGTTGTTTAATATCGCTACAGCGACATTGTCGCGACAGTGTGTTGTGCGAAGTTTTGTAAGCAGGAGGGCGTGTTTTGATGTGTCAGCGAAACGGCATGTTGCATTCCTTTAAAGCGCAAAGACGTGGTGGTTATTCATAACGCGCTATTGAGCTTTTGCAAATGACACTATCTGGACACCATATTTATAAACGCCCAGTCATCAGACATAAAAATATAGCATAGAGACTGAGCTTCATTTTTGGCAAAGAATGATGAGTAAATTTATACGTTTTACCTTTTATCTATCGATTATAGTGCCAAACTAGACACGATCTCGTTGCGAGCAACGAGGAGGTCTTCCGTCCGATTCTCATCAGATGTGATAAGACCTTGACTTTTGCTATTCGAAAACGAAACATGGAAATGTGGGTGGGGCTACATTTAAAGGATCTGAGACGTTTCTGTATGAAGTGTAAGAGCTATTGATGAATAGCTTTAGATCCCTTTTGGCCCTTTAATCTAGGGGCTTGTCAATTTTTCTTGATATCAAATTAAAGGACTTTTTTTTATTTGATGGAAATTTTATTCAACAAGCATTGAGAAAGTGACTGTTTTTGAGATATCTGGGAAAGAACTTGTTTGGGGCCGACTTTTTATCGGGCCATCTAACAATTTTGATGACTGTACATTGTTAAATACATCATTCATGTTACAAAATATTCAGAAATTAAAAGCCATGATTGTCTTCAAATCAATTGGCTCATAATTTAAAGGACTAGACCTTGGTTATGTAAAAGGAAATTTAATTTTGTTTTAAATGCATTTGGTTCAAAAAGTGTTTAGAAATCAGTTACCATTATTGAGATACATGTACATGTATCTGGGAAAGAACGTTGGGGTCGATTCTTTTTCTCCTTTAAGCGAAATTTTGAGGGTTGTCTATTGTTATACACATAGTATATATAAATGTACATAGTTCTAAGCATCTTTACTTGTACAACAATTTCAAAAATATTTCTCTTTTTTAAAAAAGAATGATCAAAATTCTGGACTTCTAGTCCTTTAAATCCTTAACAACATAGCATATTAAAATTCTTACATGTATATTGTATAGGTACGAAGTAAAAACTTTAGACCATTCTGGGCTCTTATTTTAAAAACAGTTCAATTAAAAAATTTGAACATGTGCATAAAAACTGAAAGTTTGAATCTTTTTACTGCCAAAAAAATAAGCTTGCAAATTGCGTGTTAAAGGTGATCTGCAATTCAAAATGTTTTATCATATCGACTCAAATTTAAAATTTGAAATTGTCTCTGTTTCAATGAAAAAATGATGTACATATTAAAACTTGTTGAATCCGGATGCTGTGCATTCCGGCATGTTGTCTAATCCGGCGACATTATTCAGTCCCTTGGCATTTTCCTAGCATGTTATGTTTAAAAAATGTTGTGCAATCCGGATCTTGTCTATTCTGTAAACCGGCCGCGATGTAAAGAATTGACTGCTTATGATTAGTGAGAGTTATCTCCCGTAATCCAGCCACTTATCGATCGATTGGCAATTTTCCTGTCGTTGGTATTGATTTAAACAAATGTGAATGTACTATAGTAGATCCAAACTAGTAACTGTTTTCAGTATATACCGTTAAGTCTTGTTATAAATAAATACGCATTTTCTTCTGCCAAAATTAGATAATGAGATTATAGTTCATCCCATATTTATTCAGGCCGTCATTTAGGATACCGCGGTAGTAAGACTGTCGATATCGTATGTTATCCCCGTTGTATGGCTACATTTACAGAGTTACATTTTATTCATTCTTTATTAGATACTCATCTATATAAATATTCAACCTCGCCATTACGTAATCAGCCACCTGTTGGCCAATGTCATGCACTTATCTTGTGTCGGACTTTTCAGGTTAATCGAATGCTTGAAAATATCAATTAAGATAATTTGATTGAAAAAGTATTACAATTGTATGTACTCCCTTATGGACTAATTGTTTTCTAAGAAAAAAATGAAAATTGGTACCGTAATCACGATCGATTAAGTCTAATATATTTCAGAAGAATTGAAAATTTTGCAAGAATAGACGATCAAGACCTAATTCATTAAATACTGAAATTAATTTGCAACAATGTCCTCCAAACCGGATGTTGTCTAATCTACCCTAATTTTTCAGAACCAAACTCCGCCAGATAAGACAAGTTTTACAATGTACAAAATTTATTTACAAAATAAACGACATAAAAGGGTTTCGCGTTATTTCGCCTCGTGTTTATACTCGCCCCATACGTCGAAGCGAGTATGATTGTATTACGACTTTGACATCTGTCCTTTTTTATATGATCTATTTTAACAAATAAAATAAACAGCATGGCTATTTGAAAAAATAAAGCAGTGTACATTTGTTCACTAATAATTCTGAAGTTTACGTTGTTTACAATTGATGCATAACATGCAGGTTGAATAAACCCAATCATTCGGGGGACGAAATCAAACGGTTACCTTTTTTAAACATTCCCATGATGTATTTTTGTGGTATTTTTGTATGCCCCCAAAAATTATTTTTATTTACTTTGATTATTTCTAACGTTAAAAAGAAAATCAATTCTGTGTAAATAGGTGAAAGTCTATAACTTTCTAAGATAATTAATTTGGTTTGCATGGTAACATTATTTGATACTGTAATGGCCGAAAAATCGGAACATGCAGCTTTAAGAAATTTCTCCACTTGGTACGACATCGAAACGTTATTTCAAATCAGGCATCAAACAATGAAGGGAAATTGAAATTTTCGGCGGATCTAAATGTTAAAATATTCTTATGATAAAATGATGTATTTATGACAAATGTAGATTAATCATTTTTATCTTTACTTGATATATTCGCACTTGTGTTTTATATCCATCTCTTTTAAACCCTTTACAGCCAAATATGTCACAATATGTGGTCTTTTTATCCTTTTGTTGTAAACAACGCTGGAATCTTCACAATCAATGTGCTGTTGAACGAAAGGCTCGGTTAGCAATACTTACTGCATGGGCCGTCTAAAATTATTAATTTTAGTGATAAATTAAGAAATTTTTTAGATTTCACAAAGCGTAATTATTGAAAAAATTATACTGTTATTATTTTTTAAAAAATCATTTAAGCTACAAGAAAATTGCCATTTCATACATATAGAATTTGCACAAAATGAGTTGTATGTTATTCAACCAGTGTTTGAAATTTGAGACCGTTCTTGATATATTTGAGAAAGAAATTTTAGGGCCCATCCTTTCATCTTCTTATCAGGGCCGTTTAACAAAATTTGAGCCATTTGCCATTTCCGAGAAATCGCGTGCACAAAAATCGTTAATAAAAGAACAAAACGAATACAAGACACGGAAGCTCTTAACACTGGGGGGGGGGGGGGGGGGGGGACGGGGGCTTGTAAATTCATATTTATTCAAGTTATTAATCATAGGCATTGGATAAGTACTATTGCCTAATTGGCAAATTAATTTGATTTGCTTTTTGACTCCATGACCTCTACAATTTTGCTGAGTTAAACGTTAAAAAAGTTTTTAAAAATATATATAAGCATGTATATACAGAACATTCATTACGCGATCGCCGTGCGCTTCTTTTTGGGAAGAACAGTCCTGATCAGACAGAAAATAATAATACAGCATACAGACGTTTTATTAAAATATATATGTATCAAGTATTCGAGAGTACGTGCAACGCATATGCAGAAGTCCGGTCGATTTGAAAATCTCCGTAATCTACTAAGTAGTTTATAGTAGTTTATAAGTAGTATATAATCATGTGTCCTCTACTCGCTCTTCGACTGTCCGAATCTAAACAAAACTTTTACTTACCGAATGTTGATAAACTTTTTTTAAAACTCACATATTCTTTGATAATCAATAACAAAAAAATGTAATTTAATTAAATAAAAGAATAAAATCAGCAATGAGTATGCTTTTTAATGATTCGGACTGCCATTCAGAAGAGGTTAAACCAATAGTGTTCGTGTGACCGTTATTCTTTTACGGCCTGAATGTAAATCAAACTTGTTAAAAAAATTCATTGGTATATTAAAGAAATAATTACTGATTTTTTCAATTCCTTCCGTATTAGCGGGCATCGGTAAGTTTTATCGTGACTGCACCTACCGTAAGCATGTTGCATTGTAACACTTAAACTGTCTTATCTCGAACGCCTTTTCAACTCACTTTACTTACTACACCCTGCTATATTCATGCTCTCTCTCTCTCTCTCTCTCTCTCTCTCTCTCACATAACTCATTAAAAGACTTCTAATATTGTGTTAGCCAAATGAATTATCACAGGTTACAGATACATAAGATGTTTGTGTTGGAATAATCATGTTGTGAATATCGCCTAGATGTGGGAAGTGTAAATGCATTAAATTCTCAGCAGCAAAAATGTCAGAAATAGACTAATTTATTTTTCAACTCGTACGACTGTAAAACGTTGTATTATATTCATTGATGGCAGTTTCTTTTAATTTTACGGACTGTGATTTAAATCAATGCTAAATCAAAAGTTTGATGCATCTTTAACCAATATAATTGAAAATAAAAACAATTCAATGAACTGTACGTGTGATAACGTAGAAACACGAAAAGCCTGTCTCTTAGACCACAGCGAATCGCTTGTCTACTAGCGCGGTATCTCTTCGGCCATGTGCGATTGATGTGTTACATAAATGTACACCCAACATGGTGGGTTTTAAATGTTTGCAGTTTGATAACGGAATTTTTTCCCAACAATAAAACTTATTTTATGACATAGACAAGATCGCATAGAACACCTTTTTTCAATGACAGTCATACTATATATCGTTTTAAAATCACGAAACTAAAACATCATAACCTCGTAGGTAGTCCGAAATATATGACGTTTTCCTGGCTTTTTTAACGATTTTGATATTTTACATGCCAGGAAAACGTCAGAACCGGCGCCATTACGAAAACTGGAAATTCGCCGCCTCCAACTGGAGGCGGCATTCTCGGCTCGATTTTAAATATTTACGAGTTGAATTAAATGTTTCACTCACAACCAATTAATAAGACGATGATTTTACTGCTCACTAATATCGCTTTTATGGGTCCTTACATCCCATAAACAGACTATTGAACACATTCTATCCAACTGTTGAGATTTGTTTTGATTTCGTGCATTTTTGAAATCTCGCGAGGAAATAGGTCAACAAACCTACTGTTTATCAGTGTAATTATCAAAATGTGCAGTAAAATTATATTTTAAGCTGTATTATTGACTTTAAATATATATATCTATTTAACATCGAGTCTAGAATGCCTCTTCCAGATGGAGGCGGTGAATATCCAGTTTTCGTAATGGCGCCGGTTCTGACGTTTTCCTGGCAAGTAAAATATCAAAATCGTTAAAAAAGCCAGGAAAACGTCAGATATTTCGGACTACCTCGTAGGTTAAGGTATAATTTTTTTTAATTACTCTTTAATATCGTTAAAATCGGAATTCTTTGTGTTTGCAGCTAAATTAATAAACCCATGTGTGCATCACAGCAAAACGCAAATCTTGTGTATTGGATAACAGCAGACCGCTCGCTAGTCCAGCCGCGACCTATTTCTTTGGCCGCGGCGAAGGGATCGGATACGTAATTGTTCACATACACAGCTCGGAATCCAGCTAGATTTTAAATGCGACTCAAATGTATTGCATAGTATTAGTTCTTTTATACATAATGTGTTTCACTAGAAGAGAATGAGAATGTTTATACACTTTCCGTATGTAAGCTGGTACACTGTCTACGGTAGCTTTATGTCAGTTATACGCATAAAGACCCCGTTTTTCAAATAACAGAGCTAACATAAATTTATGAGTTAAGAGGTTACTCTTTTCTCCTTAATTTACACTTCATATATCTTTATACCATAGTTCTTTGTGTAAGCCGCTATTTAAATAAAGCTTATGTATGCAAGACGCGAATGTTGTGTATAAAATAACCGGTGGCTGCTAGCTAGCAGCCGATCAATAATCTCTTCGGTCGCGGGTGAGGAATTGGTACGTGATTTCACATACAACACAGGCTTCTAAAAATGATTTTTAAACAAATTTTAAACATTTTTTTTGCAGGAGTTGTTCCGTGTTTCACTTGAATAGAATAAGAATGTATGTCCGCGACTATGTACTTTCTCTTTCGCGGTTTTGAATGATTGTCCATTACAAAAACTAAACAAAAGTGACTAATGATCCTCATGTATCACCTGTAAGAAAAACATCGATACTCACTTGTTATAATTAATTAAAGCGACTTATAGGTAAGCTATTACACTTTCTGTTGTAACTTGTGTCAGTTATGCAGACAAAAACATGCACTTTTCACATGAAAACAGGTACGTGTTAACAATTAGGTCAAGCTTTTTACTCTCGTATTACGCAATACCCGAACAAAATTATATTGTAACGACTTTGATAAGATCCAAATGATCAAAATGAAGGGTGATTTTTAGACCTGGATTACAAAATTAAGATTTCCAGAAAAGGTCATTTTTAAACTGCAATATTTCTGCAATGCATAGTCCGATTTTAAAACGGTTTTCAGTTTTGTATTAAGCACAAAAATGTCTACAAAATGAATGTGTTTTCAAATTCCAAAAAAAATCGAAATTTTGGAATCACTTCCGGTGACGACCAGAAGTGACGGATGACCTGTTCATATTAAAATTGGATGCGTTTAGAATATATTTTGATGAAAAAAAATTCCAAATCTTTAAATTTGAAAAAGTTTTAAAACGCAATTTTTCGAAAATGCCGTTTTTGAGCGGACCGGAAGTGACGGACGATCATGTTTGTACCCGCTGGCATCTAAGAATTCAAAAATCTATCATTCCTGAAATTTTCAATTTTCTATCTTTAATCGTTTTTGAGAAAAAGGGAGGACAAAATCACTTTTTAAAAAAAGATTAACGAACATATCGGCCGACCGGAAGTGACTTCATCGACAAAAATGTACGTGATAAAAGATCTTGATATTCTTTATAATCTACAAAAATTTCATAAAAATCCATTGTACCAGGTCTGAGATATTTGAGTTTAAAGAAAAGTTTTAATAAAAAAAAAGAATAATAACTAGATCGTTCTCGTTGTGAGCAGCGAGTGGGTCTTCTGTCCGATATTTGAAGAGATTTAATAACACTCATCATTTCAAAGATAAAATCGTAAATCTGATCGAAAACTTAGGGAAAAAATTTGCGACACTCGGGGCTTGAACCCGGGTCGCCTGGGCCATGTCCACGACTCTATCGACTGAGCTACTCAGACTCTCGCTTCAGGACTTTAATGCTTAATTTCTCGAGAATGCGGTAATCGATTTTAAAACAAATTACATATTCTGAATAAGTAAAAGGGTTACCATCAACCCTACAGAAAATATCAGAAAAGAAAAAAGTTGAAAAAATCGATTTTATGTTTTTCCTTCCGGTGACGACCGGAAGTGACGGACGTTAATCATTCAACCTAAGTGCACCCTTCCCAAGGTAGATCTATCATCGCTGAAAATTTCAAGTTTCTATCTTCAACCATTCTCTTAATATTTGCTGGACAAAATGAATTTTTGAAAAAAGTAAATTGAACGACGTTGACGAACGGAAGTGACGTCATACGTAGAAAGATAGGTATGCATAGCTGTAGATACTGACTTCTATCTGTAAAATTTTCGTGAAATCCGTCGAACCGTTTTTGAGATATTGGGTTTTGAAAAATTTTGTGTAAGAAAAAAAACAAGAAAAACTAGATCGTTCTCGTTGCGAGCAACGAGTGGGTCTTCCGTCCGATTTTTGAATAGATGAGATAAGCCCCATCATTTTAAACAAAAAATTATAAATCTAAGCAAAAATTTAGTGGAAATTTTTTTTCCGCACTGGGGGCTTGAACCCGGGTCGCCTGGGCACATGTCCATGACTCTAACGACTGAGCTAGTCGGAATATCGCTTCAGGATTTTGATGCTTAATATCTCGAGAATGCGTTAATCGATTTTTAAAAAATTACATATTCTGAATCAGTAAAAGGGTCACCATCAACCCTAAAGAAAAATATCAAAAAAGAAAAAAGTTGAAAAAATCGATTTTTTTGTCTTTCCTTCCAGTGACGACCGGAAGTGACGGACGTTAATCATTCAACCTAAGTGCACCCTTCCAACGGTAGATCAATCATCGCTGAAAATTTCAAGTTTCTATCTTTAACCATTCTCTAAATATTTGCTGGACAAAATGAGTTTTTGAAAAAAGTAAATTGAACGACATTAACGAACGGAAGTGACGTCATATGCAGAAAGATACATATCTATAGCTGTAAATACTGACTTCTATCTGTGAAATTTTCTTGAAATTCTGTCGAAACGTTTTTGAGATATTGGGTTTTGAAAAATTTTGTGTAAGAAAAAAAAGAAGAAAAACTAGATACGATCTCGTTACGAGTAACGAGTAGGTCTTCCGTTCAATTTTTTAAAAAGATTAAGGACTTTGGCTCCTTTAAATCCCTAATTGAGTAATAAATGGTTGTGGCAAAGAGTTTTTCAAACAGACTTTGTTACGATCAACAACTTGTCTTCTATAATGCATTACACAATCTTGATCGTTTTTAAGTTATTTGTAAGAGTGTTTACTAGTATCTTGGCCCCTAATTTTAAGGGCCAACCCCTTTTTCTTGAGTTCATTGAAAAGGTCTAAAGAATACTATCATTTTTTGTTCGTAAACCTATCAAAAATTGTTGTTAATTTTTGAGATATAAACGATTGAATATTTAAGGGGCCCGCCCTATAGATCCTTAATGGGGACAGACATTGGTGTTTTGATAAGTGGAATCGATTAGAACCATCCATGCAGACATTTTCTCTTCTATAATGCTTAACAAAATATGTCTCCTTCTGTAGATATATTGCGTCCATGTTTAAGGACTTTGGCCCCTAAAAATCCCTAGTTACATAATAAATGCGCTGGCAATAATTTTTTCTGATAGATATTGTTATGATCAACAACTTTGCTTCTATAATGCATTACAAAATCTTTATCGTTTTTAACTTATTTGTAATAGAGTTTACGAGTGTGTTGGCCCCTAATGAAAGGGGCCAATCCCTTTTTCTTGATTTTGTTGGAAAGATCTTAAGTATAGTAACATTTTTTTTCTTACACCTATCTTAAATTGTTGTTCACTTTTGAGATATAAATGATTGAATCTTTTAGGGGTCAACCCTGCAAATCCTTTATGGGAACATACATTGGTGTTTTGATAAGTGGCATCGATTGAAATCATCAATGCAGAGATTTTTTCTTCTACAATGCTTAACAAAATATGTCTCCTTCTCTAGATATATTGCGTCAAAATTTAAGGTTTTTGGCCCCTAAAAATCCCTAGTTACGTTATAAATGGGCGTGGCAATGATTTTTTCTGACAGATATTGTTATGATCAACAACTTTGCTTCTATAATGCTTTTCAAAATCTTTATCATTTTTCAGTTATTTGTTATAAAGTTTACGAGTCTCTTAGCCCCTAATTAAAGAGGCTAGCCCCTTTTCCGTGATATCGGTGAAAAGAACTTTTCATACTCTACCACTTATGTAATATATGTCTCAACAAAATATCAACTGATAAAAAGATACAGATCAAAACGTGTGAAAATTTTGATTCAAAATCTGTACCCAATTTTCGAGCCATAGCGAGCTCCAAGAAATGGCGCCACAGGAGTAAAACAAAATCAATGGGCACATCTTCAAACTATGGTCTAACTATCCTGAAAATTTCATATTCATATCTCCGATAGTTTTTGAGTTTTTGTGTGCACAAAATAGGTCGTAAAAATGAACAAAATGGCCGATAAATCGGTACCGGAAGTGACGACAGGAAAATTATCAAAAATGTTTTAAGATCATATGAAGTCCAATCACCTGTGAAAAAATTGTGGAAATCGGTCGAATAGTTTTCGAGAAATCGCGTGCACAAAATTTGTGGAAAAGAAAAATAATAATAATAATAATAATAATAATAATAAGAAACAGTACGAAAACAATAAGGTCTTCCGTTGGAAACGGAAGACCTTAATAATAGGTCAAAAGAAACCTAACGAAAACAATAAGGTCTTCCGTTGGAAACGGAAGACCTTAATAATAGGTCAAAAGAAACCTAACGAAAACAATAAGGTCTTCCGTTGGAAACGGAAGACCTTAATAATAGTGAAAAATAGAGAAAAAGAAACCTAACAAAAACAGACAAATAGTATGATATTTTTAAACCATGGAGGCGTTATTTTGCATGATTTTAATACCGGTAGAACCTACCTATATTTTAACCGGGTCCTGTTATGTAGGTCCCCGTAATAATGTGGCTGATAAGATTCGTGTTTTTTTTTATCCCTAGTATATATTTACGTAAATTGATAAAAACGTATCTTTACTTTGGAGTATACTAGCTGTAAGTATTTGTATACGGTAAATAGCTAGAAGAGGTATACATGTATATACTCTCTTTGTTGTTGCAAATTTACACTTACATTTTTTGAGAATTATTGTGAGCCTTTTTTTCCGTTCCAACAACCTATAAAAATAATTAAACTCATGTAGCCCTTAACAATACATTAATTATAGTGCAAATCTGTATTCTACTTATTTTAAACGCATGTGAGTTAATAGAACTTACCTGTGTATTAAACCAATGCAGGCAATGCCAGAGCGGTGAAATCAATGTCAATATATCAGATAAGCCTGTTGATCAACAATCAAGGTCCCTAGAGATAATTCAGTGCATTTCAAAACGAAGTTGTTTTTCATCTATACAGGTAAAAAGGACAAGAGACCCATGGGTCACATCGCTCACCTGAACAACAGTTCTTGTCTCTCTTTCGAAATTTATAACTATTAGAATCTTTTCTGATGTTGTAAAACTCGCAAAAACTCTTATATGTTCCAAAATTGGATAATACATAAAGGCAACATATAAAAAGAAGCCTGCTTTTTTGGACATCATATCCTAAGATCTTTAGATGCATAAACTGATCAATCTTATTTTCCGTGACTTCGATTTACCAGTAACCAAAAATAACAAAATTGAAAAAAATGAAGTATTTAAAATAATTATAAAAAGTTAAAGTCACTGCGACATCGATATGATGATGCTTACGTAGTAATATCACTAAACGTAGCATTGTGTTTCTTCAGGAAAAGACTATTAGAAATTTTATTTCCATATTATATATTTCTAAATTGAACTTTGAACCCTTCCTGCATGGAGCCCCAGTGTTAGTCTTGGGGTCACAGGTTGTACAATGTACAATCTTTACTATTGTACAATGCTGGCTTAGTTATGCGGGCTCACAGTTTTCATAACTTGAAATCTACACTATATGAGGATGCTAGCATAGTAATATCTAGCATTGTAGTTCTTGAGAACGGAGATTTTCAATAATTTCTCTAAAATTTCTGTTGAACTTTGAACCCCTCTGGGGCCTCATGCAGTATTGGACTTGGAGTCATAGTTTTAACAATTTTGAATCTTCACTATCTGGGGATGCTTGCATAGTAATCTCACAAATTGTAGCGTTGTAGTTCTTGAGAAAAAGATTTTTAAACATGTTCTTTATATGTATTTCTACGTTAAATTTGAACCCCAGTATTGGTTCGGAGTTAGGTTTTTGTAATTTAGAATCTACACTATCTTAGGATGCTTGCATAGTAATAACACAAGTTGTGTTATTGTAGTTCCTATATTATATTATTAGTTATATTTCTATGTTGAACTTTGAACAGCTCTTAGGGCCAGGGTATTATTGGTCTTTGGGCCATGTTTTAACAATTTAGAATCTACATTATCTGAGGAGGCTTGCATAGTAATCTCACAAATTGTAGCATTGTAATTCTTGAGAAAAGATTTTGAAACATTTTCCCTTTATATTTCTATGTTAAACTTTGAAACCCTCATGGAGCCCCAGTATTGGTCAGAGGGGCATGGTTTTAACAATTTAGAATCTACACTATTTGAGGATGCTTGCAAACAAATATCTTAAATTGTTGCATTGTAATTCTTGAGAAGAAGATTTTTAAAACAATTTCTCTATACTAGTATATTTGTATGTTAAACTTTGAAGCCCTCTTGGGACCTCAGTATTTGTCAAGGGGTCACGAATTTTACAATTTAGAATCTTTACTATATATGTAAAAGGTTGGTATAAATGTTAACATTTCTTTTGTAGTAGTTCTTGAGAAGAATATTTTTAAGACATACACCCTATCTATACTGTTTTGTGATTTTCTCCCTTTTGAAAAGGGTTTCCTCCTTTATTTTAACAATTTTGAATCCCCTTCCCCCCAAAAAATGCTTTGTACCAAGTTTGGTTAAATTTGGCCCAGAGGTTCTACAGAAGAAGTAAAAAACGGACGGGCGACGGACAGCAGGTAATCAGAAAAGCGTACTTGAACCTTCGGTTCAGGTGAGCTAAAACTCGCTCATGTGAACAATGATATCCAGTCACTTATTTCGTTAACTTTTTTGTGTAAATTAAAGATATTTGAATTTTCCAGGGGCGACCCCCCTCCCTCTAGATCTGCGCATGGAGAATTATTGATAATCGTGAAATAAATCAAGAAAAGTTCACTTGAGTAGGTTGGCCCACATACGATCAGTAGTTTACTATCATATTAGGTGTAAGATCAAATTCATACCTACGAAGTATCAATATGTAGCAGTGAACAAAATTGCTAATATATATTTGATTAGCACTCCAAATGTTCAGTGGGCTATTCATATTTTACCAAACCGTAAAATATTTGGAATTTAAAGAAAAACCCACTCAGGTGAGTAGTATGGCCCACGTGCCTGTTTACTCGCATAAACTACAGCATTTTCCATTATATATTTTTATACACACCTGAAATTTTAGGGGGCATGTATAAACTGCCCACCTAAAAAATACCCCCGAACACCATCATTTGTATTTTACGGAAATTTCAATTCCCTGCGTGTGCTATTTGTAAATAAGTTTGTGAACGTAACGAATGTAAACAACACGCACCATGATATTGTCAAAACCATGCAATGATGCAGGCAAATGCATATGATCCAACCGCGTTTTTGTGATTAATACTGACATGGGAGTTCCATTATCGAAAGAATACAATGAATACAAACAAATTTCACAGCGTTCATCATACAGTCGTGATGTAATTGTGCCCAGTTTTGGGGCTTGTGTTCCATTTTTGGAGACTGTCAGCTATCTTTCTAATGAAAACTGTTGCATTTCCTACAAGCTGCAGTCGACTTGTATTGGCGATAGGCATTTTCATGCCAGTATTCAAAAGAGAGGTTTGGCTGCTTACTTGACTTTGACTGATATCACTCATAAGAAAACAATCACAATATGCGATATACAGGCTCAAGGGGAGGTAATTCTCCTTCCCAGAAAATCACTCCAGTACACAGATTTGCAGATATGTAATGTGATAGGCCTGCATTGTGAGTGGCTGGTGATTCAAGTTTTTTGTCAAGATGGAATAAAGTTTCTCATTTGTGATATTTCAGCAAACAGTTGTGTAATGCAATATACACACAAATATGTGCCTCAGTCCAAATTAAAACTGTATGAGTGTCATGTAAGTCCTGATAGGACGTTCATGGTGCTGAAACAAAATCAGCTTTATCAGACTTTATACAACAGCAATATAGAAGATGGGGAGGATTTCATTCTTTTGAACATTCACTTATCCATTGGGACCTGCACAGAAGAACCCTGTGAACTTTTAAAGAGTTTTGTGTCCCTCGCCCATGGAAAGGTTGCAGTAACATTTGATCCTCGCCAAGAAAATGACTTGATTGTTTATACAAGTGAAATGCCCGACAAACTGAACAGAGATATTTATAGGGGACATATGGGACTTTACAAGCCAAGTCGGGACTCATTTCTTTGCATCACTGGACTGCTGAGCCAAGATTTCCCTGCATTGCCTGGGAAATTCCTTAATCTTCAGTTCCTACGGGATGGCTCTGCCTTGGTTATGGCAGTTCTTGGTTCTGCACATCCCACAAGAACGATATCAATTTTATGCAGAAACCAGTTTGTAACTGTCTACGTTTTAGATCCAGATTGTTTCCAAAAGACTGGTTCATTCTCTTACATTTCTCAATCCCTTTTCCAACATTTTGCACCAGTGATTTCACCCAGTGGGTCATTAGCCTGCTGTGCAGGCAAAATGTACAATATTGAACATGTCAGTTCACAACAAAAATCTGTTAAAAGTCTTAAGAGGCTGTGCTACAATGTCATTGTAGATTTTGTCTTACCAGAAAATATTCAGTATTTGCCATTACCTAAGTCACTCAAAGCATATCTTCAGTAAATAATGAATCACCATGATGAATCAACACATAAATGTAAATTCTATCTCAAATACTGAAACTGTTTGCATGAAATTGTTTGCAGATTTTGGAACAAACAAAGTCTGAAAAATGTATCACTGATAATGCCCATTCTATATAAAAGAGACACCGTACATAAAGCATAAAAAATATGTTTTGTATATTCTCCCCTGCAAAAATAACTCCAAGCAAACTCTTTGTAAGAAACCACAGGTGTCAAGGTAGTTAAATGCTTGCACAAAATAAATTTGAGCATTGGTTGTTAAAGATACATAGCTACCAGAGTTCTTCATTTCTTAATCACACATATTATCCTCGGAGGCCCACGAGTCTTTACCATAAGAATTTGTGCCACATTAGGTGCCTGGTTAAACTCGTTACTCTAAATTAATAATACATACATATAAAGGACTTCTATATGACTTTACATTATATTAATTTTTTTTTCATCAACCTCGAACTAAATTTCGCGAGATATGCAAGGAGAACAAAAGGGACACGACTCTAGGACCGTAAAGAATTTATGGCCTCCAACGATATATTAAGGGCATCTATCCAGCTAGAAAATAAATCATGTTCACCTGTACATTTTTGACATTTTTAAGTATTTCAGAGTAAAGAATAATATGAAAATCTTTGAAAGTACTCTGGTATTTATTATCATCCTGGAAATGTACAATTGTATTAAAATGTAAAAGGTAAAACGAGGCACACAAGGGTAATATGTGTTACAATTGTTAATCACAAGACAGGGTTAAAATTCTCACAGTATATATGTATAATAGTCATGGTTGTGCAATACAAAATTGGCATACATTGGCTATAAGTACAATCTATCAATTTCATGACTTGAACAATAGCTCAATTGAAATCGTTATCATTATATGTAATATGATACACATTATTTATTGTTTTTAAGCATAATACTCTGTACTTGAAAATATCTTTTTTATACCAATAAAATATCCATAATTTTCGAAGTCTTTGCTCATTTTTCCATTTTGCATTTTACAAAATACAAATGTTCAATTAAAAGTGGTACAATATACACACACAAAGTGGAATGTGATAGACAAATCTTGTGCATATGACATAAATTATAGAAATGGGACAAATATACACACATTTACAGTACTTTTTCTAAAGGATTAATGCATCTATTTCAATACTTTCCAACAAAATAAACTACATGTTCATGTATGTACATAAAAAATATTAATTGTGCAGAATAATGGCATGCTATAAGATGAATATGATAATCATGTTAATATAAACTTGTAAGATACCAAAATTTAGGTTAAATCTTTCCTAATAATTTAATTATATTTATTGCATCTTATTCATAAGGAAGTATAATTCAGTTTTATGAGCTTCACTGCTGCTTGAGAAATGTCTTGCATGACAGAAGCCTCTTATTTCTATAAAGAATTCTGTGAACATTTTTAACACTAACAGTTTTTTGTATGCGCTGAAGAATTAAGGGCAAGACATTGGACATTGCAGAATAAGAACATGTACATAGTGTTTTGAAATTTTTTCATGGAATTTTTTAATAATGTATGAATTCTGAATGAACATATAGCCTTCATAATGCAACCAACAAATAATTTGTGAAAACATACAATGAATTTTGCATTCTTTTATCATCACAGCAATTGCAGCAGTTAAAAATCACAAGTTATAATTCCTGATTATCGTCAGTTTCTTTTGCTGACTTTTTGACAGGCTTCACCATTTCTTCTGGTTTGGGTTTCAGATTGCCAGCCAACATATGAATGGCTTTGTTCTCAAATAGCTCTGTTTTGTTTTCGGAAGGAGGACTTATGGCATTGTTGACCATAGCTCTGGCTACCACCTCCGTGGGTGTGGAAATAGCAGTGGGAAAAAAGTAAAACACTGGCTTCAGAACAGTCCGTAAGAATGACTCACTTGGTCTGCTCTCTTCTCTGTCACACAACAAGATTCTGTAATATTCAAATTGCAAAAAATAAAAAAACCTCAAAAAGTTAATATGATAATGAAAATATATTGCAGATGAGCAACAAGATCATTACAGATTTCTCTTTCAATAATAGGTAATTTTGGTCAGATAACGACTGGTACATGTATTTATTCATAATAAACTAAATGCACATAGTTATGACACTAATTGAAAAACAAATTATGAGATAGACTTTTATTCTAAACTACTACATGTATTTGTAAAAAGAAATAAAAACTTGGGTTAGGAAATAAAAAGATAATTTACCCTGGTCTAAATATTGAAAGTCTGTCAAAATGAATCACTTTTAAACTTTCTTCAGCCTGACCCTGAAATTAAACCAGGAAATTTTTTCAAAATTCAGTTCTCTAATATTATATCTAAGGACTTTTCAATATATTACAACTTTATAAAATAATGTTAATAAACAATTAGCACTTGTTAATATATGTATTACAAACAGTTAATTTTTAAAAACTTAAAATTGCTCTTATATGAGCTATTAATGGATAAATGCATTGATGACTAAGACTTTACTGCTATGCTAAGCAGCTGAACTGACCTTTGTCCGTGTGTAGAGCAAGGAACTATTCTTGTCACTCCCTTGAGAAGAAGTATGAAGAAAATGCTTGCAACCACCAGCTTTTGCAATCTCTGCCGCCTTTAATACATAGTCATGGTCCACTTTTACAAAACCTTGCTGATAGACAAAATACGAAAAGTGCATTCTAAATGCAACGAAGAAATGTCCAGAGGTATTTGAGGGGTTGCAACTACCATTAATTATTGGTGTTTTTTTTTTAATTTTGTAGTAGTGTTTGCATTTAACTCTAAACCTGTATACATAAAAATTATGCACTTTGCAATGTTATGTACATTCTATTTTATAAAAATGTTTCAAAGGTTTTAATGAATCCAGACTGTTAAAAACCAATATAGGATTAGAAATTACATGTTATAAGCAAAGGTGATCACTTCTGTATAATTAAATGTGTTCATACAGGAGATAGATAAACAAAATAACTGAACAACCTTTATATTGATAAATTCCATCATTTGAAGAAAAACTTACTGCACCACTTTTTGCCCTGGTTGTTCCTAGCATATTGAAGCCAACATCACATCCAGCAAACGCTTCCTTATAGTCATCAAGGTTATCAAAATCAACAACTCTTTCTTCCTATTAAATAACAAATACATGTACAACTTTATACTTATCGTGACAATCTAATTAGGTCACAAGAGTTCCCTTTCTCCCCATGTAAATAAGTGTGTATTATGATAAAAGCTCATGTAATATGAAATAAATGACCATTATTAGTTTTTAAATTTGAAAAATAAGTTTTGCAAATCAATCAAATTAAATACACTAGCATGTTATTAAATTAAAAGTACCAGTAGACAAATTAAGCTAGTGTTTCATACTACATTGTTCTATTATAATAATTTAATGCGAAGCATTCTCAACATATGGAATGAAGGATTTTATCAAAATGTCTTACAAATCCTGCTCCAAGTTTCTCTGTTATATTAGTCTGTCTTCTTCCAACCAGTACAACTCTCTTGAAAGCTTTCACCTGGTCCAATTCCTTCACCAGTGCTTTGCCAGTTTCACCCGTATAGCCAATAACAAAAGCAGAATGGTCTTCTTTTTTAAACTTTTCCAAATTTTGCTCTCTTTCTGCTGCCATGCTGTCAACAAAATGAGTTTCAATATGTAAGAAATGTTGAAATCTGTTAAAATTAGTTTCATACAAATCAAATTTCATTTCGATTTATTCTGTTTGATACTTAGGTTACTAAATACCCTTGAGCAGTCCTTATCAATTTAAATTCATCTACCTTAGGCAGAGATTCAGCTAGCTTGATATTCAGGTCCAGTGCAATCACTTCATTTAGCATACATAGCTTGAATTACTTACATATATAGCTTCATTTATGGCAAACCAGAAGGAATCCGGGTGGTTTCGCTCCCATCCCCTGTTCGTGCTGAGTGAGTTCGCCCCGATTACATGTTCGCTCTGAGTGGATTCGCCCCCAGTATTTTGGTCCACATCTTTTTTGACTGCATACTAAAATCATCGACCGTCGGGCGCTCATTTGATCAGTACATTAATGATGAGCAGTTTATTAAACTTAATGATGAGAGGCTGGTCATTTGCAATATTTTCCCAAAAACATCATTTTCCTTGGCTAGCTGTATCCATTGCGGAAAAAAAACTATGGTAGTATTTTTTAAAGTTAAAACTCAATATTTCATAAAGTTTAATAATAAATATAACATTTATTTATATATTCAAGATTATATTCACCAGTAGTGGGACTTAAGTAAATTATTACAAATTAATTAGTTGAGGGAAAAAATTAAACTTTTAAAGTATTGATATGTATATGTATTCCTGAATGTTGTACGTGTTTATTGAAAATTTATTTCAGTAGCTGATGAAAAAAATTGTCATCTGATTGATAAGTATATTACTTACGGACAATGACTGTACAAACTACCTATATTGAAATGGGGCGAAACCACTTTGTTCGAAACCACTCGGCACGAACACGCTATCGGTGCGAACCCACCTGTTACCACCAAAAGTAGCTCGATTTAGCTACTTTGTCCAGTGTTGTTATACATATTTTTTAAATGTTTTTTTTTCATGATATACAAAAATTCCCACTTTGGTTCAGAAATCATTTTCAACGTTTGAACTGATCTAAATTCAATTAGTAACAATTCACTCTAGAAAATATGCCTCCTTCAGTGCAATTGCTGGCAATCAAAGTTCAAAAAGTTTTTGTACTATACAACAGTTAATTTTTTACCAGACAACAATTTCTTAAATGAAATTACAAAGAACAGATGTTTCTGTAAGAGAATGAATTGTTATTGTTAATATTTAAGGAAAAACGAGCTTTAAATGAAATTCAAAGCAGTTTGCTGTACGACTTGGCATCTCTTCGTTAAATTATTGATGAACCAAATTCGCCAATGTTTTTCATTACAAAATCTTTACCTTGCTATCGTATATGTGTCGTAAACTGTTGCTAAATCATATATGCTGATTAAACAGGTCCAAAATATGCCTAAGGTTGCAAGTGCAATTGCAACACCAGGCGCAGAGTCTCGGCAGTCCAAGTTGAACCACAAAAATCTCATCACCCCTACTTTTTTTTTACCGTATACGTCACTAAATTATGCGAAAAGTGACTAAATGCTAAACCCCCATGTTTCCGGAATAAGACGTGATGATTTCGATCGTGTGGCGACTTAGATAAAATTGTTTCAAACAAGGCAAATATCATCAAACTTGTTTTCAGCAGGATCCAACTTTACCTTTTTATACTTGGTACAGAAAAAATCGAATTCATATTAAATTGATGGATTTATAAAAATCGAGGTGATGAATTGTCCGGGACTGTTTTTATAGGTGACGATTTGACTGGCACCCATTCAGAGTAGTCGAATAAGCCAGTAACCGCTTTGGCATAAGGAAGCATCTAAAAATTATACAGGTCAGAATAATTATTCATTAGATTTTAAGGTTAGTTTAATATATCATTGTAAGGATTAACTGTTGTAATTATTATTTCAGTGTCATATTCTGTTTAAAAATTTTGATCAAAGCTTACAATTAGACTGTAACTGGCACGCGATCAATGAAAATCTTGCTACATTCAAAATGGCGGAGATAATTTTCATAGACCTGTTATTTTCAGAATAATCAACATGGCCAATCGACTGAAAGAATGGAAACTAGACTGTAAAGTTTACATAGGTGATCTGGGCTATGGCGCAGCCAAACAAGAACTTGAAGACGTGTTTTCGAGATATGGACCTATCAGAAATGTTTGGGTTGCTAGAAACCCACCAGGCTTTGCCTTTGTAGAATTCCAAGATCCCAGAGATGCAGAAGATGCAACGAAGGCACTTGATGGAACGTATGTTATCTAGTCATATTCACATTTTTTTCAAAAAACATAAAAAATCGAACAACAGTTTATATTTATCTCTGCTCTGCGTCTTAGACCTTCAACAGTTATTTCTGATTTTGTTTGCAGTTACGTATATTCCAGTAATTCTAACCTATAGCTATAGTGTTAAGTATAAGTAAACAATTCCAATAAGTTGCATATATACATTAAAATTTATATTAAAAAAATACTTGTGTAATTTCATTAGGAGAGTAAATGGTCGGAGAGTGAGAGTTGAAATGTCTTCAGGGAAGTCTCGTTGGGGATCTAGAGGTCCTCCCACACGCCGTGGGGGAGGGGGAAGAGGCAGCAGAGATGATCGTCGAAGATCTAGGTAATTATATGTTTTATATTTCTTAATTCAAACATGCTCCCTAGTTATAAAGGCAAGGAATTCAAATCTATATTTGATGTGAACATATTTTATGTATCTGAGAATTCAAACGGATTAGAAACAACTTCTTTGAACTCACAAGTTCTTTTTAATATCAGATATTTAACAGATAACTCTTTTTCCCCCCACAAAGAAAAAAACTTTTTTCTACCATGTGAATTTCATGATGGATCAAAAAACATTTTTCAACTTGTATATAAGAGAAATTATATGGTTATAGAAGCTGATATGCACAATTTTTCAAAACTCCAAACTATTCATTTTAAAATAAAAAACACAATACTTATGCAATCTAAAATGTTGCATTTATAGGGAATTTGTTTTTGGATGAAAACATTTCATTTTCTCAATTTCATTTTATATGTTTGCTTTTATTTTTAAATGTTTTATGCAAACATTGCATTTATTTTGACCATTGTAAAATAAAAATGTATTTTATGCTAACATTGATTTAAGTTTCAGCAAAAGGAGACTTAACAAAATCATTTTTTATGTATGTTGTCCCTTCATTTTGTTATGGTAGTTCACACCACTTTTAAATCTATATATCTAACTGGATAGGTCCTATTTGCTTTAGTGTAGTCAACTTTTAAAGGAGACCAAAAAAAAAAAGTAGAAATATTAGAAAAATCCTAATCAACCAATTTGAAAATTGTTTAAAATGTTTAGACCAAAGAAAGCCAGTTACATCTAGATTAAATAATAAAAAAAAAAAAAAAAAAAAAAGAATTTTTTTAATATTGTTTAAAGAAAATGATATATTACCTTAACTGTGATTTCTGTCTGTCTTGTCATTTTAACCTTGACTGATGTGAACCCATTACAGGCTTTCCCTTTATGCCCCCAGCCAGTCGGCGTCATCGTATCTCTCCCCTGGTCAACGTCTGCCCTAATCAACATTGCTGATCAACTTGATCAACATCCCACTGTTCTATCAACTGATATCAACCTGCAGCTGTCTTTAATCAGCGCTGCAACGACAGCCGTCAGCGTCAACAAGAGTACTATGGCCTTAGGGATCAAAATTCACCCAGAGCAGCTCATGTTCAGTCATATTCAATCATAGTCAATTTGTGAAAACTATTTTGATAGGGGAGGGGAATCTGAAGACATCAAACATTGTAAAATAGGGTTCATTCTTTTTTCTCTAAGTAATTTTTCAAGTTTATAAATCAATAATCTATTATTTAAGAGTGTAGAATTTAAAAAAAAGTTTTCACTTGTTTCCAAGATGAAGGTTAAGTGAAAAATGATACTTTAAAAGACCAAAATGCTAGAGAGAAATTAAAAAGGACTATGTTGAATTGTCTGAACAGCCCTTATGTTTGATACCTACTTTTTTACAACGCCTCTCTTCGACACACACACATCATGTTAGTTTCCCTTTCTCCATGGGTCAGCGTCAGCATCTCAACTTTAGCACATCCTCTTATCGTCAGGACAGCAGCTTGACAAGGGTACAGGGTTGTCAGTTAAAACCAGTTTGTTCTGGTTTAAAGTCTGTTTGCTTATATGCTTTCTACTAACCACGAGTTTCATCAAATTTGTGTGTTGGGGGGAGGGGGGGGGGGAGAACACTTCATCATATTCAAATTTTTATTTTGTAAAATGGTGGGTCATACTGCAAGTTTACTTGAGACATGCCAAAGTCAATGTAGCGCAGGATGATGTATTAATTGCATGACATTATTGTTTCAAGTTTTCAACATTTACCAGGGAAAAAATTTCTTTAGAAGTTTAACCCATTTTCTGTTTTTAATTGTTGTGTTATGTATAGTTTGTAGATAAATACTTTACACACATATGCATAATCATACAGGAAAACACCTTTAGAAAGCTTTTATTTGAGAGGTTGCTCTTTCTTATTCTTTTTGTAAATGTGACCTCTTGGACCTTCCTTATATTGCTTTTGTGTAGTGCCATAGTTTTGAGGGGGAAAATTGAAAAAAGATTTGAAATTTATGGCATAAGATATTTTAATACTTGTAGGTGTAATACATATATTTAGACAAGAGCGAGAGACTGTAAAACTATAAAGATTCCAAAATCTATTCCTTTATATTATTCTTCAGATCCCCATCACCTAGAAGAAGGAGCCCATTTTCCCCAAGAAGAAGAAGCCCCTCTCCAAGAAGAAGGAGCAGAAGCAGAAGTCGCTCAAGGTACGTATAACAGTTCAAATAAAGAAATAACCATGTATGTGAACAGTTCAAACAAGAAATAGCTCTAGTATATGAACAGTTCAAACAAAGAAATGCCTTAGGTATGTGAATGGTAAAACCAAAGAAAGCGCTATTATTGTTCATAGGTATGTGAACAATTAAAACAAGGTAGAAGTTACTTTGGTTGCAAATGATTGTGTTAACTGATTAAAAAATGGACACATCCTGACAAAGGAAAAGGTAATCTTAGAAACAATATTAGTTATGTTATTGTTTATAAAGCTATTCAAAGTATAGCAATATTTCCACATTGTTCTATATTTGATTTGTTATGTTTTAAGATCTCCCTCCTACAGAAGATCCCGATCTCCATACGATAGAAGATAAACAGAAAAGACCACCGACAACAAGTTTACTGGTAGGTGAAGATAATTTTGAAACATATTTCAAGAAAATACAAAGTATATTTGAACAAAAAAAAACCAAGTATATTTTATGAAATAATGCTAGAAAAGGATAAGAGAGAGAGAAAGAGTTTTAGGTGAGGTACCCATGCACTTTGATTAACTACTGTTTTATTTTGATAAACCTGTTTTCAATAGGATGTCACACGAAAAGTAGTATATTATATAAAGTAGCGTAGTAACTCGTATTTCGTTTACAGATTCAATGGCCCAAGTGTACTTGCAAACTTTGCTGTGAAGTTCATGCGACTAAAAGAGTGGAAATTTTATCTTAACACTGGCTGTTTTATTTTTTTTTTAATCCATATCATTCATCATGATTTTAATTGGATACACATACTACTGTATCTGTCAACAGCATGTTCCACAAACACTTGGCAACATCAACATTATGGCATCTTGTCATGTGCATTTTATGATGTAAGATAATGAAATATGTATATATATTATATAGCTGTTTTTACATACCTACAGATGTTGTTGAATAATAAAACTTGAAACTATTGTGTGTTATTTTGATTGTTTTTGCTTTGTACTGTGACTGATTCTGCCAGGAAACTTGTTTCTTTTCTACTGAAAGTCACCTAACTGTGTTGACGATATTAAAGATATATTGGGTAGTAAAGTGGATCTAGTTTTTTATTGAGCTTTAAAGATTGAAACAATGTATTGTTTTTAAATGTATATCCTTACTGCAGAAAATTTAATTAACACTTAGATCTTGCTGGCGTCCGATTTATCATTATTAAGACTGGGCCTTTCTTTATCCAAAATTATCCTTATTTCATACAAGTGTACGTTTTTATCTGTTCGACTTCAATTATCAAACAATGTTCCTAGTAACAGAAAGGCTACATTTACTGGTAAATGTCCTAATCCACTTCAGATAAAATGGTTTTGTAATGTCAGGAACATGGATTCATCAAAACAAGACAAGATCACAATATTAATGTTTTGTTTATTTTCTGGTGTTCAAGAGAAATGAAACAGAAATTGCAATTAATATCTCAGTCCAAGATTAAATGTGTGAATGCACGAGAGTCAGAATCAATTTAAGTGACAATGTCAGAAGATTCTTCTTATTTGCTGTTATTCCATTTTGTCAATACTTCTTTTGCCTTTTTGAGAGTTTCATCAGTCTGAAATATTAGCAAAAATGATTTTAAAATAATTTCTTCAACGGTGTGCACGAGACGTATATTGAGAATCTTTTTTTCCCCAAGAAGTAAAGGTCACTGTACTGTTATTTACTTTACATCTCCCCAAACCAGTACATACCTTTGCAAAACAGATACGGACGTACTTCTCTCCAAGGTGTCGGTGTTCTTGAGAATAGAATATGGAGAGCGGGATGACGGTGAACTTCTGAAAAATGAAGTCCGGAAGTATAAAATAAAGTCCGGAAGTAGCACAAAACAAACTCCAGAAGAATGAAACAATGTACTATTGGTATTAATTACTCATGCACTCGTGTGACGGCTACACTACATACTTTCTTTACAATTGCCCATTTCACGAATTTGACATCGAACGCCTCCTGGTCCGATTCGTCCATCTTAATACCAGATTCTGTCGAGAAATAAACACCCCAACTTTTCTTTATTTATCACTGTTTAAGTAAATGAAATATTTAGGAGAATAATCAATCCAAATTTATTTTAGCAAAAATAAAATACTTATGAATAATCAACGCAAGCTTCTTTCACTGTTTGATTAATTAAGTCAGAGCACATATACGTACATGATCTATGACCAAAAAACAACCCCTCCAGTTCAAATATAAACACCCCGTATCTTGCCTAGCTTGGAGATGTCCGCCACGATAAAGTAGCCACCCCCTGGCAAGACTGGGTCCAGTTTGGCCTCTTGGAGATACTCCACCAGTTGGTCCCTTTTATTTTGCATTTCATTTGGTAGCTGCCTGAAATAGCTTTCATCACTCCCTAGGAGCCCCTCCTCTTTCTCTAATGCAATTGCAAGTGCTTCCTATCAAAGCAAAAACAAGTGATTTTGAGACAAACATAACTTTGAATCTCACATGATCAGGGATTTCATGAATAATGTTTAATTCTAGGTCTTGCTTTATGATGCTTAAACAAACATGTAGAATATCTTTTACCCATACATGTATAGTTAAGGATCAATTCCACAACTTAATGACAATTTTGCAGTATTACAGTGTTGTGTAAAGTAATCATTACTGCAACAAAACAATCAGTATATATAGTTATAATCCTGTGCGAGTTTGAATGTAGTTGTATACAGGGTTATTTTCGCCCCATATAATTTTGGCCATTCTACACTTGCAAACAGTTTCGTCCCGTCTTGAATTCGCCCAGACACAGTTTTGTTTAAAGAGAGATAATTTGTGACATAGGTATTCGCCCAGTCTTAAATTCGCCCGCTGACAACGAGGGCGAATGGGCCGAAAATAAAACGGGGGCGAATATTTCCCTGTATTCAGTATTCATTGATCATTTACGTGGTAACTCGACCGAAATACATATGTAAATGGAAGACCAGTTGTTTTCCGCGAACTGTACCTGTAACACTGACACACCTCCCCGTATTGTCAAATGATGGAAGCTTTGTAGGGCGTCCATTAAATTGGCGGGACCAACTGCCCAGCCCGTTTTCCAGCCCGTTACGCTGAATGTTTTCCCCGCACTCCCTATGTTGATGGTTCTCTCGGCCATTCCATCCAAGGTAGCTAAACGACAGAATTTTGTTGTCTAAATATATCAATTTTACAGATTTATGAAAATTCCAATCGTTGGAGTATTTCTATTATCATTATTTTTTAATACATTATCTTCTCCCCCTTTTCTTGTTTTTACGAATTCAATTATGCCTACAAAATATTCTTAAACTTTAACCTAATTTAATGTTGATTTTAAAAACAGTGTATCGACGCAGACGTGGAGTTTGGTAAAAATAATGCATATTCATGTCCCCATAATTTACTAAAAATGATATAAAACAAACTTTTACATCAAATTGAGTAAATCTACTTAAAAGAAATTTAACGACTAATTCGATGTTCACTTTAAAAGTTGTGTAAATAAATGAATAATTGAGAGAGATTTCAATTTAAACAGAAAGTTACTTTTTAAATTGTTTAAATACATTATTGAGTAAGTGAAACTTCAACAGAGAGTTAAGAAGTTGTGTTGCTTTGAATCACCGTCAGGAATTTAGAAGCTGGGTTTAAATATTGGGTACAATTAAATTCACCAATGTAAACATGTTCCCTGCTTCCATACACTAGCCATTGGTACACTTCATCTGCAAAACAGAGTGTGTCGTATTTGACACACAGATCGGCAATGGCTTGCAGCTCGTCTCTGTTAAAAACCTAAAATGAATCCATGTGCTTGTAAAAATATAAAACGAAATGCAAGAAGACCAAGGACTTTCATCTTCGCAAGCCAAGGGTAGTGGATCTAAACCCTTGGCTTGCGAAGATGGAGAACTTTAAGCCCAAGCCCCAGGATCATAAAGCAATCTTAGACTCAAGTCGAAAGTTGCACGCTGATTTAAGTTTATTTATCTTGATTGAAAACACTGACAAAATTGAAATGCTATTAAAAGTGTCTTGATATAACGTTGTTAATCAAAAAATTCCAATCGTCATTTTATGATATACAAACATTTTATGACTGATTGAAAATTTGACTCAAGTCTGAAATTACTTCATGATCCTGAAGCCAGGTGAGCTAAAATGATGATACAACGTTCAGTACGTAGCTGCAGATCTGTAGCTCTCGGTCTGAAAAAATTCGGATGGACACCCCAGGTCGTCAATCCGAATTTTTTTTTTAGATCAGGAGCTGCAGACCTGCAGCTATTCAGTACGTAATCATTTAACAAAGTTAGACAGACACGTTACTTGAATAAATTTTCAAGTTTGATTATATTCAAGGAGACGAAAGTAACCTGATAATCATACTGTTCAAATTCAAGGTAAATAAGAATGAAATTCAATTATACTTTGCCCAATGGATTCATTGGTGTATTCACAACAACGGCCTTCGTTTTTGTGCTGAATGCTGCCTGCAAGGTTTGAAGGTCAAATACCCAATCATCACTGCTTGTTGAGTTCTCTCTCTGAATCAAAGAAAAATAGTCCATGCAAGATTGTTTTACTCGGTCGAGTTTTGAACTTGTTGCATGCAAGCAAATCTATTAGACGTTTCGAATATGCACTAATCTATTATCCATTGATCTCTACATCAACTTAATTCATGCACAAAAGTACAGTTCATGTAATAAGCAATCTAATTTGAATAAGATATTCTGAATCTGCTATCTGTAATTATTGCACGTACACATTACATAATTACACATAAAAACATAAACAGTATTTAGGTCTTTTAAATGCATTGCTGTTTTGCATGCCTCGAGGGTCACCTACAGGAATAAGAGGAACATATTTGACCGAAGCTCCTGCAAGTCTGGCGAGTTCAATGTATGGCTCATAGCAGGGTTCTATTAACACAACCTGAAATATGATGAAATTCCTTTATCATATATGCATATATTCCAACATATGCTTCTAAAAATGGACTATTACCATACAATAAAAAACTCTTCACTTTACAAATCATGCAAACATTGATTATTTCAGAAGACATTAATAGAAGATAGGCCTATTATTAAATTCTCGTGCCAAATTTACATTTTAACTTTCGGTTTTCAAAATATTCTTGTCTCAGCTCAAAGCTGATTGATTTAAAACTGACGAGCATAATTTTAGAAGCAGAAAACAATAGTTTTATTCCGTAAAGCAATGAAGTCATTGAGAATATACCAATTTTTCGGGTGTAATTTGGTAAAACTTTAACCAATCTCAAGGATAGTTAGTATAAAAATTCAAATGGTCAGGCCCCCCCCCCCCCCCCCCCCAAGACCAAGCAGCCTAAGCAACAACTTAAAATACAACTTGCCTCATCTCCCGGACAGATTAAGGATTGGAATGTCGTAAACAGGGCGTCGTACGCACCGATTGTCGGCAGGACTTCCGTCATTGGGTTGATGTCTCGCTTCAGCAGTCGGCCGTATAACTTGGATAGTATCTTGCAAAAGCGTTGGTGCCCCTAATTATATCAAATTAAACATATTAAACATTCATCATTAAAGTGGTGGTTTTTATTGAATACACATCGTATTTTTCCCCTTTAAGATTTACTACAAAGTTACTTTACAGATGCATATAATCTGGGTTTAAATGGCATGGACGCAATTTTAAATATCTAGTTTTCATTTTTTGACGTTTGTAAAGCTTCAAAAAGGAATTTCATCATGAACAATCAAAAATCTAATGTCATTTGTTGAGTTACCAGCGAGATTTCAACTTTATTTTGAAACAATTAAAGAGCTAGTTTCTAGCACGAATGACATATCTCCTTTGTAATGCATATGGCCATGTCCTTTTAAATTTTTTAGGCAATTTGATGAGCGCCCTAAACATACTGCAGCTCTAGTGTAGTGGTGAATCATGTGATTAGAGTAGGATGTCACATGTCCCAAGGCTTCCACCACGTGACTTGGTGGTGCAAAGTCAGGAAAACCCTGGGGACGAAAAAAAATATCTATAAAAATTCATGTATAATTTTTAAGCTTCCTCTTCTAATGCATAAATTTGTGTACTCTTCTTACTAGAAAACGAGATAAATCAAAAATAGCTTCTAAATGTCTCATTTCTGTCACTCAGTGACATAACTACGAGAATTTTTATTGCTAATGTTGAAATGAAATAAGGTACATATAATTATATTCTCTTTAAAGAACGAATTGATTTATTCAAACTCACCAACGCCAAATTTAGTGCGCTGTTTTCTGCAGACAGTTTCAAGATATCCTCCCTTAAAGAAAAAGGTAATAATCTAAATTCTCCAAGAAAACTCAAGCTATGTAATCTAGTATAAATGTACAAGTATTATCCCTACAATTTGGGCCTAATTAAGGACATGTAGTTAAAACCATGTACTAAATATAGATTGTTGATGAAAGAGAGTTTGTTTTGCATACCAAATGTTACCCTTTTTTATTCCACCATAGACCCTGTCGTTGTTGATGTGGCGCGTAGATCCCGACATACTGAAAACAAATGTCATCATATTTCTCTGTTTATAAATAAGATTGCAATATTTATCAAAAATTACATGCCTATTAATAATACATATCATATTGTATTTCCGACTTCAGGGACTTATTGAACCACTGTTTAACAAGGTTAGGATATTGCTTTATTTGACTCTACCAGCGGAACACAGTTATACATGAACAAACTATGCATTGTTTATTTGGGAAATTGACAGTGGGTATTTCTCTGTCATACTGTTACATTTTATTGTTACAATTTTTCATCAACATCTTTTCTCTATTGGAAAGAACATTTTTTACACAAAATTCAAGGATGTTGAGGAAGTACTGCAAATACTGGTACTGCTCTATCGGTGACACAAGAACAGAAAACATTGTATCGACAGTGTAAACACACTGTCTTTTATATATAAGAATTGAATAACAACCTGTTTTATTGAGGGGTTTTTTTCAAGAGAGGACGGAGAGTTATTTGGGTTGGGGTGTGATTGGATGCACGTGGAAATGGAGACGGGACATGATATAATTCATACAATGTATAGATATCTAGCCCATTTACATTTAAGTACTTGAACATTCACTCGTTCATATAATTATACATGTATATATACGCGTACTCTGACGAACAATTATATCCGTCTTTGTTTCACGGAAATGCATTTTCAAAAGCAGTTTAAACTTATCTATAACAAATAATAAAGGAAAAACACTCTCAAAATGCAAAGTGTGTCTACATATAATATTTTTATACTCTCTAGAAACGCCACTGTTCACATCCGGGTTTTTTGTACACAATTACACTTTGCAGTTTCATTTTTCATTACTATGCACAGGATCCAATAGTAAATTACTGCGGTTGTTAATACTTTCTGATGCATTTCTTTTTCTAGTCTCAAAATTCAAGGATCATAATAATGTAAAGACTCATTTATTTGAACATGTACATGAGAATTTATTCGTTTTTATATGCGGGATTATATTTGCGTAAAAAGTTCTGACTAATATCACGAAGAAGTATACTGTTCTTTTGTAAATGAAGCAGTTTTCACTCATATTTGTTTTTATTTATTTGTTTATTTTTTTAAATTTTATATTAGTAAGTATAACCAGTTACAAACAATAATCAAAATACGTATTCTTCAATCAAAATAGCACATTGCAGGACGACAAATGAAACAGAATCATAAAAAAAATATCTTCTCACAAACAATTTCACAAAAAATCTCTTTTTTGACCACATAATATGTTGTTTGCATTAAAACCACTTAAAACCATCGTTTATTATTCGAAAAAAGATAGAAATTCGTATGTTAATAACACATTCAGTAATTACATGTATAATGATATATTTAATATAATGATATCAAATTTATATTAAATTATTCATTGCATGGTTACTTATGTGCTCCTCTCAATACATTTGTAAGCCACGTACAGATCTATGGCATACTGAAGTAGGATACTAACAGAATATGAATTATCATATAATTTGAAAAATTACTTACTTGAGTCTGTCTGTCTGTTTTCGCGCTTTGGAAAAGAAAGGTACTTTACAAGTTTATACTAACACTGAAATAAAGTACAGTGTCTACTCGGGCAACGTTAAATTTAATCAGTACAAGAGATGCATTGTTATACTATTGAAGCACCATGTATCTCAATAAACCCCGTTTGTTCTTTTTATCTATAGCTACATACAGAACACGGTAGTTATAGACTGGAGAATCAATGGGGTATTTCATTATTATAAGTACAGTAACACACGGTTATAGCGAACACACTTATAATTAACTGACACTTACAGCGAAGTGATTTTCATTCCCCGAAACTCTATTACATGTTGTAAACGTGACGGATATAACGAATTATGCTAATAACGAAGTTAAATTGCCTATCCCTGGTACTTCGTTATAAGTGTGTTTTACTGTACATAACGCATTAAATTATCTGTATGAATTGAAACTCATGCACTATTCGGGGAGTACAATTTCTCCTGATACCCTATTAGATTGGTTAGGTTATGCGTTATACTTTTCCCCTACTTCACGATGACCTGATGTGCCTATCCGCATTCAGATCCTTTAGAAAATTAGTTCATATAACATAAACTCTAAAGTGACATAATTTATTCAAATACAAATACCTATGGTAACCTAACAACAAGACTATATGATAAACGTGATGACTTCAATTTTTCTATAGTCAGCTTTCCTTACTTATGTAGCAATATACCTTCATCACCTGCATATGGTGTTTTTGTTTCTCAGTTAATTCGATACGCAAGGGCATGCTCTTCGTATAAACAGTTTCTAAGGCGAGGCAAGCTACTGACAAACAAGTTGATAAAACAGGACTATCAACATTCTCGTTTGAAGTCATCTTTTCGTAAGTTCTATGATCGATACAACGACCTTGTCAGCAAATACAATCTTCCACTGGGTCGCATGCTGACTGAAGTTTTTCATACTAATTGTTAGACCATAATTGATCACCTAATTGTCTACGGAGTTTTCCGGGTTTTTTTCCCGATTACAACAAAGAGCACACGGCGGGTGTGACCGGTTAGCAGAGGATGCTCAGTCCTCCGTGGCACCTGATCCTGCCTCTGAGGTTTTTCAGAGGTGCGTGATTGCTCTGCTCTGGACTATTGATTGAATACCGAATTATCCACGGATTTTCTCCGTTTTTCCCGATCATGATGTTTTTCCCAAATTACGACAATTTCACCGAGTATGACATTTTTATCGATATGACATTGGGCTCGCGGTGGGTGTGACCAGTCAGCAGAGGATGCTTACTCCTCCATGGCACCTGATCCTACCTCTATATTTTTTAAGAGGTCCGTGTTTGCTCTGCTCTTATTTTGTAATTTTCCTTTGGACTTTTGAATTTGAACACTGTTCGTTATTACCACATGTCATCTATAATGAATAAGGTATGAATTGTAGAATGGTGTCATATTATACATGCGCGGATCAAAAAATGTTCCTCCTCCTTCCCCCTCCCCCAAATGGATAATTTTAAGGAATACTTATCTATATTTTTGAATTATATTATGATCATTCGAAACATTTAAAATGCATTTATAGCTACAGTGAAAGTACGGACTAAAATATGAATTTCAAGGAATAGGAATATTCATACTCGAACATACTGGATAGATTGTAAATCGGCTTTGTCAGTGGCTATGAACGCGGTTGGATAAAGAAAATACTCAGTAAAGATGGAAATATATTATTCGAATAAGAAGCTATCAAATTCATCAATTTTTAAAATATTTAACCGGTTGTAGTATGATGCATGTACCTAAACTGTAATTTGAGAAAAGGGCTTAATTAATGCCTCGTTACATCTTGAAGATGACCGGATTGCTGAAATAATTCTATCTTATTGGAACACACAGTGTCACCTACCTAGGTGAAAATGGAGTTAGAAGAAACGAATAGAATTTACATAATAGTTCATTTCACTGTCGTGTTAAAATGTGACGTTTACTACCACTATTTTACACGCAGGGTCATAGAATTTCAATATTATATTATTAAATTACGGGAATTACACGTAAAAACAATTGTCAAGGGAATGAAGAGACGCAATTATTTGGTGTCACTCAATTTTCGCTCTTCAATATCTTTATGATGTGACAAAATAGCATCGAATTGTCCTAAGTCACATGACTAACAGTATGACTAGTCACGGGGTTTCAAGGCCCTGTTCACTGGATCGAGCAACGTCAACGGCGAACTGTGACTTTGTTTTTCAATCATTTTTTTTACGAATTATTATATCACCGGGGAAAATAAGGTGTTTTTGTTTATCCCGCGACAATAAGACTAAAATGCTCTTGATGGTAAAAAACACTTTATTTAAACTTTAGGTCGGTATGGGTGATTTCTGGGAATCCAAAAACTACACCCGAACAATCCGAAACCATATTCCTCTCTCTCGACAATCATGTATACCACAATATAAATACGAGTTGAAAACAATAGAAATCAGTACTTAAGCACGAGTGACATATGTCATAGAGTAAAACTTCAATTTGAGTGAGTCAATTAAATCAAAGGTGAGGTGTTAGAGTTAATAAAATAATTAAGCAATTATAACTAAATGAATTATTGTCTTGTACAAAGGGAAAGGTACATTAATGAATTCTTTTGAAAATGTTTTCAACAAGAGTTTGTCAAAATTTCACTCCATGATAATTATATCATCTACAAAACTTCAAGGAACCACCCCCCCCCCCCTCCCCCCCCCCCCCCCCCCAAAAAAAAAAGAAAAAAAAAGATGAATAGTCTTATATTAAGTTTTAGACAGAATTTGATTTGGATATAAGTAAAAGAATAAGTAAAAATTTTTGAATGTAAGTTTAAACACCCGATATTTTGTCACATATCTACATTGCAAGCATTTTTGACAGTACAATATCCGTCGAAATCCTTTTAATGAGTTGCAGTTTATTAAATGTTAATCTATTCAATATTCTGCTGTATCATGAAAAAAGAAATTGTAGTTGAAAAATCACCCTTCAAACAAACAGTAAAACGAAGATTACCACCATGAAGTGGTTCACTTCCATTGATATGCATGCCATGCTAAAGTATGTAAACTGCAGATTTTTTATCTTCATTTCTATTCCGTTTTATGCGTCGAATGCATTACAAAGTAATGGATTGTACGTTTGTGTCGAAACATAAATTATGCTAAGCAATAAGCATCATTGGAGGCTGTTTTTAGGTTGATCAATGTTTGTCAAGAAATAACAGGCATGAATAGGTAAAACATGACATCTATCATTGCCATATCAACCCAAAGACTCGTGAGCTGAATGGTGACAACCCAATGAAGTAAAGACTACAAAATATCAAATTCTATATCTGTAGAATTTAAACGATTTATTTTTGCGCCGTTTTCCTTAGGTGTCCAATGCATTCATATTTATCAACAATTTGAGTACTCAAGACAACAGCATTCATGCATGTTTAAATCTTTAAGGTAACTCCCAAAGCCATGTCGTCAAATCTTTGGGCGCGCTTGATTTAGCTTAACTGGGTGTACACCAGTGTACACCGGTGTAAACATTTTGTATTGTATATCAAGTGCACATAAATGGTGTAATGTACATGGTGTAGAGAAGTTAAGAATAAAAATGACAGAAAAGGATGCAGTTTTAACACAGAATCTGATGTTCAGCGACAATCTGAGGCTTTTTTCTCATATAAATGCAATAAAATAAAAGCATTTCAAAATTAAAGGCTTTCATACCAAAGACAACTTATAAGCGACTTCTAATTACTTGAAATCATTTGTCAAGTTTCCAATCATAACATTTGTCCGCCATATTGGTTTCAATGCTACACCCAACAACACATGCCCCTGACTCGGTGTAGAAAAGTGTACACCCAGTGTACACCAAAACGCTACACCACTGCACTTGATTTACAAAAGTGTACACGGTGTACACCTTCTTGGAAAATCAAGCGCGTCCGTAATTTCCACAAAAGGACGTGATTTTATGTATAAACAAAACAGGGCCTTCACGTTAAAAGAACATTCGCAGTTAAAGTTCTGATTTAAAGTTGTTCTATACTGGCAGTTTGTATCATCATGCGAGAAATATTCTCCATAAAGCGTGAAACAATAAATAATCAATCAATCGAAACACGGATATCAAGTTTGATTGCAATGAAAAAATCATTGTATAACAATTTATTGAAAAAAATAACGAAGACATATACACTATTTAAAATAAAGTAAATATTTGTGATAATCTTCTGATTGTGTAACCTTATATTACGTTTCTAATAAACACAAAGCCGTGTAAAGCATTCTAAACAACACATTTTGATGGTTGGTTGGAATGTTTGACTGGTGTTCCTGGTAAGATCCACATAGTCATTTTAAAAACAGTTTGCTTCTCCTCCATAGCCATAAAATCCCGGAGTAGTATTAAGAGATCCGTTTTATACGAGATGATTTTTCCCCAAGAGATCCGTTTATAAGGGGTAAAACCGATACTGTCATTTCTTGGACTATGTAAATATTACTTTATTCCATTCATTCCGTTGCCATAATGAACCCCATTGTGGCCATTATGTCCATTAGTTATGCCATTTGTGTGTGTTTGGTTCCAGTTTTTCAATATTCCTCTTGCTTTCTGAAGCGAATCTTCTGTCTGGAAAACAAGAAAAATGATAACTATATGCATTGTAAGGAAAACTTCGAAATCGAAATTATTCAAAAAGCTTTGCAATGTATTAACGAAGGATTAAGTGCATATAACGTGTGCACATAACCTAAAGTAATTGTTGTAAATCTAGCAAATATATAAAATACTATTACAGTTAATTAATATCAACCTTTCAAAGTTAGTTCTTCATTTTTAAAGAGGTCAAAGGGGCATGGTCACAATTTTGCTAATTATTTCCCCCCGATTTTAATGTTTACAATGCTTTAGTAACGCATTTTTAACAAGCAACCAAAATTTGAGTGCCATTTGTTGAGTTATAAGCGAGTTACAGAGCTTACAATTCTTTGCAGTGTAAACAAAACATTTTGAATGTTGTAGTGAAAATTCCAGTTTTAGACCTAAAATGAATGTTTTAAACATTAGGAACTTTTTGTTTATGTTTGAAATGAATAAGAAGATAGACAAATCAGCTTGAAAAAGATTTTTAACTGGTATATTGAACCTATGTAAACAAAAACAGGGCACGAGCCTTGTTTACATGACAAAGAATTGTGAGCCCTGTATCTTGCTTATAACTCTGCGGCTGACTCTCAAATTTCATTTGATCATAGAAATGCATTCCTAAAGCATTGCATATAATAAAAACCAAAAAAAAAAAAGCCCCAGAATTTGACCAATATTGTGACTATACCCCTTTAAAAATGTAATAAAAGTCTTTTGAAAATTCACAAATAGTGAAATATTTACAAGTACATCGAAGCAGGCCTCGCGAATAAAAGTTGGTTTACAAGTACATGTATACCTTTGCAAAACAAACTCGAACAAATTTGTCTCCGTAATGTCTGTGATCTTCGCTGTAGAATATAGACAGGGGTATCAGGGTAATTTTCTGCATGAAGAAAATGCAAAGTTATTAGTCTTACTACCTGGAACTTGACATCAACTGTAATGTTCATCTGTCTTTTATATACTTTGATTGGGTTTGCATTGATTTAAAACGTGTTTTCTACATAATATATTCCACAAAAAAATTAAACATTTATCGATTACAGTATTTAGATATTAATGTTAATTACATGCATCATGATGCTTCAGTTGCAATGTGAACACAGTAAATATAAAAGTTACTGTAGAATTAAATCAGAATGATAAACTTCTGTAGATATAAGATATAAGTAGTTAGAATTGAATGATTATCTTCAATGCAAAAATGTCCATACCTTTTCCTTTATAGCCCATTTTACAAACTGTGAATCGTATGCTTCCTGGCTGTTCGGATTTACACCATCCTCAGTATCTGAGAGAATAAAGTATCATAGAATCGTTTATTTTCGCGAGGGACAATATTCGTTGATTGTTCTAAATGTATATAGGCTCAATGGGTCGTAATTTTCGTTTATGCCTTATTATTATACGTATGACAGGACCCGCTCATAACTTATTTTCTTCCTGCGGGGTATTAATTATGCTAAATAGAGTATCATTTCAGAAAAAAAAGTTAATCGCAGAAATTTGTATATACATATTTTCTAGTCATCAATTCAGAAATCGCAGTTAAATAAAATTCGCAAATAAATATACCTATTGTGGAATGGAACATAAACCCAAAAACTTGCACTCGCAGAAAAAAAAACCAGTCTACAAAGAATTACACTGAAATTTTTATCCAGTACAAATAGTGTGTGAACTTAGTACTTGCTATAATGAACATACCAATAGATGAAATGTCAGCCACAATGAAGTAGCCTCCCCCGGGTGTGATTGGTTGGAGACCAGCGTCACTCAGGTAAGTTGACAGTTCGTTTCGTTTCTGTTCCATCTGCTTGGACAGCAAGCTGAAGTAGCAATCGGGATTTCCAATTCGAATTTCCTCTGCTTCGAAAGCTATCGCTAGTGCTTCCTGTAAGAAGATTAAATTTAAGTGAAGAGTAAACTTTCCCCCTAATTGATTCAAATGGATTAAAAGAATTTAGTCTATGGTACTGAAAACATTTTGACCATGCATATATCTACAAGTTTGACTTATTTTGCGTATGCTAGTCACTTTAAACATACAGCAAAAATAAAATTTAGTCGGGAAAATATATATATTCTCTACATTTTTTTTCGTTGCATATTAACCTGTAGCACAGACGGTGTTCCACGGACAGCTAAATGATGGAACAAATGCATGGCGGAGATCAGGTGGGCGGGGCCGATAGCCCACCCAATTTTCCACCCCGTGACGCTGAAGGTCTTGCCAGCACTGCCCATTGTAATCGTTCGGTCTGCCATCCCATTGAGAGTGGCTGAAATAAATACAAGTATCTTTTACCTTGGTTTAAGCACGCTGTGCGAAATACAACTAGATCTAACAGGTATTTTTTTTTTTTACAACTCCATTCAATCTAATAGTTTAACCTTTTAAGGCAGCTCACCCATTCGAACAAGTTGTCTCTCCCCATATATAAGCCATTCGTACACTTCGTCAGAGAAACAGAGCACATCGAATTGTACGCAAAGATCTGCAATCTCCTGTAGCTCTTCTCTGGTGAAAACCTACAATTTTAGATGATTAATATCATCAGGATGGTGTTAAAAATTTAGAAATAATGATTCGGTTTTATTCGTGTTATACACTAGTATTTCAAAAATTCTTTGGTATGCTGTGAATATTAATTAAGTATTAGATAATTAAACAAAATGTGATATCAAATTTTCATATAAAGGATAAGTTACTCACCTTTCCCAATGGATTCATAGGATTATTCACAACAATGGCTTTTGTTTTCTCATTAAATGCAGCCTTCAGGTTTTCAAGGTTGAACTTCCAGTCATCACTTTCGTTTGATCCTTCTTTCTGAAAAACAAAGTTGATAAAGATATACTTTTCTATTGCTATTATATGTTTATATTTTTGTTTAGGTTACTCAAAATGTAAACTGGCATCCTGTTTCGCCTTCCAACCACTCCCTGTTGTTTTCAATGATACTTATTGGCATACACTAACGACAGACACTCTCATGCACTTTTGAATGGTTCTAAAAATTAATGAATTAGTACCGAACAAGCAATTTACAGATTGTTCACAACGGTAAAGAGTGTAAAATATTCATGTATATACATAGCTGTCAGTTTTATCATTTTTTAAAATTCGCAATAAAAACTATATTGCTTGATGTGGGTTTTTTTTTACCGACACATTCATAATTTTTAAATTTGAATTTTAAACTAAATTCTATTCAGTAGACTATCGATTATTGGCTCAAGAGCATTCACTTGTCAAATTATTTAATTACTATTCATCAAAGCAAATTCCATAGGCGAGTTATTTTGAACCACACTGTAATGGAATATTTTGCTACTTACTGGAATTAAGGGAACATAGCGCACCGTTGCCCCCGCTAGTCCCGCCACAACCTTATAAGGCTCGTAACACGGCTCTAGAAGGATTACCTGAAGAACAAAAATACACATTATTCATACACAGATCAATTATTAATTATAACTATAATATCATAATATTTGTTTGTTGGTTTGCGTTCTTGCTTTTTTGTTCCTTTGATTGCTCGTTTGCTTTTGGTTTGTTGTTTTTAAGCTTGCTTGCTTTTTCGTTGTTTTGTCTTTTTTTGTTCATTTGTTTGACGTGTGTTTGTTTGTTTGTTCGTTCGTTACCAACCTCATCGCCTGGGTTGACCAGAGCCTGGAAGGCGGCGTACATGGCCTCGTAAGCTCCGATGGTGGTGACCACATTCTTCATGGGGTCCAGCGTCTGCTGAAGTTCCCGACTGTAGATTTTCGCCAGAATTTTCACCAATCTTGGATGCCCCTGTAATTAAAAAACTGAATGAATTTACATTCCGTTTGTCACGTTTTAAGTTTAAAAATTACTTCAATTTAAATATAATTAGGGTAATAAATACATCTATATATACTATGGGTGTGAGAAATATAGATTTAACAAGTAGATATCAAACTTCAAGGGTTATTTCAGCAACAGAGTGTCATTATATACTCACAAGTGTCCTGGTGTAGTGATGAATCATATGATTGGATTGGTTAGATACGTTTTCAAGTGCATTACGAATGTGCTTTGGTGGGGCGAAATCTGGAAACCCCTGTGAAGAAAGGGAAGTTGATCAAGTTTTTTTATGTAGCGTGCAATAATATCGCAAGATCAAAAATTAGTAACCAGAAAATATAAACGTTTATAAAAAGAGAGAGAAAAAATAACACAGGAGAGCACTGAGACTTACTAAGGCTAGATTTAGCGCTCCGTATTTCCCAGATAACTGCAATATTTCTTCCCTAAGAGAAAAATCAAAATTTTAACCTTTCTATTTACATACTGTGTTCATTATTACCTAACCTGTAAACCGTTGTGTTATATTGTGTTGTTTTTATAACATAAAAAACAAAATTATTAAATTCATAGGCGTGTTTTATCGTAAATGCCTCTTTAATGGACTTTCCAGTGATATATGTACGTTTTATTCATTCAAAAAAAATATCCATTATGAGTGATATCTGGCAAATATTATTCCGTAATATGTGCGGTTGAAATTGTCTACATTCTTCTTTAAATCGAGATTTAAAAAAAAATATATTAGACTTTAAGCTCATTCAAATACATGTATCATGGTTTAAAGTGGACGTTATACCTTAATCAATGCTGGCAGTTTTACAGAATAGAGGGCTCGTAAACCTGATCTTGTTTTTTTTTCTTCATTCATATACTTGAACTTAATTGTTTAATAGGAACATTTACAGCACCATCACATTTTTCAAGAAATAGGTAAAAAAAAAAATGTTGTAAAAAGAAAAGAGAAAAATGGAGATGTTGAGAGAGAGAGAGAGAGAGAGAGAGAGAGAGAGAGAGAGAGAGAGAGAGAGTGAGAGAGAGAGAGAGAGATTTATATACCAAATATTGCTCTTCTGCTCGCTCACTATTCTGTTTGAAAATTTATGCTTTGTAGAATTCATTTTTACCTGAAATAAAGTATATGTTAGATCGTTTTACTTATTTCAAATTTTTATAAAATCCAATTACTTGAAAGAAAAATACAAATTAATTTACTTACAGCTGTGCGTCAATTTTAAATTTCCTTCATTCAGTTCTTTTAATTCAAGATTCGCGGAGAATATGGTCCACCAAAGCTGGATCCCGGAATAAAAACACCGGGCGACCTTGTATTGTGCTGATCATGTGAACAACTGGTCGCTTTTACAACACCCTAGGTTTCATAACAACAACATACATATATTCATGTGGTATTCAACTTTTTGGCAATTATTTCCCCATTTCGTTTTATTTCATTTTGATGGAAAATAACTTTAACACTGTATGCTTTATTTGAAAAATCTCGTGAGGCATTATTACAGTCATGCACTTTGCTTTGAGGATATATAGCTAAACATGATAAATCTATAAAAGGTAGAAATGCATGAAAGTCTCGAGATTTACAAGGTTATAATACCACTGGTCACGTTTTCTGCTCTGTCCGACTATCGGGGTCACTCGGGTAATGGCCTATCAGGATTAATGTTATCACAGCCTTCTATTTTTCTGCTTATTTTCTATAAATATACATGGACTATCGAAAACCTTTTATCACCTTGCGTAACACACATTTTTATGTGTGTATATATATATATGGTTCTTCTCATAATACATAATATAATATATATTGTAAACTACACGGAATTTAGAAATTACACAATAAGTTGTACGCCCGGTATGTTCAACACAAGGCAGTTTGCCTACATCCTGTAGAAAAAATATACACACGTACAATTAAACACACAGTGATACTCTGTGATAATAAAATAATAATAATATGATTTATTTTGTGGTTCATACATACAGGATGTAACGTTCATTGCAGAAATAAAATAGCGAGTAATTTGTTTACTAAAATAACTATACTACGGAAGCGCGGCTAACCTTCAAGTGTTACATATAAAGTAAAATGACCTCGATATTATTTAAGCAAGTATTTTTGCATAGTACATTGTAATTTCATATAATTTAGATTAGCTTATTGCATTTGTTGAGTTTTATTGCAACAAGTTAATTATATCTACAATGTATATCGATTTAACCAAATATGGAGTTTGAAATATTGATACAAATTGAACAAAGAATGAGATTTCATCATATCGAGAAAAAATTGACATAGAACAAAAATTCACAGGCACCTGACGTTATAAATTTTTTTCATAATAAAAATAAATACCCTATAACTAATAATACACAAGGTACCCATCACCGCCATCTTGAATTTATTTCAAACTGTTACATCAGGTGGAATTTTTGCTTAAACTCATCGGTAAAATTATTTTGCGATCCTCTTCGTCTTCCGATTGGTGTTTCAACACTTACAATCGATTTAACCAAAACGGTGCATTACACCTGTCATTGATAAAAATCATCCCTCAATTTGCATCTACTGCTTTAAATATGCGATAAATGTCTAAAAGGTGGACGGAAGTTGTCACCTATATGTAAATGAGATTTCCCTTCACCGTGTGTTTGTTTCAATATTTAAAAATAACAGTTTGTATTATCCCTTTTTTAAATTTTAACTTGTATGTTGATCGAATTCAAAATCGACACCTTTTGAATATTGGTATCATATTTGGAAGGGATTACCCCAAGTAGACGCAATTATATCAACTTCCGTCCACCCTTTAGCCTTTTGTCGCATATCTAAGGCAGTAGATGAAGATGGACGGATGATTTTTATTACTGACAGGTGTAATGCACAGTTTTGGTTGAATCGGTTGTAAGCTAGGGTATTGAAGCACCGATCGGAAGACGGAGAGGATCGTAAAATAATTTTTGCCGATGAGTTTTAAGCAAAAATTTCACCCTATGTGACAGTTGCATTCATATACAACAATACGGAGGAGAGGACAAGGCTCTGGAAGAGGGAGACTTTGGTCTTTCTACCTATATCCGTGGTCTTCCAGATAATGTCTAGCCTCTTGCACCGACCATTGCTATACTGCTGACATCCGGAAGAGAATAGCAATGGCCGGTGCATTCTTCAAGAGGCTAGACATCATCTGGAAGACCACGGATATAGGTAGAAAGACCAAAGTCTCCCTCTTCCAGAGCCTTGTCCTCTCCGTATTGTTGTATATGAATGCGAGATTTGAAAGCTCACAAAGACCGAGGACCTGTCAGACCAAATGCCTCAGAAGGATTATCAAGGTCAGATGGCGGCAACATAACCCAAGCAAGACTGTACTGGAGATGACAGAGGCAGAAAACATCAGTGGCAAGGTGAGGAGGAAGAGATGGAACTGGATCGTCACGTGCTAAGGAAAGATCCAACGGATGACTGTGCTGTGGCCCTCGGGTGGACGCCTGATGGGAGAACGAAGATGGGTCACCCAAAAACAGCATGGCGACGGATGATGGAGGTTGAGCGAAACAATGCAGTCTGGAGCTCCTGAAACGCGACACGCCGTGCAGCCTTAGGCTGGCACAAATGGAATAATGATGTTCTATCCTTACGATCCTCATGGCACGGAGAGAATTAAGGTTAAGGCATTAATATTGCGAAAGTATTGTTATAGAATTTATTTCTTCGCGGGCCTGAGAGTTCCAATGGAACGTTGCATTGCTCTGGATCTAGCTTTTAAGGTGGAATAACACATCATCACAAAATGGCTGACCTCTGATCGAAATGACATTCCGTTTTATCAAAAGGATTTTATCGACGGCAATACGTAACATACTCAATAGCCGAGTGGATAAAGTGTCGGGCTTGTGATCTGTACATCCCGAGTTCGATTCCTGGAGTGGCTTTTGTTGTTACTTCCTGAATTGAACTTTTTAGATATTCATTTTTCGTCCCCAAACTGCAAATTTTTCGCTTATTTGACATACGTACAGTTTATTTATCATTATATCTTTCATAATCAAATAATTTACTATTAATTTGAGTGACTTTCTCCAGGTGTGTTATTCCACCCTAACAATTGTACATATGTACACATACAAGTATCTATCATTAACAGATTAGAGTAATTAATTCAACACGTCTCGATTGATAAGTACAGTTATTTATGGAATTGCCATTATTTGTAATTGTAATTGTAAAGAGAGGGCTTCATTTAAATATTCATGAGCAGTTTGATCTGATCTTCTAATACTGAAGTATCCTTATTCTCACCACAAATAATGATTCTATGATTTGATTTCAAGGAGGGGGTGGTAAACTATCCAATAATAATTCGTTAAGTACATAATTTTTAATTTATTTGGGGGGGGGGGGGGGGGGTAGCAACCGATGTATGCACAGCCCCATTGATAGTAGAGCATAACAAATTTAAAAAGCCTAAAAAAATAAAGTACAATATTTTTCCGTTTTTAGAACGCGTAAATATGTAAATGTTTTTTTTTTTGTATAAGTGGTTATTGAGTTCCAATGTTAATTTTAAAAGAAAAGTTTGAAAAGGAAACAAAATCCTTTTATTGTGTTATTAGTAGATGTAGTAAAAGCAACCTTAGATATTGTCATGTTGTAAATTTTGAATATGCTCAGCTAGGTATGTGTAACTACAAAAATTATACAACTAGACAATTGTCACGTTGTAAATTTTGTATCTACATTTACTCAGTATAAATTCTACATTACTATAGGGTGTAGAAAAAACATTGAATGTTAGACAAAATAGTAAAGCCTAATTTTTATATACAGATGTGAGTATGAGGTTATAACCAATCATCATTAAATGAGAAATTAATCTTAAAATTTCGTTAATTTAACATATTCTACGTTTAAAATCATCTACAATAAATTCATGTTTAGGGTAGGTAAAGGTAGGTACTCTATTTCCATAAGCATAAAGGTGCAAATGAAATGTTTTTGGTTATGTTTATGTCTGGGCACTAGTTAAATTTTTTTGTCGGGAAAAAAAGAGAAGTGTTTAACACCCTGTATGATTAGTTTACACGATCATGGTACACAGTGACAACTCTTCTTAAAAAGGGTTTTGTCAAAATTATGAAATATTTAAGAAAACTGCAGCTTGCAATTAAGGTAGAACAAAACAGATAAGCTTAAGTTTTCCTATAGTTCATTTTTTTCTGAAAATTTTATATTTCGTTATTTGGAATGAAATCTATAAATATGTTAAATTTGGAAAAAAAAACCCGACTTGACAATTTTTGCCCACATTGCCTCAAACCTACTATTTGAACCTCCTTTCAGTGGAATGTTGGATGAAATAGTCATTGTTAGAATTTGCTATGCAAATAACTTACGTTTTAAGATATTACAAATGTTTGTACCGCTTTTTATACAGGAGACCCTTTTTGTTACTTACAGACACTGAAATAAATTCTAAATGGTAACTTAATGACCCAATTTTAAGCCACCTCCCCTAAAATTTATCTGGGTGGAAACCAATATCATACCGCTTGTCAATCAAACAAGAAACAATAGCCTGAGCGGTGATTGACAGATTTGACTAAGCGTGTCAGCTGGACCCCGAGACCGAGTGTATTGGTAGCAATTAACGGTTCAATTAAATGATGGGCATCATCCCTTTTATCTACAGCCATTATTATTTCGTAGATTTTTTTTATTTCTTTGCAACTGAATATGTGAACATTGGAAATAAATCGGCATTGTAGCACTGCGTGATTGCATCACAAGGAGAAATACGTTCAATGTTACATACATAAAAACGTATTACATTGTAGTTTTTGAAAATGAATAAGAGGGAATTTTATGCCTAGAAAAAAAAAATAAAGAATTGCTTCTGTAGAAGGACAAGCGTTACAAGCTTATGTCATTATTCTTTTATGACATAAAAACCGTCCCGAATTTCCTCAAAGAATGTCGACCATGCGTTCTCGTTGACTTGAACATTATCATATTTTAAACGGTTAAATCAATAGACATTATTATACCATGTTATACATACTATCAAATAGTTTAGAATGGTAAAGTTTAGTTAGGTCAGGAAATCTACTCAGTTTAAAGTTCGCCCATTACCACAAGAATAAGTGAACAATATGAAAATTTTAACATATCTGTTTTTTACTACCTTAAGTCATTGTGTACACATATTTTAGAAAATATTTCAAATAACTAATTTCACGGGTGTTTCGTACTACCTTAAAAATATTTTTGCAAGTTAATAACTTTTAATACTTAATTACCTGTAGTAATTGACGGTGGGTTGTTTTTCACCAAATCTTTTACATTTATATATACATTAGTGCGAAAAAAGAATAGAGCCACATTTTAAAATATTTTTATCTCGTAATAACGAGAAAAGATCTCGTTATTACAAGAAAAGATCTCGTTAATACGAGTTAATTATCTCGTTATTATGAGAAAATTATGAGAAAATATATCGTTATAATATTATTTAATTTATTATTGGGAAAAAAATAAAAAATAAATAAATTTTTATTAATAAATAAATTTTTATTTATGGACATATATATAAATATAAATATATATGAAACATTTTATCTTATATGAATAAGTGGAAATAACATGTAATTCTATTTTTCCCACTCTGAAGTAAATACCAGGTAGTCCTAGTCATAAAAACACAACTCTATTAGTTACAGATAAATATATAGTTTCAATCATGGATAAACGGGATTTACCCTGGATTGTGCTTAATATATACATATACAGCCTATATTGAAAATAATTGTTTTTGTATATTAACATTTTGGAGTCTGAAAACAAATTATCCTCCATATTAATAAATTGGTCAATTAATTTATTAATTAATCTGCTTTGCTCCCTCTTCTGAAGTTTCTTTCACTAATTTTTATGAATTTCTTATCATATGTTCATCCATTTTAAATAAAGAGACTCGGAGTGTACATGTAGAACAATGAAACGCGCCATTTCATACAGATCTTATCTCGTAATTACGAGACCTTTTCTCATAATAACAAGATCTTTTCTCGTAATAAGATAATTAACTCGTAATAACGAGATCTTTCTCGTAATTACGAGATAATTAACTCGTAATAACGAGATATTTTCTCGTAATTACGAGATAATTAACTCGTAATTACGAGATCTTTTTCTCGTAATTTCGAGATCTTTTCTCGTAATTACGAGATAAAAATATTTTTGTGTGTGGCCCTATTCGTCTTTCGTACATTAGACATTTGCGATAATCTTGTTATCTCTCTTTGGTCCCTTGCGTAAAATTCTGTTTACATGTAATTCGCAGAGAGCTTCTGTGTTCACCTCAATAATGACGCAGCTCTAGCTACATATACTAGTGGTGTATAATTAGTAATAATTCATTTCGTTTAAATTATAACATCTTTGTAAAACTTTGGATTCTCACTACTTTAAAACCCTTCCCTCTCTTAAAAAGTTAACACCTGTACAAATGGCCCAAAATATCTGACGCTTTCCTGGCTTTTCAATGATTTCGATATTTCAATGTAAAAAAGCCAGGAAAACGTAAGATATTCCGGACTACTGTACAAAGTGTATGCAATTAAATTCTTGCATGGATTCGATGAGGTAACATCAATATGACGTGAATATAACAATTAAATTACTAGACTAGTACAGTCTAACTTAAAACAAAAGCTAACAGACCAGTTTCAACAAAACTGGGAATCAATCTGCAATAATTCTTCAAAGTGTTATATATAAGTTGTTTACTAATTTAAACTGTAGATGCCAACCCTACGTTAATTGTAATTTAAGTAATTATATGAAACAAATTTTAGCTAGATTTCGAACTTCAAACCATAAATTACCTATTGAAAGTGGTAGATGGAATGACACTGAGAGAAGTAATAGATTATGTAATTTATGTAAAAGAGACATTGGAGATGGATTTCATTATATTTTGTGTTGCACTATGTTGAAAAACGAAATGGAAATGTATATACCAACATTTTATTCTTTTGGACCAAATATTGTCAAATTCAATGAGCTTTTTTCCTCAAACAATGTGAGCTTATTAAGCAAGTTAGTATGTAAGTTTATCAGTATTGTTAACGTGAGGACTAAACCTCCTGGTTGTTAATTCATACATATATATCTACATAAAAAAATGCACATTTATACTTCATATATATTATGTAGAGAACAGTTATGACTGTTTATTTTTTTTTTTCTCTACTCACGCATAAAGTGTAAATTGTGTATATATATATTTGTAATATTCTCTATGTTGTAAACTACAACCAAAGAGATGAAATGAACTGTTCAACTGTTCAGTTAACTTGTTTACCACCTGGTGATAAATATTAACATCAAACTCTTCGTAAATTCATTATCCATGTTTCGTTTTATCAAATGAAACGTATATATATTTTACGCAGATTATCAAAAACAAAAACCCTAAAGAATATTGGAAAATAATAAATATTTAGTATAAAAAAAAATAAAAATTGCCAAGATCAATCGGCAATCGGTATTGTTGATCTTTATCAATATTTTAAAGACTTAAACCGGTCTCCCGAAATAAGCGATGAAAATAATCACATCGTTGATAATGAAATTGCCAATTTACAATGTGCCTTAAAAAAATAAAACTTACGTTGATAGACCAATTCTAGCAAAACTGGCAATCTATTCTTCAATCATCTCCCAAAGCTCTAAATTATAGAATTTATAAGGAAGAATTAAAATTTGAAAATTATTTGGTACATTATCAAAAAAAGATGCAATTACTTTTTGTAGATTTCGAACATGTAATCACAATCTACCAATTGATAGTGGACGTTGGGCAAATATTCCTAGACCTGAAAGAATCTGTGCTCATTGCAATAAACGCGAAATAAGGGATGAATTCCACTACATACTTAGCTGTAACTCGTTGCAACAAGAACGCATTCAATGTTTATCAAATACAAAATATCAAAATAAAAAATGCTATTAGTTTTAAATTAATAGTAGTTAATTAGTAGTTAATTGATCTAGTACACAACGCTGTTTGAGGAAATTATGCGCTTTTAGAAAATAAATAAATAAAAAATGCTCCCCAGGTTAGAATCCCCATACTTCACATTTGTATCAACGAGTCAGAGTTGATCTTTTACACGTTTTATTCTCTCTCTCTCTCTCTCTCTCTCTCTCTCTCTCTCTCTCTCTCTCTCTCTCTCTCTCTCTCTCTCTCTCTCTCTTACGCATGTGGTGTTTATTAATGAGAAATAATCATATATTGTATCATTATAATCTCTGTGTACCATTGTACAATGGCGTTGAGATTGAAATAAATGTATGAAAAAAATGAATGAGCAGATAAATTCTGAAGATACTTGACATGTTTATCAGCGTATTTATTTATTGATTGGGGATGGGGGTATAAAAAACATTCAAGCATTTCAAAGCTACTAAAATGACCGGATGGCTGGCTGGCTGGATGGATCAATCGACGGATCAACCGACTGACCGATGGATAAATTAACAGACTTACTGATAGATAGATAGATAGATAGATAGATAGAGTAATAATACCTATATATTGATACTGAAATGACAATCAAATCTTTGATGTTTCTTGTATTTCTTTTGTTTAGAATCACTATTCTTACATAGAATAGTAGATTTTTAAAATGAATCTATTTAATGCAACTATACGTAGTTTACGTATATGAATTGAAATGAATCAAAATACATACAAGTGGGCCTTAGAGGCAACTGCATATACATGTATAGGTAAAATAATAAAACAGGTCAAATGTATAGGTTTTTTGGGTAGGAAGCGCGCGATTATTTCTTTACTCTCCTTCCCTTGATTGGTGTTTCTTTCGGTTATGTATTCAAGCTATACAAAAATCAGACGTATTTCATTAATTTTACATACATAAATTAAATGTGTAGTTTGGAAAATATTTTTATATTATGCAGAAAAAAAAACAAAAACAAATGGTATTATTTAATGATATAATTAAAAGTATTGCAAAATCGGTTAAGAATTAGATTGTATTGTTTTATTACCAAGATAGAAGTGACTCGATTTGGTACAATTAAGTCTTTGTAAAACGTCGGTAAACTTTTTATCAGTATCTGTTGTTCTATATCTATACATATATGAACTTCTATATATAAATAAAAAAATATAATACCCTTAATTTGCATATTTGTCATTCATCAAGTGCAAAAGTTATATGCCATAAATGTCAGACGAGTGTAAATTATAGTTCGAAGTGAAAATTGGAATGTGTTATTCATTCACGAGAGTTAAAAATAAATATCAAAATTATTTATTGTATTTTATTTATGATATCGAGAATTAGCTTTCTTTAATTGTGTTTATACACGAAAAATATCAAACTGAATTCAAACTTGGAATTTGTTATTCATAAAAAACATATATAACGTTATGCTTGTGAAGAGTCTTAATTTATTCAGATTTGCAAATATTTTCTATCTTCAAGAAATATTTCCAGTGTAAATTTGATTAATATATCAGTAGAGCAAAACTTGTTTATCTCGCCCTGAGCAACCTTACATATAGAATCTATGGGCTACATGTACGTGACTTGTTACATGTACCCCTCAAGGTTCCCCATGTACCAACGACAAAGAACATGCGCACTTAGGATGCGCATTCGGATAAGTTGATGAACAATGGTGGAAATCTGCACTTCCTGTCACACTGCTTGTTAGAGAATTTTCATTTCATAAGCATCTCGACATTTTCATCTCTAACCATTAGGTGAGTGATTAATATTGCAAGTAAAAAAGTAATCCTGGCGTGTGAATTTTTGATACTGTCGTTTGATGTCCCATTCCTTGTTGATAAAGAGAAGGTCGGCATGTTCGTAGTACGATCTATTGTTTGTTTACAGATTGTTATTTTTTGGAGATCGAAGAGGCCATGTTAAAGAGAAAAACAATTTCATTTCCTTAGAAAAGATTGATTATCTTTCATTCATATATCCCAAATCTTGTTAATTCTAAAGAGGTATTTTTTGATAGAGCTCATTATGATATTTTAAGGTGCGGATCACTCTGTGGTGGGGAGGGGGATATACAGATTTATTATTTTTTTAACTTTAATTCTGTCAACGTGTAAAAAGTGACATCTTGTAACAACTGAATGGTCTTGTTATTTTCTGTTTTGTCATGACATCATGGTCATTGATCCCAAATTATTCAAACCCAAACAGAGAGTTATGTACAAGGGGGAGTGATGGTTTAGTGCAGGGTTTAGTGGTGGATAGGGTATGTTTGAAATCACATGGGCTGGTATTGGACAGATCCTTTTTTGCAAAATATGATGCTATCCCCCCCCCCCCCCCCCCCCCCACCAAACATTAAAATTCACTCTATAAAGGTAAATGCTTTAATAAGTTTGATGAACTTTATCATGTTTATACTATAGAAATCTTTTTAAAAAAAAATTGTCACCAAACATCATATATTCCATTGCAGTCATCATGAATTGTTACCAAAAGTTCTATACCAACCAGATCCACTCCAGTTCACTGCTATGTCAGTTGGCTACGATGTGGAAGAGCCAGGTGCTATGTGATGCCATAATCCGATCTGGATCTGTAATCACAAAGGTAATACAGCAACTTATTTTAGCATTAATGATCCCATATATTTTACTCTCATTTAAAAAGAAAAAAGTTAGGGGCATGGGGGTGTTTTGTCTATGCGAAAGACATCGAACCGTCAGACCTGACCTGTGCAGGGCCTCTGGTCCGATGTGTCATTGTTTACATTGGACCAGAGTGTCCGATGTCTCACTTTCCAAATTTGAGCTTTATAATTTTTACTTTTATCCTCTATCTTTTTTAGTGCAGTCAGTTTTCTTTCCTTTCTTTGTAAATCCAAACAGCAGTAATTGAGAATTCTTTTTTCTGCCATTCTGCCACTATTTAATCTAAATCCTAGGGACGCATTATTTAAACTTCTTATTGATAAGTTTATTTCATCAAACATAAATTGACTGAGAGTTTAGTAAAAAAATAACTTGAACTTCAATCCCGAACAGATAATAGAAGATCGCTGGCCAGAATTTACTCAGTCGCGAAAATGTGACATACTCAATTTCTGTTTGCAAAATCAAATTTCTCGGTCTGACAAAATTTGGTTCGGTCCTGGGTAATCAATAAACAAACGGGACCGAACCAAATTTTGTCAGACCGAGAAATTTGATGTCTTTTGTGGTCCAGAAAACTTTCGCATAGACTAGGTATTGAAACATAAACTAAACAATTCTTCCATCCTTTGAAATAAAATCTGAGTGATTCAAAATTGAATTTTTTGTATTTCTGTAATTGTTTAATTAATTGTGTGAGGTCAAGAAATAAACTGCATCTGATACAATTGATTGAAAACCTCTCTCTATAAAACTGTAGTAGTTGGGGCTATATGGACTGTAGATATCAAGCCTGGGTAGCCCAGTGTTAGAACTCCTGACTAGAATTGCAGGGGTCCCAGGTTCGGGTCCCGGGTTTGATTCTGGTCCAGCCATATGTTTTCAATGTATTTAATATACTCATTCCTTCTTTCCCACTACAAAACAATAGTTTATGTGTGTCTAACCAGACCCTTTGTAACTATCCATCATGTGAGCAGCAAACAAGATACTGATTATATGCTCCTTTTGAGTCACAAGAGATCTTGGCCATTTGATTTTTTTTTTGAAAGTTTGGTGGGGGGGGGGGGGTTATTTGTTGTTTGTAATTGTTTTTATTTGTGTGTAAAGGTCAAAACAATCCACAATAATAAAAGCAATTTTTCTTTACTAATCCAATTAAAAGTATAACACTGTCACCCTGTAAAATGTTAAAACTGAAAGATAATGTAGGAATCATAGTCCATAACATCTTCCTAAAACAAGACAACTGAAGAGAAAAAAGATAATGTTTACTATCAAGCCTCTGTGTCATACAGAGTCAGAAAGAGATAATGATTGTATTGGTTTGTTTTAAAGTATGTTGTCATGTTATGTGCACTTTAAATCTTTTGTGTCTATTGATTAATTGAGGAGACTTGCACATTAAACGTAATGCTAACTGGTTAATTACTCGTTGCGACATTGCTCACGGTTGAATTATAATTTTTGAAAAACAGAAACTAGTTGTGTAATATTTACCTCAAACTTGACATGTAAATTTATTTTAGAGATGAATTAACTTATTATTGCCCAATACCTTGCGTATGTTTCAACACTCCTTCAAAAAGTTGCCGGTGTCACTCGGTGTAAAGAAATAAGTTTTATGTCGGAACATAAATGACTGAATTTACATGTAGTTCATATCATGTTAATTATTCATCTGTAAGATTTCGATTCATGTAGTGTACCTGGACTTGATGATTTATTTGATGTCATTGTCTAAAAGTACATGTCTACATGTTGTTAACAAAATCATTGGCTTTTTCCCCTCCAAGGCAAAATGTCAAGTTATTCCGAGCCACTGTACATGACAATGTAATCAAGGCAAATTAAGCATGCACTGCATACATGTACATGAGGGCCAGAATAAATCAATATTTCATGCAGAAACCTGAAAACTTAAACAGACAGTGACAAGCAGGGGCTTTCTGCAGTTTAATTAGTTTCCTGAAGTTCTGCACGTTATCAACATTTACATTGTCATTACATATGTACGGAGCGATGACTGGACATGTAAATTTAGGATTAATTAGACAGAGCAGTGCATACACGAACAATGAATGTAATGTTCGGCACAGAAATTAGGAGTCGGTGCAAATATAGCATGGAATAAATTATTTATTTTTCTTTAAACATGTTTACTAATTAATATAGGTATTCTTTACTGTGTTATCTTAAGATTTATATACCATACTGAATATAGACTGTAGTAAAAATTTCTTGTTTTGACATTGTTGTCACTTTCTTATTTAGGCGTCTATATTATATGGAAATCATTTTATTCAGAGCACAATTGTTATTCACATAAGATTTTTTTGCACATTTTTTCCCTATAAATCTAATCGACCCCCCCCCCCCCCTCCAAAATTATCATGATATAAATGTATATTTTGAACTTAATCTAAAATGAGCATCCACATGAATTTCAGATGAAAGGACCTATTTGATGTAAATTTTACTGCTTTTAATTCTTTTTAACAACTCTTTTGTAAGCACTCTCCTGACAAACTGGCCAAAGTACATGATCCAGATGTTTTTATTAACTTTTGGCATCAAATATTTTTAGTTTACCTGAACCTGTTATTTGTTGCTGTTCTTATTTTGTTAGCCTTGTGTATTGAAAACCCCTCAGATATCGGTTCCTATCTATTTTATTGTGTGCTAATCACCCATTTTATTTATTTTATCATCTTTTTTTAAAATAAAGTAGTTTTCGTTTCTATTCCTACCAACTTTGAGGTTAAAAACTGAGTGGTGGGGATCAAACAAACCAAGTTTATTAAAAGTGCTCAAACACAAAATTTACTTCATAATTTTACATGCAAATTTTTCAATTTAAATTCTTTTGAGTGCACGTTTTCCTGCGAATTAATGTGAATTAAATTTCATGTGGAATTCAAGAGAGACGGAATCTTTCTTCCTCCTTTTCCCCTCCCTATTCCCCTCCAAAAAATACCTAATTTTATTTTTAAAAGTTTTCAGTATGTGTATGAAGTACTTAAATGCTTCTATTGATGTTTCAGGCTCATCGAGTGGTATTGGTAGCAGCCTGTCCAATGTTACAGTCCATGGAAAATGCAGCTGTAGGATCTCATTTGGAAGTCCGTTTGGCAGCAGACATTAAACAAGAGTCCATTCAGACATTTCTTCAATACTTGTATGAAGGTTTTATGATGCTGACAGATCAGAACTGTCGTGATGTGGAGAAAATAGCTCGTCTGTTGCAAGTGGATAGTGTTATCAAGTGTTGTGCAGACTTTAACAAATGCCTGGGCACAAAGACAGGCCAGATGTCTGCAAATGACCAATATAAGTACACATTTCATGACATGATAGAGTTTAAGCATGTCAGGTCTTCAGAGATGCAGAAAACTGTGCAGGAAAGGACCGTGAAGAGAAACGCCGATTATCCACGACCACCCAGCCCAGGAAGCAAGAGACAGAGAACACAAGACATGCATGCTGATGATACAACTTCAATGGCCAGTAGTTATGGGCACATGGCTCCAGATCCATGGGATCGAGTCCCAAAGCTCGGAATGCCTTTCCATACCAGGGTAGGGCAGAGTTCCCAGCAGGCAGGAGTGGTTGATATGTTGGAGGACAGTCTGGAGTTAATTGAGACAGATCCACCTGACTCCAGTGGGGGTCGAGCAGGAAAAGACCAGCGCTCCTCCCAGAAAGGTGTCTCCATTGCTGTTGCTAGCCAAGTCAATTGTAGTACTGACCTTCAAGTTGTTGATGTAGCCACAGAACAGGCCAGGCCTGAAGCAAGATCTCGTACCAGTCTGCCTTCACAAACACGCACGGCACCTGCCAATCAAACCAACTCTGTCTCTGAGAATGGAAAGTCTACAAATTCTCATCCAGCCGCCAAGCCATCCACCCACCCTTCCACGCCAGTCATGAATGAGAAGCTACAGGTAAACAGTCCACCAGTCATGTCTCCATCATCCTCACAATTCAACAATCGCAGTTCTCCACAAGTCAGACCAGAGTCTTCAGCACAGAAACCATTCGCAGCAGGAAGTGAGAGCCAGAGTTCCCAGCCACCACAACAGCAAGGTTCTGAAATAGCCAGCAATACAAATGCTGCAGAGACAATGTCTGAGACTAGGTGTGTACTTTTAGCCCCCTCTAGTTCATTTCACATTTTTTGGTCCATCCATGTTTTAAAAAAAAAGCATATTTCAAAAGATAAGGCTACATCATTTTATACATCAAAGCCTTTGGTTGTACGTATGTACATATAATGTTCTTTCAAAATAAGATGAAAGATCTGTGTTTTCAAAATTAATGAAACATAATGAGAAGCAATCATGATTTGATGTGTTTTCTTTTATTCTTTGATGTAAATAATGGTGTTACCTTCTTGTAAAGTAGCAGTGCAACATTCTTGTGAAAGATCTAATTGTTTAATAACATATATGTTCAATATCATTAACAAAGTGGAAGACATTTCTAAATAAAAATTTCAATAGTTATTATAGGAGTTAACGAGCATACTTTTCATAAATTTATACTCAAAATCCATTATTTTAGTGCAAGAGAAATGTCTGAAGGGAGCCAGCAGATCCAGCAGAAGCCTACAAATCCCCCAAACCCTGACAAACCATCGACCAATCTGTCCATTGTGAAAATTGAATCGGACGAGGACGAAGATCCAGGTGCCATGGAAATGTACATTAACATGTCTGGTGGTGGAGGGGAATCCATTCGGGTCCAGAGAGCAGACCATACAGACCAAGAGGAAGGAGACCCACAGGCCGATTGGATGAGGGATGAAATGTCGAACGAGGACAGCAACGTTAGTGGTGACCAGTCCAACTCCTGGGTCTACCCTCCAGGCAGTCAGGCCCAGTACAAAGGTGGGTACATGTTCTTTCTGCTTCTTTTGAGGAAATTTGCTGTTCAAGATGTATGCTAAAAGTCCAACAACATTCCTCCTTTATTTTCTGTTCTTTTTCTGTAATTTGTAACATCAGGAACATATTCCAGTGTTTTGATTCTAAAAGTTGATTTATTAGTCTGTAAGTGTATATTAGAAACAATGAATACATATATTTTGTAGGCAGCATATTTTCAATCTGAGCAAATCCCATTTACATTGTTGGATTTTCTTCTTTCACTAGTCAAATTTGAATATTACTGGAATAATTTGAAATATTTGAATAATGAAGATTCAGAAATTCTCATGGCTGCTTAAGGAAAATAAATTTTGTTAAATTAATCTATCCTGAAATTATCCCACTTTCTTTTCAGCCAAATTTAAATGTATGTAGTTTCAAAAGTGAGTGCAATATTAATTTTTACAATCAAAATGTGAAGTATGACAAATTTTGTATTACTGTTGATTCAACAGGAACATTTATCAAGTGTATTTAATTTCCATAGATTTATTAGGAAAGAATAGAATAGGGTAGAGAGATAAATGCATTCATAACTTTCTACTTAAGGTGATTCCTGACCTTGTTTTATGCAAATGCTTATGGATTGATCACATAATTGATGATTTATTGATCATCATCAAATCAGAAGGGAAAGTTTTTTCTTGTGAAGAATCCATACAGCTCTGAACAGCAAATTTCCTTTGCTGCAGGTATCAAGGAGAGAAAATGTCAATAGCAATTCTCTGATAGCTTTCACAATAGGACTTCTGTCTAAATTTGTCATGCATTTCAAAAATTGATTTAAGGGAAGTTACCACCTTTTGATAATGATTTAGTGAAAAATTAATTCATTAGATAATGTTTTTTTTTTAGTATATCTCACCAATAATATTATTGGGATTCTATTGTGTGTGTGTGTGTGTGGGGGGGGGGGGGGGGGGGGGGGTAATTTTAGTTGCATGACAAAAAATCCTTGATGGCTGCATTGATTTATGGTACATGTTCTGTATTTAAGTTTGCTACACTTTAAATGATACTTGATCATGTTGATTACATTAAGTCACCTTGTACCAAATACTGCTTGGTACAATACAAAGGTTTGCATTTCTAATCCTGTTTACTTGGTATTCATACCAAAATGATTGTGTACAAGAATAGAGGTCGAGAATGAATATATGATTCACTGAATGTAAGTTCAGAGAATGTACATTTTATGTATGATTTGGTAATGGACTTATTTTACCAAGATGTCTGCAATCTTGACTACATAGAGGTAATAAACAGATGAAATTTGTACAGTCAGTATATGCCCCAGTGAAAAGCAAAGAATATTCAATTGCAAAAATTCATTCAATCAAGTTTGTAAAATAGTTAGAATTTCGATGGTAAGGAAATGGTTCTTTATGACATAGCCACAGCCAATATTGAATATATACAGTGTATATGATTGTATTTGTTATTTGAAAGCAGACCAGAACCTTTGTTTATACTGACACTACTGGTCAAGTACTGTTCCTGATCCATATTTTGGGTAATGTTTAACACTCTTTTTTTGTATCAATGATGTTGTGGCCTCATTTAGCTGAATAATAAAGAACAATTTTGTTCTGATCCCTTACTACTGTACATGCAATTTACTACATGTACATGTAATTTATATTCAAGTGTGCATTAAATTGGGGTTGGCTGTAATGTTGTGGATTTCAGGAAATATAGGACTTATATTTTGAAAATATTCAAACTTGACTTTATTGAAGGATATCTGCTTATAAATTATAAGATTGCACATGTTTGGATATTCATGTGCCATCATCATGATCATCCAAAAACCAACAGCCAATCTGGCAGAGACTTACTGACTGTGATCCAACTCACTGAATATTTCATTAATGCCCTATTCCAATTGGCTTCTTCACACTTTCATGAAGGAAATTTCACTAATTATGATAATGCTCATGAATGCCCCTGTAAACAACTGCTTGATTACAGAAAATTATTTGTTTTTATACCTCCAAAACGAGTATCTGCTTGGTGGACAAGAAATACATGAATAAATAGATATTCATGAAAACTAGAAAAGATCTTTGAGTTGGCCCATGGCCATTAAGGTTATGCAAGACTGGTTGTGGGTTTTTGAATATGATTTAATGAGAATGGACAGAAAATTGGATGTTTTTTTTTCACACTAATGAAGAAAAAAATATACTGAACCGAAAATAGAAATGTCATTTTTTTCCGTTGTCGTGATATTTGCTCAGAGTGTAGAAGAACCCAGAGCAGGATGTTGAGAGAGAGAGAAGGTAATAACGCCAAATACATGTGTAAAATTTTCTTATTTCTGGATCTTGAAGGAAAAGCATGATGTTCATTTAAGCTTGCTTGCTCATGTACTAATGTTTACAAAAGTTTTATTTCTCTGCTTAGGTACGGCATTTGAAAATCCTTAATCTTAGGAAGTTTTTTTTTTGGGGGGGGGGGGGGGGGGGGGGCAAATATTGTTTTGATTGAAGCAGATTGTACCAACTTGAAGAAATCTTTAATCTGCTTACTTTATTTGAAGTAAACTACTATGTCAAACATATTAGTTTTATGAGTGAAGATATATATTGGCTAATTGAATAAGAAGCACATGCATTAACCCAATATTTAATTTGGTATCTACTGATAAATATTTTAAGGAAAAATTATCAGAATTCTCAAATTTTAATGAGGATGGATGTACTGAGTATTTACTATTTAGGTTCTACATACATGTTCGTAATATGTATAAATTTCTCAGGGCTTTAAAGGGGCCGGGTGTTTATCATGACAATTTTCTGGCTATTTAAACCTCCTAGAAAAGAAGAGCTCTGAATAAGTATTAAGAGCATATTTGAATTAGGTTAAACTTTAAAGAATGAAACATTTGTGGGGTTTTTTTTTTTTACCCAAAATGATTTATGGCTAAAAAAAATATTTTGAAAAGTTAGATGGATGTGATGGGTACTTTGTTCAGTTAACAGTTGGCCTCTATAAATCAGTAAACATAACTTTGATCATCAAAGGTCGCCATATGTAGTTTAAAATATTTGTAAAAATAAAGATTATAATATGCATTACATGACATGCCTTTCATAGCATTAGCTACTGTGTATTTTTATGCAGGCATGGACTTTATCAATTTATCTTCAAGATAAAGAACATTTAATGTTCTTAACGTTTTCATTTAAATTAAGTAAAATAATGTGTTTTATTTTATTTTAAAAAAAATGAGTTTTTAATGCATTGGTTGCAACTTGGTATATTAAGATAAAGGATACTAAGTATTCATCGGAGGTACTTTGAGCTTTTAGGTTCTTTGGAAAACATATCTATTTTCAAATTATGGTAATTTTGTACATTTCAAAAGCTCGGTCATTAAGACTGATAGATCAATATTAGACTGGGGGTCTTTCAAAGATGGTTAGGGGTTGTTCTGACCACTACACATAAAACTACTAAGTTTTTTTTGCAATGTCATTGCTAGTTCTGGCTTGCACATTCTTAAAGAAAACAGACATGATTTTTGATAGAAGTAAAAAGACCAATAATTCTGTATTTAGTGAACTGTTAAGATGTGTATAGTTGTGCAGTATCAGGACACAGTACTCAAACTATAGATGAAAATATGTTCAAGTTAGTTTTAAGATAAAATGTTTAAGAACTAAGAAATCTACTTAGTGGAACAGAAAACCAAAAGTGTCCTCTACACCCCGTGACTTTTACTTTTCTTGACAATTTGAAAATCAAATATCTTGTGAAATCATATGAATTGACGCATTTGTTTGTACATCTTTGTAAATCAGTTGATAAAGCATCAGATTTCTGGTTTATAGATCTTGAGTTTCAATACAAAATAGATTTGTAACATGATTGCAATATTAAAAAAAAAATGTTTATTTTAATCCCAAAAATGCAAATGCCAAATATCTTTAAAAAAAAAATAATGTCAAATTGTTGATTTTGAATTTACTGTGTAGATGTAAATACACATATACAAAAATTAAACCGGTTTGTGCTGATTTGAAAAAAAAAAAATCATCAAGGGTGTTGATGACATTTCAAGATGTGTCGTTTATCTGACTCTGAATGAACTCTTTTCGCATGACATCCCAATTAAAGCTGCTCTCTCCTCGATAGTGGTTTTTATGTCCGTTGACACCGGTAATTGCTGATGGCAGATATCTGAACAGTTTTCCTATCCTTGTAGGGGATGCCCAGGAACTCTGGACAACTCCACGCGATAAAACCAATGTTTCAAATGATTCTATGCATGGTGGTGCATCTGAAATCTCGCAAGTTGAAAAGACGTCTTTTCATTTTCCTATCACCAGAAGCGAGCGATTTTACTCTGGACGGCGCTTTGACGTATTCAAAACAAAACGAACTGTTCTATTCTCATGCAAAATCTGCTTCAAAGGATTTTCATCCAAACTCGGCTATGATAACCATATGAAACAAAGACATGGTACTCGAGACCAGTGCTTTTCTTGTAATGTTTGTGAGAAGATGTTTCCAACTTCAAATATGCTCACCATTCACCAGCGTGTACATTCGGACTACAGGCCTTTTGAATGTTCACAATGTGGGAAAGGATACAAACACAAGAAAGACCTCAAAACACATCGCTGTGGACAGTCACGTGGTCTCAAGTTATAAAAAAGTGAACTGGTGGATTCATGGTGATTTGTACCGATTTTTTCCCAAAGTTTTGTGTCTTGTGTGATTTGTGTAAATTGTATGAACTGGGCATTAAACTTGAATACGTACGACCCTTTCCAGCGTTTTACTGTTTTTTGTAAATGTGTCAAAGATCTTTTCTATTGAGGTCATTAATTCAGTCTATAGTACTTGCATACTGTCACCCCCCACCTGTACGGATGTTACTAAAACAAGGACATATGTATTTTTTCCAGAGCGATTGAGATACGAGGAGACATTTAATGTTCCGGGATCAGACTCGAGATCCGCAAAGTCATGGCCATTGCGCTTCTGGAAAAAACAGGAAGCTGCGCATGTTCGACCCACTTCGGATACGTCCATTTTGTCTGCAAGTTACGAGCCGCGACACATGATGGTTCAGGTTCTGGGGTCAACTAATAAGGCATGCGTAGTGTGTAAATGGGACGGTGTAAAAACGGCGACTGGCTTGCCGACCAAATCGTACTACAGATGTGAAGCCTGTGATGCATGTCTGTGTAGACCACAAATCCGAAACTGTTTTGAACGATATCATAAACACATGAATATAGACATTGCTGATATGATGCCATGATAATAAATTTTTAAAAGTGCAATGGGAACCTTCCTTCCCAAACTAGGTGCATGATTATCATATTTGTATTTATAGCCAGTGTGCTTAATTTTCTATTACTATATTGTTTCGATTTTTGTGTCATGACCACTTTATTTATGACAATAAATGAGAATTCTTAATATTTATTCACTTTTGCTCTCATTTTTTGTATATTTTAAACCCAAATGATTGCACTTTTTTTATGTACAATCACAAATCAGAGCGATCGATTGATTGAGAAGGATTATTATTATCAAGCAGTAAGATTGCTTATAGCGATATGATAAAACTGTAAACGTCATGAATCATCTATATCAAAATCATAACTATAACAGAGTCGACATCGCGATAAGCAACTTTTACTGTATTGCAGGCGGGAACACAACGGATGATAGGTGGACAGGCCAAATGACCAACTCTGAGGACCTGCCACTGGTAGTGATTCTAAGGAACATAACAGCCTCGTTTGTGATTAAAAATGTCGGATTACCGCATCGCGCTGTGTCGACGCACATGCAAAGAACGTGTTTTGTATGCAAACAGTTCGGACGACGCATTCAGAGTAGTAGCGCAAGTCCTGGTTTTGACAACAAAGTGAAAAGGATTTGTCGATCTTCGTATAAATGTGAATGTTGCGATATAAGTTTGTGTATTGGTGATAGAATGTGTTTTCAGCAATTCCACGAAATGCTACGAACCACCCAATATCCGAACCTTGTGTGGGAGCATCCGCATCGAAATCCTCTTCTCCATTCTTTTATTTAACCCATGGTATTACAAAAATCACACTTAATTTTTTTTCTAATCATTCATCGCACACACGGGTGTCATTTGAAAGTATTTATTAAACTGTGATTTCAACGAGATTTTGAATGTGCAGTTACATTTGTTTAATTTCAAGTTTGGAGCTAAAAACAGTATTTTGTTGTTCATAGTAGTTCCTAATTATGTTAGCTAAAATAACAGCCTGAAATGGCAATATAGATTGTGTGGTCTGCATTTCGTTCTTCCGCACAAAAGACAGGACTTAGTGGCTTACAGTACTTTGATTCCTTCTTTCAGGATATGTGCGAGAGAAGGCATCACAGGGTGGGTCTAGGACTTGCAATGAACACTTTCCAATCGAATACTCGAACAGTGTCGATTTGTTTAACATCCAACGACTGGCCGCTAGTGCCGTAGAACTACATAGTGCTCAGCATAGACTGGTCAGAAACGAAGACTATAAGTACAAAGTGTGCTTTCAGTGTCATAAAGATAAAACGAAAACCAAGAAAGGCTGGAGGGTGTACACCCATTTTAAATGTGAACACTGTAATGTTCCACTTTGCACTGGAGGCAGAGGAACAAGAAGATGCTTCGAAATCTTTCATCGCGAACGTGGAATAACAGAAATCATTGCGGAGTACGATCCGCGAATGTTGTTTTCGAATATGAAATAGATCGGATATTTTGATGTAATAGACATTTCTCCAATCATTCAGCATGTATAGGAAAGTTGTTAACAGTATTATATGGAAAATGTGGTTATCTTGCGGTAAATGGTATATTCTGTGAGATTCTAGTGTTTTAACTTTTAAATGCATGCGGTTTTTCTCATATTTGGTGGCGGGAATGATATTTGACCTTTTATTGTATATGTTGAAAATAAAGTTTTATTATCACATCATATACTATTTCTCATTATTCTTTTGCACTTTTTTACCATACTTTTGGGTGTAGTTTTACGGTGATTGCTTATCTTACCACACTAATTAATTGTATAAAGCAATATTTGTCACTGTTGTACCCATTGTAAATTAGATCCTCATTTTGATTGCAGCGAACAAGACTTCCGGTAAAGAGGACGGGACCAGTGCTGAGGTTAACGATGGAACAAAAGGATCGACGGACGACGGTGTTGCTGTACCAAAGATTGACCCCAAGTTGTCTAAGCGTTCCAAAGAAAAAGCGGAAAAACGAAGGTCCATACAGAAGATGCTGAATATGGAGAATTACGCTGCCATGGAAAAGTACCTGTCTTCCATGCAGACCATGCATCAATCCATGCTGTCTTTTGCTAGTTTACCAATAAATGTCAGTAGCCCCGATGGACGGGCTCTTATCTCCCAAATGAAGACGGCAGACTGGCCACTATTTAATATGGCCGCCGGTACTGCCGCTTCTGAATTAGATTTCTCTCACTCTTCCCCAAACGAGTCCGATGTCTCCACTGCTGATCAACTGGCCCTGAATCTGGTAAAAACGGAGTGTAAAAACTCCATATCTTCCATGGGGCATTTAGGAAAGGGGTTGGATCGGTTCGGGGAGCACATGCACGCATTGGTCCCAATTCCCGAGGGGAAGTACAAAACCTGTAGCTACTGTCAGAAGGTAAAACACAAAACCAAATCAGGCTGGTACTGCTACACCACCTACCAGTGTCGTAAGTGCGAGATACCATTGTGTAAGAGAAATAAGAATTGTTTCATGTTCTACCACCGAGATTTGGGCATTCCTGAACAAGAATATATCCCCTTTGCTTAAATAAGGGTTGTATTTTACGTATTGAGCGCATTTTTTTTTTGCTGTTGTATAGTGTTTTTTGTGTAGAAATTAGATTCTTTATGTCTAGTTGATATTGTGTCAAATTTTGAAATACTATTGTGCCATGTTTATATATATATTTTTAAATACAAAACTGCTGCATTTGTAAAAGGAAAACAGAGTCGATACTATTGTATCGGGATTTATGAAGTGCTTACAGAGATTCTATGTATATGTGTTTACATTTGCCATATTTCATGCTTCGATCCAGAGGTTGTAAGAATCACACATTTTGCTGTCGGCCATTTCACATTTCATGCGTTTTTTCATGGCGACGGACTTAAAAAAAAGAGGAAATGATTATATATTGAATGTTGTCAGGGTTTTTGTTCATTTTAATGACAACTATATAGTACTTAAACACTTGTGAGTCCTGCTGCATGTTCAATGTCATTGATATTATCGTCAGAAAGTGATCATATATACATTTTTATATATTTTTTTCCTTCCAAATATCAAAAAAATATTTTGTTATAAATCTATAATTGCCATTTTTAATCTCCCAAGATATATAATTATTAAAGGTTGATCCAAGTGATTATAGTATAATTTTCAGCAGTTTTTACTGCTTACTGCAAAACCATTGCCATATTTTACAGTTTGTTGTGGTAAACACTACTACGCCAGGTTGTCTATAAGTATTATTTTATAGTATTGTGCTCATGTAGATTTCGTTGGTATTTTTTTGTATGCATAGAGTATTACTTTTTCATTTTGTATATAATACCTTGGTAGATTTTTTTGTGAATCAAGGCTTATACAGATTTTGAGATATTTTCCGATTTTTGTTTACACTTTTGTGTATTGAGCTTTTACATGTTCAAATGCTTATGAGTATTTTATTTTTCAATATCAAAAGATCTGTGTCTATTTTGATGCAATTTTAGTTCGTTTTTTTTTTTACAGTGTGTTGCCAAAGCTTTATTTAACATGGTAATTATTGTAGGGATTTTGTTGAAAATTAAAAATTTTTGTGGATCTGTATTTGTTTTAGCAATAAATTAGAAAAGTGTGTTCAGAAAAAACCCTCCGTGTTTGTTGTTTTAATAAAGTTCAGTGCAGTCCAATGCAGGAAGATGGAAGCCATGTGAATGAATGCACGGGAACCAGGAGTATAGTGTTGGTAATTCTATAAGCACGTTTACCAAAGCGGAGCGTGTTTTATATTCAAATTGTAAATTAGTCAGATGAATTTTTAATCAATGATTAAATGAATTGGTCGGTGTCTGCAGATGTATGCTACACATGTACACTAATAATGAATGAAATGTTTCATGCCAAGTGAAAAAGAATAGAAGTAATGACACATATCAAGAACATCTGATCTGGTTTTCATCAGAATAAAGTAAACAGTTGAACATTATCACGAATGAGTTGTAAGGGCGTGTATCAGCTATAGAGTAGCGAGGCAATTATTATTGAAAAGACGGGGAAGGAGGACAATAATTTTGATATTTGACAAATAAAAACTTCAGAGACATATATAGTCGCCGATGACACATTTTATACTACATGTATCTATTCATATGCACATGCAGCTTGGAAACTTTTTTGTTTAAATTTTTAAATCTGTTTCGCTTATAAAACGTTAGTGTAGTATCTACATGTAACTTACTGTAAACTGGAATTTAAAATCCCCTGACCTTGCAGATTACAAGTGTTTATTTAACTGAACTAAAGGAAACCCAGTTCTGGTTATGTGTTGGTTTGCGTCTTTCACCGATATAAAACGGCGTGATTTTGTCTAATAAAGGGGGAAAGGAGTTATTTATTGAAATCATAAAATACCATAATTTATACAGTGTGGTAAGAACACACTAGCGAATCGAATATATTCTAGTGTCTTTGTAAAATGGAACATACATACATTACCAACAGTGTAATAGATGGAGCTTACCTGGTTTTCCTTATTGTAGGTAAAAAATCCAACTGGGTACCGTCCATTTGTTATCAGTCCCCAAGAACCGACAACCATTCAGTGATTCTCAGTTCCGGTCCAGTTTTCAGATCCGATCCATCTCACGCTTCCGGTCGCATTTCCGGTGGAAAGCTGTATCCGGATGTATATGGTGCTTTTGGATCCAGCCAAGGAGATGTTGCTGACGACGACAGACATGTATTGGTGCCTAACCCAGGATTGAAAAATAAAATGTGTGTATACTGTCACAAGTTGAAATCTAGGACAAAGTCGGGATGGTATATCTACACACAGAACCGATGCCGGAAATGTGACGTTCCTCTTTGCAAGAAGAACAAAACATGTTTCGTGAATTATCACCGGGAGCTTGGGATTCCTGAGGCCGAATATATGACTCCATATCTAAATTTTAACTACCTGTTACAGTAGAAAGGCGGAAAAGAAATACAAACGTTCTATAGATTATAGTTTTTAAATAGATAAAACGTCGCTTTGTATTACTTGCACGGCGTCCGTCTGAGAAAATAAACATACTGTGTATACATGTAGATACATGTATGACTTTGTTTTAATATGCTGAATTTTTATGTAAAATGTCAGTTTCAATATAAATTTAAAGATCTGTTTATTTTCGTGTCATTTTAATTCTCTTTTTTTTTGTTCTTCAGATTTTTTCCTTCTCATTTTATCTTTGTTTAAACACAGTTAACATATTTCATGTACCCTTTATCGAAATGGTTTCATTACCAGGTATTTATATGTAAATATTCAAAACACATTTTGAGATTTTTTTTAGAACACATTTAAAGAAATCAATAAAGAACGCATTTTGATAGAACATGTATTGACCTTACACAAACACAAACATCCGAAGGACAATGTGAAGATAAATTATTTAAATTCTGTTGGAAAAATGATTGCAAATCTCTAGTTTGGACGAAAAATAATTCAGATCCTGAACCTTAATTTTGCCCACCCCCCCCCCCCCAAAAAAAAAATCACAGATCTCATAATTATGAAATAATTTTAAGAGGATCTGAATCTATTCAGATGACGTAAACTTTGTATCATTTTCGGTCTATTTCTTTTAGTCAAGTTGGTATCATTAGAGAGGAAAAGGTTATGGAAACGGGCGTTAGTATACAGTTACAGAAGTGGTCAAAATAGATCCTGTTCCTGTATTTCTTAGCAACACATGTTATGGACCTCAGTTTGCGTTCTCACTACATCCGGGTTGTATCATAATATTGGATAGTCGCTACTTTATATAAATTTTCAAAAGCACTACCATTATCCAATGAGCATTTACAGACTCAATGATCGTATCTCCAGTATATATGATATAAAAAAATTAAACAATGCAAAATACGGTGTATATCTTTTATTTGGGCGCATGAAACAGACAGAATAATTTACAGTTTTTCATACGCACGTCTTTTTACGTGAATTTGTATGGCGAAGAGTCTCTGTCTTTTCATTGTTGGCAAGATAGAGATAAAAACCGTTGTGGAAGGATGATTATTATTTGTAAACAGGTTGCAATTGCTTATGGCAAACGAAAAGTCCTATACATAGGTCAGCAACAAAAGGTCAAGGTCGTCGTAGACTAAGCCTGTCAACGCTAGATACAGGCTATGCCGATGTATTGTGGTCATAAATGCTACACGGGAGAAAGAGTTCCATTTAATTTTATGAGATCAGAAATCAAGGTCTCGTTTACTAAAGATAGTCCTGTTCACACATTGTAGAAAAGATACAGACTTAACCGTTTGAGGCAAGATGTTCGTACTTGTTATACATGTTGGTCATAGTAAGTACCGCAGAACTCGTTTATAACATTTCAAGGGACTGCTGGAACATAAATATTCGCTTTAATCGTAAATACATGTATAATCGAGTTTTGCTGTACAAGAAAATGTATTGTTGAAATGCAAGATGTCAAGGTCAGATTAAAACAGACTTCATAGGAAAGTTCTGGTTGAATCTTGTTGGTAAGATATGACTATATAGTCATATTACCATTTAAGTAGTCCGAAATATCTGACGTTTTCCTGGCTTTTTTAACGATTTTGATATTTTACATGCCAGGAAAACGTCAGAACCGGCGCCATTACGAAAACTGGAAATTCACCGTCTCCAACTGGAAGCGACATTCTAGACTCGATTTTAAATAGATGTATTTAAACTCAATAATACAGCTTAAAATATAATTTTCCTGCACATTTCGATAATCACACTAATAAACAATAGTGTTGTTGACCCATTTTCTCGCGAGATTTCAAAAATGCACGAAATCAAAACAAATCTCTACAGTTCGATAGGATGTGTTCAACAACCTGTTTATGGGAAGTAAGGACCCATAAAAGCGATATTAGTGAAGAGCAAAATCATCGTTTTATTAATTAGTTGTGAGTGAAACATTTGATTCAACTCATAAATATTTAAAATCGAGCCGAGAATGCCGCCTCCGGTTGGAGGCGGCGAATTTCCAGTTTTCGTAATGGCGCCGGTTCTGACGTTTTCCTGGCATGTAAAATATCAAAATCGTTAAAAAAGCCAGAAAAACGTAAGATATTTCGGACTACCATTTAAGTAGAATAATCATTGTCCTTATGGTTAGAGGAAGAATCATATTTGTTTTCTAGGTAAAAGCCTTCAGAAGACTTGAGCCAAAAAACTTCTATTTGAGGTAGACTTGCAGTGAATAATTCTCCTGCAACCGTTCTGTAGTTTTCAGCTACGGAAAGACGTTTTATTTCGTAAATATCTTTCACGTTGCAATGTAATTCAAAGAATGTAATGCACACAATTTTTCAACCCACTGTTTGATAGAAAGATTTCACGGGATTTTTTTTCACAACGGAAAAACATTTATTCTGCGGAAATGTCAAATTTTGGTCCATGAATATCAATATGAAAAGTAGTTAAAATATTTCATAACCTTATCCATCTTCAACAATGTTCGACATATTTTCTCGATAAAAAACATGTATATTACCATATTCAGATTTCATGCGTCATCAAATACATAAAACGCAAAGCAAATAAGTGACCAACAAATCATCAATTAACACATTTGTCTATTTATGAAAAATAGCACTTTTATTGTCTTTGGCAAAGTCATATTTACCAAGCAATGTCTATTGCACTTAAACCGAGTAGATAAATGTATATTTTTTTTCATACACTTTCAAATCGTTCATACATTTATACATTGTACATCTAGTAAAGTCGGAGCTAAAATTACGTGACACAGCTAATTGTACATGCAACAACCGCGACCACAAGGATACCAAACAATTCAGCTATATGTATATGCATTGGTATTAATATACCTTCATTTTTACTGAAATTGTTCCCCTACACAAGTGCATATCCACAGCAACTGATGAGTATGAAAAGCACATGCAAGCCTGCAGGATTGCAGGTTTTCAATGGAACAGTTAAAATACCATAGGATGAATGATTTACGGTATCAATATAACAGATTTCCCTAGGACTTGTGCTATATGTAAAACTACATGACCTATATATAGAGCAATGAAGACAAAATCAATAGTCAAACGAGCTGTTCCGCAACCTTGTAAACACATTTGTTTTTTTTATTATTAAACACTTGAAAATGGATGAATAATCATAAAATTGCTAATTGTCTGGAATATTGGAAAATACATTCAAGCAATATACATAATAATATTTGTTTAACACATTGAGATTTATATAATCACCTTAAACTTTCTTGTTTCCTAAGAGGTTAACATTGAAGAAATAGATGCAATTCAAAGTCAAAATGAAACCTAGCTAATTGTTCTCATTGAGATCAAAGGAAGTTAGATTCAAGTTGGACAAGCAGTAAATGCCACCAAGCAACCAGAAAGAAAAAAAGAAAAGAAAAATATATTATTTAACAATGGATCAGAATGACTTTTCAATATCATAATGGAGGGAAAAAATGAGATTTGATATACATGTAATTACAAATATTTATTTATGTGTCTTTGGATGAATCTTTGTCTTCTGAACTGCTTTTATCTCCTCCGTTATCCCCAGCACCTGACAACACAGGATCAGCGTCCATCAACAGTTGTAACTGCTGTCTGGCCCCATTTAAAAACACGTCCAAACTGGCATACTGTCTTTGGTGCATCTGTCTATTCACCTACAAGTAAAGAAATGTTAAGATTTATATACATGTACAAAAACATTTTTTAATAGAAATATTATTTCTCTTTATGTAGAGAACTTTTAGAGATATTTTTGGATGTTGTCGGTCCTGTAACACACCAAGCAGTGCAGACAAATTGAATACCGCTCGTTAGCGCGGTATAATAATTTGTCGACAACATCCAAAAATAAGCATTCAATGCTTATATTTATATTACAAACTGATGTCTATTATTATGAAATATATGTGTATTGATGCTGTAAAGCCATTATATACGCTCTCAGTCAGGGATATGAAACAAACATGGAACAGCCATTTTAACGTTATTTAGTTCGCTTCCGCGACTAAAAATATAGTGCCAGAAACTTTGTAGAGAAAAATCTTTTTTTTTTGAAGGAGTAGATATAATTTAATGATTATTTTTCAAAAGAACATATCAAATTGGTTATGTAAGATCGAACATTTCATTTAATCTTACAAAAATAAATATACTCAAATCGGGTGAAGACGATTTGTGCATATGGCGCATGAATTATCAAAGTGTATTCAGAGAAAATTGAACGTCGCAGATTTCCAATGCAAACATAAGGGAAAATACACACTGAATGCAAATATTTGATTGATCTACACAGGACTGCTCATGTGGAAATATTTTAGAGAAGAGGTGAAGTCCAAAAGCAATGTTACTGATGCAATAGAACCATAAACAGCAGAAACGAACACAGTACAAGATGTCCAGTCTCTATTTCATATCAGACCAAAAATTCTCATTTTATGAAGAATTATTTCTGCTGTCAGATCTATATTAAATAATATAGATTTTGAGGTAAGGATTAGTGCTGAACATCCATAACATAATAAATGGGTTCAAAACTGAAAGTCAATTCATAGAGTGAATCCCTTCATGTTATGTTTTTTATAAAAATTCTTTTGACTATGTGTCAGTCAATCAAAAGCAACCTCAGCATATCTTGTCCATCATCATTCACAACATAAAACTTAACATGTAGCTGAATGTTTCCTTCAGACTAAGTGTCTCAAGGTCCCCTGCTTATTATTATGTGTTACAATATATAACCAAAAAACTGGAATTAACCGGGGGCCATAAATTGTGGTTAAATACTATGAAAAATTATGCCATCTTTAAAATCTTCTCACATCGAGATATTTAGCAGACAAACAAAGCAAACGGTTATTATGAGCAAGGAGGCCTCTATTAAGGTTGTAAAATTTGCGGATCTTTTTTTTTGGAACAACATACATGTATTTACCATCATCCGTTTATTTATTTTGCATAATCATATATATAATTACTTAACAGACATTCATAGGGCTTTTTTACAGGGCTGTACTATACTCAGGTGACAGTTTAAGACTTTGAGCCTCTTATTTTTTTTCTTCTTAAAAATGAATACTCTTTTTTTTTTTTGTCTTTTATGCATTTGTAGAATTTTTCGCTTGTCTCAGTTGTGTGATTTATCAAGCACACGTATAAACCCCTGGCTGAGTTCACCACAGTGTAATGTTTAGACTGTCAGTACAGTGCTATCTAGGACTGACCTCTCTCTGCTGTTGAAGATAAGCCCTCATCTCCTGATTGGCCAGCTCAATAACGCGGTCCATTGACTCCTTGTGAGTCTTTCTCTCTCCCTCTAAGTGTGCCTTAAGAGTTTCCTACAATTGAAGCATGAACAGGTTGTGTTTGGAAAAAACAATTTACGAAATATACAAAATACTGACAAATCACCATCATAAATATAATCATAATAAAATCAAAATAAATCATAAAATTTGTAATGTGACATGATTGTTCTTAATTCACTAGTACCTGAAACTGTATCTTCTGTTCCTCCAGTAGACTACGAGTTTGACTTTGAGATTCCTTTCGCTCTTCCTCGATAAGTTTGAGAAATTCATCCTACATAAAATAATACATTAAAAAGTTTACTGACACTTATAACATGTAAACATTTTTTTTTCTTTATTAGATGATATTATGAAAATAGCAAAAATTAGTTTCCATTTTTGTTGAAGAAACATAAATTTATAATGGCACCATAGTTTTCAAATTTTCTCTTTTTCCAAGGCATGTATGTATAGCTTTAATATTTTTTTATATTTCAAATTTTCTCTTTTTCCAAGGCATGTATGTATAGCTTTTATATTTTTCTCTCAACCAAAGAACATGTACTTTTTTTTCCACTGACAACCTCATATGTGTTTTTCCTCCTAAGATTGTCAGTAATTTTCAGGTAATTTGACAATACCTTTTGCTCTTTTATTGTCTGTGCACCTCTTTCCTGCTCTGCTGCTACAGCTTCCTGGACTAGGTCGTTTATTTGATCTTTTTCCTTCTACAAAACATATAATATTTATTCATTTTTACGTGCTAGAAAATGTCAACTTAGCACAGCATGTAAATAATTGTTATTTTCAAATGTTTTTATTATGATTCATTGCTTCACAACTTACAGTAAATAAATACTTGTTTAGAATGAGTAAAAATACTTGTATAGTGAATTCATTTATACCATTAATGTTACGGTCTCTTTATATTTTTTGTATATAATGATTATTGTCCCAAAGAGGTATGGTAACAAAAATAACATCTTTTTTAAAGTGAATTATAAAAAAGTTTCACTGGTTACAATTATTAGATTGACATAAATCGTGAAAATACATATGCCTTGCTTTTTATAAATGTGTATTATTTACTTGTAAAGATGCTTCCATTTCATCCCTTATTTCTTTTTTCTCCTTTTCTAGTATTTCTTTCATTTCATCCTGTAAAATATACGTCAAGTGAAAGATCTCTATCATGCACACAAAACTAAGGTCCAACTAGCTGAATGTGGTACAAAATAATTTGTGATGACATTAATGACAAAAAATATAAATCATTAAGTTTGAATATTCTATATCATTTCCAAATACTGGTACATGAAAATGTGATTTGCAGATACTGGTAAGAAGAACCCAATTCATATTAGGTCAAGAGGTCAAATGGTAAGGTCACAAATTTAGATATAACCAGAATACTTTTAAAAGTGGTTGGTCACCTTATTGTTACTCAATAATTTTCATAAAATATAATAGCTTCTGGAAAAAAAACCTGTTGAAAGTTCAGGTTGATTTACTTAGCGTTGCGCTTTAAATCACTATCAATTATTTTTACCTGAAAATGCTGAACAGATTCTCGAGTAATCTTTTTGATTTCCTCTCCCAGATTTGCTTTCATTTCTTGCATTTTTGACTCTATATCTTTATTCTGAAAAGTAATAGAAAGCATAAGAAAAGAAAGAACAGAAAATTTTAATCCAGATATATTTATACATGTATTATTTAGTAAATAACATATTCTTTATTCTTTCTCTGCAATTTCTTCCTAAAAAGGTACAAATGGAAAGTGAAATAGCAAAAGTTAAATATATGTATGTGTACATCAAGATACAAATCATGTGTTCATCATTAAATGGAGAATGAAGACAAAGATAAATGAACACAGAGGTTGATACACCAGTACTTTGTATGTAAGTTACATTGAGTGTTTAAACTGCTCAGATTATTTTTATTTTGTTCAAATTTAAGCAAGGTTTAAATATACATTTGTACTTTATAATTACTTTGCTATCAATTGCTCAAATTGGGTGGAGATGAGTCATTTTGATGATTAAACACACATATTAATAACCAGTCGCATGTGAAATATTGCTTTTTAATTAGACCTCTAGCTGCTTGGCAACCAAACATATAGAATGAAATACAGGTGAGTGAATAAGTGACACCAGCTCAAGGATAAGATGATAAAGTGAAGAGAATCTCACTGTAACATTATACCTGTTGGGCAAGAGCCAATTCAAGTTGGAGCTCTCTTTCTTTGTTGTTTTTCTGTAGCAAGCTATTCACAGACTCGTCATGATTGTGTAAACTAGATTGCATCAAAGTCTGGAGAATAAAATTTCAGCAGATGAACATTTAATTCTGTGGATTGGCATATATGTAACCGGAAATCCACTAAAAATTGTGTTCAATGAATGTTGATGAAACTGCAGTATAAATTAAATAATATCATACTTTTATTTTTTTCTTTATAAAGAAACATATTATACAATCAAGTACAAATGTAGCTGCAGGTCTGTAGCTCCTGGTCTGATGGAAGACCTGGGAGCTACAGTTCCGTACATGTTAAAAAATTGCAATTTACGGTGCACAAAAACTTGCACTTTTCTAAAATTTCTGAACATATTCTGTACAAATGTTTTATTCCAAAAAATTTGTCAGACATTTTACTATAGATATTGTCACTTAACTTGCCTCTGATATTCTTTTAGACACCATCACCAGCCCCGTAAAGTGAAGTGGTGCAGTTTGTTAACATGTAAAAATGGTTACTCTCGATCGGCATGTGAATTCAACTTACCTGGTACTTCATTTTCCAAGGTCGGTTAGTATGTTTAAGTGAAAGTCTGAGGCAAGTAAAGTGACCACATCAGTAGTAAATTGTCTGAAGAATTTAATGGTACTTATGATTTATGCAGAATTCGTATGGAAGTAAGGTTAATCAGTCTAAAACTAGTGCTGTAAATTTCAACTGTTTTACACACACGGAACCATAGCTCCCAGGTTGTCCATCAGAATTTTTCAAACCGGGAGCTACAGACCTGCAGCTAGTACAAATGTAGCTTTTTTGTGTCATCAAATACAAGTATAATGTACATGTATATATTATATGACTACTGAACAGGTCAATTTTTTGTAATATTAATTTATAAAAAAATAATACCTGGTAATTCAAAATACATGTACCGGTATAACATGGTACATGTATATTGATGAAGATTTGAAGGTACATGCATTCATTTCTTATATCTTTGGATCCCATCCCTTGTTTTATACTCAGTATTGACAAATTTGACTTGACAAATTCTGTACCAATTTTCCTACATATGTGGGAGAATAGAAGATTTTATGAGACGTAAGACATTGTCGCACATTAGCCTTGCCCTAGGGCCTCATTACCTTGTATTCCTGTACAACACTCTTTATGGCATCAGAGGACTCCTTTTGAATTTGCTTTAAATTTAACTGTGGTTCTACAGGTTTTGGTTGAGTATCCTATAAAACACATTAGAATCAATTATTCTATTGATTAGAATCAAAGTCATGTTTGTACATGAATACTCAACATTCAAGAAAAGATCATGATGGTAAAAAATATGCACAATGCTGGTATATAACATATACATGTAGTTACATTTGTAGAGATACCAGTATCAATTTGACTTGGCTATTTTGAAAGTACTGGTACATTGTAAAACTTTGCATTTACTTACTATTCTATTAAGTCTTGTGGCAAGACTGCTTATGAAAATTATAAAACTTAGGTTTTTTTTCAAACTGAAATTAGAAACACACTACTGCAAAAGACTTTTGAGTGAATTACCTTTCAAAACCTAAACTGGATACAAAATCAATGAAAGAAAAATGTGTGCGTATATATCAGAAATTTTATATGCTGATTATCAAGTAAGACCAAATCAATGAAAAAAATAGAAACTTACATGTCTAAGCACATGGGACACTGGAGACACATGAAAAACACCAGCATTATCAGTGTCAGTGTCCGATTTGGGGGGAACCTCTACTTCCACAATATTCAGCCCACCCACCACTGCAATTTCACTGGTGCTTTCAGCTGCTGGAGTAATGTTTGACTGGAATGACTGAAATGTACTCCTTTCATTTCCTGTTGAGGTTGACAGTACATCACTTGACATTGGCATTGTGGTAGCTTCATTGTTTCTTGACTGAGAAGCTTGGGAGTGGAATGTTGGGGGTCTAGAGGCCTCTGTGTTGTCCGTTTCTTGAACGTCTGGGGCTTGTAGAGTAACTTCACCATTGGGTCGACCATTCAAAGAATTGGGTTCTGAAGTTCTGTTGAAACTTCCATCCAATATATCATTTACTAATGATGCTGCATTCTATAAATAAAATGTAAAGTCTACTTGATAAGGATTTAGAAGCTAAAAACTCTAGAAAATTACCAGCACAGCTAGTGAATGAATCTGGGAAACTAGCTGCACAATGAACAACTAACAGCATTGCATGAGGAAGGGTGTAAATATCATACTGTCATATGCCATCATTACTAAAAATATAGGTACATAGAATAACTGTAGAGTTTGAGACAAAATTAAGATCTAGAGAATCAATTCTATGAATATCCCCATATTTCATAATTTAACTTGTTTCAAAAGTGTTTAGCAGCATACTGATATGATTTCCAAAAAGATGAAAATATGTTTAATATTTCCATCTCAAGGGAAAATGATTGCAGGTCTTATGTTACTCATCAACTAATATACTAATTAACATTTTTTTTTTACAGATTTTTCAGAGTATGGGTAAAGAAAATAAAACTTTCTTGAATCATTTAATTTCTTTCTTAAATACATATTCCCAGTAAATGTTAGATAGAAAGTTTGTAAATCCTTTTCCTCTCTAAAAACAAAGACTTCTTTGCTATTTCTACCAACTTCCTAACACTTGAAACAAATTCAAAGCTAGAACTCTAAAAAGCCTTTTGCTAAAACATCAGAAAACAAAATTGAATGCTTAAACTTAACAAAAACCAGACTGGGATTAATCGGATTATGATAATTTATTAATACTTGCATTATCAGGATTATCCAGGACTTGTGGGAATTGGCAGGGGGGCTCAGTCGGTTGCTCGCTGCTTTCTTCCACCTCCCCATTGGTTTGTTGTTGAAGAACCGTTGGGTCCAAGACAGGGGGGAACTGGTTTTGAACACACAGGAGGTCTGGTCGCATTCCAACCTGACTTCTAGCTGATGTACAGAATTTAGTTATTTTTACTAAGTAATACACACACTAGCACTGGCATAAAACTCTCAGAATATGACACATCAAAATTTTATTTTGATTTATTCGCAAACACAATCACATTCCCTTGTAACAATCGTATATATAAAATGTATTTAAGCACAACCACCTGTATCTAATATGGCCCATGGTGAGGGACCAGCCTCCACATTTGGTTGTATTTCATCAACAATAGGAAAGGCTGGCTCTGCTGCCTAGAGAATGAGGCAATAATTCTAACTTGATAAATCAAGGTATTGTTAAACATTCCAAAAAGTTTCAACATTTACAAGGGACATTTTAACTGAGTGACAAAATCTATTAAACATATTGATTACATGTAAAAAATTGTTTTTGAAAGAAACAATTGGGACCTTTATTTTACAAAGTGAGGTCAAATACTTTGAGTCATTTGAGCTGAACTGACTGTGGGTATCAGCCTGGTACTCAAGTGTAGAGCTCCTGGCTTAATTAAAATTTCAGCCCCAGTTCCTAGTTAGACTCACATTCCAACTATAAACTTTTCCTTTTTTTTTTTTTTTACAGTACATTGAAAAAGGTCTATGGCAAAGTACCAAAAACATGCAATTCAGACTCATTATAGCAGTAATTTGTTATATCCATTAAGTTAATAATACAAGGTCTGTATTTATGAACAGTTTCAAGATTAAAGGGGAATGAAACTGACACATGTAGTGTGAATTTGTTATAAGCATGTCCACTGTAAGAGTGTTTCAATGTACATCTGTTTACATGTGTTACCTAAAGGATTGCAGCACATTATAGGTAAGACGATATACATATATTAATTGTGCAATACTTGGTGTAATATCATTAAGTTGGTTGTTGCCAAGTGACATCAACATGGGAATTCAAGCCTTCAAAAATTGTTATATCAAACTGTAGAAACGATCAGCTGAATTTTAGAGGATGTAGCCAGGATTTGATTCTTTTTAAAATGACTTATCTTTCGGTCAAAGGATTTGCTTTTCCTATGTAAATCAGTGTTTTTTTTTAACCAATTTGGGACTGAGGGCTGGGGCCCTTTCAATTGGGAAAAATAGCGACCAAAACAAAATTGGGAAAATTTGTTTTTATTGATTATAATGAAATTTAATGATTTCTATCATTTATTCAAATACTACTATTTAATCACAAATGCTTCTTTTTCTAGAGTTCTTGAAATTATCTATTATTCTGTTCAGTTTTTTCTTGAAAATTTTGACACCTTGTACAGTTTTTTTTTTCCATTACAATTGGGAATTTTGAGTCAGAAATTGGGTAAATATTAGGAAATTTCTGATTGGGACTGGGGCCGAATTTTGGCCCCAAATCAGGCCCCAAAAAACCCACTGTAAATAAAGTGCATGGAGAAAATAATTCTACTTTTAAATATTTTAGTAGCCTTTCTAACTTTTTTTATATACAGTGAGCAAGTCCCTGTGTGGATGGTATGTCAACAGGGTGGGACCAATTGCCCAAATGGGCTACAATAGCCCGTTCTGGATACAATAGCCCAAATAGGATATGAATTAAAAGTGTAAAAGATGATTTGGTAATTTTTTTATATAAATCCGCATTAATGTACCATATATCAAATGCAACAAGTTTTGGTTAACAAGTTTTCCTATAATTCTATAGTTCCTGAGATTGATCCCCAAGAAGTTTTGGATATACTGCAGGATCAATCTCCGTAATAACTATAGTCTGTTCCAAGTTATTGTTTCCATCACTTTTTGATGATTTTCAATAAAAAATACACATACCTGTGAAAGAAATACAGTTGAACTCGATAAAAGGGAAAATATCCAAGATATCTTCATTGACACATTATCATTTTTCACTCATTAAAATTCACAGGAACAAAAACAGATTTTTTTACGGATATTTATGATGGGAAATGTTTCAATCTTTTCTCCATTCAAAATTACTCGGAATACCTCGCAATCATTGAGGTTCTCATCCGGGCTATTTCATTGCTGATGCAATGCCAAATCCCTGTAGACTTAAATTTCTATTTTAGGATGTGTATTGAAACTTGAAGCGGTAGAGGGGGCATTTCAAAACAGATAATCTGGACATATTTCATATTAGTGGATGAATGAAGTTTGAGCACAAAGATTTTTATAATTATTGAAATATCAAGCGAAAAGTGGTGGAAGCAAAAACTCGGGAAAGAGTATAGTACTGTACGGTTATAGAAAAATTTGTTTACCAAAAGTTGTTCCATTTCATCTATTCCAATACGGATTTACCATAGTTTTAGAAAAATAATAATTTATCTATTTTGTGTACTTCAAATTTATATCCCATTTGCCATTTCGGATATTATCTTTCAAACGGGCTATTTGGCGTATATATCCCGTTTGGGCGATTGGTCACAGCCTGGTCAAGTTGAATAATTTTGGGGAAATCCGGTTCTATATATTTAACCTTACCTCAAATCCACCAAAGTCACCAAAATCATCGTCATCGTCCATGTTAGCTGTAATAAACAGATTAAAACATAGAGTTGAGCGAATTAATCAATTAATGTATCATACATCTTCAAAATACGGAGAGAAAAATAAGTTTGTATTGCTGTGTTAGAACAATGAATCCCAACATCCGTCTTAACAAAATCTCGAATCAAAAGAATTTACGTTAGAAATATCCTTTCATAAGCTCTTTTAGAAATAAGAGCTCTTTAGAATATAATTTTTTGATGGATCTTTTTCGTGGAAGCTGACATTTTATGAATGCGTTCAGAATTAGATAAATTGTACGTAATATGTGTGTTTCAATTTATCATATCAATGCTCAATCATTAACAAATCCCACGATTGACCAATTTCCTTGGAAGTTTAGGATAAATAAATAAACGTTATAAGAAAAATTGTGCACAGATCCTCATGTACCTATTATTTATAAATACAAGCCCTCAAGTTTAGGGTCGAACTATTCGTAACAGGACGTTTCGCTCCTATTGACGTTTCGCGTGGAGATATTTCGCCCCGAAAGATCTTTCGCGCTGAGCTGTTTCGCGCCTATATTATTCATTTATAACTATATAAATTGCAATGTTTTCAGATAAATATTTGTGCTAAATATTGAGTTTATTAAAACACTGTCTACAAATGATCATGTTTATTGTTGCACATTCATTGATAACTAATAATGTATAAAACAATTATCCACGCACAGATATAACTATGTTTATTTAGTAATCAGTAATAAGTGACTGAATCAGTTACCTAATTCAGGTGTTGTAACTAATTTAGAGGCTCTCTATGTCAAGCTAAAGAGGAAAAATTAATTATGAGACGGGTGTTAATTATGAGAACTAGTGGCTACATATGCAAAGATCCGTTCTCCATTATCATCAATTCACTTTTGAAGTTGAAAGAATCACTACTTGAGAATGTTTTGATTTGAACATATTTTATTGTATATATATAACATACATATACAAATGGTTAGGACTCAAGTTCTGACAACTCACGAGGTCTTCACCATTAAAATTGAAAAATTGTTCAAAACTTACAACTGTTATAACATGATATGAATATGTAATTACGAAATAGCAAAATACGTTATATCTACGAGTATAGGATACATGCATATAAACTGTATTAAACGAATCTACCAGTTTCGTTGATATACAAATGAACTAATGAGAATAATTGTTTGTTAATATCAGCAGAAAAAATATTTTACATTTTCCAAATAATGGTAGCAATCCTAATGCCCATGCACTTTAAAAAAGTCATCAGATGAACATTTTTTGAAATTTGTTTTTTTCCCGTAATTTATTTATCCAGGTGTTATATATAAATCATTGCAAATCGTTATTGCTGAAATATCTTAATTTTTCGTTTATACAAATTATTGTAATTTGAGTTAATATAATGAGTAAATATTAATATCAAATATATCGTAATTCATCATATAAAAATTATAACGATATATATAATGCGAAGTTAAAGATAAATGATTATATATTTATATATAAGATTATTACTGACTTTATTAAAAAACTTTTCTTTTTAAATTTTCAAAAAATTATCATTACCACATAAGTAAAAGGCGCGAAACATCTCAGGGCGAAAGATCTCAGCGCGAACGGTCTTTAGGGGCGAACAGTCACGCATTCGAACTATTGATTTCTAGACGTTTCGGCCTTTTCCCCTTTCGGCCCTAGGCATGTTCGGACCCTAGGAGTTCCGGTCCTAAGTCGTTTCGGCCTTAGTCGTTTCGGCTTGTGTATTATTATAGAGATTTTATTTCATTTTTGGGTCTTTTATACTTAGAGCTGTATTATTACCTACTATTTTCAAACATTTTTATCCTATTTTCGGAAGTTTTATAATAAAAATTAGAATAATGTTATCCTGGCGTCATGGGTTTCCGATAGTCTAACACTAAACGATGTCTCTAATGATTGTCTCTTTAGTCAACAATTTTAAAACTATATCATTTTTAACCTCACACATAGCATCGAAAATCGCAGATATTAATTCAAAGAAAAGTCGTCAGTATTTGCAGCTTTCGGATATAAATAAACTTGAAGCCGCATTTGACCATTAAAAATCAGCGTCATGTGTTTCTGATAGTATGATTCATCAGCAAAATTTCTTCAATTATAATTAAGATAAAAATAAAATAACATCATAAATATATCTATTAATGTTTTTAATTGTTTTTTTTAAAGTTTTTATTTCAACTGAAATCGTTCAGTTAATAAATTTTCCCTATAAATACATTTAATCACTTAAACGTTCTACAATACCATTATTTGTATGATTATCAGTTACGTTTTAATTCCCGACGAAGCTTAATTTATAGCGCTCTTCGGCTTCGATACTAAGAAAAAATTTACAAAGTCACGTAATGATTTTACCATGAAAATACGGCATCAGTAGTATATTTTACCAAACGTTAAGCGAGTTTAAATATTGTTATATCATAATTAAGATTCTAAGCAATTTTAATTACTTTTATTAAAAATAGTATTTTATTACTTTCTTCAGTAATTGTGTGATTTAAATCTTTGCAAGCAGCATAACTATGGTAGTGAATATTTATAAAATCGAAAGGAGATTCCGTACGTCCAGTGTCAGTTTGAACATATTTTATTGCATACGCATATGCAAATGGTTCGAACACAAGTTCTAACAACTTACAAGGTTCTTACCAAGTATAACAATTTACAACTGTGTAGTAGTTTAGAATAGAAAGTACATAGAATATTACTAAATAGGATATTACTAAAATGGTTAAATTATTGAACAAACGTACATGTATTTATAAACAGTTCTGTTTGAATTTGGTCTAGGCAGTAAAACTGAAATTATGAGAATCTGCAACAATCTCTGATAAATCTTTGAACAGCTAAAAAAAATACGTTAGTTTAAATAACGTACATGTATTTATAAACAGTTCTGTTTGAATTTGGTCTAGGCAGTAAAACTGAAATTACGAGAATCTGCAACAATCTCTGATAAATCTTTGAACAGCTAAAATTACGTTAGTTTAAATTGACAGTCAGAGATTCATATCCCCACAAAAGTAAATGACAATTAATAATGTTAATTTGATTCAAATTTAAAAGGTTTGAAAACAGTTCATTTCCTGCACTGGTATTAATATTTCTTGCATCCAAAAAACAAATGATATGTCGTAAGTAATTAAAAAAAAATATGTCATTTTGGAGAAAACTCACGCGACCAAAATAAACTATCGGAAACACATGACGGCACGCCGGGGTGTTTGATTTATGTATAATTGTATTTTATTCATTGTTAAAGATAACAGGTCACGTTAAGAAATGTTTTACTTACTTTCTTACTTATTCAGATGATTTTTAACTTTACGGTGTTACAAACTCTTCATTAAATTTGTTACGCTTGTTAATAATCGATTAATTATCTTAATTGACGGTAACTTTGATGTCCCTGATGGGGACACACTTCACTTCAAATAACAACAACAAAGAACTAGCAGTTATTAAAACAACACTAATTTATTATCTCAGGCCGAAACGACTAGATATCTAAAGCTGAACCGACGAAGGTCCGAAACTCGCCAGGGCCGAACAAACAACCGTCCGAACGGGGAAAAAGCCGAAACGACTTGCTACCGAACTATTCAAGGAACCGGTCATGTGACAAACACGTGGTTGAATGTTTATCAATGTAAAAGGTTGAAAATGGTCACGCCAAAATTACCGTTCATTCCGAATATTGAAAAACTTTCAGACAGAGTCATTAGAGTGTTAGGATGCAATCCCAGCCCAATTACGCTTCAAGGAACGAATACTTATTTGGTGGGAACGGGAGAAAAGTAGGGAGTTCAAATGTCCTTGGATAACATTTGTAACCATATTATAAACATTGGTTATATTGGTTACAACGCTTGATTATAAATGATTTACAAACTTTTATGTAGTTGTAACCAAGTTATAGTGGGTACTAGTAACATTGGTTAAAATAGAGTTAGGCCATATCTATGTGCTACAGCAGTGTACATTAATTGTTTGTGAATAAATATGACATGTCAGCTCACTATATTATCTGATTATTAAAAAAAATAAATGACTCTCATGACAGAGTGTTGTACATATGTCAAAAGTAAAACTTTTGTATTTAATGAGTGTACTATTTTAATAGATTTTGACATACTCTTTTCCCAATAAACTAAAGCGGCATTTATTTTTAAATCAGTTAATTCCTGAAATACCATAATAGACAATAATAAAAAATATTACAGCTAAGATAACAAAATTCTGAGCTAAGAATGTCAAGATTTGAAATCCATTCGAATAATGATTCATTTTGGTATATGTATTTCAGGAGAATTTTAATTGATACTGGTGAATCAGGAATACCAAATTACATTCATAATTTGCAGAAGACCTTGCAAGACTTCAAGATTATCATTCAGGAGATAATCCTAACCCACTGGCACCATGATCATTGTGGAGGAACTATTGAAGTCTGTAGGGATGTGATCAAGGGTTAGTATACCATATTGTGCAAGACTGATTAAGTTTTCATGTTTTCTTCACTAACAGGTAATAAAGATTATCAACGTTAAATGTTTAGAACATCCATGAAAAAATGAAGTTCTTTCTCTTCTTTACTATCCGATGTTTTCGGTCCTTGATCTCCACTCCCAATTTATGGGAAGCAGAGGAGACTGAAAACCATTGGCGACATGGGTAAATAAGACTATCTTGATCACAATGATTATCATGATCTTTATGTTAAATGAGAAATGAATTGTCACAATCACTATTTCCATAGATGACAAATCAAGAGTTTCCAAATTCAGAAGACCACCTGAAAAGTCAGAAGTAGATTTGGGTCCTATTAAATGCAATTTTGTGGAAGATGGTCACATGTACAAAACGGAGGGAGCAAGCCTAAGGTTAAGGATATTTTCAAGCACTGATGTTTGAATTTCCAGTATAATTACAATTACTGGTAGCTTTTTAAAAATCTGTAGTACGATGTGTGTGTAGTTTTCATTAGCATGTCTTTATTCTTGTCTCTATGTGTACTTTTGTTTCATTTTCAGGACCATTTTCACTCCAGGTCACACAGATGATCACATCTGTTTGTTCTTAGATGAAGAAAAAGCCTTATTTTCTGGGGACAATATATTTGCAGAAACTACAGCGGTAAAGATATGCATATACACATACTAGAGAATCATTTATATTTTTTATGATTATTTGAAATTATTAGATTTCTTGAATGAATATAACAGAGACATATATTACCTCTCCTTGGGGTTTGAACTGTGGTTTTCTGGCTTACAAACCAAGCAATTTTGAGTTGAGCTAAAAAAAGGATTAACCCATTAGTCAGAATTAGAAGGAAAACCAAATACACAGGTTTAATTGTATTAATATTCTTCTTTACAGAGACTTAATCTTGTCTCTTCTGGGTGCAAATCCTTTCAGAGAAAGCCTGATTGAGCTACCTACCATTTCACCAGCACTCGTAGAGATGCTTGATACATGTATCTGATGCTACCATTTAAATCATCACAAACTCTAAATAAGTTTGTTGGCAAGAGTCAAATGCATCCACAAAATCCAGTTATTTTGTTCCCTGTAAAATCTTTCCACAATACTTTTACATGATAATAATATGTTTTGTAGTTCAAATGTTTCAACCAAACATATTTTCACAGTATTAATTATTACATGCAATTTTGTAAAAAAAAAAAAAAAGATGGAAAAAATCATACCCAGTTTAAGATTCAATTTGCGTGCATGAAAACAGTGCAGTTTATGCATTTGTTCTTAAGTGCATTTAATCATGTTAATTACTGCAGAACAGGGATTATAATTCCCCCCTCTCTCTCACTCTTTCTCTGTACAGAACAGTGATTATAATTCCTCTCTATCTCTTTCTCTCTCTCTCTCTCTCTCTTATATAATCCTTATTTTTGCAATTGATCATGACCTCAGACTTTTATTGAAAAAAGATACTTCATATTGCCAGTTGAGAACTAATTATCAAGAATTTTTTCTGGAAGCAAGTTGTTATTTTATTTCTTTTTTTATGAGTGCAATTTATATTCAGATAAATATCTATGTAATGGATATATGCTGAAAACAGTTCTGAATGAAAAAATATCAGACAGTTTTAGGCCCATTAGGGCTGAGAACTGTCTGATATTTTTTCATACGGAACTGTTTTCGGTATATATCGTACTTAAAACACTGCCATTGAATTCATTGTTAATTTACCTGAAATAGTCCAATTTTGAAGGATATCAGTACTGTAACCACTGGTAACAATCTGATATTAAGAAGCTCACTAATATTGGACTGTCACAGGTAAAATTTTAGACTGCGGGAACAAAGGAATGAATGTTTTAAGAACAAATATCTTTTGCATAGTATAGAACTTGGTTTACAATATCTATTAGATCTTTTTTTAAGTGTGTCATTTTCACTAGAGTTTAAGGTACATGCTATTAATTTTTTAAGTTACTATATTTGAAACTTAATACTTTGTATATATTAAAGGGGCATTGTCACGATTTTGGTCAAAAATTATTTTTCCGATTTTAATGTTTACAATGCTTCAGTAAGATATTTTTAAAAGGCAACCAAAATTTCAGTGTCATTCGTTGAGTTGTAAGCGAGTTACAAAGCTTACAATTTTTTGCTATGTAAACATAAACAAACGTTTTGTTTATATTTTGAATGATGAAGTGAAAATTCCAGTTTTAGACCTAAAATAAATGTGTTAAGGGTTAGAAAATGTTTCTTTATGCTTAAAATGAATAAGAAGATAGACAAATCAGCTTGAAAAAGATTTTTATTAGTATTTTGAACCTATGTACCAGGTAAACGAAAACAGGGCATGAGCCTTGTTTACATACCAAAGAATTATGAGCCCTGTATCTTGCTTATAACTCTACGACTGACTCTCAAATTTCATTTGATCATTAGAAATGCATTCCTAAAGCATTGTAAATAATAAAAACAGAATTTGACCAAAAATTATTTTATGATGCCTCAACTTGCTATATGTTACATTAAATTCTTGCTGCTTCAAATTTTATAGGTTTTTGAAGATTTGCATACATACATGATGTCTTTGGAAAAAATGAAAGATTTAAATCCAGCAGTGATATTTCCTGCCCATGGATCAGTTATCACGAATCCAGTGGAAAAAATACAGTTTTACATCAGTCATCGTCTAATGCGGGAGAAGCAAATTGTGGAGTTGCTAGAGCAGAATCCAGACAAGCTATTCACTCCACTGGAAATAGTGAAAAATGTTTATGATGTTAGTATATTTGACTTTAGTGTTAAGTTAATACACAAAATGTATGGACCAAGGTTTATTAATGTACCAATATGAATTGAACAAATCAATATGCCTTATCTTAGGGCATAATTTGAAGGCTGTCGGTTTTATCGTTTGAATTTTGCAACAGGGCTCAATCGTATTGGTAGCAATTCATGAGATTAGTTTTTCATATGTTCCTCTTCAATTCCAAAGATGGTTGCTCCCTATCCAGCACAAGGATAATATGATCTTGTCATTCCAATAATGCATCCCTATATAACACAATTGAAATATGTATACCGGTAGAATGAAGTCAATGAATTTACTTTATAATACAATAACAAATACATGTAGAATTATTTCAGTGTCCATTTAAATCTCTTGACCATTTGCACATGGAAATTAGATATAGTGTTCTGTAACACCAAATTGAAAGTAGAAGGGGGGGGGGGGTACTACAAACACAAATTATTTTTACATCAGTTAATATCAATGTAATACATGTAACTACTGAATGTATACATATGCATGTGTTAAGTTACACAAAACAAAACAAAACATTTTGTGTAACATATTTTATAGTATGGGAGCATGCATTTCAAGATGAAAATTCAATGATGCCAAAAGTTTGCAAGCCTGATCTTTATATAGCTACATGTACATGCAGCTGTGAACTTCTTCCTTTGTTTCTTTATATCAAGGAATTGATTCCAGAGTTAGAGAGAGCAGCTACTGGAAATGTACATCACCATCTGACCAAGTTACTCAAGGACAGAAGAGTTGGCAAGTATAAATATGAGAGAAAAAAATTGGTTAAATATTAAAGGTGTCATATAAGTGAAATTGAAATTAAAAAGTTTTATTAAAAAATTTATAACATTTAATGGTTGTTCTTTTTTTCTCTTTAGAATCAGTAACGAAAGACAATGAAGAGGTGTGGAGGTTAACTCAATCAAAAAGCAAATTTTAGATTTACATTTCCATATGGTCAACTAAACACACAGTGGTGCATTCATTAAGGCGTCCGGGTGTTTATTTAGTCTGTTACAAAAGATGTGCTTCAACGAGAGAAACTCACCCTTGCCTAGAAGAGTAATGTTCCTGGAAAACAATTTATGTATATGTATTAATTGTATACTATACTGTATATTTAATGACTATGTCAGTAGAATTATTTCCTGTAAATTAAATGTTTTGATTTGATCTTGAACTTGATTTTAAGTAAAAAAAAAAAAACCTTACTTTTTATGAAATTTAAATTTGTGTATATTTCAAAACAAGTCTTTTTCCACTTGAAACCAGTTACCAAAAACTAACAACTGCTCCGATCTTCTTTACGTAGTTTTACATGGAAACCCCCTACCAATATAGAATTTGTTTTTTCACCAATCACCAATAGTTATAGATACATGTAGCATAAAAACTCAAAAAAAATGTCTTATACAATTCCCTTAAGAGAATGTATCAATTATACTATTCAAATAAACCGCAACCAGCAAACAATTGGATAACATTTTTCCAGTGTCTGTGATAATGCTACGAATCATTTGTGACACAGTTCAAAAATTTTATCAGTGCCGCAAATGACGTTCTGTTAGGGCGCAATCGGGATTTGCATAATTATACGAAATGAAAATAACATATTAATGTCAATAATTCAATATTTAATTGAACATTTAGTGAACATTAACATTATAAAAATATAAGTAATATGGAATCCTTATTTGAACATAATGAGGTGATCATTATTCGGTCTGGGCTTCATCAAATTACCATAAAGCCCTTCGGGCTTTATTGGATTTGATCACGCCCTACCATAATGATACTCAAAGGATTCCCTATTCCTTAAATAACATACTAAATAATGTCATAACTACATGTACTTATATTGAATTGTGACTAAATTAGATAATAATAATTATGACATTGTACAGTGTAGTTCTTTGTACACATGTGGTGTTGAAGACACATGTTAGCAGAAGTTTTCTCTTGTACCAATGTAACATTAAAAATTTAACCATCAGATACGCCTTAAACTTCGACATATGATATTTATGGCCATAAACTAACTTTTAATGAAGTAGAAATCCAAATAGTTTAGCTTTAAAATTTGATCATTTTCAAATATCTTTATACAGAGCTTTCCCTCTTAAGAAGATTGAAATAGTCTAAAAATGGCCACGACCATCGAGCCCTCTTAAGTTTGTATATTAGGATTTGTCAGAATTTGAAAAAATATCATAGTACATGAAAAACATTAATTTTTTTTAATTTTTGAACCCCTTTATAATTGAAGATACAAAAGCTACTTCATATGCTTGAATATGATAGCAAATACGGTACAAAAACAATTTCACGTATACGTGGTCGTTTAAAAAGAGTTAGAAATAGATTTGTCATTTCCATGCCTTTAAAGAAAATAAACATTCAAGTATTACGATTTAAAAATAAATGAATAACAAAATCTTTTATATAGAATAATCATTCTGTTCTCATATAGTAACAAAATGCAAAACATATCAACGAGATTATCTAATGAGTTAATTCAATATGTAGGTTATGTTTTGTAAATTGCAATATATTTTTTTATTTCAAAATCAGTAGATACATTTTATATAAATATATAACAATGAAATTTTCATTTAGTAGCAGAATCATGCACAATATGCTTCGATATGCATATCATCAGACTGTCGGAGTGTTTTGTTTTAGTTAACAGGAACATTTCTGCCACAATGAAAATAAATAATGGATCTCAATCATCAGTAAAACGATTATTTGTATAAGTCACTGCATGGTTACTACAGACGCGATAAAAGCTCTTTGTTTGGCATTTGAGCTGGCTTGATATATTTGTAGTAGGAGTCCAGCACCTGAAAAAATGGATAATGCTACGTGTATAAATTACTCCATCAATCATAACGGTAGAATTGAGTTTTAAAATAATATATATAAAACTATATACAGCGAATTTAAAAGAACACCTGGAATAAAAATGTTAAAGTTTAAAAATGAATTTAACTAACATATAGTTCAGGATATTACAAATCAGTCTTCAATGGATCAACTTAAAGAATTCTAGATCCCTTTATTTTTCAAATACTGTAGTACCTAGTATAGTTATAACACATTTGGTATAACATATATAATTAGCATAAATTGTAGATTATCCATTTTAGACAAGTACTTAATGCCACGATCCCGGCGTGTTGAATAAAATCGCGAGTGTCTAATTTTATGTTATTATATTATATACATGTAGTTCACACTGCCAACACAGACAAAAAATAATAACGAAATTACAAAATTTTTAAAATTCGTGGGAAGTAGTCCTTGCTATTTATTTCTGGCGTTGATAGGAATTCTACAGTACAAGACTACTTTGGACATGCATAGAAAACCTGACCTCTTTTTCGTTTAATGGCGAGCTTTTGGCGTAGTCGTACAAAGCTTGGTAAACTTGACCATCAAAGCGCCCCAAACAGCTCTGTAACACTGAGTCAGGGAAATCGTAAGCATCTACCAGAGCCACAGCATTGGGCCTGATCTCCATCAACAACACTGTTAGTGTGTGGCTCAAGATTTCAATTTGCTCGGAATTAAAAAACTCATCCTAAAATTTAACACAAAAAAATGTTATACATTGTACATATCTAGCACATGTACATGCAAGCAGGCACATAGCATCGTTTTTGAAAGTTGGGGGGGGGGGGGGGGGAGATTCGATCAAAAATCTTGCAAGCCAAAAAAAATGAGGGGGGGGGGGGGGATAGGCTACTACCAAAAAATCCTCAAAATCCTAATCCGGGGGGGGGGGGGGGGGGGTATACATATAACTTCAATTTCACTGTTTATTTCCTTATTCTCAATTCAATTTTTTACATGGTCCGAAAAAAGTGGGTGGGGTGGGGGGGGGGGCAAACTCAATGTTAATTTTTTTTAATTGTAAATTTAAGACAAATCTTTCCTGCCCCCCCCCCTCCCCTCACGATGCTACGTGCCTGCATGCAAGTATTTTTTTGCCATATAGCAGCGCAGTGTACAAATTACGTAGCTGCCAAATTTTGCGAACATGTGCCGACAGCGCTTTAGTTTTGCACGAATCCGGGAAAGTTTTCGAAATAGATTCTGAAACAATATGCTACTGAATTCTAATATTGTCGCTTGATTTGCCTAAGATATTCCATTACTTGCCCCTCATCAACCTCCGAAAGTAAAGGTTACTTTTATATGACTGTAAACAATTCGGAAGAAAGCCAAGTGACAACATAAACGGTAAAATGTCAAAAGAATATATTGGTTAGACTCTGTCAATACTTTCTGTGTTACTGATTTTGATAGGAATGCAAATAAAACTAGCGATTTTCCTGTAGAGCTATAGTTATCCATCTACGAATCAAAAGCTTCTGATCATGAAATGAATGATGATGAAAGTTTACAAACGCGAAAGACCCTACCTGTATAAATTCTCCAAGGTTTGTGATGATTCCATGCACTCCATAGAGCCGACACAATGAAGTCAAAACCTCTCTAGTTTTCTCATCTAAATGTTTCTCAGAAACGGTGTTCACAAAGTTCTTGACAACAAATGCATGGCAAAATGCCTTCAAAATATAATGGAAAGAAAGTAAAAAAAAAATCCACCATGTTTTGTACAAATAAATAAAAAAATGAATATCACCACTGCTTGATACAAAACGATAAACATACTCTAGCAGCCCAAAATAGCCGGACAGTGCAAGAATTCCAGGCCTCTTGTTGACTCCTGCCTTCACCGATCATTTCCTGAATACAATTTGCAGTATCTGCCACTAATCTATTGTAATGAATAAATAAAAGCCTTCGTAGAACTATCTTTTTGATCGACAAAATTTACTTTAAAAAAAAAAAAAAAAAAAAAAAAAAAAAAATATATATATATATATATATATATATATATATATATATATATATATATATATATATATATATATATATAAATTACAACCTTGCAACCCTGTGTTGGTATGCCAGAACAAGACATCTTAAAGCCACCTTTTCTGTCATGCAAGATTTCTTCGTTAAGTCGCACTTCAGAAACTGTACGACACTCGACAACGGTTTACCGTTCATCAATTTACTGTACTCCTTCATAAGAAACCTATAATCAAAAATGGCCACTTTTTGACAAAGGTAAAGAAAAATTAAAATAAATCTCAAAGGAAAACGTTCTGCTTAAACGGTGCCACTGTTTTAAGAAAATCGAAAAATTCAGATATAAACTATAAGATATGGACCGGAAATTGATGATTAACCTGGCTACTTGAAGCATAAGAACCATGTTTTCTCCCTCGTATGTGCAGGCTGGGGTGCAGTCAACGTAGATTTTGGGGAGTCCACTAGCGTGGGAGTATCCGTGTCCCCCACAACACTGACGACAGGTCTCCACGCCGGCCGAACACGTCCAAGCACCAAACGCCTTCAGACCAGCGCTCATTGCGTGAAGCTGATTATAGTTATATAGCATAAGTGTTACAATGGTTATAGCATGTAACAATGAAATGAGGCTAGGTTGTCAACATATTAGCCAACAAATTTACTTCCAACTTTTAGATATAATTTTTTAATTACATGTATAAAATATTATTTAGTATAAAGAAACATTCAACATCTTTAGCTTTAAAATTTAAAATTTTTTCTTTATCTTTCGACAGAGTTCTTTTCTGAAGGAAATCCATATAGTCTATGACCAAAACCATCCAACCCTTTGAATGTATGGTTTATTTTTACGCTTGTAAAATTAATGCTTAGATTATCTCTTTCTGTCATATTCAAAAATGATTGTAACATTAAGGCGAGATTTATTCGAATTTCATATTCACCCTCAATGTTAAAAAACAACGAATTTCTCGAGTTTTTAAAATAAATGAAATAGATACATTAGTATACTTTCAATTTCAATTATAAAAAATTATTCGAATATTATAAAATCGACATTTCATACTTTTCAATAAGCCGAAGACCTCTTAACTGTTTCGTATATCGCAGTAGAGGTCTCACTTGTGTGGACGTACATTTGGCCTTGCCGTGTTACTCGGTCGCGATGAAATTGTCAAATTTTACGCATTTTTTTTCAAGTCAGGAGAATACTATCATCAAATAACAGGTCAATGCATTATTCACAAACAGAATATGCACATAAAATAAGAAATAAATGCATAAAATCCAAAGACCACGAAAGGAATACTACACGTCGGCTACGAGTTTCAGGTGTGCAATCGGGTGTAACGAAATCGAAGGGTTTATATACCTGTGTGACAGTGCCTATTTACGAGCGGTGTTCAGCTTTGAGATAAAGGCTGTCACTATGTTTTCATGTATGACTTACTTGCGGCAAAAAGTCAAATTTCCCCTTTGCAATGTCTGGATATTTCTCCCTGTAGAAGTCGGATATGAAGTCGCCAGCAAATTGCATTGCAAAGGAGGTTGCCAGCAGGGGAAAGAGATGGTATTGTTGGGTTTGGTAGTCAAGGATCTGGGCCTCTTCACCTCTGAAATAATTCAGATCTACTCAATCACCGCATATCTTAAAATTAATTATTTAAACAATATTTCATTACGTAAATATATTACATAATAAGGATTGGGCAGCAGGCAATCTGCCTATTTGAGCCCTCTCCTTAAAAAAAATAATTATCTATATAGCTTAGATGCGTTTGTAATACAATCATCGCCCCGACAAAGGCAAAATACCAAATGAATTTATGACCATGACCTTATACTAATACATGTATTGACATCTGGCCTGTCATTCGACCTTTTGGTAGTTTAACAAAAATTACCAATATAATGGACACGTGCAGACAAAAAAACTGATTGACAGACCAAAACAACAATTTTTACATACGATCTCCAATTGTAAATGCATCTCGAGGAGCATGAATATATTGAAAATGGGTTGAAAATTTTTTTACTGTTCTTGTTTAATGGAAAATCTAATCATTATTCATATTAGTAAGTTTCAATTTAGAGTATATAAAATGTGTGGTTTTTTTTTTATCTAAAGCTATAATTATTTACCCTGGACTAATCTCTGTTTGCCGCCGCACGGCGCTGTACCGGATGGATATCACACATGCCTCAGCAAGGCATTTGGCCACCCTAGCAGTGATACTGCACCGCAAGAGCACCATTGAACCGTACGCTAGCTTATCACTGGGAGGTTGTCGGTAAGTTCCGTTTTTCAAGACCTGTAGGTAATATATAATACAATATTATCTGCGGGACATACATGCACAGGTTTGGTGCATAGTGGTGGGGGGGGGGGGGGAGGGTGACCCCCCCCCCCCCGAAAATGGACCCCTGGACCCCTCCCGTTAAAAAAAAATCTGGATATCTGCTAAAGGACAAAGTAAGTTTCCTATTTCTTTTCTATGGCAGGACAAATCAATACAGTAATAGAATCACAGAACCCCTGGGTTTAATCAAATTAGTAAAAGGAAACTCCATTATATTTCAGATATAACCTTTGAGTATTTCATGAGCATATTCGCTCTAGGAATGCGAACGTTGTCTAGTTTTAAGTAGCCATTGTCCATTTCATCAAATCCAAACTTTGGTCCTATGTCTCCTATTTCTATACCTGTTGGTGAAAATACACATCTTATTACACTTAAAATTGCCTCTTTATCATAGTTTAAAAATATTGAAGACTTCATCACTCGTTCTTGCATTAAATAACTGAAATTATAACAAAAGCAAGCACCAGGGCAAACTGAAGATCCAATTTTTTTTTCTTATTGCCGATTGTTTAGGAAATCATTTTATAAAAAAATCAATGTAATTAAGCATTCAAATTTAGTTTTCAAACAAAAAGAACTTTTTTATGATGTTAAAAAAAAACCCCTCTAACCTGGTAAAGGTAGATGAGTATCCAAGTCTCTGACTTGAACCATGAACATATGGATTCCACGACTGACTCCCTCAGTATACAGCTGGGCCATTAGCACACAATGATTAACGGTTTTACCCACTATTGATAGAAAAGATAGAGATGCAGAATGCATAGAAAGTATAGTACCTTATTCGATTATTTTGTATATTATAAGTATTCTTTTAAAATTGACAGAAACTCAAGATTTGGTTCAATAGACTTACATCCACCAGGCCAGTACTTAATGGCTGACAATGTTGGGGTATTCAGAATGAATTCCTCCGTCTTCGGGTCATAGGTAGCGGTGGTCTCCAAACCTCGTATAAACGTTCCTGAAAGTACATGCTCATTCGTTCATATAAATTTCATTTTTTCCCATTTCTCTCTCTCTCTCTCTCTCTCTCTCTCTCTCTCTCTCTCTCTCTCTCTCTCTCTCTCTCTCTCATATATTTTATCTATTCTTCAGCACTCTCGAAAATTAAAAGCACCAACCATGTCCCAACTCTGTTTGAGCATATGTTGCAATCATGCGCATGCTCTCTGCCATCGGCAACCATTTCTTCTGCTGTTCCTCGGTGGCTTGGTTTTTGATTGTTGGAATGATCATACCGAAATGGAGACCCAGTGTATATCCTTCGTGTGCAGCTGCCGCACTAAGTGAACAAAAGTAATATAACCATAAGAAATTTTTAAAGATTTGATATAGCGTATGTGTAACAGTAGTTTCTTTATTATGTGTGCTTTAGTTTTATACTAGATATGCACATGTTCTAAAAAAGATGAAGTCTTTAAATTCTGCGTTTCTCTTTGGTCTATATGTATATGTCTTTCAAAACAATATTTAGTGCATGTAAGTTTTTGGATTTAGAGACTTGTCAACATGCACGCGCAACGTTGTATATATTGATAAACTTAAACCATAAAAAATAGATAGGCAGTTATTGCATTTTTTGGATTTAATATCATTTATAGTGTGGTATATCTATATGTATTTGTATATGTTTGATTCCGGAAATTTATACTCCGTTTATATTTTGTTTAAGACTATTGATGCCCTGTCTATTGTTATTTAAATTCTATTGTCTGTAAGTGTATAAATACGACCGTCATTGGGCATTCCAGAGACTCTCTTGTTGGTCTACGGACCAAGCTCTCCCCTCTCCCCTTTTTCGGCATTCATTAAGGTAAATTTTCATTTCTCCTTCTTAGGTTATAAACGGAATCAAACAATGTTATTTTAGTTCAATATTTGATTTTGCTTAATACATTTATATTAAATCTTTGTTATTTTGTAATTCAGAGGCAAAGGGACAAGAATGAACCTGGGTTGATGTTGAAAGACGTTTCCGTCTTGTTTATTTATACTACAATAGCATAGCGTAACGCCTGGTTTTTGTCTTTGAAAAATACTCAATTTATAATCCCCCCCCCCAGTTGAAATTAAACTCACTATTACTGGTTTACTGGAGTGGATTTGTTCAAATGAGTGATCTGAACATCTACGGGTTGATGTATATTAAAATAAGTTTGAATTGAAAGTCTGGAATACCGCTTGCAATAAAAGTCTTTTACAGTCATTAGAGTCAGTATGAAGCGTGGTACATGTTAGAATAAGTAATGATAGCATTTCCTTTAGTTGTTTTTAAAATCCGTTGTTTGCTTAGATCTAAAGTTAATGAACTAGTCTGCATTAACCAAAACACTCCGATTTTACTGTCTTACTCTCGCAGGAACTCCCGCTCCTTGACATCAGTCACTCCTAGATCCGCCTGTAATTTGTCCACATACAGGTGTTTCCACACACCTGTGTCGGCCCGTTCCTCTCGGGACTGGAATGCCCATCGTCGCCCTCTCTGTAGAACTGGGTCTTGTTTGACGATGTTTTCTAAAGATAATATTTACTCGTTTATATGTTAAAATCCTTCAGATCATATTAAAGATTAAAACAGAACTTTTTTAGGCTATTTGTATAAATGTTAAACTGTGATTAAAACGATAAGCTCCTTTTTGACAATGGAATTATGGGGGCTCATGTCCTTTACTTATTTTCAATCTGATGTTAAAAATTATCATTATTCATGTAATAATTTTAAACTTTATTGTCACCTTTCATTGTCACATATTAAAGTCAACTGAGTTCTTCATATTAAGTATACTGACGTGTTATTTTCTTTTATACGAAAACAACGCCAGCGACAACATATCGTGTCTACAACGGCTCAGGTGAGCTAAAAGTGTTTAAACTAAAACCTTTGTGTTTGATAAATAAAAAACGAAAATTATTATGATTATGTCATAAAGTTAGTTTATATATGTACTTTGTAAAAATGTTTAGGGCTCATCACATCTCTGTTCACCCAAATTAAGAAGACGACGTTTTATGAAAGTCTTGCAGAGTTGTCGTTTCTCTCTGTTTTCAAAACAAATCTGAATACAAAAGCAACGTGCAACTGTTTTTTTATACGCTACAATTTAAAAGACGTCTAATCGTCTTTATGTGATTTGCTAATATTATGTACAGTGGACATCGTTCTGTCTTCTGACCCCGATTCATAAATAACCAACTTACCAAGATACCGTTTCTTCCGAACAGACACGGGTCCTCCATAAAGAAAGTTGGTCAGGTTTTCCTTGTCAAAAGTGGCCCTGCTTCTCTCTCTGACCAAGTCCGGGTTTACTTGAGAGGACGCCCCCATTACGGACATGCACCGTAATGATAACATACACTTATCGTTTGCTACTTAAACGTGACAGTTGTTTACATACCTAATCTATGCACTTAATCCTATATTTAGATTTCCCCAAAATGCCTGTGGCCTGAATGAGATATAAACGTAATTTTAAGCTCACCAGGTCTAAACATTATTACACTTTTACTCGGCATGTGTATAACTTGGAATCAGGAAAAAGGTTTTTTTTCGAGACTTTTTATTTAATTCCACAACTCAGCATGGTTTAAATCGGCATTTAGTTGAATTAATATTTAGCCTTTAAAAAAGCTTCAGTTAGAAGATGACGTTTGAACTGCCATTGTTTTGCATGTATATTTCATTTTGTTAGCAGTACATTATGTAATATACGCTACTGGTTATTGTGTGAATACATAACCGGGCTACCCACAGCGTGTTACGCATTTTTGTCGTAATGGTCGATTATAATCCTCATAGCTCATTGGAACCACCAAAGAAAGCTTCCGTTGTTTATATTTACAGTTCTGTCTAAATCCATATTCAGTTATATCCATATAAAGTGAGTAAAAGTTTGCAAACTCTAGATCAGTACGTTGCATAGGAAAAACCGCCAATTTTTCCATCTATGGATCACTTATTTTGGATCGAGTCTGACGTCAGTCCACCGATTTCGTACTCTGTGTCGCTAAACTTTAATCAATCATGAAATGATTTATGCACTAACAACATCTAAAATTCACAAAGCCCTCCCCATTAAACCTCTCCCCAACCATCCTCCTAAATTTATAAGGAATTCATCCCCTTGTTGATCTGATACTGTACTCGCCGTCCCAATTTTTAATTCCTTTCGACACCACGTACTACTTTTACTACCACGATATATCTTAGTTGAATGCAAAATGTCTGTCCCCTGGCCGTCATTTTTAGGGAAAACAGTAGATTTTGTCACAGTAGACGTTATGTTTAGGGGTTTGTAACGTTGTCATTTGACGTTAAAATTCTGTTTTTATCTTGTATTTCGGTTGCCCCAGGTTGGGGCTCCGCATACATTCACCCTTTCACTCCCTTTAGCAGCGTTTACATGTATAGCTGAGCGATTTTAGTCTTATACATACATGATCAAAATATATGACAAAGAAGCTTGACATCTATGCAAACATACTAATATTTGATACTCTTGTGTTTAGGTTTCCATAGTTCATGGTTTATGTGGTTATTCAAAACAATTAGTAAAATTTCCAGGGTGTGAAAGGATTAAAGGTAAAAATTGAAGGTAGGTCCATATTCGAGAGACGTCATCATTGATATGACTGTATACATTGTATTGAAAAAAATGTAATGGTAATTTTGGTGTGCATGTTTATATAGGACGTTTAAAAAATTGTCACAAAACATTTGTATTGAACAGCATATACTGTTAATAAGAAATCAATACGAGCCAGCGGTTACAGTTAAATGATACTAGCCAGTAGTTGTAGAGATTGATACCATTCAGGAATTGTTACAGGATACTGAACAGTAGTTATAGGAATTTTAGAAGCGATGAATCTTTTTGTATTCTCATTCCTTGTTTTGCCTACTTGGACGAGCGCCATCAACGACGACGAGCTTTATTAAGAACAAATTAAGACTCTTCAGAGCACGGTGAACAAGTTGATAAAACCTGTTCATGTTCAAAGACAACGTAACGATCACCTTGAACGCTTACTCTCAGATGGTCGGAATGAAGTTAAGGAACTAAAGGATCAATTTCTTAACGAAATTAGGAATTTAAAAAGCAACTTTTCTAAATTGGGTGTAGTTGAAGCTAACCAAAATCGATTTTTAGCAACGCTGAAAAGAGATGGTTTGAATATCAACAGGTACATATATTCTCTCAACAATCTTCAATTGAGACTGGAAAAGATGCATGCATTGGTCACAGAAGATCCACAGGAACTGCGAAATCTGTCTGATGGAACTTTAATGTTGAATTAAAAGAAAGCGTCGACAAAATTCAAAGTAAGAAAAACTTGAATAAGTTGACCATGCAACTGTTAAAATGCAACGCATAATATATGCAGTCTTGTTATACAGCAAATAATGCTACACATTTATAAAGAAAGTAATAACATAAAATACAAAGTTGTGATGAGAAATCAGGCACGTGGTAGTAGAGGGGACTTGTTGTGGTAATATTTTAAAAAACTAATGGACAAGAATGAAGAAAAGTCATACTAGTAATCTAAAATCGTTGGAGCAGTTTAGGCTTGAAAATGGCTATCACGGATAATCTACGAATAGGGGCAATTTTAACAAGAAACTAAGTAATATCGGTTAAGGGGAAATGAACATTTACATGTATGCCGGTTGTGAAAGGTGAATTTGGGGAGCAAGTTGAAGCAACCTAAAACAATGAAAAAGGGTGCTAAGGGGTCAGCTCACACAAAGAAGAACCCCACGTCCCGCTCATTTCCAATTGCAATGGGGATTCCACGCATTCAGCGTCAGTTTTTATTCATCATTATAACTAAACTAAATAAATAAATATACCAGGAAACCTTGATCTTTTCGTATGAGTATTTTATTTGCAACATAAATTTACATTTGTAGAGCGACTTCTCTCACCCCAACCAACCTCTGGAGATGCCATCGCATTTTACGCTAACATGTCATCAGTTCTATGGTCTCAATGGAGTGAACCCGTTTTGGTTTACGATGTTATCAAAACTAACATTGGAAACGGGTACCGCTCTCCTTCCTGGTTCTTGGTACCTAAATCGGGCGTGTACGTTTTCACGTGGACTTTTCGAACAGGTGGCAATCATGACCATAGCATTCAGTTGATGAAAAACAAACAGGACGTAGGTTCAGTTTATTTTCATACTGGTTGAGGAGTCGAAGCAGGAAGGACGGGTATTGTGGTGACCCGTGCTAACGCCGGAGACGACGTTTTTACTCGAACGAACCCCACACTCCATATCGGGACCTGTCACTACATCAAGAGTAATGTACATGGAAGATCTTCTTTTGCAGGATGGAAGATTTGTTTATTAGTACTAGATGATACACTTTACACATTAATATGGTACAATGTTAATATGTTGAACTATATTTTTGTTCTTTGTTGTATATACTGTGTCCGAATTTTTTCCTAATTGCTTTCTTACAATGTAACATATTCTTAAAAATTAAAATAAAAAATGAAAAAACTAACTGCATGGGAGTGGACAGGGGTGAAAATCTAAACTGAAATTGATGTTATATACATGTACGTGGCCTGAATTCTTTTTGTTACAGGAGTGAAACATTTTATTTTATTTTATTTCAAAGTCAAATTTCAAATGAGTAGGTATTTAGTGCGGCGTATCTCTAAATTTTGTTCTTTAGGTCAAATTACATTATAATTTTTATCACTGTCCCAAATAGGAATTTCTGATAAAAGATGTTTAAAAAAAAATGGGGAAGGGGGGGATCACCCCCCTTCCTCTTTATTCAACTTCCCCGTTTTATGCTTAAGGTTTAATACCAATCTGTCGTGGTATAAAAATGTATGAAATTAAAAAAAAAACCTGCTAGTGTAGGTATATTTATTTGCATATTTTAAATCAAAGACCCAAAATATGTATCCGATGGTTAACTCACCCTACACTTTCCGCCATGACGTTGATTAGTCAACCCGCGTTCCTGGAGCACCCCGTTCTGAAAAGTTTTTCAACTAGTCAAAACTAAAATCGCTTTAAATTATTCCATTTTATTTATTAACTTTTTTGTGTTAACTAGAGATATCCGATCCAAGGTATCTGCCCGAGATGCATGATGAACTCGATCTACAGTTTTCGCCATGACGCTAATTAGTCAACCCGCGTTCTTGGTTACCCCGTTCTGGAAAGTTCTATCCATCAAAACTAAAATCGCACATTCAAGAAACGAATGGGATAATTTTATTTGTTCAACATTTGTCAAATCTTAACTTCTATGTATATTCTAAATATGTTACCAGTAAATATATATGTTCTTTACGTAATCATTCAATATCATTTCATTGCAAGTAAATATTTTGATGCAAACTACCCCTGAGGCCACACCAATAACATTTCTTGTTCTCGGACCCCGCGCGCTCGTATTTAAATAAAACTGTACAAATAATAATAATAATATGTTTTACGGTGAGACCGTTGGGGCGAGCGCAGAAGGAACTATACATTTCTCATTATTGTTAAATACAACCCGTGGACTGACTTGCCCCAATCTAAAACTTAGGCTTTCTCTCAAAAACTTTTACCCCCGCAAGAAACCCGAAGTTATCAAACATATATTCCAATATTGTCCCGCCCTAGGCTAATATACTTAAACAAACTACCACTAAGATCAATTAATGTAAAACAGACTTATTAAAATATTTTGATAAATACAAAGCCGTTTGGTTTTTTTTTTACGCAAATACAATCATGAATTATCATTCCTTTACTTTTTAATAATGATCAATAAAATCAGTAAACAATAAATTGCTTGTCTGTGTTATTTCTCATCTTGTTCCTTGTTGTTAACTGAGTTTTAATTATTTTCCTCGGTAACATCAATTTTGTTTTTATTATTTTTTTTTTTGTATGCTATATATGCGTAGAAGAGTGTGCCCTCCCCCTTTTTTAGTGTGTGATATCCCACTATTTAAAGGTTTGACCATATTTGCAACTAACAAATAGATATTTTAACAGTTTATTTTTTCTTCTCTTTTTTGTTTTAATTATTTATTACAATATGACGTGGCTGCACATATTTCTAATAATTAGACTTTTTTAAATAAGTTTTTGTCACCTACCTAACGTATGCATATATATACGATTGGATCAATGTGGCAGTAAATTAAGCATGGAACTTGCGAGTGCATTTTACTAAGCAAAAAAAAAAATATATATCAAAACAAAACTAATCAGCCGAAGAGTCGCCGTTAACACTGATACTGAGTATTTAATACTACACGTTACACCCAGTACAGACGCTTGATCCACCTCTAAATTTATCGCGGGAAATTATTATAGCGCGAGATCATTATGACGTCAAACTTGACTTTCTTTTGCTCTCGACAGTTCTCGTAAATTGTCGGATAAATTCGGGGAAGGAAATGACGTCATATGTTAGCAAAAGTTCGGATAGGTACAGTTTTTTTTTACGTAAGCATATGTGTTGTTTACTTTCGTGTTTTTAAAGGATTTTGTATTGTTGAATTAAATAGATATTTGCGATTTAGAGGTAAGAATTTTCCTTAGAAACGCTTCCTGTTCCACCATGTTGCTATGCACTCCAAAGGATTATTGGGATATGTAGAACGTTTTCACGCGGGTCCACAAAAATTTCTTTGAACAATGTGCAGATTTCAACTCGAATTTCCTCCGTTCGTACACGTTGTCTATGGAGCTCGCTACGCGATGTTGCTATGCACCCCAAAGGATTATTGGGATATGTAGAACGTTTTCACGCGGGTCCACAAAAATTTCTTTGAACAATGTGCAGATTTCAACTCGAATTTCCTCCGTTCGTACACGTTGTCTATGGAGCTCGCTACGCGAGCGGCGCTTTGCGCCGCTCGCTGCGCTCGCTATTAATTTCCCGCATCCATCAAATTCTGCGCTGTTTTCTGTTCTATTTTCGCTCTTTTTTCATATTTTAAAGAGTTTTAATTTATATAAATCAGAAACAAGTAAAAAATATAATCGTCTGCACATAGTTACTTATGTACCGCCTAAACATTTTGCCTAAAAAAAAAGAGTAATTTTATTTTTTAATCGCTCGCCCGCTCGTACTTTTTTTCATTGGATGTCCGACGAACAAGAAATTATATTGGTGTGGTCTGAATTGGATCCGCCAAAGCATGTCTACCACCTTACTCTCATTTTTGTTATTTTGGGGTTATTTATCGAAAATGAAAGTAGGTTTTTGATTTATTTCACAATAATTACTTATTATTTAAAATGAATGTGTCACAGGGGCAGATGAACAGACGAGGAAGTCACGGATATTTTTTATTGACGAAGTCGTATCCGGGCAACTTTATTTTTCCGGATTGCTAAGTGACTAATGGCGGCAAAAATGAATAAAACAATCACTATGAATGAAAACGGTTTTATATCTTGTTATTATTTACCATGTATAAATTTATTTATTTCTAACGGAAAATTATGAATATTTCAACTAATTGAATTAGTATACTTCAATTTTAAACTTAAAATATCAATATTTAGATATCGTTGACCCCTGATGTCATGGGGTTATCATTCATTCTGAGCAATGGCGAAGATGAGCTTCACAACTTCAGTCATTATCCTTGTAAGTGTGAATTTTACATCTAAAAACTCCGAGATCGCAATCAAAATGACACGAATAGATGAAAGAGGTCACAGTTAATGTAAATCGATCATTTTAGCTTTGGAAAGTTCTTATATTGCTTGTAAATATATCACACACTTATGCTGTAGACTTGAAGTATGTAACCCCTGTTAAAATGAGAGTTCCTTTTAAACGTGTTTGGTAGAATGCCATAAATGATAATGAACAAAGTTATTATGGTATTGTTAGTTGGTTTTTATATTCATATTTTTTTTTATAAAAGCAAAACAAACAAATAAACAAGGCACTGTACATATCGATATTAGAAAAGTGGGCGGGGCTCTTTGATTCAAGTAAAGTAAACGGGGATCTTTGTTTATTGTAAGGCGAGTTCATCAGGAGATAAACAGGTTAAGATCACAAGTTTATTCCAATTATGGGCCCTTGCATATATACATGTGTATGACTACACTAATGTTACAGAGAATGTCTATAAATGAAAAATACACACACAAAAAAGGACAATATACCAGGCACTGTACTGTTAACTTATGCTTAGCCACAGCAGTTGGAAAGTTCACATACACACATGTATTATAGATATATTTGCATTCAAAATGTATTTCTAGTCTGGTATTTGGATTGTTTTGAAACCATACTTGCAAATACTTTGTTGTTATTCTCACAATGTCAGGTGTTCTGTGTCTAGCAGTAAGCCTACATCAACTAGTGGACACTGGATCCCTGGCAATGTGAAAATGATGTGTTGCAATTGTATTATTAGATTCTTAATCTGATATTGTATTTTCTTTTTCAGGCATACATTCTGAGCTTGATTATGTCAAGCTCATGCATGTATACAGGGATGGAGCATAATTACTTTTCTTTTTCAGTGAGTATTTGTGCTTATATATGAGAATAGCTTAAAATATCATAATGGCAGTAAATAATCCCTTACCTGAGGCAAGAATTAACACTCTTATCTGTTACCATTTTTGGTAACAATGAATTAATCAACACATGGCATTTTAAATTGTTCTTCTAGCTGTTACACATAGTTGTTTTTTTTGTCTAAACAAAGTCAATGGTTTTATAATTTTTTACTAAAATTATTAGGATATTCAACCTCAGCTTCCTACAGTTGACCAACGAACACCACAAACCGGAAACCCCCAGATGATGACGAATGGCACATCCGACCAAACAACTGAGGTAAACTAATGGTAGTTCTTAATGACTTTTAAAAGTTTTCTAACATACTGTATATCTAGGGGTTTTTTTTGCGTGGCACAAAATTTGCTTAAATGGGGAAAATGTATAATTTTCTTTTTATTTACCTCAGTATTTTTTTGCAACTTAAAAAATGTTTCTTAATAGCAAACAATACTAGATATAATTTCTGCTTATTTTATTGAAAAAGATTTAGAATATATCATTGCAAAAATTACCAGATATACGGTACCTTAAGAGGAATCATTGGTTGTGACCATTTTAAAACTATTTTAATCTTTTTAAGAAGAAGAGCTCTATATAAAAATATAGGAAATAGTCAAATTTGAAAGCTAAAATATATTTATTAATTATATGTTTTCTTTACTATATAAGAGTTTATATCCAAAGATATCATATATTAAATTTTAAGAAAGATCTGATAGATAATTTGGTGTCCATCCAGCCTCCTTGATAACCTAATATTTTACAATTAATGAAAACAGATGTGATATATAAATTAACAAGAATGTTTTAACAGTTTCAGCTGCAAAACCTTGAATTGGAAGAAATGGAATTGAATGTTAAAGAGGTAATTTAAATACAAATTTCATGTAAGATTATATACAAAATTACCACAACAAAAATAATAATGAAGGTGTGATGTGTAAATGTAGTCAAACAGCCTTACTTTCTACACTAAATAGCAATGATTTAGATTATGATGAATGATTTCAACAGCTATCCTAAATTATACTGATATAAACTGGGTGAGAACAATTTATGCTTTTTTTAAAGGATCCACTTGATAGAAAGCATAAAGTGCCCCAACTCAATTTATACTTGTATAATTTAGGGTAGCTTTTGAATTAAATTTCAATGAATTATGTTGTCTGAATATCTGTGTTAGGATGAAGTATCAAATATTTTCATAGATTCAAAATCTTGGAAGAATGTAGACATGGATTTTTGCAATGAAATTTGAACACATACAAGTTATTTAACTGCATCATCTCTGTTTCTCAAACATTAAGTTGGATTGTCAGTCTATGGCACTTTTCTGATAAACTCTGCATGGGTTTCAAAGTACATGTAATTATATAGTTTATAATTGTTCAATGTAGTTTCATAGATTTAAAAGACTTAGCTGCCAGTGAACAGTTATACATTATATTGTGCATTTGAAGTTATAACTAACCATGTGTACATATCTATTATATACACTTGTTTCAAATAAATTTAGGCAGAAGATTTCAGTGAACTCGTGAAAACCTACACAGATGTGGATGTTGAATTTGAACAACAAAACAGATACCTCTCATCATTTGGACTGCAAAGAAATCCTATCACAGGTGACGGCAATTGTCTGTTCCGCTCCATAAGTTTCTCCCTGTGTGGTCATCAAGGTAATCATCAGGTGCTAAGGAATTTGGCAGTCCAAACACTGAGAGGTAATATGTATGTTTTTCAAAATTACTTTCTAAATGATGCAGGTACACCAGATGAGCAAATAAACCGTTTAAGCCAACAATATACATATGCAGGTCAAGAGTCAATCTTAGCACTGTCCATGGCTTTGAACATTAATATTTTGGTCACATTTGGAGGAGATTTACATAATCCTCAAATAACTACATATGAAAATACTTTCTCACAAGGTCAGCCTCAACAAACCATCCATATTGCATGGAGAAGAGCTGGTGGAGGTCATTATGAGTCTATCACTGAGGTAGATACTAGTAACCAGTTCTCTTCCTTTGTACCTAGGTTAGATCCAGTATTGCTACCAGGTCAAGATCATAGCAATACAAAACCAAAAGGTTCACAATTTTCAAAGCCAATCAATATGCATAATTATAAATCATTTAGTTCTCCTCCTTCAATATCTGCACTGCACTCCTATGTTAAATCTGAGGACAGTCCACTAAGTCACAGTCAAGGTTCCAAGGTGACGTGTCATCAGTGCAAGGTCTCCTTTAAGAAAGTAGAGAATTTAAAGAAACATGTCAAAAGGTTTCATTCTGGTCAGGGTCAAGCTCCATCTGTTTGTTCTAAGCGTAAACTTCATGCCTGAATGATTTCAACATGTTCCATGCAGTTTCAAACGGTAGATCAACTTATAGAACATGCTATTAATGTTCATGATGCCGATATCAAAGTTGAATGTATGACATTTGACAATTTAGCTCAGTTTTCAGAATTCCGAAGCAATGAAGAGCTGTCCTCTAACACTAGATTCGTTCGAAGGTCAAGGCCACAGAAAAATAAAAAGGGAAATACGGTATATACTCTAGTTTGTCACAGGAATGGGCCAGTCACTGCGCACAGGGCAAAAGGAACCGAACCAAAGACGTCTCGTAAAAACAAGAAGGGACACTGTCAAATCAATAGCCTTTGTCCAGCATGTTTTGCAGTGTGTGAAACAAGTGATGGAAAGGTAGTGGTAAAGTATGTCAAATCCCATACCCATTCCTTGTCATTTGAACAAAGTAAGTATTTACCTATTCCCGACAGTTTAAAATCAGAAATAACCAGTATATATGCTTGCTCTTAAAATTCGAATAAATAGTATTATAGACAAAGTAAGAGAACATTTTAGTGACAGAGAGGGTAGGGATAATTTAGATGACCTTAAATATTATCATTTGATAGATCGAAAGAAAATTCATAGTTTGAAAACAAGACTTGTAGATCCTTCAATTATTCAAGACAATAATGATGCTCTGTCAACTTCTTTAAAGGTGGAAGCTCTCCGTCAAGAGTCATTCAATCCAGTCCTTCTATACAAACAACAAGGCATTGAAGATCCTGCTAAAAGACTCTCCAAGGAGGACTTTATTTTAGCCATCATGACCAAACAACAGCTGGACATGTACCAAAAATTTGCAGGCCGGATTTTATGCATGGATTCCACACACAAAACAAATAGTCATTCATTCAAGTTAATTACTCTCATGGTAGCTGATGAGTTTCGTAAAGGTTATCCAGTTGCATTTTGTATTTCTAATAGGGAAGATGAATTAGCAATATCTTTATTTCTGTCATCAGTTAAGGTTCTCTCCCCTGATACAAAGGTCAAGGTTATAATGACAGATGATGACAATGCAGGGTGTAATGCTGCAAAGTCGGTCTTTGGTTCTGATCTTCAGCAGTTCCTTTGTACCTGGCATATTCAAAGGTCTTGGATAAAAAATATCCACAATCATTTTAGAAATGATGCTCAGAAAACAGAAATATACTGTTATCTTTGTGCCATGCTGCAAGCAAAATCAGAGAATGATTTCAATAGGTATAAAGAATCATTGATCTCAAAACTTCTTACTATGAATCCTGGGTTCTTGAAATATTTGATGGATAATTACTTTTATCGTCCTGAGAAATGGTCATTGTGTTTTAGGAAAGGAATAGAGTATGGCAATGTTAATACCAATATGTTTGTAGAAAGTTTTCATAACCAGCTGAAAACTATATACTTCTCAGGGAAGCGCAATAGGCGCATAGATGTGCTTTTAGACACTTTGTTAAAGATAGAGAATGACCATTTTATTAGACACCTACAACGTGTTTCTTATAACAACCCTTCAGATAGTGATGTGCATATTAAGGATAGGCATGACAGAGGTTTAGATATTGATAATTCCAGGGTTAAGCAAATTACCAGCAGTATCTTTTCATTAGATTCTGAAACAGATAATTATATTATAGAGGCCATGCTGGATGATTGCTCACAAGAACATTGTTATAGCAAATGTAAAAATTTACCATGCATAAATCTTTGCTATCACATGTATCAATGTTCTTGCAGCGATTACCAAATGGTCATATATGTAAACATATTCATAAAATACATTCTCTTTCCAGTGTTTCAGATACTACTGTAAGAGATTCAGATGAAAATGAAGTGCAACTTTGTCATCCTGAACCAACAGCTGCAAAACCTAAAGAAAAGACATCCAAAATACAACTGCAGCGTATTGATAACCTTCTCGATGAACTTGGTCATCAGGTTAAAAATCCACAAGTCATAAAATATAGATTATCTACAATAATTAAGTCTTTAGAAAGTTTAATTTCAGGTAATAAAGCTTGCATGACCATTCAAGATGAAAAGCCCATGAAGCTAAATCCCACAGAAAGAATTGCAGGTAATGCAAATAATATACTGCAACCAAGGTTTCACAAAACTGAAAAGAAAAGGGGACGGCCAAGGAAAACACCACTGAAGAGACCAACAGAAGAGGACATGAAAAAACTTCTAAGGATTTTAATTTTTTTTGTTGAAATTATATACTAATCAATAATAGGGATGATTATGTTTTGGTTGAAGATTCACAGAAGATTCACAGATAAATACAATGTACTTCAAATATATGTTGACTATGGAGAAATTGTATAAGAGAATATATACAGCTTCATGTATTTTAAAAGCTTAATGAAAATGAGACTTGTATTAAATGCAATAATTGATTAACAAATGCTAACTTCCATTGAATCTCATTATGACAGGAATGAAGGGGAGACTCTGCCTACACAGACAGAGGAGGCAGCAGCAGGACCATCTATTGGCTCTGTTGCTCCCTACCCTCCACTCAGGTTGGTTCATCCCCAAGGACAACCATTGCAAGTGTCTCGAAGTGATGAACAAAATGTGTTTTCGTAAGTTACTTTGTTAAATTGATTTGTAACATGCAAATTTTTTAAGTATTATATGTAATCACTTACAAGCACATTAAAACTACTCCAGTCAAATGCAATAAATACTGTATTTTGAAGTTATTGAATTTGATGTTGTTAAGCTTATGTATGTTTACTGATTTTATTACAAAGTATTGGCCAGGGCGGACTGGGTCAACCATCTTGGATGAGAATACCACCATCTATGTTAGGCAAAAGGATCACTGTTATCAAAGATGGAAAGCCTCAACAGATCATATTTTCCACTAATGGTACATGATTAATTGTTAAACTATGAAAGTAAAAAACGCCATAGAGAAATCTTGAAGGTTAAGTACATGTGATACATTTTGATACATATCTTTACAAATTTGTGTTGAAAAATAATTAACGAGAAAAATTTTGAAATTATGATTATGCTGCTGTTAATGAAATATACAACCATGTAAATGTAAATAATTTAATTCTGGTTGTAACACGCTTTCTGATTGGCTATAAAATTATTTTATATCGTATAAAGAATGTTGCCTACTTCATAGTAAGACTAATTTCAAAAGCGTATCAATCCGCCTGACGTTACGTTTGAATTTTGTACGATTTAATGTCGATTAAGGGTCAGTTGACTGTTTTTATTTATAATTAATAGTAAAAAATAAAATTATAAGCAATTAATTCAATATTTATTAGTTTTATACGATATAGAATGGTTTGAAACAGTTTACACTATTTTATAAACCCCATCGCGATTTATAAAGCATAAACTGCCCCAAACCATTTTATATCGTATAAAACTAATACATTTTTAAATTATTCCTTTATGATAAACTAGCTAGTATGTAGACTAAATAAAAACTGTATTTAATAGGTGACCAGGGAAATCCAGATCCTGATGGAGAGTGAGGGTAGAGGCAGATATGTGGCTGTGGCATTAAGTCAGTCCAGTAGTAGACTGGCAATGGCAAAAAGGCATTTCCTTAGGCCAGTGTCATAAGCTACATATTCTCTGCTTGAACTTGCCGAAGATTGAGACAGCAAATGCACCTTGCAACATCCAATTTTAAATGGAGGACTGTGGAGGGTAGAGGCTTATATGTGGCTTTGACATTAAGTCAGTCCAGTAGTAGACTGGCAATGGCAATAAGGCATGGGTGACATCGAAGTCTTGGGCCAATGTCTAAAGCTACATATTCTCTACCTAAAATCTTGAATGTATTGTACATGTATAACAGCAGAACAGGCAAGTAACTTATTAGTTCTGGTTAAGCTATTTCTTAATTAGTTTCAAAAGTTAATAATTTATTACAACATTCATGTTCACATGTTAGTTTTTAGCTCACCTGAGCTGAAAGCTCAAGTGAGCTTTTCTGATCACTTTTTGTCCGGCGTCCATCTTTACATTTTCGACTTCTTCTCCAGAACCACTGGGCCGATTTCAACCAAACTTGGCACAAAGCATCTTTAGGTAAAGGGGACTCAAGTGTAGATTCAAATTGTTGAAATTATGATCCTAACGCCCATAACCACTGAGCCATGTGCTCCACAATGCCTTAAAATCCCTGTATTATTGTCATATTAAGCTCGAATGAAAGAGCCACTGCATCAGCCACAACTGTGAATTTTAATTGCTATTCACTTATAAATGTTCCACTGTTAAAACAACAAGCAATGATTGTGAAGTTAAAACCACACAATCATTGACTTTCCCATTTGTGTATGTCAAAGACACACTTTTTACCAACAAAATTCATATGGAAAGTAAATATTGTTGCAATGTTTCTGGAGGTAGATTGTTTTAAGTTCATGAGCAATGTGGACTACATACCTGTAGTTTTGTGTTGTTTTTGTGGGTTTTTTGTTTGTTTATTTGTTTGTTTGGTGGTTTTTTTTAGCATAATTAACTGTTTCCCAACTGATGAAGCCCGGACAGTTAATTAGATATAAAAATTATGAAATGCTGAATGTGTACTGGAACTTATTTAAAAATTTCATTACTGTTATTTAATAAACAAGAAAACTTCAGCATTTTGTAATAGTTTATCCTGAATTACATTTAGTTTAGTTTGACAAAGAAATGCATGTATAATATATATAAAATCAAGTACCAGTACTGCAGGATAAACAATTTAGCCACATGATAACCATAATAGCACACATATCTTATTTTGGCTCAATCAAATCAAAAGTACAATAAAATATTTATAAAAAAAATTAATTCTAGGTATGGTTATCGTGTATTTGGTACACATATACCTAACCTTGTAGTTGTTTCATTTCCAGCTTAAATTTATGTATAGTTATTAAACATATATATATATATAGTTATTCTCTTTATAGCGATAGGTGTAATCAGTACCAATAAAAGGGCAGAAACTTACATGGCAAATAAGATAGATTTTGATGTTTATCATAGATTTTAAATATGATAATTTTGAAATGGATTTAAAAAATGTAAATTATATACATATATAATAATAGGTATGATTTATAGAAAATACTATCTGTCGTGCCATGTAGGTCTTGGGGATTCCTAGTTGAAATGAAGGTTAATTTATACCATCATAATACTACACCTTCATTTGCAAATATCTTTTCTATAAAATTATGATCGAGAAAGACAGATTATTATAAATTGTGAACCTGACATTCTCTTTTTTTTCATGAGATATCCAGTCTCATTTAAAACTGAGAGTGTATCAAAGCTTGTACCATACTCGGTTCCATAAACAGGTACTACTTATTTGTCCTAACTATATATTTAATCAATTTTATATTTTTAGAATAATATATAATTGAGTATTTAAATGATCAATAATGATTATGATGATAAATCTGAGCATGTAAAATGCTGTGACAAGGGGAATAACTCTTCAATATTGTAGCATTGATGTATTATGTATTTTTTATATCTGTGAAAACAATTATAATATTATATGAATTTATTATAGGTAACTAAATAATATTTATGTGTATTTACAGATTGATTTCTAATTCACAACAATAAAAGGGAATAAAATATTCAACAACGAATGTGTCCAACATTTACCTGGTGCCAGATTACTTACTAAAACTTTTTGAACCCTGTATTCCACCTGAAATCACTTATCCCTTGAGAAATCATGATGGTCTTGTTTTTGTCATTCCTCAAGCCAGAACTACATCTTACTTAAAAAGCTTTATACCCTCTACAATTAAGCTGTGAAATAAACTACCTTTGGACATCAGAAGTCTCCCATCATTATCTTCTTTTTCAAATTCCATTAAGAAACAATATTTCAAAACTCAAAATAAACTTTTTAATTTTGGGAATCCCAGAGAAATTATTATACACTGTCAATTAAGAAATAATGCTAGTAATTTAAATGGTGACCTTTTTGATGATTTTATTTGTGAAAATTCAATCTGTGAAAATTGTGGCTATCATACTGAAAATGTATATCATTTTTTCTTTGACTGTCCTAAATATATTGAAGAAAGAAACAGTCTTTTTTTTTTTTTTTTTTTTTTTTATCAAATATCAATATTAGACTTACAAAAACTAGTATAACTTTAGATTTGTTGTTATTTGAAGATGAAGACATTTCATATGATGAAAATACTCTACTATTTAAATTCATAACTACATTGTAAAATCTAAGAGATTTAGCTAACTTTATCATAACTATAGCTATATATATATCTAATACATGTACACAAAAGTAGTACATGTATACTTATGCTGTAACTGTACTATTTAATTAAGTTTTTGATATTTTTTTTCTTCTTTCTTTTTTCCACAAACCGGTTTTTGGCAACCTTTTTTTTCATCTGAATATATATATATTTTATGCTACATCATACTATTCTATAAATAAGTGTATTATTTAATTTGTCATTTATATTTGCACTTTATATGTATTACCTTGCACCTTAAGGAGAAGGCTTACAGAGGCATTGTCTGCTGCCTAATCCATTTATGTACATGTAAATATATATTTGCATAATAAAATATGTTCAAATCAAATCACCATAGAAAGCATTTAATTTCTTGTTTATATGTGTATATATGATATTAAATGATATGAGGGTGTAGTTTTGTTTGAAAACCCAGATTCTTTTATTCAGATAATACACAGTCAGTTTGCTCTGTATACATGTAAAACTGGGAAAATATATCATGGTAAGGCTAATGGTATAATGAGACCTTTGTACAAGGAGTGCATATGTTGAGGTTAAAACTACATGTACCTGTATTTTTTATCATAACAATGAAGCACATAGATATACCCACAAATATAAGCTTCCTAAGATTTTAATTCCAGGAAAGAATTTGTTAGAGTTAAACTGCCTGTATTAATTACAATACTAACCAAGGGGTCTCATTTAATTCACGGACAAATGTTGCATTTAGGCTAAATGTTTGATTAATTAAATAATCCATTTGCGTGTTTTACTTATTCAATGAGAATTGTATTCATATAAGTTAGAAACACTGCTGTAAAATTTCATGGAATTAAGATACATGTACATATAATTATTAAATATTATAAAGGAAAAATACATTCTATGACTTGCTATATAACGAAAACCTCTAAAACTTCAAAAAATTAGAGAATACCAACTCTCCATTAAGATTGTATGCTTACAACTACAAATAAGTAAGTTTCTAAGCTTGGCTTAAAGGTGATAACTATTTATGTTTGTTTTACATGTATACATTCTGGGTATGTTCTGTTCTTCATATACCTATTTTACATATACATATGTATTTGGCTATCTAAAGCAATTTTCTACTAAATTTATTGTAGCACAAAGTGAAATATTAACAAATGGCATTTAAACTTGATGTATTGATGGATTAGAACATTCAGCTTATTAATTTAACAAAATATCTTATCAATAAGATACCAAAATAATTATATTGTTATTTATAGGGCTCACAACAAACATTAAACAATTGCTCGTGAACAACTAAGTAGGCACTCACATAATTTACCATCCAAAGTAATTAAACTCCGCATTTTTATGTAAATTATTATTTTTACATGTGATAAGTTTCTGCGTTGTAACAGAGGCATCTTTTCTAATCATTTGGTGGCCTTGAAAAAGGCCGTTTTGACTGGATGGTAGGGTCAACAGCAAAGGTCAGCTAACAGGAAACCTATCTGTACCAATCTGAACAGGAAGGAGGAAGCTGTGCATCACAGGGCCAGCCGAAGGGCTGAAAAAATGCTGTGATAGAAACACCTGTTTCCATCATCATTGAGGTGAACACCATCCTTGTCAAAGTGTTTCTCCTTAAAGAATTTGTGGGTAAAGAAAAAGACTTTCCTCCCCTGCTCGAAAGCACCAAATTCTTTAAGAAGAAATTTATTGACCCGTTTCTTCTTACGGTCATAAGACCGCGAAGAAAGACCCCTGGGTCGCCTTCGACAAAAGATGGAGGCCACAATGATGGTGGAATCCAGGTGTTTCTCCCTCAGCACGGTAATCAGCCTCTTCAGCTTCACCAGGACATCAGTGGCGGAGGTCATGTCGTTGATGTCATTTCCCCCCAGCTGAAGCAAAATAACGTCAGGACTGATCCTCTGCATGTCAAGGTGGTACACCTGTGGGACAGTTCTGCCTCCAACACCATGCAGATGGACATCCAGGTTGCCATGCCTCATCACTCTGCCATTTACCCTCATCCAGTCTCTCAGTCGCCTGATAAAGCTGTGCCCAATAACAAGTGCTCGCATAGTGGCAGCTTCTCTAAATGACTACATTGCCCGAGTGTCACGTTTATATAGCCGTAGAGCGGACGTCTGAGAAAGCAGTTATGGAGTCAACACGCTAGACAACGAGTTGCGTCCCATTCCGATCAGCTGATATGAGTTTGTGCTTATTTGTATATTATTTTCGGAAATATTGAGTAAAGTTTAGTGTTTCCTCTATAAATTAAAGGTTGTAAAACACTGTGTACCTACGAAAGTACCACACAATGTACCGAATACTTTAAATATAGATTATTACATGTATACAACGGAGAGTTGTGTTCAAATGAATCACTTTCATGAGCATATTATTTTAATTTGTGCGTTAATAGTTTGACTTGGAGTAAAAATAAATTTTACAAGACGATATAACAAGGTTAAAAAATATATCCATGTATTTGTTGTAAACTGACATCTCATTTATAGAAAGAAATTTGTAAAAACTATTGACTATGAAACACAATGTGAAATACGGCGGTATCCATATACGATATAGTAGATATTTCATGTAGGCTTAAATAAATCATAAATTTTATATATATTTTTAAAAAATTATATTTTAATAAGTGCTAAAACATTAAGCAGACTAATTATGCAAGCAGAAAATATTTGTTTAACAGACAAAATCATGCTGACCTTCAGCTGATGATAAACAAGCACTGACCCAAATATCCTGAACATTTTCAACATTTATTTTACACCATTTATTCCTCTGATTGACTTAAGTTAACAATATAAAAAATTGAATTGTGAATTACGTATGTTTGAATAATTAAAATACATATTATTTCTCTCAATGAATGAACGATAATTTAAAAAAAAACTTGTTTGCATGTAATGATGAATAGTTCGAATTTGTTGTTTACATTAGTTTCCGAGCGATTAATAAATCGTAACAATTTCTTTTATTCTGCAATTAATTATTTAAATTTTTTTAATTTATATTTATTCATAAATTGTGCTTTTTTACTCGTTACTTTATATATATTTATAAGTATAACTAATTCGGGAAAATATAACGTAGTCGGAAACGGTTTCCGCGTTACATGTAAATCTCGCGAGATCACAGCTTCTGTTCATCTGCCCCTGTGACACATTCTTTCATTTTTCAGTTTTATTATTGAAAGCATGGTTTTGCATCCGCGAGTTAATTCTACCAGGTATGAATAATCGTAGGTAAATGCTGGTTCTATAGTCCTTTTCGCATAAGAGTCGACGTAGCGGACGACCCATGTCGTCATAATGGTACATTACCTTACAAATCTAGAAATCAATTAAGAATGACACAAGAACAAATGTCAAACTTGCATAGAAGGATTATGAATTAACAATTTACCAAAACCCTACATTTCTTCATTTATATTTAACGAATAACGCATTTAGAAAACACAAATACATACTAAATCATATAATATATTGAACCATTTGGCTTTCCATAAATTGTAGGGTTGCATGTATCATGGATTAAACATTTTAGACAATAGAAAACTTATTATTTAAAATTTGGAATTCCTGAAGCAGTGATTCTTGAGATTCTTTAAAGGTAAATATTATTTTTTCACAGTTTTTAAAAAAAATCTTCCCATTAAAACTTGCATGTTTCTCATTTGTTTCAACACCCATTAATGGTGCCCTCTCTCTCTCTCTCTCTCTCTCTCTCTCTCTCTCTCTCTCTCTCTCTCTCTCTCTCTCTCTCTCTCTCTCTCTCTAGCGTGCTTGTGGGCAAAGCTAGGTGTTAAAATTTACAAACTATTTAGGGTCAACTTAAATTAAAGGCTAATCACAAACCTTTCTAAATTATATTCTATTCTTTTGCAAAGAGTTATGTATATATTAAGAAAAAAGAATAAGATTTTGCCCTACTCTTTTAAAGATATAGTCAAAATATTCATTTGAGATATACCCATGCCAAAAACATTAAAGAACACAATGTATTGATTCTTTAAAAAGTTCTTAAAATTAATTAATAATTTATAAAAATCTCATTTCTAATGAATATTGTCCCTTTGCGACATGCATAAATTTTAAACGAAAACCTTTTTTTTTAATTGTTTACCTTTGATAGTCAATTCAAACTCTGCTGAATGTTCAGAGCAGTTGACAACGTTACAGCTTTTTAAGCGGAACCGATATTCTTGGCCTGGAGTCAAATATCTGGGATCGAAGTGTGTTAACTTCCCCTCTCCAGGGTCTGTAATGTTTCCGACCACTCTCCAATAGCTGGCTTCGCTTAAGGATAAAATGAAGAATTGTTCATAGCCTCCATTAAAGCTTGAAATCCAAGTCACGTTGACGTAACCAGTAGCGTAATGAGAACCCGTGAAGTTTACAGGTGCTTGAGGCACACCTGAAATGGAATTTTGTATAAATGAAATGACACTCTTAAAAACTTTTGAAATACGCAAGGTCATGAAAACACAGGACAAAATATTAACCAGTAACCCAGCAACTTTTTAAATATATCTTTTAAAGCATTGATAAAAGGGTTGATGAGTAATAGAAATATTGTGTAAAAACCTACTTGTTTATCACCCTATCATGTAAACTGTTTAAGCACGAGAATCCTATGTATAAAAAAAAGAAAAAAAGAAAAAAAGAAATAAGGATGACTATAAGTAAAAATATGTTTTAAACATAATTTTCGATTTTCGGGGTGAACTTATTAAGTTATATTTCTTTTATAATATTATTTTATTTTTATATTTTTTTAGTATTTTATTATTAACTTTTGATAATGTTGAAAATACATTTACATGTACGCACAATATTGATTAAGAAATAACAGTATTTACACGTTTTTTTTTCTCTAGGTTTAATTGGTCCCCTACAAATGAACCAGAGGGGACAATAGTATGTATGTTAGTCCTTCTGTCCCAAACTACGTTTTCCAGACTTTTTTCGTTATTATTTGATGAATTGATTTGAAACTTGCTGTGTAGCTTTATAATGAGAAACTAAAGTTTAACTTATTTAACTTACAGTTGTGTTTTATTAAGATTGATTAACAGATGATGAAGAAATTAATTTTAAACGACTTGTTTTCTACTAATCAGGTTCGTCTTTATGAAATTTTATTCTATAAATTTTCTCGAAACCTATCAAGCACATAAAACGAAAATATAATTTGGGGTGCCGGACATGTATTACCTATGCAATACTCTCAGAATGCTTCTTTAAATCTAATTGAAATAAAAAATTACATTATAAATAATTTCGATTTTTCAGTAGGAACTATTTCACAAAACTGCTCGTATTACGTCTGTTTTTCTATTGAATATGATGAGAAAAAGCCTTCTTGCGAGAGAAAACCTAATATTACAGCAATTCTGCAATACTTTCTCTCCGAATAAAAAATGCTATAGCAATTAAAAGATCTTCCGTTCCTATGTATTAATCTGTAAAAAAAATGCATTTTTCTTGTAAAAAGAAAATGGATGTAATATATACTGTAAAGGAATTTCCCAGTAATTATTTCTATGTAAAACAAAACAAAAAGACAGAAAGTCAATTTTTGAGTACTTTCTGTGACGACCGGAAGTTACGCCGGATCAGACAGAACATAGTAAACATATCTTTATACATTGTTCTGTCTTTTCTCAAAGTGTGGATGTTCTAGTTTTTGTTAGTTATGAGATCTCGCTGAGAAAAGGTTTTTGTGTCAGGACCGGAAACGGACAAACGGAAGTGATTAAAGAAAATAAAAGTAGATATTTTAGTACATTTACCGCTTGAACGTTTCTGTATATATGCAGTGCAAACACAAGGGGAAATATACACTGAATATAAATATAAAAAGTTGCTTTTATACTTTATACTAGACACTAACATGATTGTATATTTATCGCCTTAGGAACATTCATTGTTGCAAAAATATAACTAGAACCTCTGCCTAATATTTTATAAAAATAAGAAAAATTAATTTTTTCTTAAACTCATATTAATTTGACATCTCTCATCTGAGCAACAATTACACTTTGAACCCTGAATCTTAACTAAAAACATTTTAATGCATGTACATGTACTATGTAGGTTTTATCTCAAGTAAAAATTAAGCTATTCACATTTTAAGCAGCAATATACATATACTAGTGCCTCTGTGTATGTATATAAATCTCCTCTTGAGTACACTCTCTCTAATTCTAATAGTTCATGTAAACACTATTTCATCAATAAATGAAGAACGTCAATATAATGGAATCATTTGAGCTGAATATATTACAAATGAAATCGATACATGCAATCATTTAAGAAAGAATATGAAACACTTTTTAACTTTTGAAAATTGGTTCAATGAACATGTATGTCATTGATTCAACCAAAAAAAAAAAAAAAAGAATAAAATCCAATCATTTGATTTCACCAATTTGAAAAAAATTGTTAAACATTTTTGTTTCTAATTTATACTCGTACAATCTCTAATGTTTAAACATCATTCACTTACAAAACATGTTTAGTGTATTTGTTTTTGACATACATTTAGTCTGTTTACGTTGGCTTAAACCAATTATCTTACCATTAGACGGCAAGCAGTCAATGGAGACATCCTTCCGATGGTTACAGTAGTAGTTAGATCCCCAACCACGGTGACTACACTCCCCAATACTCGACTCAGACCCCAGACATTGAACTCTGTCTAGCCAGATAGGACCTGTTCCCTATCCGTATACAGCACGGCCATAGACTTCAGATGTATTCCTGTGTGAGTATAAAGATAAACGGACAATGATGAACATAGATTTTAATTTTTAATTGATTTACGGTAGAATTATGCCTACACAGTTATTAAATAAAGTGGTGATGTTGAATCTTTTAACTTATAATTCTGTATATATTATCTTGCGTTTCTGGCTATACTTTTAAAATGACAAATGATTAACTCTTACCATGGTAAGCCTAATGATCGACACACCACAACTGCCAGTTTATCGTTCAAATTATTATCACATACTGTTCCCCATCTTCCAAATTTATACACTTCTAATCGACCTTCATATTCTGTCTCCCCTCCAACGAGTCGTACTTCGGTTCCTGGATAAACAGGGTTGAAGAGTAATAGAAATATTGTGTAAAAACCTACTTGTTTATCACCATATCATGTAAACTGTTTAAGCACGAGAATCCTATGTATAAAAAAAAGAAAAAAGAAATAAGGATGATTATAAGTAAAAATATGTTTTAAACATAATTATCGATTTTCGGGGTGAACTTATTAAGTTATATTTCTTTTATAATATTATTTTATTTATATATGTTTTTAGTATTTTATTATTAACTTTTGATAATGTTGAAAATACATTTACATGTACGCACAATATTGATTAAGAAATAACAGTATTTACACGTTTTTTTTTCTCTAGGTTTAATTGGTCCCCTACAAATGAACCAGAGGGGACAATAGTATGTATGTTAGTCCTTCTGTCCCAAACTACGTTTTCCAGACTTTTTTCGTTATTATTTGATGAATTGATTTGAAACTTGCTGTGTAGCTTTATAATGAGAAACTAAAGTTTAACTTATTTAACTTACAGTTGTGTTTTATTAAGATTGATTAACAGATGATGAAGAAATTAATTTTAAACGACTTGTTTTCTACTAATCAGGTTCGTCTTTATGAAATTTTATTCTATAAATTTTCTCGAAACCTATCAAGCACATAAAACGAAAATATAATTTGGGGTGCCGGACATGTATTACCTATGCAATACTCTCAGAATGCTTCTTTAAATCTAATTGAAATAAAAAATTACATTATAAATAATTTCGATTTTTAAGTAGGAACTATTTCACAAACTGCTCGTATTACGTCTGTTTTTCTATTGAATATGATGAGAAAAAGCCTTCTTGCGAGAGAAACCTAATATTACAGCAATTCTGCAATACTTTCTCTCCAAATAAAAAAATGCTACAGCAATTAAAAGATCTTCCGTTCCTATGTATTAATCTTTAAAAAAATGCATTTTTCTTGTAAAAAGAAAATGGATATAATATATACCGTAAAGGAATTTCCAAGTAATTATTTCTATGTAAAACAAAACAAAAAGACAGAAAATCAACTTTGAGTACTTTCTGTGACGACTGAAAGTTACGCCGGATCAGACAGAACATAGTAAACATCTCTTCATACATTGTTCTGTCTTTTCTCAAAGTGTGGATGTTCTAGGTTTTGTTAGTTATGAGATCTCGCTGAGAAAAGGTTTTTGTGTCAGGACCGGAAACGGACAAACGGAAGTGATTAAAGAAAATAAAAGTAGATATTTTTAGTACATTTACCTACGGTACGTTATTGTTCATCATACTGAGTAAATTGTTAAAAAAATCTAAACTTTTAAAAAACTTCTTATGCTTGAACGCTTCGAGTGAGAACCGGAAGTGACGGACGACTAAATGAAACACATGTTCAATCAACTGTCTATCATCCATATAAGTTTTGTATCTTGATCTTTTACAGTTTCTGAGATCACGCGGGTACAATTCTTTTTTTTTTTTTATAAAAGAAAGCTACCTAAGATATTTGAGATGTCCCACCGGAAGTAGAATTTTTCGTTTATTTAACCATGTGTAAATGACCTTTTGTATTTCTATTGCTAAAATGTTTTTTCCATGCTAAATAACCAAAATATTTTTAAAACATCAAATTTTGGTGTACTTCCTGTGACGACCGGAAGTTACGCCGGATAAAACAAAAAAGTGTAAACATATGTACATACATAGATATATCATACCACAATGTTTGGTTGTTAAAGTCATTACTGTTTTTGAGATGTCGTCGAAATAAGGTTTTTTGTCTCGGGACGGGAAAAGGACAAACGGAAGTGCTCAATGAAAATCAAATTTTATATTTCTTGTATACTTGCCTATCGTACATTATTATTTATCTATCTAACTAAGACTATCAAAGGAGAACAGTTAAAGTGATAAACAGCTTCATTTGTTTGAACTCTTTGGTGTGGACCGGAATTGATGGTTGACAAAATGAAACCGTTTAAACACATCTTCAATCAAATGTCTATCACCAGTGAAAGTTTTGTGTCTTGATCACTTACAGTTTCTGAGATCTTGCGAGTACAAAATTTGTTTCAAAAAAGCTACCTGAGATAATTGAGATATCTCACTGGAAGTAGAATTTTGTTGTTTATTTAACATTGCATAGATGACCTATGTAAGGATTTTAACTAATATATGCATTCTCTGAAAAATAAATTAAATACGTAAAAAATTAATTTTTGAAGTGCTTCCGGTGACGACCGGAAGTTACGACGAACAAAACAAAATATTTTAACACATCTACAACTATAGGTCTATCATCCCACAAAGTTTGGATGTTCAAGTCTTAATCGTTTTTGAGATCTCGAAGTGACAAGCTTTTCGTCGTGGGACAGGAAACGGACGACCGGAACTGAATTTTGAAAAAAAAATGAAAAAAATGCCTCGAGGTATTATCAATCTCTACCATCTTTGAATATTTCAGGAAAATCTATCCATCTACCTCTGAGAAATTCTGCCGACAAAAAAGGGGGAAAAAATAAGAAAGAAAGAAAGAAAAAACATTACAGTCACTATAAGGTCTTTCGTTGGAAACGGAAGACCTTAATTATAACAAGAATCGTGGTTTGTAAAATTAATACAAAAATGGGTAAAAAAAATCGCTGTGGTTTTAATTTCGTTCATTTATTCTGCCAACGAAAATAACGAAATTAAATCCTCAACGAATATTCCTGCTTCTACAGTAGTCCTTTTCACTTTCTCATGAAAAATATATATAAAATGGTATAAATAAAATAAGGAATATCCTTCTATGAACAACGAAATCATGTTTCAAAAATGATACTTTAACGATCCATAAAATTAAATTTTGGTGTAGCATTCTATCTTGACAATAATCAAGGTTGGCTTGTGAAATTAATGTTCCGCAAAATCTCATTCTACCATCACCAACATTATCTTCAATTTCCCGTGGGCGGTGGCACGGCGAAAGGCTTAGTCCCCTACCACTGTCATTTTGATGGCGGAGACCTCATACGTGAATGCTTTGAACAAGCAACGCACGGTTAGAGTCTTTTCGCGTATTGGGATGGGGGAGGGTGGCTTTTTTAAACTTTGATCTAGACCTTTTGCACCTTCTAAAGTCAATGTCACATTGATTTTATGTACATGTAATTGATTTGATGTGTTTTACTTTAACCTTGAGTCATGCACCTTCAAGATCAAGGTCACTTGTGCATTTGATGAAATTAGACCTTGACTCTTGAAGCTTCTGAGACAAAGTTCACTTATTTGATATGTTGAATGTTTGTTTGGTGCTACAGTTGTACCATTTGGGCTTGCTCTTTTAAGGCGGTTCACATTTATGATTTGCTTTGAAAAATATTTTGCTCAATGTGCTTTTTAACCAAATAAAACCAAATAAAAAGTAACAAATACTTTTTGTATTTACTTGCATTATCTAAGAAAAATTGTTGTAAACAAACACTAAAAAACGTAGTACCGAGGTTATTGCGAGTTACCCAACAATTGCGAAGTAATGAACTTGCGTTTTTATTCATATTTAACTACAAAGCATTAAACATATAGTTTGGATATCAATTAAAATGAAGAAAATATGCCTCTACCAGAATTTTTTAACTTTCTTAGCCGCTGTCTGAGAGATTCTCCTGTTATTAGAGGGTGGATGGGAAGGGATCCATATGTCACATTGTATTATGAATGTTGTTTACTCAGGGTTTGAGTTGTCAAATTCGGATAGTTATAAAGTTCAATATCATGAGTAAAATTTGTTTTTAACAACAAAAAATATTTATAAAAAGAATTATTATTGACACAACTTTCGATATTTTTTATTATATTACGGAATTAGGCTCAAACAAAAAATTGACTTATAGCAAAACAGAGGAAATTCGGACTAAATTTAGCAGATTATATTTTCCGCTAAATATTTTTGGCAGTACTGTAATATTCAAAGTCAAGATTTTATATGTTAATCAATATAATTTTGCATATTTTCTGTTGGTTTTATCTCACTTAATATAATAAAAGATAATTGTATGGCACCCAATGCAAAAATATTGAAAAGGGCTTAAAAACGATAAAAGACACCATATCTCAAAATGTTTATCATTGACCTTATGTAAATTTTATGACAGCAGAATACGGTCAATATAAGAAGGTTAATAATATAATAATATAAATGTTTTTGTATTATCATCATTCAATTTTTTGTTAAATTGAATAAAAAATGGGTAGGAATTTGAAAACTGAATTTTAAAAAAAAACCTGTTACTGAAAACTTAATGTTTGTATCTATTTAGTGCCACTGCTATTCATTTTTTAAAGAGTTCAATTATTTGTAATATTTTCACAATTGAAAAAAATCTCAACCGTAGTGTAAAATTGTAGGGGATTTTTCTTAATTTTTCAAAAATATTGAGTGGCCATTGAGTAGGTCATTGACCAACTTTTTTGTACGTGAAAAAATAAGACTACAATCAAAGGTCTGTAACATACAGTAGGTGTTTTTTTTTTTTATTATCATCAATGGAATAGTTTTCATTCTGAGTAAACGTCATTCTTAAAATATTAAAAGATATTCATAGGTTTTTTTCTCCATAATTTACTTTTTAACATGAAACGTTTATTAAGTGAAAATGAACTTTATTTATTTTACAAACAATCGATAAACAAGTTCTAGAACTTAAAGTAATATCTTTCTTTGGCACGGATGTTAGCGCGAGAGGGTCATTAATTAATTATTAAGTAAATGTGTTAACGATTAGGATGAGGAAGGTTCCTCTTTAAAAATTGTGAAGTTAATGAGTTATGTTATAGGATGATACTCGGCTTATGTAATGTATGGAAAAATCATTTATATTAATATACTTTCTGACATGTAATACGTTGCGGCCGTTAGGGCGATCGCAGCAGGAACTAAACGTCTTTTATCATTGTCAACTACATCCCACAGTCTTGTTCCACTTTAAATCTGTCATTTACTCTTAGAGAAAATTTGATCAGTAAAATCTGTGAATGATAAATTGTTTGTCAAAATTATTTCTCTTGTGTTCTTTGTTGTTATTTGAGTTTTAGTTTTTTTCATATGTTTCATATTTTTGTTTTGATTTGTTCTTTTGGATATAATAAACATATGTTGTAAGCATGTGCTCCCCTTCTAAGGCGTGCTATTTAGAGGTTTGACCAGAATATGCAACGTTTTAAACTGTTTGATATTTCTCTGTTTTATTTATTACAGAATAATGTGGTAATAATTCAAAAAAATATGAATTCCTCCACACAGATCGATATGACAGCAAGACATGGAACTTGCATGTATAACATCCCGTTAGCGAAGCTAGAAAAGAATTAAAACAAAAGAATTATCAGCCAAGGGATCGCAGTTTACAATTGCAGCAAAGTAATCACTGGTCCTAGCTTATTTTAACTTCCTTAACTTTAAGGTCTATGTGATACCAGTTCGTAATTTAGTGCTCTATAGTGTATATAATAATTTATATATATGAATATTTTGTAATCATATGTTTTTGATATTGTATCACATTATACCAAATGTGAAACAATATAGATTGACATCATTCAATATGATATTGATTGGACGATATATAATCAAATTGTGGTACGATATTTTATCATAGGATACAAACGAAGAAAAATTATATCTTCCTTAAAAATATAAACAGAAAATGACTGACACACAATTATCTTGTTATACATGTAAGTCACCATTGTCCATTAGCTGTTTGTCTATGACGTCACTAAAATGGGCAATTTCCGACAGTTTCACAAATAAATGGGAATTATGTCATTTTCTTTTGATATCTGCTCAAGTACCATTTTCACATAGATACGTTTTCGTGATATACCTATACTCAAAACTGTTAAAAATGTTACTTGAACAAGCATACGCTCGATGTTTTCTAGTCAAACAAGAGGCCCGTGGACCACATCGCTAACTTAAACAATAGTTCTTGTATCATTTATTTCGAAATATTTGAATATTAAACTCTTAGAAACAAGATATCAATGAGCCAATGCTCGCTAGTAATACCCCCGCCCTGATGTGAATATACAAAATAAGCAAAGTCGACATTTGACAGGAAGTTGACTTCCGATTGGTAAAAATATAGATCCCACCAAATAGCATGCTTAAACAAAGAGTGTGTTAATTTTTTAAACATCTACGATTAGTAGTTGCTGAGTAATCTTTGACGAAAATTAGTTAGAAAACTTAGGCTAAAAATAAACAAAGTCGTCATTTAACAGGAAGTTGACATCCTATTTGTACAAAGATAAATCCAACCATATGGCATGCCTAAATAAAGAGTGTGTTAAAATTTCAAGCAGCTGCGATGAATAGTTGCTGAGAAAATGCGACAGAAATTTTTGTTACGGACAGACAGACAGACAGACAGAAGGACTGACAGACAGACAGACACAAGGGTAAAACAGTATACCCCCTTCTTCTTCGGAGCGGGGGTATAAATATGGTAAAACTTTCATATATTCCAAGATTTGACAATACATTAAACGTTACATAAAGAAGATGACTACTTTTTTGGACATCATATTCTAAGATCTAAGATGCACCAACTGACCAATTATTATCCTAGACCTCAACGTATTAAAGATAACAAAATTGTATAATAAACTATAAATAATTATAAAAAGTGAAAGAAGGTCCCCCTGACTTTGATATAAGGATATGAAGATATAAGGATGCTTACATAGTAAAATAACTAATTATAAACGTAGTATTGTATTTCTTGAGAAGAAGATTTTTAAACATTTTTCCTATATGCTTCTGTGTTGAACTTTAAACCAATCTAGGGTCTCCAGAATTGGTCCGGGGGTCATAGTTTAACAATTTAGAATCTACACTATCTTAGGATACTTACATAATTATTTCACACACTGTATCATTGAAGTAATTGAGCAGAAGATTTTTTAAAACATTTTTTAACGTTTTTCCTATACATTTGAATTCAAAATTTTAAACCCCTCTTGGGGGCCCTAGTATTAGCCTTGGGGTCACGGTTTTAACAGTTTAGAATTTACACTTTCTGAGGATGCTGTATAGTAATTTCACATACTATAGCATTGTAGTTCTTTAAAAGAAGAGTTTAAACCATTTTCCTTATATCTTTCTTTGTTGAATTTTGAACCCATCTGGGGGTCCGATTGAACAATTTGAAATTAAAACTATCTGAGGATGCTTGCTTGCATAGTAGCATCACAAATTGTAGCGTTGTAGTTCTTGAGAAGAATTGTTTAAAATTATTTCCCCTATATATTTCTATGTTAAACTTAGAACCCCTTAAAGCTCTCTATATAACATTAATATCTGGAGCACAATACCAAATGTGGCCCTTTGCGTTAAATTATACAATGTGATATTACATTACATGTATATATATATATATATATATATATATATATATATATATATATATATATAATTCAATATTATACAATATATATTTTTAAACTTGTATCACGGTTAATCTGCTCCACTATGATATGGTAATTCTATATCGTACTTTGAAAGAGGCAATTTACAGGTCAAATTTGCAGTATGCAGATGGCACTTCATTAATCACAGACGGCTCTCCAAAATCTCTTGACGGAATTCTCCAAACACTAGACTTATATTCAAACGTGTCTGGATTAAAGATAAACTTAAGTAAAACAAAAATAATATCGATAGGATGTAAAAAAAATTCTCAAAAGAAGTTTATCATCACTCTAGATGGAAATTTACTGAACTTCACACAAGGTTCAATCTTTTGGGTTTAAGTTTTTCAGTCAGTCTGGAAGAGATGATAGATATAAATTATAAACCAGTAATGGAAAACATTAATAAACTCTTATCCAGATGGAATTCTAGAAATCTTACACCGATAGGAAAAATAACAGCTATTAAAACACTTATATTCCCAAAAATTAATCATTTAATCTTAACTCTACCAAACCTAACACTAGAATTTATTAGAAGTTTTGAAAGAAAACTTTTAAAATTTATTTGGAACGGAAAACCAGACAAAATTAAGAGAAGCACTCTAATTCAAGGATATGAGAATGCCGGATTAAAAATGATGGATTTTGAAAATTTTATGAAAGCACTTAAATCAAGTTGGATTAGAAGGCTTATATTTTCAAATTCAAAATGGACAAACTTGTCTAAAGCTAATTTTGGATATGATATTCAAACACTGATGAAATTTGGTATTGATTTTACTAATATGATTATGAAAAATTCAAACAATAGATTTTGGAAAGACGTATTACAATGTCGGAGAACAATTATTGATGTGCAAAAAAAATTGTGATAGAATGTTTAATGATTGTGAAGGTATAATCCAGATATTAAAATCGATAATAAATCGGTTTTCTTTAAGGATTTATCTAAATTAGATTTTTTATATATAGGGGATATGTATGAAAATGACAATCAGATGTTTAGTTATAATGAGTTGAAAAACAGATTCAACTTAAAAAAAAATTTTGTTCAATGTCTCGGTCTAACAAAAGCATTACAAAATTATGTTATAGCATTAAATAAACGGTTAACTAAGAATTGTAATATTGGTTACCCAAATACAGTAGAAATATTTTGTAGATCTAAGAAGGGTTGTAGTGACATGTACAACCTCTTAATATCAAAGAAAAGAACTTATCCAAAATCTGAAACAAAATGGATGTCAGAAATCGAATTAACTCAAAAACAATGGAGGAAAATTTATAGTCTGCCCTTTAAGTGCACAAAGGATTCAAAGTTACTGTGGCTTCAATACCAACTATTACATACGATCTTGCCAATTAATTATTATTTAATTAGAGTAGGGATAGTAAATTCTTCAGTGTGTTACTTTTGCCAACAGACCCCTGAGACAATTGACATATTTTTGTCGATTGTTATTTAATGAAAGAAATTTGGATTGAATTGGAGAAATGGATGACAGATATCTTTGGTTTACATACAAATTTTGATAAAAATTCAATCCTTTTTGGAAAATATGATAATAGAGATATTCATAGGTTAGAAAAAATTTAATCATTCTTTTCACAAAACAATATATTCTGCAAAGTAAAATGAAAACATCAAGGCTAAATGTAAATGTTTTCTCATAGTTTAGACAATAAACTATGATTTTGATATGATATAAAACAGTTGCCTCTTGTGTTTGCTATTTCGTTAGAGAGAGTTTTAGTTTTATAATGATTGATTACCTAAACCTTTTTTTGGAATTTTTTTTGGAAAAACCCTCCATCCACCCCTTTCTTCCGCCATGTTTATATTTTTCTGTTAGTTTTTTATTTGCATATATTGGCGTGTATCTTGTTATTTTCCACCCTTTTTGATGTTTTGCATATCATTACCTTATTTTTTTTTTATATGTTTTGCTATTGGGGGTCAGCATATTTGCATAATATAATGCCAAAGACTTTACACAGTATCTAGATGTTTTCTAGTCTATGCTGACCCCCTTGATGTTGTTTATTTTTTACTTTCCGTCATTTACTTCAATAAATGACATTTGTTCACTTGTATAGCTGTTTTGTTTTCTCTATGCACAACATCAAAAAACTTATTGCAGTTGTCTTGGCCTAACATAAAGATATTTTTAGTCAACAGAAACATTTTCATAGAACAAGTTAAGCATACGATGATTCAGTTTAGGGGCTCTGTTCTATGTACAGGACAAAATTGGTTAGAATGATAAATATTTTCCAAAAAAAGTATTAAGTAATCAATCATTATAAAACTAAAACTCTCTCTAACGAAATAGCAAACACAAGAGGCAACTGTTTTATATCATATCAAAATCATAGTTTATTGTCTAAACTATGAGAAAACATTTTATGATATTATGTCATGAAATTTGACCTGTAAATTTTTTTTGATTGAACTTTCACATATTCACATACCAGAGTATAAGTATAGCGGATAAACATAGGTATATATAGTTGCAATGTATACATATATATTTATAGTATTTGTTTGAAAGATACATCCAATATTTAGATATAAAGTATATGCATATATGCACATATACATAATCAATACTCATTAGAAGAGTTACAATATAATTTGAACAAGTAGTGGTATATAGTATATGTGAAAATGGTTTTATTTTTAGAAAAAAAGAAAAATTTAATGATACAGAACAAAAAAAAAGAGACAGGGACATTAAGGAGAGAATATAGATGGTGGTGAATGTTCCAAACGTTGAAATATATCATTACAATAAGTATCAAACAAGTGATAATTACAGTTTTTCAGATGCAAAAGTTTTTCTATAAACAGTCTTCTTAATGATATTTACATTTAGCCTTGATGTTTTCATTTTACTTTGCAGAATATATTGTTTTGTGAAAAGAATGATTAAATTTTCTAACCTATGAATATCTCTATTATCATATTTTCCAAAAAGGATTGAATATTTATCAAAATTTGTATGTAAACCAAAGATATCTGTCATCCATTTCTCCAATTCAATCCAAATTTCTTTCACTAAATAACAATCGACAAAAATATGTCAATTGTCTCAGGGGTCTGTTGGCAAAAGTAACACAATGAAGAATTTACTATCCCTACTCTAATTAAATTATAATTAATTGGCAAAATCCTATGTAATGATTTAAGTGTTGCAAGCAGCTACTGCATGGATGTATTGAAAAAAAAAAGAGTTCTATAATATAGCTTCATGCATGTCTAGCATTTTATATTGTATTTGGAAGTCAATAAACTAGTAAATAATTAATGCATGTAAATATGCATGTGCATGCATGAGAACATTTAAATAATATTTACTTATTATTAAGCACAATTAAGTTGTCCTTATTTATTAATGCTCTTATGAATTTTGTACAGTCACATGTTTAACAAGCAGTATGTATACCTATTATAAAGGGAGATTTGAATTCTATTGAGATTTCCCTTAAGGTCAGTATTCTGCAAATTGTTCAGAGTTATCTTATGATGCAACTTGGTCTTGACCTACTTATCTTCTATAAGGCAATCAAATAATAATCAATGGAAAATCGATGGGTTTTCAATGCATTTGTGTAAACCATCCTTTTCCCATTAATTTAGCATTGAAAGATGACCTCATTTAACTGGTGTAAACTAATTTGCATAAGTATTCATTTTCAATGGTGTTTCAATGGACTTTCACTGTGTTTTCACTGTGTTTTAACTGGAAACTGGAAATTCAATGGTTTTTCTTGGTAGACAATATACATGTATAATGAGATTTTGGTAACTGGAAAAGCAATGGGGTTTCAATGTTCAGAAATAAATCGCAGAAATAATGGAAATTCAATGCCATTCTTTTCTGTAAGGGTTGTTTCAGAATGTTAATTTAACAGTACCTTTAAGAGTGTTCATGCATGAAGTTTTTCTTCTACTTATGCTGTAAAAAAATTATATAAAGATATTTTCTTAGGGGGTGAGGTTATCATTTGTGAGCTTGCTCACAGTATACCTCTAGTTTATCATTGCTAGTTAATATAAATAAATCATAATTTTTTTTTAATAAATTTTGTTGCCCCTTTAATGAAGTAATATAAGCCACTTTTTGTAATTTAATTGTTTTTTAATACTGACTGACTTAAATGTTTAAGTGTTTGGAAAATAAACTTGTCTGTGCAATCAGTTGAATGAATTAATTTAGCCAAACCAGCTAGTATATTATTGAAAAATCAGCTTAAATAAAATGATATTTAAACAAGTTTTAAAAGAACGAATTTTCTAAGGATATGTTTTAGGTATTGGGTATGTTTTTGGTAGTACGTGGTATCACCATTACATTTAATGAACTTGAATTTTTTGTTTTACTTACAAGTACATGTACTTAAACACAATTTTTCTGGGAAAAGTTTTGAATAAGAACTAATAAAATTATGGCTAGTACTCAATATTGTCAGAAATATTGAGTCAAACAAATTTTCATGTTCTGTGAAGCAGTTAATAATAAATCACATGCAATGATTTATTTTCTTAGGTATAGCTCCAGGTCAGGGAAAAACTTTTAAAGTTAATCCAGGAACCTTCAGATCTCAAAAGAACTTCTTGTGATCTAGAAAGAGCTGTGGTCAATCTGTACATGGAGAGCAGAGATAAAGACATTACGAAACAGATTCTGTCTTTGATTTCACTGTCTCACACGAAGAAGGAACTACAACAGCTCATCCCTCAACTCTCGGTCTATGCCATTAATGAAGCACGCAAACATGCTTTAGATCAAAGTGAAGGTAGGTTTTCTCTTTATACGATAAATAATGTATCAAATTGAAATTAGGATTTTGATTTAAAGAGCATCACAGAATAATTAAAGGTTAGACAGTATTTCATATGAACACTAAAGCTTTACAGTTTTGCACACAATTTTCTAAAAATAAAATAATTTGAAAACATGTACATGTAGTACATTTGTACTAAATAGATATTGTGAAGATAGATCATGCATTAAATTTAGACTTTTCTTGAATACTTCGTTTTACCAGGTTGGTACACGTATTATTAAATGTATACATTTTTAAAATAGCTTTGTTGCTAAAGCAATCCATTTTTAAAGGTACTGAGGTTCCAAATCAGAAACCAGTGTTTCACAGAAAAATGGACATTATAAAATTAGACCATGCACTGGATTTCATCTTTAATCCAGCATTTTATCAGGTATCTATCTATTTGGATTTTAATTTGTAGTGCAGTACTAACTGTTAATTTGCACTGTATCCTAGAGTGACCTTAATTAGTTGCTGGTGGTCAGCATTACCAGTAGCAAACCAAAATAATCTTTTCAATTGTATAACTTTGTCCATGAAACTATGAAAATATTAACTTTCAATTTAAATAGTTATATTGAGCATAGAATTCTTAAATTTCAGCCAGCAGTCAAGCTATGGGCCAGTATGTGGGGTATATACCTGAACCTATTCAATTATTATTCTATTTAGAAATTGATTGATATGAATGTTTCACAGGTTTCCTCTATTGGTACTAAAGAAATGAGACTAGAAGATGGCAGTGTCATATCCATTCCAGAAGTGGTTAGAACAGTTTGGCACTCAACCCTGGTCAAAATCTACCTGGCATATTGTGAAGAGACAGAGTTTATTCCTCTTTCTAGATCCACACTTTACCATATCCTGCGTGTATGTCCTGCTTCAAGGCGTACAAACCTAAAAGGCCTTGACAATACAGCAGCAGATGGGGGAAATTCATATGATGTGCTTTTATCAACAGTTGCAGGTTTATAAGTTTTATATATGTACATATTATAACTATTGTTTTCAAGATGCAAAACTAAATTTGAACACACAAGATATGTGTTGTTTAAACCTGTGCACACTTCTGTCAACAGCACATTATACATGTATATACAATTTAGAATGGATATAAAAAATATCAGCTGGGCAGACCATGTCATTTGTAAAACAATTTAGCTCTATAACATAACATTTACAAGCTGATTAACCTGATTCACCTTTAAAGAAAATTTAATCAATTTATTTTTTTTTCCTTAAAGTAATTAAATCTCAAATAAATCATTAAATCATGTATGATTTTGCAATTATTAAAATTTAAAGTTTATTGATTTTATTATAAATGTAAATCAAGATATATATATATATATATAAAACAGGTATTTTAAAAATAATATATCTCAAATGGTTTTATTATCACTGTCATTTTAAAGGAAGATGTGTGGCCATCTTGTGTATTTGAGAATAAAAATGTTAAAATTTCTTGAACTGGCTTGTTTCTGTCCAAAATATATTGGTATATTAAAATTGTATATTTTGATGTCTTTATAGACACTCTTTTATGAATGCAATTAAAATCAATTATTCTTATTTTTTGCAGACTGACCACTGCGGTGATCATTGCATAAACTATGCGTTGAGTGATCCACTTGATAATCAGTTTCAGCAAACCTGTACTGACCATCATTTGTGACCGCTGTCAATTACTCCCAACAGCACTTTTAAATTTGAAAGAAATATTGGACAAACTTGCCGGTAATTCTCTATTGCATATATAGTTGATGTTTTTCATGTCAATTCATGTTTAATCCCATTTTGATTTTTGATGAATTTGATATAAAATTTTAAACTGAAACATTCAATCTGAATGTATATTAAAACTATTCTTATGTACAAATATTTATTGAGTATTGGGTTTAAATTAATTTACTGATTGATTTTATCAGATCTTTCTCCAAACACCAAAGAAGATATGTTGGTGGACATTGAAGCAGCAGAAGCTAAGATTCTTGAGTGGAAAAGCCATATAGTAAGAACTGTCAATCAAGACAAGGCAAGAACTCAAACACTGAAAGATCTCCAGCCTGGTCACATTCTTCTCATTATGGACTGGGCCATGAAATTCTTACCAATTACATTCAGAGAAAAACAGAGTGACTGGTATGGCAAGAAGGGCATCAATTGGCACGTGTCTTTGTGTATTTACAAGGGTGAAGACTCAAATTTAAAGGTAAGACAGCTCTAGTGCTTAAAATGATATGGTCATTATGTATCTGTTGGTCAATGTTTCTGTCTGTCCAATGGCATGCATCTTTCTGTCCTTTCCAAATATTTTACTTCATAACGGAGAGGCTTGTCAAACACATCGTGTACTGATATGCTTTACTTTGTGTCTTCATTGTAGGATACACAAGTTTAATTTTATCACATGCTTTCTTAAATAATATCCAATGATGAGATACATAGTAAAAATTATCCCAAGCAGAACAACTCGCAATTTTAAAATTAAGTCAACTGCTGATATTATACTGGTTTAAGCTCAGTTATAAAGAATTATTTTTAGCATAGAACATTTGCACATGTGATGGACGGATTGCGACAGGACTGGATAACAGTCGCATGTCTCCTAGAGGACGCACTTCGTCACATCAAAATGCAACTTCCAAACACTGCTAAGGCATTCCTTAGAAGTGATAATGCTGGTTGCTACCACTGCGGTAACTTATGGTTTGCCATTCCAGGCATCAGTAGGCGTACTGGTAAGGATTTTGCTTTTTATAAGTTAAAATTTATGTTGGCAACGAAATTGCTGAAAGCAAAAGCATAAAGGTTGTCCTAGGTTTCTAGGTTTCAGGGTATAATCAAATCAAAGGAATGCTAAGCATTCTCTATTACATGTAATCTGTTTCAGGTATTTCCATAGCCAGCTATGACTACAGTGAGGCCCAATGTGGGAAATCTTATTGTGATGCCAAGATTGCCCATATGAAAGGGAAGTTGAGTAAAGAAGCAGCATTAGGCCATAACATCATCACTGCAGCTGAAATCAGCCATAGACTTGCACGGAGGAACGACTGGATGCCAAGCTTCACATGTTGAACTCCTTGAAAAACCCTCTCCAACAGCCAAGTGTCCAATAAAAGGCATCACAAGAATATCAAATGTGAAGTTTGGTCAAGGACTTATAACAACTTGGCGAGCCTACAACATTGGAAAGGGCAAAGAATTGCCTATTAAACATGAAAACAATGTAAGTTGGAACGAGAAGCAATAACAGAAATTGTTAACATGGATATCACCTTTTTTTCAATGAATAATCAATAACTGTTTCTGATTACAGGATATTGCAGATTTAGAAATAAAATCAGATTTTGTTCCTAGTCCTGGAGCAGTAGGGAACATTCGAAAACCAACAGATAGTAGGAATGCTGTAAATTCTGCAGCTGATCATTGCTTTCCATGTCCTGAAGAAGGATGTACTCAGACCTTTACTAGATATGGAGATATGCAAAATCATTCTTTCCTTGGCAATCATACTTATAAATTTCAACAAGGTCCCGTTATGATGATATCAAGATGAGATGGCGCTTCTAGTGCTGGAGAGGAAGTCACAGGTCAAAGTTATGCGCAGTCTGACATGGGGTGGGCTTTGAAAAAAGACAGAAAAAATGCTCGATTTTCAGATGATCTAAAATCCTTTTTGACTGACATCTTCCAACATGGAGAGAATGGTGGAACAAAGGTGCACCCATATATAGTTTCTCAGAATATGAGAGTGGCCAAGAATGAACGTGGGGAAAAAAGATTCAACCCAAACCAATATTTGGCAGTTGGTCAGATATCTTCTTTTTTTTCAAGACTTTCAGCAATGAAAAAAACATCTGCTAACGACATGAATGATGGTGATTTGGATGCAATCCTTCTGAATATTGCAAAGGCTGATGTTGCAGCAGAATTTCAATAGGAATTCAAAATCTTTGACATGGAATTAAAATACATTTTGTGAAAGAAAGGAAAATGATTTCAAAAATACTTTTGTATCTCGCTAAGCCTGTGAGTATTGCAAAGTTTTGATGAAGAATGTAGAAATTCCATGGTCATTATGGTATATTACTTAATTTGACAATTCAGGATAGACATATACGGCAAAATCCTACCTTAAACATAATATGAATTGCAGACACAACCTATTTTATGCTTTGGTATTGTTTTATTGCATAGATTTAGCAATGTAGTTAGTGTACAGTTTGAATACTGGAACATTGTGCATGTTAAAAAAGTACTAATTTAAAATGCATGTTTTATATCTTGTTTCAAACCAGAAAATGTTCCCGTTGAACACGACACTGGCATAATATTTTCTTATTAGCCAGCTAGGACAAAAATATCGTCTACTTATGCTTAAAACTGGATTCTAAATATTACATGTAATACATACTGTGGTTTCATTAATATTCGTGGGTATCAATGTTCGTGGATTTTCTGATAACCACTGTTTCAAGGATACGTAAATTCGTTGCCAATGATCCTATCAATACAAAATGATAGTTAAAATTGCACTTCAATGAACATTTAATTTCATGAATCAACTTAACAACGAAAAAAACGAAAATTGGTATTTAACGAATATTGACGAAACCACAGTATTGTGCTATTGTGTATATTATGTTACTGTGCATTCAAATCTTTGATGTAGATCTACCAGAATTCTTAATGTGATTATGTACAGACATTAGTGTACGGTTAGTGTACCAGTGTACCAGTGTACCAAGTGTACCATTTTTGACAGCTGTCACTCAAACAAGTTTATAAAATACAAAACGGGCAATGCTTAGTGTGAGAGACCATTTGGTTAAAACCAGTTTTATAAGGAGTGGGTGTAGCAAAAAAGTCACCAACATTCTCATGAGAATTTTAAGAGTTCTAATAATCGACAAACAAATATATTTTTATACACTTTTGGTACCAATTTCCATTTAAGTAATAAAACGACTAAAAATTGTGATCTTCCAGGGCTGATTTGTGTTGCTATCAAGCAACAGTTTTTTGTTGCCTAGCAACATACAATAAATTTAAAGAGCCCATGAAAATAAAAGTTGCTAAAGTTAAGATATTACATACACTGTATTTTAATCTGAAGTACTAATTGTGTACATTACAATTTTTTTTGGCAACAAAAAATGGAAAACGGTTTAAAACTTAAGAAAGATGATTCAGCATTTAACATGTATAAGAACTATGTATATGTTGTGGTCCTGCTATATTAAATTTCTTCATACATTCTTTTTTTGGTAATATTTTTAGTGTTTTATATCATTGGTCACAATATAGAATTGCAGCATTGGTTACTGAAACTATATGAAATGACTTGTGATTTAAACTCATTTTAATTGTACATGATGTTGTAGAGTGGAAATTTAGGAAACACATTTGCAGAACAATGTAGCATTTAAGAAAAGGCTGGTAAAGCTGGTAAAGCAATGCTAATTAACCTGTGATTCTCTTTCTAATAGCACACAATCCATAGAGAATTTTGAAAATAATTGTTACATTTGTATAGATCAACATACATGAATTATCATAATTGTCAACTGCCACAAAATTATATTTTGTCCCTTGTTGCTATGACAAACTAATTGTTACCATGACAACAAAAACAATTTATTAATTTTTATGTTGAAATAAGATATTAATACTCTTTCTCATTTATATTGTATGATTTATAGTGATATTTTAAAAAACATTAACTTATAAGCTTTTAACAATCACATTTTGGGCTTCGTAGAATGTAGTAAAATGTCGATATTCGTTGCCTAGCAACAACTTTGTTCAACAAAAACCCATGTTTTTTCAAATGAATTTTGATATAAATTGGACTCAATAATAACATGACATGTTTTGAATTGTTATCTTTTTTTGCTGATTTTTTTTTTATATCTTGTTGAATTTCACTTAGAATTGTGAAAATGCTGAGTCAGCAAATTTTGCAAAACATACACATTTCTCTCTCTCCCCCCCCCCCCCCCCCCCCCGAAATAAAATTCCATTAATTTTTTTTTCTGTATCTTAGTTTTTTTTTATAGAACAAACAGTAAATTTTCTTGACAAAAGCTCCATACCAATATTTTATTTCGTCAAGACAGATTTGACCCCTTCGAAATATGAGAATTTTATGCAATCTGTTATAGAATAACCTGTGGTTGCTAGGGACTTTGCGAAGTGCAGATATCCATAGCAACTGTAATCTGATTTCATAAATTCTTTCAATACTTGAATAGTAATGTAAGAGGAATATGTGCACAAAATATCATTGAATTCTGAAAACTGTCATGTATCACTATTTGTCTGATTCTTATGTGGACTGCTACTTAATACTAGATTGTGTTTCATTATTGGATCATGAGAAAATTCAGTGTACACCAAAAGCATTCGTTTTACAGACGATTGTTGCCTGAGCACGTCGGTAGAAGTATGAAGTGAAATTGTGCACAAAAGCCATGTAGTACTTACACATGTAGTAGCTCTAAATTTCGTAAGTACTAGTTGTTGTTTTTTATAATCTTTAAAACATTTTTCAATGCTAAATCACGATTGTACTGATGAAAACCCAAATTCATCTTCCAACCCGTCGAAATCTATTTTTAAAACACGGGAAACCCCAGTTTTGTTTGACATTACATAATCAAAGTAATGAAAGGAAATTTTAGGATATTGACTTTTAAGTTGCACCATTTAAAACAATCTTTGACTTTGACTTCTCCAACACTTTAAATTTCCCAGTTTTGTCCATTTTTGGGTTAATATAGCGTATTACTATTTTGATTTATCAAAGCGATATGTACCGCAATTAACGTTATTTTCGCGATGTTGGAAACCTGACCCAAAGTTTGTCTGTACAGTGAGCCGTATAAAAATACTTTGTGTCAAATGCAGTACATTATTCATTGATGTTAATTGAGTTTTAAGGTTATTTAATGTAAGGAAAAATGGGAATTTTCAGATGCATATTTTTAAACGATTCACGTTTATTTGGATTTTTGCTTGTGCGCGAGAAACGTAAACAGCAAGGAGATAGAGACATGACAGTTAGTTTGTTTATACATGTAAAATTAATTATAGAAAAGTCATATGAAAATAATTTTTAGTTATATCTTCAGAACTTGCCTCAGAATGAATAAAGCTTAATTATATCAATAAACATACAGTGTATAGACTATAATTTTCAGAGAAAATATAGAACTCGAATATACACCTTTCGGGACCCTTCGAATAAAAAAATACTTCTCTCTCGTTAGCCCACTACCAGCATGTCGGTCGATTTCGGGTCGACATGATGTCTTTTGAATCTTTTAGAATTGTCTTAGAATACTTAATACTTCAAGCATCAATGTTTAACTACTTATAGTAAATCAAATTATGAAATTTATACTTTTGTAAAATTAAACCGGCATCATAGTAAATGCAAAGAGTTTAATAACGTTTAACCAATCTAAGTAAAGTTTCAGAGCGGTAGATTGTGAGTGTTTACTTTAAACAATTTCGGCACATTCAATAACATTTTACAATAGGTTACAAACATTGAACTTATAAAACAATGTTTGATTCTCATTGCAAGCTATATTCTCTAATATCATTTTTGGCTTTAACCTTTAATTATCTTTCTATCCTTCTTTACGCCCGTTGTTATGTGCAAATTAAGTTTGATAATTTTGTTTGAAAAAGAAAATTGTGACCGTACACTGATACAAAATTATCTGGAAAAACTAAAATTGATGACTATACAAAATAAGTTTTACTCGCATTTATAACATCCTTGTGAATGTTTTCTCTCTTTCTCAAAATTCCGGATTTACAGCTCTTATGTTAAAAAGATACGGAAATTTGATTACCCAGAAATAACTCTAAGACATGAAATCGATAGTGAAATGACATATCTGTATTAGCACATTATCAAGCGATTTAAACATTTTGCTTAGGCTTCTCTATAGTCATTAGTTATATTTGAGCACTAAGATAACAAGAAAATTCTCAGGATATTAAAGAGGTTCTTTCATCTGTTTTTGGACAGATATTTATTTTCACCTCTTGTCTGTATATTCTGCATCATAAAATATTTTAAATAAATATCTTGGTTCTAATGATATGTAAGTTATCTTTAATCAAATAATATTGGTAAAATTCCACCATAATGTGATTTAAATAGGGCACTATATTATGTAAATAGACCGAAAAAAGGCAGGGAAAAAACAATTTAACGAGGCCGAGTACAGTTCGAGTATGCACGCTTTCGCGCAGCGTTTCATTTGCATTGTGACGTCATCTTTTTGCTTGGTTGACGCCATGGCGTTATGGTTTCAACTGCAGATATGCAGCGAAATTTGTCGAAAATAACTCGGTCGAAGCGTAAAGTTGATATTATTTTGTAGAATAAACCAAAATGTCTTGAAGTATAAGCTATATTTGGGCTCGGGTAAAAAAACGTGATGAGGGTTCAGCAAGTCTATCCCTCTGTCACATTTTCTTACCCCCGCTTAAATATAGCTAAATACATGTATTTCAAGACAGTAACCATGTATTTTATATTTATGACCCTTAATATGTGATGTTTTATATAATTATTGCTTAAATATGACTGAATGTTTTAATAATACTCTAAAGATATCCATTTCCGCCTTTGTCAAATAAAAAATAGGCATTATCCGACAAAAATGGGAAATTTGGCATCCCAAAAAAAAAACTTTGATAATACCCCTGGAACGAACCAAAAGGTAAAAGGATTTTTTTATTTGATCATTTGATGCCTTTAAGCAATACATTTCATTTGTAGAACAGAATTTTTTTTTGTAGGGCAGAAGTTTAAAAGAAAATGAGAAAAAATGTGCAAAACTGATGCATTTCAAGCAAAATCCCATAGGGTCCTATGTTAAAAATGAACAAACTTTGAGATGACCCCTAAACAAACGACGTAATAAATGTCTGATTTTTTTTATTTTAAAATAATTATCATATCTGTAGAAATTCATGTAAAAATTTCATGAAAAAATCTAGGGCAGAAAAAAGTAAACCCGGTCTTGTTATGCCAAAAAATATTCCACAAGTTTGTATGCATTTCACGCAGAAACAAATGAGCACAAGACTTTTAGTTTTGATTGTACCTCTTTATGTCTTATCAAATTCATCTTTTTAGCCAAGTTAACTTAAATTAACATATTCGAAGATATTTTCAGTTTGTTATCATCAAACACACTAGTCAGGTTTTTGAACACGGTTCCCGATTATAAAAATTATCTATCACGCAAAAAAGCGTCCTTAATTTGCATTTTTTTTAATTTGTGGATTTATTTGTTCATTTTGGCATTGAGTCAAAAGATTTATCTGCATCTAAAGTAAAAAAAAGAAAGAAGAAGATCTGTAGATCAGAAATGAAAATGTCAATTATAAAGCTTCCTTCTAACAGAAATTCATGCTTCTTATCGCAAGTTATGATCCCAAATATTTTAAAATCAAAATCTTTTTTCTATATCTTAAATTCCTAGATGAGATCATTTTTTATTATCATTTTATTTCAAATATTCGACGTTCAGTCGTCTACTATAAAATCTTTAATAATAAAATCAAAATGCCAATTTCTATGCAAAAAGTAAATTACAGCGAGATATGAAGCGCACGTTTTTTTGTCTTAATATGTAAAAAAAAGCTGAGGCCATGTTTTAGTTTACATATTAAGTGTGCGATAGAAACTACTAGGTTTAAAATAAATTCAATTTGAAAAAAAATAGAAATTGTGTATCTTGGTTCATAACGAGCTAGCAAAAAGAAAGAAAGTTTGAAACAGTACTACTTTTACCTGCATATTCGTCCAGAGTATTCAGCAAAATCTTAGAACGAGCCTGGTTTACATAACAAAGAAACGATAACTCTCACTATATCTCGCTTAGAACTATACAACTGACATCCAAATTTTGGTTGAGCATTAGAAACACTCTAGCAAAAAACATTGTAAATATTAAAAATAGATGAATAAGATCTAAAAATCGTGACCATGTCCCTTTAGATATGAGCTCTGGTAAAATATTACGCGTTTTTGAAGGAAAGTAAATACCTGGAGATCTTTTGGCAAAATATAGATTGTACAGAAAATAGCTGAATGACTAAAAGAAAAAGATGGATAGCTATAATGAGAATCAAACATTGTTTGTATAAGTTAAATGTTTGTAACCTATTGTAAAATATTATTGAATGTGCCGAAATTGTTTAAAGTAAACACTCACAATCTACCACTCTGAAACTTTACTTATATTGGTTAAACGTTGTTAACCTCCTCGTTTACTGTGATGACGGTTTAATTTTACAAAAGTATAAATTTCATAATTTGATTTACTATAATTAGTTAAACATTGATGCTTGAAGTATTAAGTATTCTAAGACAATTCTAAAAGATTCAAAAGACATCATGTCGACCCGAAAGCGACCAACATGCTGGTAGTGGGCTAACGAGACAGAAGTATTTTTTTATTCGAGGGGCCCCGAAAGGTGTATATTCGAGTTCTATATTTTCTCTGAAAATTATAGTCTATATGTTTATTGATATAATTATGAGCCGGTCCTATGATATCGCGGTAGTTATATAATTTTGTTGAAAAATCTATCAATACGGAAATATTTCCAGACACTAATGTTATTGTGAGTTTCCTCTATTATATACATCAGTGATATTCAGCGTGCCTCTGTTTACTATGTCTAAAAATATCCGGACGTCAAATTTCAATTTCAGCGCATGTTACTATACGTAAACAGAAATACCGCGATACCATAGAACCCGCAATATGATAGGAAACAAGTATACGCTTTATTCATTCGTGAGGCAAGTTCTGAAGATATAACTTAAAATTATTTTCATACTACTTTTTTTATAATTAATTTTACATGTATAAACAAATTAACTGTCATGTCTCTATCTCCTTGCTGTTTACGTTTCTCGCGCACAAGCAAAAATCCAAATAAACGTGAATCGTTTAAAAATATGCATCTGAAAATTTCCATTTTTCCTTACATTAAATAACCTTAAAACTCAATTAACATCAATGAATAATGTACTGCATTTGACACAAGGTATTTTTTATACGGCTCACTGTACAGACAAACTTTGGATCAGGTTTCCAACATCGCGAAAATAACGTTAATTGCGTTACATATCGCTTTGATAAATCAAAATAGTAATACGCTATATTAACCCAAAAATGGACAAAATGGGATATTTAAAGTGTTTGAGAAGTCAAAGTCAAATATTGTTTTAAATGGTGCAACTTAAAAGTCAATATCCTAAAATTTTACAATTGTATGATCCGTGATGTGGGAAATATTGCTGACCGCTTCCAGTCCTTTCATTACTTTGATTATGTAATATCAAACAAAGCTGGGGTTTCCCGTCTTCTAAAAATAGATTTCGACGGGTTGGAAGATAAATTTGAGTTTTCATCAGTACAATCGTGATTAAGCATTGAAAAATGTTTTAAAGATTAAAAAAAAAAACAACTAGTACTTACAAAATTTAGAGCTACTACATGTGTAAGTACTACATGGCTTTTGTGCACAATTTCACTTCATACTTCTACCGACGTGCTCAGGCAACAATCGTCTGTAAAACGAATGCTTTTGGTGTACACTGAATTTTCTCATGATCCAATAATAAAACACAATTTAGTATTAATACTTATGGTTATTCTAAATAATATTTCTTTTAAATTAATGAATTTTAACTGTTTATAAGGATACCATAGGTAGTAATTTCAAGCAGACTGTATAGGAACGTCAAAGTTATACTATTGTGTTGTTTACATTAAAATTCATACTTTAAACACTGTTGAAGGGGAAAATCTAAATAGAATCATATTACAAAGTATTATTGTTGATAATTTTGTGAAAATACACAGATGTAATTACATAAATAACTTACACTTACCAAAGTCCAGCTTCACCGTCACAGTTTCTGTTTCCGGAAAAAGTTACGCCGATCGATTCAGACTGATTATTATAATTTTTCACACGATTTATTTCCTATTTTTGGATATTTGAACATGAGCGACAAGTAATACCACGAAAAAATTTGAAACAAAGAAAGTACATAATTATATAATGCTTATTACAGACGAAATACTGTTGTGGTATTTTTAGTCGCTCATATTTTTTACATAATTATATATTGCTTATTACAGACGAAATATTGTTGTGGTATTTTTAGTCGCTCATATTTTTTAGAACGTAAGAAAGTTGAAAATACTAATTTTCTGTACGTTTTCCAAAAATAGCCATGAATTTCGTCCATCTAATTTCATATTAGCAACATGATGAATTCTATGCAATTGCACCAATATTTAAGACATTTGCAGTTTAAAACTGATATGCGCGCAATCTGATTATTTGAAAACATTAAAGATATTTTGATTTGAAAAATAGATTATCTTCATAGAATTAATAGTGTTTTTCCAATATGTATCGGGTCATTGTAAATATATATGTAAATGTTTTATAGTCATAAACACCGTTGATTTGGTGTTGAAACTTTTGAAATGTGGCAGATAATAGATAGATAATATATATGAAAAATGCTGAATATAAAATTAGCATTGGCATAGTTTCTATGAAAGTATAGCAAAGACATAACCATTTATATACATGTAAATGTAGACAAATAAATTTATGGTTGTATTTCTGTAACATTGTGTATTGCGTTGTGATAAATCCATTTTAACAAGACCTTGGACTTTCAGTAGGATGTAACTATCTTTTTCTTTCATCAAAACAAGTTAAAAATATATATATGACGCTGGTTTCAAGTTAAATATACACAGATTGCGTAGTCTTAGCTCAAAAGCCAGACAAATCTTGTTGATTTCAAAGTGCCATGGCTAAGTGGCCAGCAATGAAATATACGGGCCAAATATGACCCCTATCTTATCTAGTTCTTTAATAAATATTAAACAAATGATTGTGTAAAGGTTCGTTAGGATGTAAATTCGTGGGCAAGGGTAACCAAACGAAAGCCACGAACTTTGGTTCCCCACGAACAATAATGATTCCACAGTACTTCTTGATAAAATATATCGCCTTATAATTTACATATACCTCAAAAAGCAAAGGCAGTTTATTGTCTACTTTCTAAAAAAATACCACAATATTTAAAAATATATCATGCAGTATATCTTAAAAATGGTTTAACTAGAGGCATAAACCTTATAAGGCAGATCAAGACTCATAGATTTATGAAAAACATTTTGTTTTTATTTAACAGGTTACATGTACCATTACAGACAACAGGGATGAACTGAAACAACGTGAAATTCGTTAAGTAAATTAAACGCAACTGAAACTTTAAATGAAGAATCATTAAACAAAACCAATGAACACACACCCTCGTTGCCTCATTATTGGTCATTTCAAACAAAATTTCTTGTATTATACCAGCATGTTTAAACTCTTCATTGCCTGTAGGGTTTTGGTTATTGTACTCTGGGGTCATAATAAGAAAACGAAATTGATTATACAATCTACAATATATAAATAAAGATTTATATATATCTATGTATGAATGATGCAAGTGGCTTTTGAAGAGGAAAACTTTTAACATGCCTACCCTACTTCATTTTTTTGTCTATTAAGAAGGCAAAGCTCTTTAAATAAACAAATTTAAACTTCATAATCAAAGAACTGGTTTGAACCAAGATTGGCCAAGCTACATGACGTCAAAGCAAAGGATTGAATTGCAAAATGTTAGAGCTGCGGAAATTATTTCAAATGATGACGCTGCCTACAATGACTATTGAGAGTCAGAACAATATTTTACTGAAAAATTTCATTTCGAGCATTCAACTGAGGTGTGATAAAATGAATACTATACTTCATAATAATGTACGATTAGTCTATGGGTATGATATAAGCTCGTAGGTATAATTAATTTAAAAAAAAATAATAAAAGACAGAAAAACCATGAATTTATAAAAATTTCAAGAAAATTAAAACAAGAGGCCCATGGGCCACATCGCTCACCTGAGTAACAATAGGCATGATAAAATCAGCTTAATGGAGTCATAATACAAAATATCTGGACAACGTGGTATAATACATGTTGAACCTGTATAGATAAAAATCTTTTTTTCCCTGGGATATTCTTATGTTTATAATCAATTCTTTTTCTAGCATGATGATTTTATAGTCATATCACATGTTGAGCATTGCAGTCCTAAGGAAGATCCTAAACAATTGTTTATATATATGATATAAACCTACATCAAACTCTGATCCCCTTGTGAGGCCCAAGAATCGTCCAGGGGCCAGAGTCATAACAATTTTAAAGAATCAGCAATATGTCAAAATGCTTGCAAATAAGTAAACCATATGTGATAACATTATTACAGTTTTTGTGAATGATTAAAATGGTTTCCTTTGTACAATTGGATCCCCAATGTGGCCCCACCCTACTCCTCAAGATTTTGATATAAACGATTTTGAATCTACACTATCTGAAGTTACAGCTTTTCTAAGCAAATGATTTTTTAGAAGAAGATTTTTAAAGATTTTTCTCTATATATTCCTGTAAAAATGTGTCCTCTCCTCCCCCTTGTGACCCCAAGCTACCCCCGGGGATCATTATTTGAACACATTTGAATGTACCCTACCTGAGGATGCTTCCACACAAGTTTCAGCTTTCCTGGCTGATTGGTTTCTGAGAAGAAGATTTTTAAAGATTTAATCTATATATTCGCTTGTAAAAATTCGACCCCCATTGTGGTCCAACCCTACCCTCTGGGGCTCATGATTAACACAACTTTGAATCTACATTACCTGAGAATGCTTCCACATTGGTTTCAGCTTTCCTAGCTAATTGGTTTCTGAGGAGAAAATTTTTAAAGATTTACTCATTTATCCCTATGTAAAAATTTGACCCCCAATTGTGGCCCCATCCTACCCCCGGGGATCCTGATTTTCACAACTTTGAATCTACACTACCTGAGGATGCTTCCACATCAGTTTCAGGTTTCCTGGCTGACTGGTTATTGAGAAGAAGATTTTTAAAGATTTACTCTATATATTCCTATGTAAAAATTCGACCCCCCATTGTGGCCCTACCCTACCACTGGGGATCTTGATTTGAACAAACTTGAATTCACACTACCTGAGGATGCTTCCACACAAGTTACAGCTATTCTGCCTGATCAGTTTCAGAGATGAAGATTTTTAAAGATTTACTCTATATATTCCTATGTAAAAATTCAACCCCCCTTTGTGGCCCCACCCTACCCCCGGGGATCATGATTTGAACAAACTTGAATCTACACTACCTGAGGATGCTTCCACACAAGTTTCAGCTTTTCTGGCTGATCAGTTTCAGAGATGAAGATTTTTAAAGATTTACTCTATATATTCCTATGTAAAAATTTGATCCTCCATTGTGGCCCTTACATTACCCCCGGGGATCATGATTTGAACAAACCTGAATCTACACTACTTGAGGATGCTTCCACACAAGTTTCAGCTTTTCTGGCCAAATGGTTTTTGAGAAGAAGATTTTTGAAAATACCAACAAATTATCAATGAAAATACCAACAAATTATCAATGATTTTTTAATTATCTCCCCTTGAAAGAGGGCAAGGCCCTTCGTTTTAACAAACTTGAATCCCGTTCACCTAAGGATGCTTTGTGCCAACTTTGTTGATATCGGCCCAGTGGTTCTGGAGAAGAAGTCAAAAATGTAAAAAGTTTACAGAGAGACAGACAGACGGACGGACGGACGGACAGACAGACGGACACCGGACAAAAAGTGATCAGAAAAGCTCACCTGAGCTTTCAGCTCAGGTGAGCTAAAAATTAAAGAAAAAAATAGTCTGAAAGTTAATTATACATGAGTCACTTTGTCAGATCAACTTTATATTTTTAAATCCTCATAAGGGGTTTCAGAAATTTCCTGACATGGTCTACCCAGTGCAGTGTAAACGTTTTCTGGGTAAGTCTGATCTGCACCGTCATAATGTTGTGTCAAGCCCTGTGCCTCTAACTGGATAACATGTGTGCCATGTGTATTGCTTTGGTGTAAATTCCAACGACGTTTTTTGTACATGACAAAGACTGCTATGGTTAGCCATGTCAAGCCCAAAAGAATCGATAGGACAGCTATAACGATCATTGTATTGGCTCCATCCATCCATTCCTCTTTAAAAAAACACACACAAAAAGCATCTTATTTTCATCATGTGACTATATATATATATATATATATATATATATATATATATATATATATATATATATATAATTTGCAACTTTATTAAACAAAACCCAAGGAACTTACGTTTTGCTTCAACTCTATCAGGTGTATCACCTTGAAAAAAGTATAGAAATATAAAACTTGTGCTTTTATTTTTACACTTTTCTGTACTGCATTGTTTGAAGTACCTAACTGTGGTATGAGTTTGTCTACTCAAAAGTTACTTACAATGAGAAAATTAGTTGGCATATAGTTTTGAATATCGCAAATGAGGGAGACGAGTGATGCATAAGTTTATAGAAACAAGCCTCAGGTAGAATTAACCCATATTGTATGTTGGTTATTTTTTTTTAAAGTGTTCATTTATACTTGAATAAAGTAATCTGAATTAAACTAAACACTAAACATGTACATGTATAGGCATATAAGGTTTGCTTGTACATGTATCTTGATATCACAGTGTAGTATCTATTTTTTTTTTTACCTTTAATAGTTAATTTATAATCTGCAGAAATTACAGAGCAGTTAACAACATTGCAGCTTTTCAAGCGGAACTGGTATTCTTGGCCTGGAGTCAAATATCCGGGATCGAAATGTGCCAACGTGCCCTCTCCAGGATCTGTTATATTTCCTATTATTTTCCAATCGCTTCCTTTGCTTAAGGATAAAATGAAGAACTGTTCATAACCTCCATTAAGGCTTGAAATCCAAGTCAGGTTGACGTAACCAGTAGCATAAGGAAATCCCGTGAAGTCCATAGGTGCTTGAGGCTCACCTGAAACGCATTTTATTTTCAAATGAAAAAAAAATCAAAAAAACATCGATCACATTTGACGAATAACGTGAGGTCATAAAAACAAAGGAGAGGGAGTGCAGTCGGTTTTGAATATCAGACAAACAAATAGTGAATGCTAATGCCCCGAAGAACCTTAACAATGACCTCTCTAATAAAGCAATTTTATTTTTTAACAACTAAACAAAAATAATGTATTAACCTTTGAAAGTAAATTCAAACTCTGCAGAATGTTCAGAGCAATTGGCAACGTTACAGCTTTTTAAGCGGAACCGACATTTTTGACCTGGAGTGAAATATCCGGGATCGAATTGAGCTAACTTGCCCTCTCCAGGATCTGTAATGTTTCCTATTATTTTCCAATTGCTTTCTTTTCTTAAGGATAAAATAAAGAACTGTTCATAGCCTCCATTAAAGCCTGAAATCCACGTCAAGTTGACATAACCTGTACCGTAAGGAAATCCCATAAAGTTCAAAGGTGTTTGAGGCTCACCTGAAAAATAGACATCTTTACATGCATATGAATATAAAATATATGATTAAAGAGCAATGGATTGTTGTGGCAATTTGTAGGTTTTAATTGATTACTATAAAAAAGAGCTCTTTATAGAGTTATAGAAAAATGTTCAATTCCAAAGTTAAAAATGATGGAAAATAATTCAACTAAATAATATTTTCTATCTGAAATAATCATATATAAAAAATACGGTAGATCTGATGGCTTCTTTGTGGACCATCCAGCCTCCTTACAAAATCAAATGCAAAAAGTGAAGAGCTAACACGTGTCCATCAAATAAAAATACATTTACGACAATTTCTATTGACTCATCTCCCCCTCCCAAAAAATACCAAACCCGTTAATTTCGGTCTTATTTAGTGATATATTCTTGATCTTAAAGCTCTTAACAATCCAAAAGTATATGCTGTAGAGGTATCACTTTGAGGACATACATCGTACATGTACATCCCGTGCTATCAAATTGTACACTTTTTCCAATCAAGGACATAGATAACATTTGATATACAGGTCAATACATGATCAATACATTATGTACAAACAGAAATTTTAAATTGCACAAAAGACAATAAAAAAATGAAGAAAACAAACCAGCACAATATGTAATACAACATAAGGACTGCTAAGCGTCGGCTACGAGTTTAACGTGTGAAATCGGATGTAAAGATATCTAAGGGTTTATAAATAGCCAGTGTCTCTTTAAGAGTCGTGTTCAAATAAGTATAAACTTTTGTAACTTTGGAAAAAATATTTCAAATGAATAGATAATAAATAAAAAAAAAACGAATGTAATTTTAAAAATATTCAAACTGAGACGAAAACAACTGGTCTCTTTTCATAAATATTGTAATTCCTTAAAGAGCGCAGGTCTTTACAAGATTATTAAAACATAAAGAAGTTATTTATACGTTATGAATTTCAACCATAATGTATCCGTGTATATTTAAAACGTATAAATAGCCTCACACTATAATAACATTATGTTTATGCGAATGCCACCAATAACCTAAAAGGGACGTTTAGTTTTTTTTGTTTTTTTTTCACGAACTAGTTTTCAGTTTAAGTATCAACAACTCGAAAATTTCTTTATCACAGATAATATTGCGATTTAATTTACTTTTGTGAATTATAACGAATTGATTTTTAAAAATCATTTTGTTATTAAAAATTTGATATATTCAAAATACATGTATCATTTATTTTTGTCATTCACATATGTAAAACAACTACTAAATCAATTTTTACACAGTTTCAATACATCAATGTGTTGTATGTGACTTAATTGATTTATGATACTGTATCATTATGTATTGTATTCTTTACAGATCTGGCTATTTGAATGAGAAAACTCATAGCTTCAACGCAACCAGATAGAAAAAAAGATTGAGATATTTCTTTTAAAAGAATTATAATATTTATATAATGTAATCTCTAATAGTTAATCAACAATTTACATAATGTTCAGGAACATTGTTTTTTGCTTTGTTATCTTTCACGATCAGAAAATTAAAAATGTTTTTCTCACCTCTGGATTGGACACATAAAATAGAGACATCTTCTTCATGGCCACAGTTGTGAGAACCCCAGGGACTGTGACTACACTCTACAATGCTGGACTCAGAGCCCATACATTTAACGTCGTCTAACCAGATAGGACCTGAGCCCTGTCCACTTAAAGCACCACTGTATGCTTTAGATGCACTCCTGAATATTTAAGAATACAGCTTTTTTGATTGTCAGAGGTTAGAAGTCAAATTCTCATAAAATGTACAAGAAACTATTTGTGATTCGAGCAAAAGAAGAAACAATGGAGTTATTTTGTTGTAATGCATCAATGTGCCTTATTTGTAAATATTTGCATACTAAAAATCACTTCAATGTTGCATCAAAAGAAATTATCCTTACCAAGGTAAGCCTAATGATCGACACACCACAACAGATAGTGTATCATTTAAACCATCATCACATACTGTTCCCCATCTTCCCAATTTGTAAACTTCTAATCGACCTTCATGTTCAGTCGCTCCTCCGACAAGTCGGACAGCAGTACCTTGACACAGGTGATAAAAAATAATGTGACTAAAAATGTTTCATTTTAGAAATGTTTCATTTGCATATACACTATTTGAATAGTATTTTAAGGTTTTTTTTTTCTATAGAACAACAATGCTCCTTTTATAAGTAAAGAAATACACTTTTGATATTTAATACTGTGGAATCATCATTGTTCGTGGGCGACCAATGTTCGTGGCTTTCATGGATTACCCTTGCCCGCAAAGTTACATCCCCATGAACCTATACACAAACATTTGTTTGATATTTATTAATATAATCCTGATTACATTACCAACGAAATTACGTCCCCACGAACCAAAAAAAAAATATGGCTACCCACGAACATTGACCCCCACGAATAAATATGATTCCACACGAAACAAATTTACTGAATCGATGATGCATTAAATGATTAACAATGTTTTTTAACCATTGGGCAAGCAGTTGACGGATACATCACTTCCATGGTTACAGTTGTTAGATCCCCAGGGACTGTGACTACACTCTTCAATTTTTGACTCAGATCCTATGCAGTTAACATTGTCTAACCAGATTGTGCCTGATCCTTGACCGTATACAGCACCGCCATAAACCTCTGATGTTGCCCTGAATATTTCAAATCCAACATAATCATAGATGATGGCTTTGATTGTTAAAAAATAAAGATCTGAAGTTTGTAATTGCAATGAAATATTTTAAAACTGAATAAAAACGAAAAAAGAATATGTGTTTTATGATCTGAAACAAGTTTTCGTTGTATATATTAATGCAAATAAATTATAGTTTCTAAATATCACGTTGATAACACTCAACCTTACCAAGGCAAGCCTAATGATCGACACACCACAACAGACAGGTTATAGTTTAAATTATTATCACACACTGTTCCCCATCTTCCTAATCTGTTCACTTCTAATCGACCTTCATTTTCACTCGCACCTCCAACAAGTCGAATAACAATGTCTAAACAAAAAATAAAAAAAACCCTTGATGTATTTTTAAACTCAGAATGTAACGATCATTATATAACTATTGCACTTATAATACTCTTTGGGTTTTTTTCTTTAAAACGTTTAGTGTTTAAATGTCTGACTCTTTATTTATTGTGAAGACCAATGATATTAGATGCCTACATGTATACATATATATATCCTGCTAATATATATATATATATATATATATATATATATATATATATATATATATATATATATATATATATATATATATAAACGAAATCAAGTTGACAATATTTAACGTTGCATTGACATGTCATTGATATTGACAATGAATTTGTTAACGTCAATATAGACTAATGTCTTCAAAAATTTCGCAATTCCTTTACAAAATGCAGCTACAGTATTTTTCTCTCTCATTACATATTTAATTGATGTTTTGGTTACAGTCCTTAATGGGTGATAGTTGTGTATTGTTTCTTCATTGGAAACTTGAAGTATCATTAAAATCTCGACTTAAAGCTGAAAACTGCTCGTAAATAAGCACTGTCCGCCATATTTCTCTTTCACACAGCTATCCCTAAAACCTCTTAATGAGCCGCAGACCTCTTAACAGTTTAAAGTATTTCGCTGTAGAGGTCTCACCTGTTTGGACGTGTATCTTGCCTCGCCGTGTTACTCGGTCACGATGGAACTATCAAATTTTACGCACTTTTTTCAAACCAGGAAAATACTTACATTAAATAAATAGGTCAATACATTATTTACAAACAGCATATGCACATCAAATAAAAAGAATAAATGCATAAAATCCAAAGACCACAAAATAAAAACTACTCGTCGACCACGAGTATCAGGTGTGCAATCGGGGGTAATGGAATCGAAGGGTGTATACACCTGTATGACGGTGCCTATTTACGAGCGGTGTTCAGGTTTAAGAATTGCTGCTTCCCCTTTTTCTTTTTGAACATTGATTGTCTTATATTGATAAAATTACTATATGTGATCGATTAAAACCAGATCTTCATATCAATAAGAAATAACGAAGGTTTAATAGAAACCTTTTGTTCTGTGTTAATGCACCGCCATTTCTTCCTACATGTAATAATGCCTGCATAAAGAACTACTTTTCGGTTCATGTGTATGTCTTCAAAGTTTCGATGATATGATTAACTTTGTATGATTTAGAACAATTTACGCGCATACATAATGATTTGTGTTCATAAAACCTTCTCTTTTTTCTGTTAATCGTTTAAAAACATAGAACACGCCCTAACCCGTTGGTGGCAAACAGCTGATGGAGACATCCTCTCCATGGTTACAATTATGAGATCCCCAGGGATTGTGACTACACTCCTCAATGCCTGTCTCAGATCCAATACATTTGACGTTGTCCAACCAGATGGGACCTGATCCCTGTCCATATGCAGCACCGCCATAGGCCTTTGATGTATTCCTGAATTATTGGAGAAATGATCTGAACTGTTCATTGCCATTTTATAAGATCATAATTTGTTAATTTAACAATATTTTGAAAAATAGAATGATATTATATACAAATTGTTGCGAATAAAACGCAAATGAACAATGGAGCAGTTTTGATGTAATGCTTTATAGCAATTTGTAAGCGTTTGTTTTCATAAAATGACAAACATGACCACGTTCAGAAGGAAAAGTCTTACCAAGGTAATCCTAATGCTCGACACACCACAACAGATAGTGTATCATTTAAACCATCATCACATACTGTTCCCCATCTTCCCAATTTGTAAACTTCTAATCGACCTTCATATTCAGTCGCTCCTCCGACAAGTCGGACAGCAGTATCTTGACATTGATAGTTAAAAGAGAATGTGACTATGTTTTAGATATGTTTCATTTGCATGTAATTTATTCACTTCATCTAATAATAGAACTCCAAATTATGAATTCCTTATATTTTAAAAAAAAATTACAGGTCCCTTCTTTGGATGTTTGACTTATGAGTTTTATTATTATCAACTTATCATATTACAGAGAGGTTTGGTGTTTAATATACACTGTTTGAATATTTGTTTTAAGATGATCATTTTTATATAAAACAACATTTCTCTAGTCTTATATATAATCATCTTACAGTACACCCTTTTATATTCATTGAAACTGCCTCTTTACAGGCTCGCTGATGCAGTAAATGATTAATTTATTTTTACCATTGGGCAAGCAGTTGATGGAAACATCACTTTCATGATTACAGTTGTTAGATCCCCAGGGACTATGACTACACTCTTCAATTTTTGACTCAGATCCTATGCAGTTAACATTGTCTAACCAGATTGTGCCTGATCCTTGACCGTATACAGCACCGCCATAAACCTCTGATGTTGCCCTGAATATTTCAAATCCAACATAATCATAGATGATGGCTTTGATTGTTAAAAAATAAAGATCTGAAGTTTGTAATTGCAATGAAATATTTTAAAACTGAATAAAAACGAAAAAAGAATATGTGTTTTATGATCTGAAACAAGTTTTCGTTGTATATATTAATGCAAATAAATTATAGTTTCTAAATATCACGTTGATAACACTCAACCTTACCAAGGCAAGCCTAATGATCGACACACCACAACAGACAGGTTATAGTTTAAATTATTATCACACACTGTTCCCCATCTTCCTAATCTGTTCACTTCTAATCGACCTTCATTTTCACTCGCACCTCCAACAAGTCGAATAACAATGTCTAAACAAAAAATAAAAAAAACCCTTGATGTATTTTTAAACTCAGAATGTAACGATCATTATATAACTATTGCACTTATAATACTCTTTGGGTTTTTTTCTTTAAAACGTTTAGTGTTTAAATGTCTGACTCTTTATTTATTGTGAAGACCAATGATATTAGATGCCTACATGTATACATATATATATCTTGCTAATATATATATATATATATATATATATATATATATATATATATATATATATATATATATATATATATATAAACGAAATCAAGTTGACAATATTTAACGTTGCATTGACATGTCATTGATATTGACAATGAATTTGTTAACGTCAATATAGACTAATGTCTTCAAAAATTTCGCAATTCCTTTACAAAATGCAGCTACAGTATTTTTCTCTTTCATTACATATTTAATTGATGTTTTGGTTACAGTCCTTAATGGGTGATAGTTGTGTATTGTTTCTTCATTGGAAACTTGAAGTATCATTAAAATCTCGACTTAAAGCTGAAAACTGCTCGTAAATAAGCACTGTCCGCCATATTTCTCTTTCACACAGCTATCCCTAAAACCTCTTAATGAGCCGCAGACCTCTTAACAGTTTAAAGTATTTCGCTGTAGAGGTCTCACCTGTTTGGACGTGTATCTTGCCTCGCCGTGTTACTCGGTCACGATGGAACTATCAAATTTTACGCACTTTTTTCAAACCAGGAAAATACTTACATTAAATAAATAGGTCAATACATTATTTACAAACAGCATATGCACATCAAATAAAAAGAATAAATGCATAAAATCCAAAGACCACAAAATAAAAACTACTCGTCGACCACGAGTATCAGGTGTGCAATCGGGGGTAATGGAATCGAAGGGTGTATACACCTGTATGACGGTGCCTATTTACGAGCGGTGTTCAGGTTTAAGAATTGCTGCTTCCCCTTTTTCTTTTTGAACATTGATTGTCTTATATTGATAAAATTACTATATGTGATCGATTAAAACCAGATCTTCATATCAATAAGAAATAACGAAGGTTTAATAGAAACCTTTTGTTCTGTGTTAATGCACCGCCATTTCTTCCTACATGTAATAATGCCTGCATAAAGAACTACTTTTCGGTTCATGTGTATGTCTTCAAAGTTTCGATGATATGATTAACTTTGTATGATTTAGAACAATTTACGCGCATACATAATGATTTGTGTTCATAAAACCTTCTCTTTTTTCTGTTAATCGTTTAAAAACATAGAACACGCCCTAACCCGTTGGTGGCAAACAGCTGATGGAGACATCCTCTCCATGGTTACAATTATGAGATCCCCAGGGATTGTGACTACACTCCTCAATGCCTGTCTCAGATCCAATACATTTGACGTTGTCCAACCAGATGGGACCTGATCCCTGTCCATATGCAGCACCGCCATAGGCCTTTGATGTATTCCTGAATTATTGGAGAAATGATCTGAACTGTTCATTGCCATTTTATAAGATCATAATTTGTTAATTTAACAATATTTTGAAAAATAGAATGATATTATATACAAATTGTTGCGAATAAAACGCAAATGAACAATGGAGCAGTTTTGATGTAATGCTTTATAGCAATTTGTAAGCGTTTGTTTTCATAAAATGACAAACATGACCACGTTCAGAAGGAAAAGTCTTACCAAGGTAATCCTAATGCTCGACACACCACAACAGATAGTGTATCATTTAAACCATCATCACATACTGTTCCCCATCTTCCCAATTTGTAAACTTCTAATCGACCTTCATATTCAGTCGCTCCTCCGACAAGTCGGACAGCAGTATCTTGACATTGATAGTTAAAAGAGAATGTGACTATGTTTTAGATATGTTTCATTTGCATGTAATTTATTCACTTCATCTAATAATAGAACTCCAAATTATGAATTCCTTATATTTTAAAAAAAAATTACAGGTCCCTTCTTTGGATGTTTGACTTATGAGTTTTATTATTATCAACTTATCATATTACAGAGAGGTTTGGTGTTTAATATACACTGTTTGAATATTTGTTTTAAGATGATCATTTTTATATAAAACAACATTTCTCTAGTCTTATATATAATCATCTTACAGTACACCCTTTTATATTCATTGAAACTGCCTCTTTACAGGCTCGCTGATGCAGTAAATGATTAATTTATTTTTACCATTGGGCAAGCAGTTGATGGAAACATCACTTTCATGATTACAGTTGTTAGATCCCCAGGGACTATGACTACACTCTTCAATTTTTGACTCAGATCCTATGCAGTTAACATTGTCTAACCAGATTGTGCCTGATCCTTGACCGTATACAGCACCGCCATAAACCTCTGATGTTGCCCTGAATATTTCAAATCCAACATAATCATAGATGATGGCTTTGATTGTTAAAAAATAAAGATCTGAAGTTTGTAATTGCAATGAAATATTTTAAAACTGAATAAAAACGAAAAAAGAATATGTGTTTTATGATCTGAAACAAGTTTTCGTTGTATATATTAATGCAAATAAATTATAGTTTCTAAATATCACGTTGATAACACTCAACCTTACCAAGGCAAGCCTAATGATCGACACACCACAACAGACAGGTTATAGTTTAAATTATTATCACACACTGTTCCCCATCTTCCTAATCTGTTCACTTCTAATCGACCTTCATTTTCACTCGCACCTCCAACAAGTCGAATAACAATGTCTAAACAAAAAATAAAAAAAACCCTTGATGTATTTTTAAACTCAGAATGTAACGATCATTATATAACTATTGCACTTATAATACTCTTTGGGTTTTTTTCTTTAAAACGTTTAGTGTTTAAATGTCTGACTCTTTATTTATTGTGAAGACCAATGATATTAGATGCCTACATGTATACATATATATATCTTGCTAATATATATATATATATATATATATATATATATATATATATATATATATATATATATATATATATATATATATAAACGAAATCAAGTTGACAATATTTAACGTTGCATTGACATGTCATTGATATTGACAATGAATTTGTTAACGTCAATATAGACTAATGTCTTCAAAAATTTCGCAATTCCTTTACAAAATGCAGCTACAGTATTTTTCTCTCTCATTACATATTTAATTGATGTTTTGGTTACAGTCCTTAATGGGTGATAGTTGTGTATTGTTTCTTCATTGGAAACTTGAAGTATCATTAAAATCTCGACTTAAAGCTGAAAACTGCTCGTAAATAAGCACTGTCCGCCATATTTCTCTTTCACACAGCTATCCCTAAAACCTCTTAATGAGCCGCAGACCTCTTAACAGTTTAAAGTATTTCGCTGTAGAGGTCTCACCTGTTTGGACGTGTATCTTGCCTCGCCGTGTTACTCGGTCACGATGGAACTATCAAATTTTACGCACTTTTTTCAAACCAGGAAAATACTTACATTAAATAAATAGGTCAATACATTATTTACAAACAGCATATGCACATCAAATAAAAAGAATAAATGCATAAAATCCAAAGACCACAAAATAAAAACTACTCGTCGACCACGAGTATCAGGTGTGCAATCGGGGGTAATGGAATCGAAGGGTGTATACACCTGTATGACGGTGCCTATTTACGAGCGGTGTTCAGGTTTAAGAATTGCTGCTTCCCCTTTTTCTTTTTGAACATTGATTGTCTTATATTGATAAAATTACTATATGTGATCGATTAAAACCAGATCTTCATATCAATAAGAAATAACGAAGGTTTAATAGAAACCTTTTGTTCTGTGTTAATGCACCGCCATTTCTTCCTACATGTAATAATGCCTGCATAAAGAACTACTTTTCGGTTCATGTGTATGTCTTCAAAGTTTCGATGATATGATTAACTTTGTATGATTTAGAACAATTTACGCGCATACATAATGATTTGTGTTCATAAAACCTTCTCTTTTTTCTGTTAATCGTTTAAAAACATAGAACACGCCCTAACCCGTTGGTGGCAAACAGCTGATGGAGACATCCTCTCCATGGTTACAATTATGAGATCCCCAGGGATTGTGACTACACTCCTCAATGCCTGTCTCAGATCCAATACATTTGACGTTGTCCAACCAGATGGGACCTGATCCCTGTCCATATGCAGCACCGCCATAGGCCTTTGATGTATTCCTGAATTATTGGAGAAATGATCTGAACTGTCCATTGCCATTTTATAAGATCATAATTTGTTAATTTAACAATATTTTGAAAAATAGAATGATATTATATACAAATTGTTGCGAATAAAACGCAAATGAACAATGGAGCAGTTTTGATGTAATGCTTTATAGCAATTTGTAAGCGTTTGTTTTCATAAAATGACAAACATGACCACGTTCAGAAGGAAAAGTCTTACCAAGGTAATCCTAATGCTCGACACACCACAACAGATAGTGTATCATTTAAACCATCATCACATACTGTTCCCCATCTTCCCAATTTGTAAACTTCTAATCGACCTTCATATTCAGTCGCTCCTCCGACAAGTCGGACAGCAGTATCTTGACATTGATAGTTAAAAGAGAATGTGACTATGTTTTAGATATGTTTCATTTGCATGTAATTTATTCACTTCATCTAATAATAGAACTCCAAATTATGAATTCCTTATATTTTAAAAAAAAATTACAGGTCCCTTCTTTGGATGTTTGACTTATGAGTTTTATTATTATCAACTTATCATATTACAGAGAGGTTTGGTGTTTAATATACACTGTTTGAATATTTGTTTTAAGATGATCATTTTTATATAAAACAACATTTCTCTAGTCTTATATATAATCATCTTACAGTACACCCTTTTATATTCATTGAAACTGCCTCTTTACAGGCTCGCTGATGCAGTAAATGATTAATTTATTTTTACCATTGGGCAAGCAGTTGATGGAAACATCACTTTCATGATTACAGTTGTTAGATCCCCAGGGACTATGACTACACTCTTCAATTTTTGACTCAGATCCTATGCAGTTAACATTGTCTAACCAGATTGTGCCTGATCCTTGACCGTATACAGCACCGCCATAAACCTCTGATGTTGCCCTGAATATTTCAAATCCAACATAATCATAGATGATGGCTTTGATTGTTAAAAAATAAAGATCTGAAGTTTGTAATTGCAATGAAATATTTTAAAACTGAATAAAAACGAAAAAAGAATATGTGTTTTATGATCTGAAACAAGTTTTCGTTGTATATATTAATGCAAATAAATTATAGTTTCTAAATATCACGTTGATAACACTCAACCTTACCAAGGCAAGCCTAATGATCGACACACCACAACAGACAGGTTATAGTTTAAATTATTATCACACACTGTTCCCCATCTTCCTAATCTGTTCACTTCTAATCGACCTTCATTTTCACTCGCACCTCCAACAAGTCGAATAACAATGTCTAAACAAAAAATAAAAAAAACCCTTGATGTATTTTTAAACTCAGAATGTAACGATCATTATATAACTATTGCACTTATAATACTCTTTGGGTTTTTTTCTTTAAAACGTTTAGTGTTTAAATGTCTGACTCTTTATTTATTGTGAAGACCAATGATATTAGATGCCTACATGTATACATATATATATCTTGCTAATATATATATATATATATATATATATATATATATATATATATATATATATATATATATATATAAACGAAATCAAGTTGACAATATTTAACGTTGCATTGACATGTCATTGATATTGACAATGAATTTGTTAACGTCAATATAGACTAATGTCTTCAAAAATTTCGCAATTCCTTTACAAAATGCAGCTACAGTATTTTTCTCTCTCATTACATATTTAATTGATGTTTTGGTTACAGTCCTTAATGGGTGATAGTTGTGTATTGTTTCTTCATTGGAAACTTGAAGTATCATTAAAATCTCGACTTAAAGCTGAAAACTGCTCGTAAATAAGCACTGTCCGCCATATTTCTCTTTCACACAGCTATCCCTAAAACCTCTTAATGAGCCGCAGACCTCTTAACAGTTTAAAGTATTTCGCTGTAGAGGTCTCACCTGTTTGGACGTGTATCTTGCCTCGCCGTGTTACTCGGTCACGATGGAACTATCAAATTTTACGCACTTTTTTCAAACCAGGAAAATACTTACATTAAATAAATAGGTCAATACATTATTTACAAACAGCATATGCACATCAAATAAAAAGAATAAATGCATAAAATCCAAAGACCACAAAATAAAAACTACTCGTCGACCACGAGTATCAGGTGTGCAATCGGGGGTAATGGAATCGAAGGGTGTATACACCTGTATGACGGTGCCTATTTACGAGCGGTGTTCAGGTTTAAGAATTGCTGCTTCCCCTTTTTCTTTTTGAACATTGATTGTCTTATATTGATAAAATTACTATATGTGATCGATTAAAACCAGATCTTCATATCAATAAGAAATAACGAAGGTTTAATAGAAACCTTTTGTTCTGTGTTAATGCACCGCCATTTCTTCCTACATGTAATAATGCCTGCATAAAGAACTACTTTTCGGTTCATGTGTATGTCTTCAAAGTTTCGATGATATGATTAACTTTGTATGATTTAGAACAATTTACGCGCATACATAATGATTTGTGTTCATAAAACCTTCTCTTTTTTCTGTTAATCGTTTAAAAACATAGAACACGCCCTAACCCGTTGGTGGCAAACAGCTGATGGAGACATCCTCTCCATGGTTACAATTATGAGATCCCCAGGGATTGTGACTACACTCCTCAATGCCTGTCTCAGATCCAATACATTTGACGTTGTCCAACCAGATGGGACCTGATCCCTGTCCATATGCAGCACCGCCATAGGCCTTTGATGTATTCCTGAATTATTGGAGAAATGATCTGAACTGTTCATTGCCATTTTATAAGATCATAATTTGTTAATTTAACAATATTTTGAAAAATAGAATGATATTATATACAAATTGTTGCGAATAAAACGCAAATGAACAATGGAGCAGTTTTGATGTAATGCTTTATAGCAATTTGTAAGCGTTTGTTTTCATAAAATGACAAACATGACCACGTTCAGAAGGAAAAGTCTTACCAAGGTAATCCTAATGCTCGACACACCACAACAGATAGTGTATCATTTAAACCATCATCACATACTGTTCCCCATCTTCCCAATTTGTAAACTTCTAATCGACCTTCATATTCAGTCGCTCCTCCGACAAGTCGGACAGCAGTATCTTGACATTGATAGTTAAAAGAGAATGTGACTATGTTTTAGATATGTTTCATTTGCATGTAATTTATTCACTTCATCTAATAATAGAACTCCAAATTATGAATTCCTTATATTTTAAAAAAAAATTACAGGTCCCTTCTTTGGATGTTTGACTTATGAGTTTTATTATTATCAACTTATCATATTACAGAGAGGTTTGGTGTTTAATATACACTGTTTGAATATTTGTTTTAAGATGATCATTTTTATATAAAACAACATTTCTCTAGTCTTATATATAATCATCTTACAGTACACCCTTTTATATTCATTGAAACTGCCTCTTTACAGGCTCGCTGATGCAGTAAATGATTAATTTATTTTTACCATTGGGCAAGCAGTTGATGGAAACATCACTTTCATGATTACAGTTGTTAGATCCCCAGGGACTATGACTACACTCTTCAATTTTTGACTCAGATCCTATGCAGTTAACATTGTCTAACCAGATTGTGCCTGATCCTTGACCGTATACAGCACCGCCATAAACCTCTGATGTTGCCCTGAATATTTCAAATCCAACATAATCATAGATGATGGCTTTGATTGTTAAAAAATAAAGATCTGAAGTTTGTAATTGCAATGAAATATTTTAAAACTGAATAAAAACGAAAAAAGAATATGTGTTTTATGATCTGAAACAAGTTTTCGTTGTATATATTAATGCAAATAAATTATAGTTTCTAAATATCACGTTGATAACACTCAACCTTACCAAGGCAAGCCTAATGATCGACACACCACAACAGACAGGTTATAGTTTAAATTATTATCACACACTGTTCCCCATCTTCCTAATCTGTTCACTTCTAATCGACCTTCATTTTCACTCGCACCTCCAACAAGTCGAATAACAATGTCTAAACAAAAAATAAAAAAAACCCTTGATGTATTTTTAAACTCAGAATGTAACGATCATTATATAACTATTGCACTTATAATACTCTTTGGGTTTTTTTCTTTAAAACGTTTAGTGTTTAAATGTCTGACTCTTTATTTATTGTGAAGACCAATGATATTAGATGCCTACATGTATACATATATATATCTTGCTAATATATATATATATATATATATATATATATATATATATATATATATATATATATATATATATATATATATATATATATATAAACGAAATCAAGTTGACAATATTTAACGTTGCATTGACATGTCATTGATATTGACAATGAATTTGTTAACGTCAATATAGACTAATGTCTTCAAAAATTTCGCAATTCCTTTACAAAATGCAGCTACAGTATTTTTCTCTCTCATTACATATTTAATTGATGTTTTGGTTACAGTCCTTAATGGGTGATAGTTGTGTATTGTTTCTTCATTGGAAACTTGAAGTATCATTAAAATCTCGACTTAAAGCTGAAAACTGCTCGTAAATAAGCACTGTCCGCCATATTTCTCTTTCACACAGCTATCCCTAAAACCTCTTAATGAGCCGCAGACCTCTTAACAGTTTAAAGTATTTCGCTGTAGAGGTCTCACCTGTTTGGACGTGTATCTTGCCTCGCCGTGTTACTCGGTCACGATGGAACTATCAAATTTTACGCACTTTTTTCAAACCAGGAAAATACTTACATTAAATAAATAGGTCAATACATTATTTACAAACAGCATATGCACATCAAATAAAAAGAATAAATGCATAAAATCCAAAGACCACAAAATAAAAACTACTCGTCGACCACGAGTATCAGGTGTGCAATCGGGGGTAATGGAATCGAAGGGTGTATACACCTGTATGACGGTGCCTATTTACGAGCGGTGTTCAGGTTTAAGAATTGCTGCTTCCCCTTTTTCTTTTTGAACATTGATTGTCTTATATTGATAAAATTACTATATGTGATCGATTAAAACCAGATCTTCATATCAATAAGAAATAACGAAGGTTTAATAGAAACCTTTTGTTCTGTGTTAATGCACCGCCATTTCTTCCTACATGTAATAATGCCTGCATAAAGAACTACTTTTCGGTTCATGTGTATGTCTTCAAAGTTTCGATGATATGATTAACTTTGTATGATTTAGAACAATTTACGCGCATACATAATGATTTGTGTTCATAAAACCTTCTCTTTTTTCTGTTAATCGTTTAAAAACATAGAACACGCCCTAACCCGTTGGTGGCAAACAGCTGATGGAGACATCCTCTCCATGGTTACAATTATGAGATCCCCAGGGATTGTGACTACACTCCTCAATGCCTGTCTCAGATCCAATACATTTGACGTTGTCCAACCAGATGGGACCTGATCCCTGTCCATATGCAGCACCGCCATAGGCCTTTGATGTATTCCTGAATTATTGGAGAAATGATCTGAACTGTCCATTGCCATTTTATAAGATCATAATTTGTTAATTTAACAATATTTTGAAAAATAGAATGATATTATATACAAATTGTTGCGAATAAAACGCAAATGAACAATGGAGCAGTTTTGATGTAATGCTTTATAGCAATTTGTAAGCGTTTGTTTTCATAAAATGACAAACATGACCACGTTCAGAAGGAAAAGTCTTACCAAGGTAATCCTAATGCTCGACACACCACAACAGATAGTGTATCATTTAAACCATCATCACATACTGTTCCCCATCTTCCCAATTTGTAAACTTCTAATCGACCTTCATATTCAGTCGCTCCTCCGACAAGTCGGACAGCAGTATCTTGACATTGATAGTTAAAAGAGAATGTGACTATGTTTTAGATATGTTTCATTTGCATGTAATTTATTCACTTCATCTAATAATAGAACTCCAAATTATGAATTCCTTATATTTTAAAAAAAAATTACAGGTCCCTTCTTTGGATGTTTGACTTATGAGTTTTATTATTATCAACTTATCATATTACAGAGAGGTTTGGTGTTTAATATACACTGTTTGAATATTTGTTTTAAGATGATCATTTTTATATAAAACAACATTTCTCTAGTCTTATATATAATCATCTTACAGTACACCCTTTTATATTCATTGAAACTGCCTCTTTACAGGCTCGCTGATGCAGTAAATGATTAATTTATTTTTACCATTGGGCAAGCAGTTGATGGAAACATCACTTTCATGATTACAGTTGTTAGATCCCCAGGGACTATGACTACACTCTTCAATTTTTGACTCAGATCCTATGCAGTTAACATTGTCTAACCAGATTGTGCCTGATCCTTGACCGTATACAGCACCGCCATAAACCTCTGATGTTGCCCTGAATATTTCAAATCCAACATAATCATAGATGATGGCTTTGATTGTTAAAAAATAAAGATCTGAAGTTTGTAATTGCAATGAAATATTTTAAAACTGAATAAAAACGAAAAAAGAATATGTGTTTTATGATCTGAAACAAGTTTTCGTTGTATATATTAATGCAAATAAATTATAGTTTCTAAATATCACGTTGATAACACTCAACCTTACCAAGGCAAGCCTAATGATCGACACACCACAACAGACAGGTTATAGTTTAAATTATTATCACACACTGTTCCCCATCTTCCTAATCTGTTCACTTCTAATCGACCTTCATTTTCACTCGCACCTCCAACAAGTCGAATAACAATGTCTAAACAAAAAATAAAAAAAACCCTTGATGTATTTTTAAACTCAGAATGTAACGATCATTATATAACTATTGCACTTATAATACTCTTTGGGTTTTTTTCTTTAAAACGTTTAGTGTTTAAATGTCTGACTCTTTATTTATTGTGAAGACCAATGATATTAGATGCCTACATGTATACATATATATATCTTGCTAATATATATATATATATATATATATATATATATATATATATATATATATATATATATATATATATATATATATATATAAACGAAATCAAGTTGACAATATTTAACGTTGCATTGACATGTCATTGATATTGACAATGAATTTGTTAACGTCAATATAGACTAATGTCTTCAAAAATTTCGCAATTCCTTTACAAAATGCAGCTACAGTATTTTTCTCTCTCATTACATATTTAATTGATGTTTTGGTTACAGTCCTTAATGGGTGATAGTTGTGTATTGTTTCTTCATTGGAAACTTGAAGTATCATTAAAATCTCGACTTAAAGCTGAAAACTGCTCGTAAATAAGCACTGTCCGCCATATTTCTCTTTCACACAGCTATCCCTAAAACCTCTTAATGAGCCGCAGACCTCTTAACAGTTTAAAGTATTTCGCTGTAGAGGTCTCACCTGTTTGGACGTGTATCTTGCCTCGCCGTGTTACTCGGTCACGATGGAACTATCAAATTTTACGCACTTTTTTCAAACCAGGAAAATACTTACATTAAATAAATAGGTCAATACATTATTTACAAACAGCATATGCACATCAAATAAAAAGAATAAATGCATAAAATCCAAAGACCACAAAATAAAAACTACTCGTCGACCACGAGTATCAGGTGTGCAATCGGGGGTAATGGAATCGAAGGGTGTATACACCTGTATGACGGTGCCTATTTACGAGCGGTGTTCAGGTTTAAGAATTGCTGCTTCCCCTTTTTCTTTTTGAACATTGATTGTCTTATATTGATAAAATTACTATATGTGATCGATTAAAACCAGATCTTCATATCAATAAGAAATAACGAAGGTTTAATAGAAACCTTTTGTTCTGTGTTAATGCACCGCCATTTCTTCCTACATGTAATAATGCCTGCATAAAGAACTACTTTTCGGTTCATGTGTATGTCTTCAAAGTTTCGATGATATGATTAACTTTGTATGATTTAGAACAATTTACGCGCATACATAATGATTTGTGTTCATAAAACCTTCTCTTTTTTCTGTTAATCGTTTAAAAACATAGAACACGCCCTAACCCGTTGGTGGCAAACAGCTGATGGAGACATCCTCTCCATGGTTACAATTATGAGATCCCCAGGGATTGTGACTACACTCCTCAATGCCTGTCTCAGATCCAATACATTTGACGTTGTCCAACCAGATGGGACCTGATCCCTGTCCATATGCAGCACCGCCATAGGCCTTTGATGTATTCCTGAATTATTGGAGAAATGATCTGAACTGTTCATTGCCATTTTATAAGATCATAATTTGTTAATTTAACAATATTTTGAAAAATAGAATGATATTATATACAAATTGTTGCGAATAAAACGCAAATGAACAATGGAGCAGTTTTGATGTAATGCTTTATAGCAATTTGTAAGCGTTTGTTTTCATAAAATGACAAACATGACCACGTTCAGAAGGAAAAGTCTTACCAAGGTAATCCTAATGCTCGACACACCACAACAGATAGTGTATCATTTAAACCATCATCACATACTGTTCCCCATCTTCCCAATTTGTAAACTTCTAATCGACCTTCATATTCAGTCGCTCCTCCGACAAGTCGGACAGCAGTATCTTGACATTGATAGTTAAAAGAGAATGTGACTATGTTTTAGATATGTTTCATTTGCATGTAATTTATTCACTTCATCTAATAATAGAACTCCAAATTATGAATTCCTTATATTTTAAAAAAAAATTACAGGTCCCTTCTTTGGATGTTTGACTTATGAGTTTTATTATTATCAACTTATCATATTACAGAGAGGTTTGGTGTTTAATATACACTGTTTGAATATTTGTTTTAAGATGATCATTTTTATATAAAACAACATTTCTCTAGTCTTATATATAATCATCTTACAGTACACCCTTTTATATTCATTGAAACTGCCTCTTTACAGGCTCGCTGATGCAGTAAATGATTAATTTATTTTTACCATTGGGCAAGCAGTTGATGGAAACATCACTTTCATGATTACAGTTGTTAGATCCCCAGGGACTATGACTACACTCTTCAATTTTTGACTCAGATCCTATGCAGTTAACATTGTCTAACCAGATTGTGCCTGATCCTTGACCGTATACAGCACCGCCATAAACCTCTGATGTTGCCCTGAATATTTCAAATCCAACATAATCATAGATGATGGCTTTGATTGTTAAAAAATAAAGATCTGAAGTTTGTAATTGCAATGAAATATTTTAAAACTGAATAAAAACGAAAAAAGAATATGTGTTTTATGATCTGAAACAAGTTTTCGTTGTATATATTAATGCAAATAAATTATAGTTTCTAAATATCACGTTGATAACACTCAACCTTACCAAGGCAAGCCTAATGATCGACACACCACAACAGACAGGTTATAGTTTAAATTATTATCACACACTGTTCCCCATCTTCCTAATCTGTTCACTTCTAATCGACCTTCATTTTCACTCGCACCTCCAACAAGTCGAATAACAATGTCTAAACAAAAAATAAAAAAAACCCTTGATGTATTTTTAAACTCAGAATGTAACGATCATTATATAACTATTGCACTTATAATACTCTTTGGGTTTTTTTCTTTAAAACGTTTAGTGTTTAAATGTCTGACTCTTTATTTATTGTGAAGACCAATGATATTAGATGCCTACATGTATACATATATATATCTTGCTAATATATATATATATATATATATATATATATATATATATATATATATATATATATATATATATATATATATATATATATATATATATAAACGAAATCAAGTTGACAATATTTAACGTTGCATTGACATGTCATTGATATTGACAATGAATTTGTTAACGTCAATATAGACTAATGTCTTCAAAAATTTCGCAATTCCTTTACAAAATGCAGCTACAGTATTTTTCTCTCTCATTACATATTTAATTGATGTTTTGGTTACAGTCCTTAATGGGTGATAGTTGTGTATTGTTTCTTCATTGGAAACTTGAAGTATCATTAAAATCTCGACTTAAAGCTGAAAACTGCTCGTAAATAAGCACTGTCCGCCATATTTCTCTTTCACACAGCTATCCCTAAAACCTCTTAATGAGCCGCAGACCTCTTAACAGTTTAAAGTATTTCGCTGTAGAGGTCTCACCTGTTTGGACGTGTATCTTGCCTCGCCGTGTTACTCGGTCACGATGGAACTATCAAATTTTACGCACTTTTTTCAAACCAGGAAAATACTTACATTAAATAAATAGGTCAATACATTATTTACAAACAGCATATGCACATCAAATAAAAAGAATAAATGCATAAAATCCAAAGACCACAAAATAAAAACTACACGTCGACCACGAGTATCAGGTGTGCAATCGGGGGTAATGGAATCGAAGGGTGTATACACCTGTATGATTAAAAATGATTAATTTATTTTTACCATTGGGGTTTGTGGTTTTGTGTTGATCTTAAATATGATCTATACAGTCTTTAGAAATATTTTAGACTTACAAACCCACCATCGATCTGTGTCTGAAGATTCTTCTGATTTGGAATAGTACTGCTTTTATTAATTAATTTTAAGAACAATTTCTTTCTTTTCACTCTATCATTTAATTGAATCAATTCAAGGTGAAAAAACTTTAATAGCATAAAATTAAAACTGTTCTTGTGTTTGCTGCTAAATAAACTCATATATGCTTGTGTATTAGATAACTGCTGACCGCTAGGTAGTTCAATCTCGACCTATCTTCTCGGCCGCGGGCAAGGGATACATGTAGGTTACGTAATGGTACACACACGCAGCTCAGATCTCAGATAGATTTCAAATGTATGCAGTATAATAACTAAAAGTAGTTTTTTAAATCTTGCTAGAAAAGAAAAATAATGCCTATATTTTCTGGTTCTTGTTTTTGAAGGATTGTTCACTATAAGAACTTAACAAAATGGCTTATAGTCCTCAGATAAAAGCATGTATACTTAAAAAATTCCCATGTTCTTATGCATTAAGGCATTCCGTATAAGCCGGTACATTTTTAGTGGTAACTTTATGTCATTTGTATGCACTAAGAATTTCGTTAACTTTGCCAAATTGAAGCGAGTACTAGTCTACACATATTACTTTCTGCCCTCAAATTATGCAATACCCGAACACAAAACACTTTTATGAGATTGATAAGATCTCAAACATTTTTTGCATCGGCACCCATATCGAAAAATGTACAGTTTTAGAGTTATAAAGCAAAACTTTTAAAGGATATAGATCCCTAATTTAAGGGGCCAGCCCCTTTTTCATTAAATGAAAGCCCTTTATATTTTGTTCTGTATGTGTTTAGAAAATATTTAAAACAAAAAAGTTTGAATAAATTCGGATGAAAAACAAGCGAGATATTCAGTATTAAAGAAACGTCTAGGAGAAAAAGAAGAATAACTAGAGCCGAGCTCGTTGCAAAGCAAGGAGGAGGTCTTCCGTTACAGCCTCGTGTCAGGAATAAAACCACCCCCTTCACCTTACAATTGTCAGGGTCTGACAGGTATTGATAGGAAGTCATCTTCACACGACCTTTACATGTACTTCTGATCAGGGCTTTAGAAAATCAATTAGAACTCTTCAAAAGGAGACAGACAAATTGATTCATGCATGTTTTCTATGTAACCTCCAGACTGCAGAGTATTCAAGAGTTACATCTTTCATAAAACAGATAAAGGCATGTCTGTGATAAATTGGAGAACATTTAGATTGTAGGCAAATGTAGAAGTCACGTTAAGATGACCTCTTATCGATACCTATCAGATCCTGACGAGTGTAAGGAGAAGAGGGAAGGTTTTCATCAGAATTGATTGTCAATATGAAAATAGTAAGTTTGGAAAATCGAAAACGAGACTCACTTTCATATTATTATTTCCATTTTAGGTAAATTATCCGTTTAACTTACTTCACGGTGATATCAATTGATAATAACTTAAAAACACATATCATATATGTACAGGTATTTACATGTAATTATTCGATCAGAAAATCAAAACGATAAATACGTACATGTACAACTGATGACAGGATACGAACAAAGCCTATATCATTGTGTAATCAACACAAAATACACTCTGCTGATGCATGGAAAACAGTGTTATGTTTCATCATAAACATTTCGATTCCCTGTACTCATACATTCATCTCTACTACCAACACATGAAATAATTTTTGTAAAGTGCAGTGTTAAAATTAAACAATTAAAACGAACAAAAATTGTAAATATACGATGACGCCTTCTCCACCTGAGAGTGCGCTATACGATAGGGGATCAGTATAATGTTTGGCCATGCAGGCACTCAGAATCGTTTTTGAAAGGGTGAGCATATTTATCTGAAATCTTGACAATGAAATAAAAGAATAAATTATCAAATCTTCAAAACCCTAATCCGCGGTGAGGCAGCTCTAAATTCTATTTTTTCTATTTGATTTTGGTTTAAGTATGCCAATGAAATTTTTTTTTGACTTCACCTAAAAAGTGCGTGTGGGGTTGGGGTGTGTCAATGCCCCAAAATTTAATTTTCTAAATGTAAATTGTAAATTTCAGGGAAATTTTGGTTGCAATAAAAAGTGGGCGGGGAAGGAGGGAGTCTGTTCTTGACAATTTCAGAGTTGCTGCAAGTTTACAACCTCCCATTTTGACAAGCCAGGTGTAAAAATAAAATAATCTGCTGGGTTTTAAGTCATTTAAGTTGCATTACAACCTGATTCTACACAGCTTCAATAAAAAGTTGATTTATATATGTATCAATGTGCATATATCAATAAATAAAATCTCTTGAAGAACACATATATACATGTATATCACTTAAGTGTTACTTTGAGAAATGCATATATTTTTGGGAGGCAAATAAGTCGCTTGTCAGCTGAAGCACTTGGGGGGGGGGGGGGCACAGCAATGAGTTTCTTTTTACATTGAAACAAACGACCATACAGAAGATCTACAAAAGTGACCAAGTGACCTCTAGAATCCAAACAAAACTTGTTGAAAAATTCATGTGAATATTCTTAAAAATAATCACAATTCCGCACAATTATTTCTTCGTGCCAGCACCTACCGCATACATGTAACATAGTAACAAGAAACTTGTGATTTTAATTTGATTTGGTTTTTTAACTGCCTTGAACACTTGGAGACTGTTTGATTTTTTTAAAAATTCACTTTTACTTTGTACACCCTGCTAAATTTTCGTACAACTCTTAAGAAAACTTCTTTTACTTTCTATACTATTTTGTGTTGGTCGAATATTAATTCCCACACCAATAAATATATACATGTAAGACTAGTTGATCCGGCAAGATGTGATTATCATCTCAAAAGTGTTGAATCTGTAAAAAGTTTCAGCATTAATAAACGGAAATAATCATAAGTAAATATATTAATTCTAAGTTGAAACACAAGTTGAATTTACATGTACCAGTCAAAATCTCGGCGTTGTATTGTATTTATTCTTTTAAATATACAATTGGCCTTGCATAATTAGACTCGGAATAATGGCTTACTTTTATTCCATTGATGGTCAAGTTTCAATCTTATTTCATGCACTATCGTTTAAACCAATGCTACATCAACTGTACAAGTAAGATAAATACATTGTTTCATCTTACACCAATTTAGAACATAACCCACTTTTTCATCCAATCAGCAATCGCTAAATATTTTATTAAGTAATGTATTTAATCGTTAAGAATTTCTCTAAGTTCACAGCGACGCCACATTTAGATTGACAGCTTAGAAAGCCGAAAACAAAAGAGAGGTATTATTTGATTGGCACAAAACTTTTAATCAGCCAATGAAAAAGTGGGTTATGTTCTAAGTAAGTTAGAACATATTAAGTAAAATTTAAGCGATTAAGAAGCGGCGCAGTCGCTTCGCTCCCTCGCCCCCTTCTTAATCGCGTCAATGTTACTTAATATGATCTAACTATTACATAGTTAAATTGAAAATAAAACAGAGAATTAAATAGTGGTGTTCGTACAAATTATCAATAAACATGCACGTGTGATAAAGTAGAAGCAAAAGAAGCTACCGCGGATCACTTGTCCTCGCAAGCAGGATCTCCTCGCCCATGTTAGAGGGATGATCATCATTTAAAGGTTTAATCTTCGTGGGGTATTTGTTTAAGACGCGAATCTTGTGTAGTAGATACACATGTACCTCTGACCGCTAGGTAGTTCAGCCGCGATCGATCACCTCGGCCGCGGGCGAAGGATATGTTACGTAATGGTACACACACGCAGCTCAGATCTAGATAGATTTTAAATGTATGTAGTATAATAATTAAAATGTATTGCATAGACGTTATTTTTTAATCTGTACTTTGAGTTTTACTAGAAAAGAAAAAGAGTGTTATGTCATCTGTTTCTCGTTTTTGAAGGATTGTTCACTATAAGAACTTAACAAAGATACTTATAGTCCTCAGATAATATGTATATGTATATAAAAAAAACCCCAACTTTTTTCTTTTGAATTAAGGCATCCCGTGTAAACCGGTATTCTTTTTGTGGTAACTTTAAATCATCTGTAGGCAAATTAACTTTAGTTAAATTTGTCAAATTGCCGCGAGTGCTGGTCTACACGTGTTAATTTTTCCCTCATATTATGCAATACTCGAACACAAAAACATGTTTATGAGATTAATAAGATCATGAACAACATTTTTGCATCGACGCCCATATCGAAAAATGTACCGTTTTAGAGTTATAAAGCAAACACTTTTAAGGGATCTAGATCCCTAATTTAAGGGGTCAGCCCCTTTTTATGGAATCAAATGAACGCTCTTGATATTTTGCACATATTTTATATGTGTTTAGAAAATATTTAAACAAAAAAGTTATGGAGTAAACATATGATCAAAATTTAGCATTAATTGAAACATAAATTTCGATTTGATTTTTGAAGTAGTATACGTGAGTTAACCAAACAAATAAGAATAAGAGGACAACGTTCAAGATGTCTAAATTAAAGATTTGTAATACAAAACTACTTGCTACGGATCAACTCGGAGCCTTTGAATGTACACGAGACCCAATAAAAAATATTTAAAGAGAAATAACTCGAAACCAGAAATAGCGATTTCAAAAATTTGTGCTATAGTGAGCTATTGCCATTTCCAATAGACCCGAAATTTTGAATAAAATCAGATGACAAACAAGCGAGATATTAAGGTTTACAGAAACGTCTAGGAGAAAAAGATGAGAAAAATAATAATGAATAATTTCCAACAGAATCAGTGCAAGGTCTTCCGTTGGAAACGGAAGACCTTACAAATAACTAAAGCAAAGCTCGTTGCAGTGCAACGAAAGGGTCTTCCGTTAATGTCGAAAGTAAAGTTGAAAGTTCCTGTAAGAAGCAGATTTTGAAAATCAATAGCATAACAAGTGTAACTGAAACAAAAAGATAAGGAAATCGAATGCTTCCTGGTACGACTTCACAAAATTTGAATGATTCTAATTACGAATTAACAAAAATCTTAACAATTCCAGGAACGACTTAACAAAAAAAATCCGGAAATGTTCAAGAACGGCTTAACAATAATCGAATTATTTTTGGTTTGAGTTAATTTAACTTTGAACTTTAAACTATTTTCATAACCAAGAACGCGGAATAGTAATTTCCGGAAAAATCAATTTTTTAATCCCAATATCTCTGTAATGCATCGTCCGAATATAAAACGGATTTCAGTTTTAAATTCAGCTTAATAAGGTTTTTTTCTTCTATGATAAATTATAAATTATCACTCGGGAAAGAGTTATTTAAAAAAGACTTTGTAGCCCTTCTGGCCCCTTATTTGAAGGGTCAGCCAATTTTTTAATATCAGATAAAAGGTCTCGTAAATTTAAACATATTTTGTTCAACAAGTGTTCAAGAATTGTTGGTCGTTGAAGAAATATTTTAACAACTGTGTTTTAATGCTGACTCTTAAACTCCTTACCGGGGCCACCAACAAATATAAGTTAGGTAGCATATTGTTAGGAGTATTATTCTGAGCAACGTTTCTTCTACACTGCTTTTCAAAATATTTTTCCTTTTTCAGATATAAATGATTAAAGTTTTGGACTTCTGGCCCCTAGCAACCCTTAATTACGTAACATATGATTTAAGTATGAAACTGTTAAAATTTTTACTTCTGTAATTAATAACAAAATTTTGCTCATTAAAGAGTTATTATAAAAAAAAAATTTAGAGCCCTTCTGGCCCTTAATTTGAGGTGCCAGTCCCTTTTTCTTGATATCAAATGAAAGATCTCGTAAATATAAACGTATTTTGTTCAACAAGTGTTCAAGAATTGTTGATCGTTCTAGAGATACATATGTATCTGAACAATTGTGTTTTAGGGGACCACCCTTAAACTCCTTACCGGGGCCACCAACAAACAAAAGTCTAAGTATCATATTGTAAAGAACATTATTTTGAGGAACTTTCTCCATACAATGTTTTCAAAATATTTCCCCTTTTTCAGATATTAATGATCACAGTTTTGGAGTTATGGCCCCTTAAAACCCCTAATAACGTAATATATGATTTAAGTATGGTACTGTACAGATAAACAGCTGTACAGTGAACAATTTTGCTTCTATAATTAATAACAAATTATTGTTCAGTAGAGAGTTATAATAAAGAGATTTTAACGCTCTCTTGGCCCCTAAGTTTTAGGACCAGCCCCTTTTGACTGATCATAAATGAAAGAACATGTTAAACTGAACCACTTTTGCATTAAATGTTTTAACAAAATATGTACACATTCAAAAATAATTTAGAAAATTTGCATGTTTCGTGAAAAAATTTGCTGCCAATTTTCGAGCTCGGGCGAGCTTCAGCGCCTTGCGTATTTTCCACAATATCAAACCCAGAGAATCATCTACAGATATTCATTTACTATCCTTAAAAGATTCACGTTTTTATCTTTATTACTTTTTGAGGAGTTTAGTGGACAAAATGGTCTTTAAAAAATCACTAAATTCTCAAAATGTCAAACTGGAAGTGAGATCAACAACCCAAAATTTGAATACATCAAGTGCTTTTAATGTTTTATCAGTCCTAAAAATATCATGCAAATTGGTCCTGTAGTTCACGAGTAATAGCGTCCGAAAAAAGTCAGAAAATATAATAATAATAGAAAGTAACTAGAGCCGAGCTCCTTGCAAAGCAACGAGGAAGTTTTCCGTTACAACTTCCTGTCGAAAAAGGATTGTCAATATGATTATAGTCATGATGTTATATACTAGTGCTTATAAATGAGTAAATGGATGGCATGTATCAGCCCTTTATTGAAGAGGACAGGAATTTCAATACAGCAATAATTCTGTCAAGGAAAACACGTGGTTTCTTTTTTATATACATGTATTTGACAGCGTATTAATTGTTTGAAAATGTGTGCGAAATAAATGCATGAAGAATTTATCAGCAACTGCTTAACAACAAATGCAATATTTATAATTATAAATTTTGCGCCGCAAAGAGATTGACCGATCAAAAGATTTTAGATCCTAGTTTTGATTTATTTTCTGTTTTTTGTATTTCACAACTAAACTTCATTGGGATCTTGAACTTCTCAAATAGCCTCGCTTTATTTGAAGATGAAACATTGAAAAATCACTTGCGTAACTATTCACTAAAAGATTAGTTAAAGGTCACATCACACCCCTGACTATTTCTGGTGAAACTAAATGTGGATTTGACAAAAGAAGGAGACAGCATAGAATAGACATCTGTTTCACTCATGCCTGCTATGATATTGACCTTTGAATTATAAACTAAGTTTATGATCACTGCACGCTCATAAACCACATTTATTGTTTGCAATGATCTATATTTCTGCCACACGGTCCAGACTACAGTGTATACAGTTGTATGCTATGACATGTATGCTCACTCATCCTAGGCACCTGATCCTACCTCCAATGTAATGGAGGTCCTTGTTTGCTCAAGGTTTGTACTTTGACCATCACAAACAAACCAAATCATCAACGTTTCGTTTTTTTCCTATTATGACATTTTCCCGATTTTGACATTTACCTCGATTATGACATGCCCAATTGTGACATGGAGCACACGGCTGGTGCGACCGGTCAGCAGAGGATGCTCACTCCTCCTAGGCACCTTATCCTACCTCTATCTTTTTGGAAGTCCGTGTTGCTCTGCTTTAAATTTGTATTTCGTTTTATGGATTTTTGAGATAGTTGACGGATTGTTATTGTCATTTTTCATTGACTCTCTACATAGACACTTTAGGTAATTGATGACGTTAGAGCTCGTTTCAAAATACCGTCGATTTTCTCACTTGGTGAGAGTCAAAGTTTACGTCAGCAGCTCCTAGATTCAGTCGGCCGGTCGCTTAGCCGGCATCAAAATCATGCCACTGCCACAACAACGCATGCGGTTGAAAAGGTGCAACTGCATTAGAAATAGTATAAATAGTGTACTGCAGGTCGAAAAACAAATATTTTTCTTATGTTTACTAAAATTTGAACTTATTCTTGTGTATCGGAATGACTTTTCAAATATATGTCAAGAGAGAGAGATAGAGAGAGAACTTTGCTGGATAAGCGAATTACATCTTCACAATATCAAGGTTTTGTGATTAGGAACTCCACCTAGTTTGTGTAGAGTTCCATAAAGACAACACCTAGCTGCACATGTGCAGGTCTGTAGCTCCCGGTCTGAAAAATTCAGATGGACGACCTGAGAGCTACAGTGCCTCCCCATAGTAAAAAACTGCAATTTACAGCAAACAAAAAGTTGCACTTGTTTTGGAGTGATTAACCTTATTTAGACACAAATCCTGTGGGACAAAAATGGTACAATATAATTCTTCGGATAATTTACCACTGATATCGTCTCTTTACTTGCCTCAGACTTTCTCCCAAACACGCTAACCGACCTCGGAAAAATGAAGCATGCTAAATTCACGTCGAGATCTATAAAGTCGTCATTTTCATATGTAAACAAACTGCAACAAACTGACGATATATGTAGTAAAATGTCCGAGGAATTTTTAGGAATCAAATTTTTGTACAGAAGGTATTAGGAAACAAGATTATCTGATTGGACAAGGGTCAGTCAAAACATTACGTTGAAACTTTTCTGGAGTTAACGCCTATTAAACGCTTCTACGTAGTTTGTTGTAAGCAGTCCAAAACTAGGCGTATTTTATTTTTGTTCGCCGTAAATTGTGGGGGGGGGGGGGGGGGGGGTCGGTCTGTGGGAGGCACTGTACTCCCTGGTTCGAGGCGTCCATCTGAATTTTTTGTCAGACCGGGGGCTACAGACCTGCAGCTACACAAAACCTTGACATTATATGAAGATGAGCGAAGCAGGGTTCATCAGATTTAAAAAGAGGTTCCTCAGTTTTTTATTTTTTATTTTTAGCACGCTAAATATTTGATGTCGTTATAGGTGCAGCAGATTGTGGTATTAAGAATGCATTTATTTATAGTATCGACAACCTTTAATACAGTCCTAAACCAAATACAGGTCAGTGAACTACGAACAAGCTATGCTGTAACAATTTCGCTGGTGAAAAATGTTGACTGAATATTAATCTTGACCAATCAGATCATAGTATGCGATCGCGAGGTTAAAACATTCCCCGCTCTTGACTTAAAGAGAGAGAGAGAGAGAGAGAGAGAGAGAGAGAGAGAGAGAGAGAGAGAGAGAGAGAGAGAGAGAGAGAGAGTTGAAGTAAATGTATCGATACGATTCAAAGTTCAGGAAATCAATATATAAACAACATTTGTCAGTAAACGCATGTATATATGCATGCATGTACCTTTGTAAATAATACTAAACAGTCTTCCTTTTAGTTTTAACATGCAGAATAATTGTTAGATAGTGGCATTTCTTTGATGCCGGTGTTATATAGTGCCTTTTCCCTCTAGCCATTCCCCCCCCGGAAAAATGGCTATATAGCAGTTTTTCCCCCACGGAAAGCTGGCTATATAGTGGGTTTTCCCCCTTTTTATAGCCAGATTACCCCCACGGAAAACTTACTATATAGTAGATTTTCCCCCATTTTTACATTCCGGTCATGTTTATGGCGGACAATTTGTGGCAATAATTTGCAATAAATGATATTATATTAATTATTCATAATAAAGGATAATTATGGCATTTATTAATACATAGAATAAAATACATGGTTTTTTCACCCCTGATATGAACAAAGGCACGGCCTTCATAACATTCCTGTGTCATCGCCATTTATTTCACCTTTTGTTATACCTTTTTGGAACACTTTTACGCGGATTCTGAATACCTCGAATCTTTTTCATCTAATCGATGCTTATCTACAGTTTTGACTTCGACGTTATGACACTGACATTTTTCACAGAACACGTCAGAATACATTTGAGTGAAAATACGCCGGTTTGGAACTTTAATTTTCCCATGTATTATCATCTATGTACAAGCTCCTCCCAGGAAACTAACTGACTAATCTTGACTTATTTTTGTAGAGGAAGTGAATAAGAAGTGGAAATGTATTACTCCCTTCGTCCAAAAGCTATTAATTTTAATTTAATACCGTTAGAATTGACGATCATAAATGATTGTGCCCATGAGAAAAAGGGTCTTATGGCATTTTTGACAAAACAGAGAAATCACGTCACGAACATTTGATGTTATTTCATAACGGCGTCCGAAAAGTTTTATTTTCATAACGTGTAGTATTTTTTACCTGATTTTTATTAATTCAGCACGTTGTTTTGGGTAAACTCTTTATTTTAGATTAACTCTTTAAGACATACATGTATTGACAACTTCATTTTGTTTTTTCTCTCATTTTATGTTAGATTTATCGAAATATGCTCAAATATTGGCTATAGTTTAAAGAATTGTTGTGGAAATATTTTGTTATTAATTTTGGTGTACGTGTATACATGTACGTGTTTCTTCCTGTTACATCATATCGATATTCATGAACAGCAAAGGCTAAAATATTCAGATTATCTGATATTGCTTGATTTCAAAAAGTGAAATTCTGAACCTAACAAATTTTATCAATCTTTAGCAATGACTTTTGATGTTATTGTTTTCAACAATGTACCAAGTATAAACTTAGAGGTATGTTGCACACTCAATACTGTCACTTATTTTTAAATCATTATTTGATGGAACTGAACAATAAAAGGGAATTGAAAAATATCTGGTTGAACAAGCTTAAAAGCATACATTCTTCACTCATATTTCCCTCTGTATGAAAGTAAAAGAGAATTTTGAAGACAATCTAAGTGTTGATTCAAATGCCGTATGTTTAGAAATACAATGAAATGTTTAAAATTTGCTTTCATTCTGAAGTTAAGTACAACAATCCCTCTATTTTGGCAGTGTGTATACACGGTGTATGAAATCTGAGCTTCAATATTTTGCGTATAGCCTTAAGGTTAATTATTCTGATGGTCCAGTAATCGAAAGGTTCAAAAGTTCGTCGGTTCATTAGTTTGAAGGTTTATATATATATATATATATATATATATATATATATATATATATATATATATATATATATATATATATATATATATATATAAAGGGTTCAGTAGTCAGAAAATCCAAATAGTGTAAATTCCTAAAGTTTTGAACTACACCAAAATATACTGACTAGAAAGTATTATTCTACGTAACTACAACAGTACTATATTTAGTTTTGTGTGGGCAAATTTCCGTAGATTGCTATTTTTTAAGCTTAGTTTAACTCCTGCTATGGAAAATCTGATCATTTTGCCCATATTCAGTGAGAACATATTAACTTCTAAGCCTAGCAATGATCTCGAAGTTGAAAGACCTTCTATGATTATGTTGTGCTTTATTATAACATGTACAAATTCATTTTGGTAAAGGGGAAGAATTTTCAGACATCTTAGATATAAAAATGTATGTAATTGAAATATTTCAAATATATGAAAATGTATCATTATTGGTGCAATTTTCAGTCATAAATTTACTTTCCTTGGCAAATACGTATTCACTAGTTGCCAATGATATTTTGTACGTTTAAAACTGACCTTATTGAATTTGACTTTGTTCAAACCTTAAAGTCTATGCTGTATTAAAATGCAGCAGTCAACACTGATTTTATTTTGCTTAAATATCAAGCTTTCATTATCATATAGGGAATCACAAAATCTAAAGAAAACATGTAAAATGGTCAACTTCTGGAAATTGTTTTAATTAATCTAAATCGCATGCAGTCTTTCAATATACAGGAAATATTGTTTTTTTTTACTTAAAATTCCGAGATTTTTTTCATTACGGTCATCTGCATCATTTATGATTATTTTGATTGATTTACACGGGCTGTTACATTCAAAATTCATATTTTATAACGAAAACACATTAATTTTTTTGTTTTACTTTGAGTTTAGGGGATTCTTTCATTGCAATTCCCTGCATCAATTTTGATTGATTAACATAGAATGGTAGATTATAAATGAATATTTTATACAGAAAATCATATTGTGTTTTACTTAAAATTCAGAGAACTGTTTTACTGCAATTCCCTGCACCAATTTAGATTGATTTACACGGAATGGTACATGATGAAATGAATATTTTATACAGAGAGCATTGCGTTTTACTTAAAGTTCAGGGATTTCTTAATTGCAATCTCCTGCGCCAAGTTTGATGATTTTCACAGAAAGGTACAAAAGTAAAAATTCAGAAAAATTCATTGCAATTCTCTGCATCTTTTTGATTTACATTGAATGGTACGCCGGTGCATTATGAAATCATTATTTTAAAAAAAAAATATAATTTGAAATTGGTTTTGGTTGATGAACACGGAACGGTACATTATGAAATTAATATTTTAAACGACTTCTTTCGTTGAAATCATCATCCTTCATCGATTGTGGTTTATTTGGAATAATTTTTTCTTCAAGGACTGGTACATTTTTAGATTGATATTTTATATAGATGTTTACAGGCAATCTGTGCGTGCAATCAAACGTAGCTTTGCTATTCAGTTATTCCTAACATTGTATGACATTCCAGTTATCATTCAGTTAGATGGATAAGACAGGTTCATCGTGTCATCATGACTTGATTTTTAAAAGAAGGGCGACAATCATAGATCTAAAAATTTCTTATTGTAAATGTATGTGCTTTAGACTCCAAGAAATAAGAATACATCCCCCGATACATATTTATAACATTTTGCAATATATATTGATCTCAACGAAAATATTATAACACAAAATGTGATCATTACTTATGATCACTCAAAATCTGCCAAAATGTATCATGATAACAACGAATAATACACCAGTAATCAAGACCTTACCGATACTGGTACTGTACCAGTATGTCTATTATGTATACCAAATTAGAAATAGTTTAAATGTTTGCTTCCTTATATCACCTCTTTCTATCAAGTTATAATATTATATCAATCATAGAGGACTTTGTACTTTTTCTAGTGCCATATAAAAATACTCGAGGGCCATTTTTCACCTATAAACTATTAAATAAAAATATTGCAAACATTAAATCAATATTCTGTCTCTGAACATTGGGTCCTTACCGTCAACTGACCTTGATCGGTTAATAAACTGTACATGTACGCGTACGTGTAAAACAATAAGATTCAACATTTTCAACATGTTCAGCATACTCTCACTGTTTATGAAATAATTCTATGACTTCGATGAAACTAAAAACACAGTAATTCTTAATTTATTCTCTGCTTCACTTAATACAACGTCTAATATACACTAAGTCTATATTTTTATTTAAAAATGCTACAAGTTTTTACCTCCGTGTACTTTTTGATTCTACACGTTTAGTACAACTTGTAGAATTATGCATTAAATTAGGGGATTCCCCATGTTACACGTATTCGTACACGTACATGTTTAAATGCTTAACCTCTCTAATGTACTACATTTACTAGTTATTTTAAATATAATCGGATGATAATATAATTTATCTATTATGGACATCATTGTACAATAATATGAGGCTATAAGGACCAATATCAAGTGGTTTCGCCCGAAGACACAGAAAAGTGATATCGGCCTCGCCAGCTCAGTGTATATCGTCTCGGTCAACATCACTTGACATGGGTCCTTATAACCACATATCGAACTACAAAGAAGTCCATAATTAAAACAAAGTACAGAGTGCTGTAGTTTACATTTATTACGTTTCAAAGTCACGGTCACGTTTACATTGCAATTGTTTTGATGTTGCATGTGCATAACACGACGTCACATTTTTATCCTGTTGAAATAGCTTTATTAAAAACGGAGAAAACCTCAACTTAGAACTGGTTTAAAGCCATAAAATTTCAGATTTGAAAACTCTGAGATGTGTTTTATTCAGTTCTGTAAAAATCTCAAAGTGTGCAAAAAATATCATAAGCACCCTTTTTTCATGGACTCAATCAAATATAATCATACATTTCTACATCTAGATATCAAACGAGAGACAGGGTGCAATGATATGATGAGAAACTGAAATGTTTTACTTCGATTGATGGGGTTCTAAATCATGTGTAAGGGGTGTTATAATTTATTATGTATTAAAGGCATGTGTAAAGTTAGTATTTACAATTTTGTTTTAAAGTCACGCATATTCATATTCATGTTTTTTAATTAAGCACATTTTTTACGAAACGTGAGGTTTTATGATGTAAACATTTTTTTTTTAAAATGAAATGGCTTCACAACCAGAATAAAGTCAGTATCTTTGCTGGTTACTTTGGAAAATGTGAAATGGAGCTTGAACTAACTTTATATATATATATATATATATATATATATATATATATATATATATATATATATATATATAAAATCATTCACTGCGTGCTCATTTTTCCGCTTTTTATTTTGCAAAGTGATTTATAAATATACAATTTTGAAAACGATGCCATATAAAACAAGATATACGATTCACTTACCTAAAAAGCTCACCATACTATTTATTTCATATTTTTGCAATAAAGATTTACTTGTTATTATATTATTTCTTCGAACAATGAAACAAGGGTAATTAGAAATAAAAAAAAAAATAACACAATTTTTGTGATGAGCTGACTTATTTTTTTTAAATATAAGCTTGATCTTCTAATCAATTGGCAAGTAAAATAAAGTCGTATATCAAGTGCGTTATTGTTGGTTATTTATTTTTGTTTTTCGGTTGCTTTATTGATTTTATAAATTTATTGATTTATTTATCTAGTTATTTAGTATATCATTAGTCATCTTATGAATTGATTAAATGTTTTGAAGAATAATGAATTTACCCGCGTACCTTTTTTAAAATTATTGTTCGTAAAATTAAAAAGAAAAGCAGAATTAAACGTAATTTTCAATCATTTTGACAAAGAAATATATGAGGAGTGTGTATTTTTAAATGATGTTTTTACTTTTAAATATCCGTAAAAATATGGTGATGTGGTCATCTCTAGTTTTTGAGATATGGGGTCCTAAAAAATACACTATTCATGATAATTGGATTTCAAACATCGGGCTCGGAAACATCAAGGGCCCCTACCCTGGAGGCTAAATTTTTCAGGGTCATCTACTAGTGGTATACCACTACCAATATGAAAATATGGTTAAGTGGTCATCTCTAGCACTTGAGATTCGGGCCCCCACTTATAGAACACTATTCAATCATTATAATGGGGTTTTAAACATCGGGCCCCGAAACATCGAGGGCCCCTACCCTGGGGGCTTAATTTTTCAGGATCATCTACTAGTGGTATACCACTACCAATATACAAATATGGTTAAGTGGTCATCTCTAGAACTTGAGATTCGGGCCCCCACTTATAGAACACTATTCAATCATTATAATGGGGTTTTAAACATCGGGCCCTGAAACATCGAGGGCCCCTACCCTGAGAGCTGAAATTTTCAGAGTCACCTACAAGTGGTAAACCACTGCCACACTGTGAAAATATGTGATGTGGTCATCTCTAGTTTATGAGATATGGGACTCTAAAGAATATGCACTATATTCATTATAATAGGATTTTAAACATCGGCTCTGAAACAACGGAAACAAAATTTCTCTAAAACAGAGGTTTAGCCTGGACAAAATTTGCACAAACAGACAGACGGACTGATAGATTTATTAAAATATTCTCAAAACATTTTTCACTTACAAATTCAGAACACAGAATTATAAGAAGTGTATATCTTGTAAAACCAAGTACTTTTTCAGTTATAATTACCTAAATTAAGTTCTCTGTAATTCCATTACACACATGTTTAATTTTCAGCATTGTCTATAAAAAATAATAAATCGGCAAAACGAAAATTAACCTTTACAGATGAATGCAGATATATTCAACCTGGATGTGTAGAAACATTGATTTTAATCCTTACTGGGTTTCCATAAATATTTTTTATAAAATATGAACCAAAAACGTGAGGGAGAAACCCTACTATGGGGGAAAAGCTACTATATAGTAGGTTTTCCGGGGGAAAAGCTACTATGGGGGAAAAGCTGCTATACAACACCGGCAAAGCAACCCGGTTCAAGGTCACTGCACATACTTGAAATAAAAGCACTCTTTAAAGTAATGTATGAGCCAGACATAATCATTTGAAGAAAAAATATGATTAGACAAGGATTTTTGAAACAGGTCTCATATGACCCTGACCTTTGACCCAAATTATATTTGTGGAAAAGTAAACATACTTATCATTATACGGCGCCAGAGTGGGACGTCGACCCTAGTTATACATGTATATGGATAGATATGATGACCATAAATTAAACACTGTGCCGGATAATTATGCCAGTGCGAAGGTGGCATTTTTGCATCCGTCTAAGCTGCATATATCGAAAAATATAAATATGCCATATGATAGACCATTGCTTAAAGAGTTTACAACAACCTTTGTTATCATTGTATCTCACCTGTCAGGTGTGATATTTACCTTTCAAAAATAAATTCATACAGGAAAATAACTTTTCCCATAGGAAAAACATTATTTCTATAGGAAATTTGAAATTTCCTATCAGATTACAAGAACTTCCTATAGGAATTTCAATTCCGATAGGATTTGATAAAATCTGATAGGAAATCTTAATTTCCTACAGGAAACTACCTGTCTGAATCAAATTCCTACAGGAAATACCTTTCTCCTATAGGAAATACAATTTCTAAAGGAGTTTTAGGAAATCCTATAGGATTGTAAATATTTCCTGTACGAGAATCATTTCTCCTATGGGAATTATCATTTTCCTATGGGATATTAATTTTCAAAGGTAAATATCTCACCTGTCAAGTGAAACACGCTAATAGCAAAAGTGGTTATTTACTCTCTAGACAATGGTCTATCATTTGGTATATATGGATTTTTCCGAAATTGCATCTTAAGCGGGTGCAAAAATGCCACCTTGGCACTGGCAAAATTAGCCGGCACAGTGTTATTAATGTTAGCACCCATTGTCATGCAAGAAGGGGGATTAATCAAGTGTTCTGTCCAGAAGTACCCGAGTTACAAACGACTTGGATAAACGTATTTGTGCATTGTTATTTCATACATAATGTATAATGCTGCATTTGTTTTTAGAAAAGTATCAATTGCCAGTAATAATCTGTGTAGAAAATATTTGGTCACAATTCATCTACGTAAATGTAGCTTGTACACTGATCCTGAACATTGGAACGTTGGAAAGGGAAGACCCTAACAATAGCAAGCATGACTGAAGGTAAAGATTGAAAACGATAAATTTAAGAAAATGCTGGCACAACACCCAACAGGGTTAACTCCTACTTTACAGGCTTGGTAACAGTTCTTAATGGATGATGATTGTGTATTGTTTCTTCATTTGAAACTTTAAGTATCTTTGAAATCTCGACTTAAAGCTGAACACCGTTCGCAAAAAGGCACTGTCCGCCACATTTCTCTTTCATCACAGCTATCCCTACAACCCATCTTCCCAATTTGTAAACGTCTTAGGTAGCAAGGGATATTTTTGTAAAGTTGAGAGTTGCTGTATTTGAAGACGTATGAGTGTCGCTAAAATTTATGAAATGGTTTTTAATGATCATCATTATTTAGAGGGATGTCTATTGTTAAAATTATAATGCAATATGTAAGCCCCCAATGTTAAGTACATGAGATTCAGAAAAAAAAATGCGAAACTTAAGGCTATGATTTTTATGTTGACTTTACACAGTCAAGTTGATATTGCAAGTTACAGACGGGAGGTAAAATAACACGAAAAGTAGGTGGATGGGACATAGTAGACTATACATTGGTAAGTTTCTGACATGTGATGGTGCATCATGCACATAATACGGAATGTCAATCCTTTGCAGGGAATTAGCTGGGGGAGGTTTAAAAAGCTGAAAAATATGAAAAATGGTCGAAATATTAAAGGTCGTAATCTCAGAAAAACAAGTATTTAGAATATTTTACACATTATGACTAGCAATTGTCCTCAGAAATTGGTGATTGGCCTTATAAGAAGTGAAAAAAAGGTATTTATGCTGAATGGGAACTGAGGAAATTCTAGTTACAGAGATCCGAAAACACAGACACCCTAGCTACAGTGAATTGTATAAAAAAAACTCCCCCGTGCTACCTAATCGACCTTCGTATTCAGTCGTTCCTCCAACAAGTCGGACAGCAGTATGTTGACACAAGTAATGAAGAATTATAAGACAATGTTTGTTTTACATGTAATAAGGTTGGATCATAAATTGTTAGAATTCCACGTGTTTTGTTTAAAAAAGTTTCAGAACCTTCTTCATGACTGATGAAAGACATCCTTTGAAAACTTTTTGATACCAACCAATCAACAACTTTTTTTGCTTTTGTTTTATTTTTTAAACTTCGCATCTTCGCGAAAGAAACTAAAACCATGAAAGGGTGTCATCATTTAATTGCGGTCTACAGTCCATTTTAATTAAAATGTCAGGTCGTATATTGGGCATTTTGTATTCTTCTCTATCTATAATTATATTATATTTTAATATCTTTTCTGTTCTTATCAATACTTGTATATTTCAGTACAGAGTAGAAAAGGTACTGATTTCTATACCTGGTACATTTATCATTATGACATATTTCCGGTGTTGTATAGGAGCTTTTCCTCCATAGTAGCTGTTCCCCCCGGAAAACATACTATATATTAGCCTTTCCACCAGGGGAAAAAAGCTACTATATAGTAGCTTTTCCCCCATAGTAGGGTTTCTCCCTCACGTTTTTGGTTCATATTTTATAAAAAATATTTATGGAAACCCAGTAAGGATTAAAATCAATGTTTCTACACATCCAGGTTGCATATATCTGCATTCATCTGTAAAGGTTAATTTTCGTTTTGCCGATTTATTATTTTTTATAGACAATGCTGAAAATTAAACATGTGTGTAATGGAATTATACAGAGAACTTTTAATTTAGGTAATTAATTGAAAAGGTACTTGGTTTTACAAGATATACACTTATATGCATAATTCTGTGTTCTGAATTTGTAAGTGAAAAATGTTTTGAGAATTTTTTAATAAATCTATTAGTCCGTCTGCAAATTTTGTCCAGGCTAAACCTCTGTTTTAGAGAAATTTTGTTTCCGATGTTTCAGAGCCCGATGTTTAAAATCCTATTATAATGAATATAGTGCATATTCTTTAGGGTCCAATATCTCATAAACTAAAGATGACCGCATCACCATATTTTCACAGTGGCAGTGGTTTACCACTTGTAGTTGACTCTGAAATTTTCAGCCCTCAGGGTAGGGGCCCTCGATGTTTCAGGGCCGGATATTCAAAACCCCATTAAAATGATTGAATAGTGTGCTATAAGTGGGGGCCCGAATCTCAAATTCTAGAAATGACCACTGAACCATATTTTTATATTGGTAGTGGTATACCACTAGTAGATGACCCTGAAAATTTTAGCCCCTAGGGTAGGGGCCCTTGATGTTTCCGAGCCCGATGTTTGAAATCCAATTATAATGAATAGTGTATTTTTTAGGGCCCTATAACTCAAAAACTAGAGATGACCACATCACCATATTTTTACGGTCATTTAAAAGTAAAAACATCATTTAAAAATACACACTCACTCATATATTTCTTTATCAAAATGGTTGAAAATTACGTTTAATTCTGCTTTTCTTTTTAAATTTACGAACAAATATTTTAAAAAAGGTACGCGGGTAAATTCATTATTCTTCAAAACATTTAATCAATTCATAAGATGACTAATGATATACTAAATAACTAGATAAATAAATCAATAAATTTTTATTCATAAAAGTAGCAACCGAAAAACAAAAATAAATAACCAACAATAGCGCACTTGATATACGACTTTATTTTACTTGCCAATTGATTAGAAGATCAAGCTTATATTTTTAAAAAAATAAGTCAGTTCATCACAAAAAATGTGTTAGTTTTTATTTCTAATTACCCTTGTTTCATTGTTCGAAGAAATAATATGATACATAAGTAAATCTTTATTGCAAAAATATGAAATAAATAGTATGGTGAGCTTTTTAGGTAAGTGAATCGTATATCTTGTTTTATATGGCATCGTTTTCAAAATTGTATATTTATAAATCACGTTGCAAAATAAAAAGCGGAAAAATTAGCACGCAGTGAATGATAGTATATACGTAAGGTTAGTTCAAGCTCCATTTCACATTTTCCAAAGTAACCAGCAAAGATACTGACTTTGTTCTGGTTGTGAAGCCATTTCATTTTTTAAAGAAATGTTTACATCATAAAACCTCGCGTTTCGTAAAACATGTGCTTAAAAACATGAATATGAATATGCGTGACTTTAAAACAAAATTGTAAATACTAACTTTTCACACGCCTTTAATACATAACAAATTATAACACTCCTTACCCATGATTTAGAACCCCATCAATCGAAGTAAAAGATTTCAGTTTCTCATCATATCATTGCACCCTGTCTCTCGTTTGATATTTAGAAGTAGAAATATATGATTATATTTAAGATCGTCAATTCTAACGGTATTAAATTAAAATTAATAGGCTTTTGGACGAAGGGGGTAATACATTTCGACTTCTTATTCCCTTCCTCTGGAAAATTAAGTCAAGATTAGTCAGTTAGTTTCCTGGGAGGACCTTATACATAGATGATAATACATGGGAAAATTAAAGTTCCAAACCGGCTATTTTCACTCAAATGTATTCTGACGTGTTCTGTGAAAAAATGTCAATGTCATAACGTCGAAGTCAAAACTGTAGATAAGCATCGATTAAATGAAAAAGATTCGAGGTATTCCGAAATCCGCGTAAAAGGTGTTCCTAAAAGGTATAACAAAAGGTGAAATAAATGGTGATGACACAGGAATGTTATGAAGGCCGTGCCTTTGTTCATATCAGGGGTGAAAAAACCACGTATTTTATTCTATGTATTGATAAATGCCATAATTATCCTTCATTATGAGAAACTAATATAATATCAGTTATTGCAAATTATTCCAACGAATGGTCTACCATAAACATGACCGGAATGTAAAAAAGGGGGAAAATCTACTATATAGTAGGTTTTTCGTGGGGGTAATCTGGCTATAAAAAGGGGGAAAACCTACTATATAGTCAGCTTTCTGTGGTGGGAAAAACTGCTATATAGCCATTTTTCCGGGGGGGGGGGGGGACTGCTATATAGCCATTTTTCCGGGGGGAAAGATGGCTAGGGGGAAAAGGCACTATACAACACCGGATCTATCTTTATAGGACGTTAAACGCGTAACAGTATTTGTTAATGCTAAATGAATTGAAATGCATACATTTTCTTCTCGTTATATATGGCTCAGTCCTATACGTATCAAAGATTTCTATTTTAAAAAGTTCTGTTAAAGATGACATTTATTTTGTTTTTAAATTTTCACGACAGTACGGGATATTTATATTGATATCACTATGTTGAAAAGCTGATAAATGTTATCATTAACGACAGTTACAACTAACTGAACTGCGAAATATATATCACATGAAAACAAAGACACATTTATACATACATGAAAATATTAAAATTAACTCGATAAAGAACTGTGAAATATTACACTTGTTCTGTTTACATTAATGGCTTAATATGATGTCATTAAAACACAAAATTAGAAACGAAAAGCGGTGAATTTTATTTCAGATGCTGATTTTTCATGCTGAATTCTCAGTTATACAAAGGGAATTTTTTTCTACGTAGTTTGTTTATTTTATACTAAGCTTTATTTATATTTATGAAAGAAAAAAACAGTGTTACAATCGTTTCCTATTACGTTTTTGATATAATACTCACCGATGGTAAAACATTCTTTAAGCAAGGACAAAGCGAATATATACGCACAGGTTTTCACTTGAATGTGCAGCTTCATGATTTAAGGAGGAAGAAAAAAACCCAAATCTTTTTTCTACAGAACGTCGGTGGTTAAACAGGATTGGGTTTAAATGGGTTTTTCCGGATAAAGTTAATCATGGCAGTTGAAGTGATATGCTTCAAGTTGAATTGCACACAGATCATAGAGATATTAGATGACAGGTACACATGTATGATAGGGAAAACCAGTGATAACTACTTCAGATTCACATTTTGGAACTTGTTGTTTTCTTTCTTGTTATTTACATCATCGCTTGGTGACAGTATGCTAGAAATAACGTAGATCGTGGCAATTGCTTTTTTTTTTCTAGATATTCGTACAATTTGAAAACTAAATAACGTCAGGGGAAATATCGCCTTGTATTTTTTAGTTTTATATTACAATGATCTTTTCAGTAAGCAATGTGTTGTTTTTATCACCATATCGATATTATTGACGGAATTTTCTTTAAATGTCAGTCGGATCTTTTTCCAATTGTTTTACATCCGATATGGCTTAATAACTTGTAAGATCAAGCTTATTATTTTTGATAAATAAAAATCAAACAAATGCTCAATTTTCCTAAAATTAGGTAAAATATTCGTAAACGTATTGTTCTCCAAAAATATGTATGTTTAATAATCCCGTTATACACATTTCTCGATTGTATTTTTAATTTATTTGTCTCAAAATGTCCGATGATTTCAGGATTTTAGTTTGGCAGCATTGTGATTTACATTAAAAACCTGTGATGCATTTCAGTTTTTGTGACTCATATAATACACGATAGGTCAAGATAAACGAATAGCTTGCTTCCGGTTTCCGACCGACCCTTACAAGTAGCAATCAAGAGTTCTGAGTATCAGTGTCAATGAGACTTCTTCTTGAGAAACCGAGAATCTAAAAAACAAAAAATTAAGGGTAACACCTTATTATATTTAAAAAAAAAAAGCGCTAGCTTTATTTCTCTAAATAAAAACTTGGTTCTTGGTTGCATAACAAAAAGAATTTTTTTGTCAGTATGTACTGTTGATTGTGTTTTAAAAATAATTAATAATGCGAAAATCAAGCCTTCCACTTAATATGCTCTATCCTCATGATGTACAACAGAACTCCGCATGATATATACTTGAGGGTTATGATGAAACGAATATTGGATAACATATGTTTATACATGTAGTTAAATATGTATGAATCGAAACTGAAAAGCTAGTTTTGGCACCCTCATCTCTTGCTCAAAATGAAATTAAAATCCAACAATCTGCTGCTTGCTTATAATCAATATTTTCCATTTATAATTAAATACAAGTAGTCATGCGCTTTGGAAATTTAAGAAGCAGCAAAAGCTTGAGTTGTTGAGATTAGAGAGGTTGGGATTGTTAACGTGTACAGATACATCTACTTGTACATGTAGTAGGTGAATCCCCTAAAACAATGTGTATTACGTTATCATTTCTCGAATCACGTTTTAAGTAACGTGTAGCGCGGCATCTAATTACACAATATCATAATTACATAAGCATTGATCATGAATGCTTATTTTTTGAAGTCATTGGTTCTAAAACACACCTGGCTGTGCAGACAACTTGAATACCGCGCTAACGCGATAACGTTTGATATTGACATCACTGGATATATAAAGCGTTGAATAAAGGAGATGAGATGAGATTGTGTCAACTTCTAAGTTTATAAATGAAATTGCTATTGCTAACTTAAAACATTTATTTCGTTTAATTTGTAACATATATGTATATCAGTAGGAGGTTATTATTACCTTATTGTTATTGCTTTGTTTCTTTTTCACTATTATTAGGGTCTTCCGTTTCCAACGAAAGACTCTCTTGTTATTCTTCGGTTTCTTTTTACATATTATTACGGTCTTTCGCTTCCAACGGAAGACCCTCTTGTTATTCTACGGTTTCTTTTTATTTATAATCATACTTTTTAATTTTTTTCTGCCCCTTTTCGGCTTTATATCTCAAAAAGTATTCAACCAATTGCAACGAAACTTTCATAGTATATGTAATGTTATGATGCCTCAAAGTTTTAAATATTAAATGATGACGTCACTTTTGTTTTGACGTTACGTCAATTTTAAAATTTTAAAAAAGTGATTTTGTGCAGGACTTTTTTTTCAAAAATGGTTTAGGATAGAGACTTAAAATTTTCTGTGATTATATATTTATCATTTGTCTTATGGCATAAGGCCGGAAATTCAAATTGCGAACAGCCGTTAGCGGTGTGTCAACATTTTAAAAAGATGCATTGCCTGCAAGACGTCGATAATGGAAAATGCAGCTCAACTTTCGTATGAGAGATTATAAAGGTATGTTTCAATATAGGCAATATAGGATATGTCGTGTTGACTTTTTCTTTTCAAAGTATTTGTACTTTTCAGTCTAATCCGGGATTCCTCTGACTCTGACCTCCCCTTTTATAAAAGCGGGGATTAGAGTCAGAGGAATCTCGGATTATTTTCGGTCCAGTGTATTTACACGTGTATGTTTTGTACATCACTCTTTTAAATTTCTATTTGTTATTTTGCTATACATGTATATCTTATTGTGTATTGAATAACACACCATAGAGCCATACACTGTAAAACAGTGCATTTGAAAGGAGTGGTGGTCCCAAGGTACACAAGTGTGGAATATGCTGTAATTAGAGTGCATGTTTGCATGATAATTATTTCCCTTTTTTTAATAAAACAAACCTTTGCTATATTGCCTTTCACTTAAAATCACATACCATAGCATAGTATAAAATTGTAAAAGATATGCATGAAATGACTGTACTATACGTCCCTGATTTGACATGGTAAATATTCAGTCTAATTAAAATTAGACCTTTTCTTCTCGCTCTCTGTTATGTATGTTTATTGCTCGACGAGCAATAGCCATATATATTTTCGTATTTCAGTGTCCATGCCTGTGATAACACTATGTTTCGATTTTGTACTATACAGTCCAATAAATTCAAATGATGTATAATTGGGGTGCAAGCGGGGTTTGCTTATTTAGATTCAAATATTTAATTGTACAATTGCTAAAAATTATATAAACATAAGTAACTAAATGCTGTCATTAGACAGTAATACCCGCACCAAGTGTTTGCCTCTAAATAACACTCTCTTGTACAAGTTTTAGTCAAAAAGAAGGCCACATGCAATATGTAACAATTAAATGATCTTTGAAGTTACGTACACAACACAGGTGTACAGGTTGCATCGGGTAATAGTTTTACCCAGCTCTTTTGGTTAGATGGGTTTCACGTGGTGTACATGCATATGTTTTCTTGATATGCAGAATAGGATTAATTAACATGAATAAACGTTTTTTTTGTGGTGATCAGCTAAAGGAATTCGTATTGTGCTAATTGGATTATCATTATGGTGTTGATCAATATAGGTAAGCATAATACTTGTAGAAGCGCAATATTATGAGACACCGGTATACAAAACAGTTAAGTTTTACTTTCACTTTCTAAAATGTGATCTCCCTTTGCCAGCGTACTGTATCATCATCTTTATTTAGATAAGCTTATCTACAGTTTCTGTCATTTAAATTACAGAATTTTTTTATTTTTTCATTTGTCAGACTTACACTATTGAGTTGACTCCATATTGACCCTATTTTGTATTAAATTTGGGTGTTAAATATCATGTTTATACGAGTTATAATAGGGAGGAAGGGGAAGGGGCCTTAACCGTTCCCCATCCCCAGGATGTGTGGATTAGATATACATTTTTAGTGAGAATGAAGGCATGCTGCAGCTTCCCCCCCCCCATTATACCCCCTACGCCATCATCATACACCAGTAATAGAAAAAAGTTAATGATTAATTTTCTTTTATTTTAAATTGCTTATTCTTTTTTGTCAAGAGATATGTGGTATGTCAAGATTTATGACTCATGAAAATTGTTACATTTTAATCCTGATTGTTAACATACATGTATAATTATATATAAAAAAAAATACATGTGATATTATACTAGGCATCATGCAATCAATTGCAGAATTGCCAATCGGTTATTTGTAACTCATTTTGACTGATTAATTTGTTAATCATTTTGAAAATAAAGACATTTCTAAATACATGTATAACATATGATCAATATTTTTTGTAGATTGATTTTGGCCTCACTCTGCAGATGCCCTATAGTGATCATTCTGTCCAATTCTGCTGATCATGTCAAGATACATTTAAGACAAATTGGCCCCTGCCCCTTGGGTCATTCCCCCACCCCTGGAGTTGGTTTTAAACAACCACCCCCTCCTCTGAAATAGGAAATGATAATACATTTTAATAACTGTTGCGATCCCCACCCCTAGACCATATTTATTCTTCCTCCTTGTATCATTGCACATCAATTGGTACATGTATATAGGTTATGCCCCCTTTGAGATGCCCAGTGACTTTCCAGAGTTGGAACTAATCAAGTAACCTATCTTATTCATATGTAGTGTAATTCCTAGCCCTAGCCCTAGCCCATTGTTGACCCTGCTTTGATTTTTACAGCAAGCTCTAGGTTTTTGTTGACTGACTTTACAATTTTCAAAATCTCTTTATGTACATCTGACATCATACAGAAAAATACCAATCAAGAAATGATTTTGTTACTGTAAAAATATGATAGATAGATAAGATAGAACTTTCAAATTTTCAGAGATGGTAGAGAGTTTACGGTCGCAGTGCCATTGCATATCCGAACGTCTGCCGTCAATTCTGATCGTCACCGGAAGAAAACAAAAAACAGTCATTTTTCAACTTTTTTGATTTGAATATTTTTTATGTTTTTATTCGATAGAGACGCTCTCAAAACTTCAGGATATGAAATTTGTTTTAAAATCGATCAACACATTCTCGAGATTTTGGGCTTCAAAGTCCCGAAGAGAGAGTCCGCGTAGCTCAGTCGTTAAAGTGTTGGACTCGTGCCCAGGCGACCCGGTTTCAGTCCCCGCGTGGCGAATGTTTTTTATTCTGTCTTAATTGTGTTTTGTTTAACGATTTTATCTTTACAATGGTTGATTTTAATGTTTTTTGCTTTACTTTTATCATAAATCAAATTAATAGCGGTTTTTTTTTTCAGTACAATTATAGAGTTCGTTTCGAAATACCGTCAATTTCAAGCTTTGTAACAGTCTTGTTTCTGTCAGCAGCTCGCTACATTCAGGCATCAAAGACATGCCGCCGAAGAATCCCTGCAGTACGACCGCATTATAGCTCGCCGGGTCGCTTTGGCGGCATCAAAGAAATGCCGCCATCTCAATGACTGTATGCACACAACTTTTAGCAATGCGCCCACGTTTCAAGTATTTTACAAGACTTTAAAAGGAGGACTGTTTAGATTTTATTCATATATACAGATACATGCATGCATGTATTGATGTGTTTTTGACATATGTTGTTGATATATTGATTTCCTGAACACTGTAAAACACTATAAAATAACTCTCTCTCTCTCTCTCTCTCTCTCTCTCTCTCTCTCTCTCTCTCTGACGTACGAATTTTTTTTTAGTATTTGAATAAGAACTACTACAGGTAACATGCAGTAATGTGGCTAAAAGCTAAATGTACATTTGGCATCCAAAAATTGAGTATGTATTTATTTCTAGTTACGGGATAATGTTTATGGATTTAAATGATTTGAAATTCATTGTTTAATGATTGTCTTCTTACTGATTGGAAGTCAACGCTAAAAAGTCATTTTTTTTTTAATTATAGACGGTGTACTTTTTCCTTCTTTGTGTATGTCTACAGATACATCTGTTGTCTGTCTGGGATTAAGAAAAACCTCCGAAGTTTACACACGGAACTATACACACGACCGGGTGACTGCAACAAGATGTGAAAACTGACCACCCGTGTATGTTTCACTTTTGTTAAAAAAATCATTACGGCAGGGTTCATGGGGATTATGATCATTTAAAATATGTCTTAAGTTTATAATTATTTACATAGGTTTACATACATGTAATGTTTGTCCAAAAGTGGGATTTATTATATCTGTTTAGTGATTAAGCATCGAGGTCAAAATTCATATATTTCGTATTTTTATACCGATTTCTTAACACTAGTCGTTTAGACATAACACTGGGGTATCGAGTGGATTCGGGAAAAAGGGGGGAGGGGGGGGGTAATTAACCATACTACATTTGTAAGATATAGGCTATTTTATTTGCCGACTTAGCAAAAATTTTTATCACACAGTGTTAGTTGGCAAAGATAAACTTGAGACAAAAAGAAAAATAATCGATATGCAAAAGAAGAAGCAGATAAAAAGATAATCAATTTCTTTATCAAATCGATTTCTGATTAATTCATATATCTCTCTCTCTATCTCTCTCTCTGTGTCTGTCTGTCTCTCTCTCTCATTATACAAATGTAGTTTATAGCGTATGACATTTTATAAATCTTATTTCTAAAACATTTAGAAGTAAAAAGTAAATCCATAAATTAACGATGTTTAAAGAAAGCAGCTACGCCTATTACAACCTTCCTTGATTTCGATCTTTTTATTTTTTGCTGAAATTAATAACGCCGCTTAATATGTCACTGATTATGTTCAGAATTCATAATGTGTACTGCCGTAGGTGGTATTATGTAAAATTGAAACCCGACATTTTACAATGTATTATTAAATATTTTAATCAAAAGAAATCAACATGTGAGTTAGAAACCGCATGCTATTTACAAAATGTACCCGTGTAATCAAGCGTACGGTCATAATTGGATTCTGTCATAATTGACTGGTTTTTTTTTTCAGTGGCGAAAGCACAGCCCACGAGATATAGGGAATTAACAGCCCGATCATTTAAACGAGGGATTACCTTCCACAATTAGAAATAATTATGTAACCTTGCTGGTTAAGGAGGTGTATTTTCCTATGGTTTTGACCGACAGTTTACGAAATAACATACTTACATAAAATTCATGCACTTTTTAAAAATCAGATACAACATGTAAAATTCAGAATATTCATTTTCTAGCTAAAACAATTGTCTTACACAGGCACGTAGCTAGTTCACATTAAAATATATTACATTTGATATCAACTATGATAAGATGTACTCTAATTATTGATTATTTACAGAAAACTGTAGGAGTTAGAGCCATCGCTGATTTCATCTTTGTAATTTATCATTTGGCTTTAACATTACTTTTAGTCTCTATTTATGCCATTTAATGGATTGTCATCGACAAAAGTATTATACATTACACTAAAAAACAATGTCAACATTATTTTTCAGAGGTATTTGAATAAATTAGAAGTAATTGTGGAGAATATACCCAGAAAATGTATATAAAATATCTTTATCTATAACATCCGATTACTTTATATATTTATAATCGATAAAAACTTAATGGAGAAGGGGTCGTTGTTAGTAAATACATGAAACTTCAAATATAATTGGAATGAAACCTTTACGCCGATGAAATAGCTTAAATTTATTGAAGGCAGATTAAAGACTCAGTTTTATATGCTATCTTTTTATGCTCAAGATAAAAGTTCGACTTTATTAACGGTTATATGTCATGCCTTTGTTTCTATTGCAATGCCCACTAGGCACTTGTTTATTGTACGGTCGCTACCTTTTGTGGAACAAGAATGCACAATCCCAATTGATTTATTGTCTTGAAATGGTGGTTTTCCATTTAATAAACCCCCTTGTTTTGTTTTTATTTTTACTTTCGTTCAATGTTTTGCATTGTTTGAATCTATTATATATTTTATTAAAAAATTCCGACATGCTTATTCCTATACAACTTACATTCAAATTTAGATTCATCATAAGAAAGCATAACTAAAGCACTGTAAACAATAAAAAATTCACCAAATTCGTGACTATTCCTCTTTAAATTAGATTTGCGAAAATCATAAATGTAAAAAATATGATACAAACATTATACAAAGTTTTAAACAACACACATTCTCTCTCTCTCTCTCTCTCTCTCTCTCTCTCTCTCTCTCTCTCTCTCTCTCTCTCTCTCGCCTATACAGTTAAAGAAAAATAAACAAAACTTTCAGAAGCAAGTTAATTTAAGCTTTTTAAATAATTCAAATGAGATTTTCTTATAACATCTTCTTTCTACATTTTTGTCACTGTATACTTTCTCTCCCACGGCAATAAATTGGAAAAAACAAAATCTCTGTAAGAGATAAAAATAATATATATAATTTATTCTGCTTGAAAAAAACTTGATTTATTCAGGCCATCAATCAATAGCAAACTCGATAAATTGTCTCATAAGAGACTTAACTTGTAAAAGCATATACAGGTCATCGACCCCACCCTAGGCGACTTACTGCACTTACTGCACTTGTAGCACTCTTACGTATATGAAAAAGTCATATATATATATATATATATATATATATATATATATATATATATATATATATATATATGTGTGTGTGTGTGTGTTGTTTACACAGATAAAGGTATTGAACATGTATAATGGACACCTTGTTTTCCTCTTCTTCTTTTTTTAGAAGGTCATCGTGTTACTTGTAAGTATCGGGAATCACGGAGCTCTGAACCAAAATGTATGTAATGATTATATATTATCAGTTAATAATATCAAATGAATGCTACTGTTTTGTAATCTGCATTTATAAATGTCAACAAAATTAACTTACTTTGTTTTGAGCAACACTTAAAGGACAATCAGTAGCCAGTGCTGTCTCTTCCATTAACGACTCGGATTTCTTGACTTTTTTGTTATGAGTCCTATCAAAGATACTCTGTTTCTGAAAAAAGATTTAAATTTGATTATACATTCACTGAGAGTGAGATATTTTTTTTCTTCAAATATTTATTCAAGAATTCACCAAAACGTGATGAATTATATTGTTGGCGTCTTGTCCCACCTTGGTTTCCACCAACGAAGCATTAGGTTTACATGTTGATTGACTTCGTGATACAGAAGTGGTCTCATTTTTGCTGTGTTCATCTTTACTAGCAAGAGCACTTAAGGCTGGATATTTGTTTCTTAAACCTTGCATCACCTACATATACGAAGTAGTAAGAAGGATACTTTATATCAAATGAATATGACGAGATGATGGCAAAGATGTTTACTCTGCTGTACCAACATAATTACATGAACTTTTATCAAATTTACCATGCATGATGAATTTCAAAATTTAAAGGATATATATCAGTTCATAATAATTTGTCTTATAGTGCGTTATATACTTCTAATCTTATTTTAATGCATATACGCTTACCTTTTGGTTCAACAGCACGTGCGAAATGAATATGAAAAATCCCTAAAAAAATAAGTTCATTTTATTCAAAAAGGAAAATAAATATCAAGTTTGTACAGTTGTATTAACACATTATAATAAAAGTCTTGCCTGAAGTGAATTTGCAATGACAAATATATACTGAAACACATCTGCTTTTTCGTTAACAGCCAGAATACCGAATAGCCAGGTTACACCTAGGACTGGTAAAAGTGTTCCAAGGGAACGCAAACCGGACCTGTCCGTGCAACAACAATAGATCAAAAAAGATCATCAAATTAATGTTATTTCAATCGCTTTCATCGTTGTTCATAATGAAATGTAGTATTTTTATTCTAACCATATTTTCATCAATGAAATATTTAATGACTTTGAATTAAAATAAAAAATAATAAGAATAATAAGAAAATAATTGGCATATGATGTGTATATAAACAATTGGTTGGTTTTACTTACGTTGCCTTCTTCTGAAGTGAGGACTTTGCCATCGCTTTTGAAACACACAATACCCTTACCAGTGAAATGATAATCAATACGTTTAACTGAAATAAGAATGAGCTACCATGTTAAAACAATAATAGCAAAATATGAATAATACAATTTTTTTAATCATTTCTTTGTTTACAGATTATCTTGTTTTATTGCCGCTTTTGTTTTGCGTTTCTATCGAAATTTTTTTTTATAGTTATATGTTCAAAAGTTAACATTGACGTAAACCTTACTAACATTTTCAGAATAAAGCTTTAGCAGCCTACGTATGGAGGGTTAAGCCAAAAAATGAAACGTTCGAAATTAAGTGATAAGTAACATAATTTTACGGATAGAAATATTTTACTTAATTGACGTTATACAATTATTGTTTTTTAGGAATATACGTTTCTTACTACGCTAATTAAACAGACTGGAACAATAAACATGTAGAGGGAACCGCTATCCGGGGACAACCAGCACCTAAATAATAAAACTACTGAGTCAATTAATATTCAATTAGGAAATCTAGCACGGATAAATAGTCGGTGAATTCATAATATTATGGAGAAATGGCCATGTTGTTTAATTTTTTTTATTATAAATGTTATGAAAAATACATACACAGATTCAAGGTGATAACTATTCCCCCAAAACGCTCCAAGAGTTGCAGTCGTAAGGATGATAGGAATGCCTGTATGCAATGAATTTAGAAAATGAACGGAGGTAAGAAATAAATAAACTGTTAAAAGGTATACTGGGCTATGAATTGGTGAGTCAAGTAATCAAATTAAAAGACAAATAATCTGAAATTACAAAAATATACTGTCCATCTTTGACATGTGTAATTAAATAATAATATTATGTACTGCTTGAACAAAATTAGGTTAAAAGATACCTAGTTAGACAATAATACAATACAATTCATATAAAATAATAGAAAGCTTGTATCGGTCTTTTAGTGTTAAAATCATAGTTTTAATAAGATATTTGTTCTATTTTGAAATTAAATATTGGTTTGGTGTGAAAAGGCAATTTAAGTTTTCAGGTTAAAAGTTTCTTGATTTTGCCATTTCAAATCTTGAAAGTCTCATTTGAAAGACCTATCAAATGTGAATGAAAATTTCTACATTTACTTACTCCATATAGCTAACAGAAACCAGTGGACTCTGGATCTAGACTTGAAGTTGTTTGCCACGTACATGGCATAGTACGTGACTGTAATACTCATGAAGTAATAGACTCCCATTCCTAGCATACTGAAGAAGGTGACCAGGAAAAAATAATGAATAATGGCCGTAATTGCAATGCACATACCCTGGAATGAAATTATAATAGCAAAAGTTATTCTAAATAAATTCTGAAATTCTGAAATTCTGAAATTCTATCTTATAAATTTATTCATTTTATCTTAAATATTAACAATTTATAATGTGATTTATTGATATCCTCAAAACTAGAATACTCTCGTATCTTTATTCTAAAAGCTTATTGAAACCTATTAAAATATACCTCATGTCCTGCCTGTTCTACAGCGGATATAAAAATCACATTGGACATAATCAAAGATCCACAGAGATTCATCATAATGATGTTTTGGTCACTTTTGATATATCTGAAGCATACATTTTAAGTATTACAATTTGTATATACTTGATGTTTAAATTCTTGTTAATGTTTCAATCCTATTTCTACGTGTATCCTTACGTACACTATTAAATTTTACACTTAACATACCTCCAAGTCAGGATGTAGATAGCAAACGTAAGAACTGTAAATGATATGGAGAGAACCACCCCAATCAGAGACATTGTTTTTAACGATTGTTTGTCTTCTGTCGCCTAAATATGAGAAATGCACACATTGCTAACATTTAAAGCTGTTTTAAGATTGTACAAACATCTAGAAATCAAAAGAAGCAAAATATCTCACAAGAGAATATGGTCTCATCAAAATGGCAAAATTGGTAAGATGGTTGCACTGGCAAACTGTTCTTTTATCATCACTTTGGCTCATGTTACATCCTCTTTCTGTCCATTTGCTGAGCAAGACAGTAAAAGACACTGTTCTTGTAATGATTTAGCGTTACAAGACTATATTTTTTTCAATATTGATATTGAAAAAGTGTAATAATTTTTGATGTAAATATTGCTGAAGTTTTCAGGAAACTTACCTTATAGCAAAATCCCAAGAAACACACACTGCATACATTTTACTTGATTCATTCTAAAGCAAACACATAAAATATAAACATACATTGTAATAATAATACATATAAAACGGTTTTTGTTAATGCTGTATCTGTTAGATACTGAATTCTCATACACTGTTAATGGATTAATCATAATTGAGAATGGATATATGAATGAAACAGTGTACATCGTTTGTTGAAAAATAAATATGTCATCTCACATTTGTTATGTGTCCAAACGTTAACTTTAGCGGTGGAACCAATAATCCTAAATCAGTTTGTGTTGTAAGAGACACAACTGGAGAATTAACAAATTCTTTTTCCTTAGATGTGTAATCCATGCTTCTTCCACTTTGATCCCTATTTAATTTAAGTTCAATCAATATAAATGAAATTCATGTACCTTTCATTATGATTTGATACCTGTATAAACAGAAGATTCACATACAATAATTTTATGTAATTTCAAAAATATATATTTTTTTCAAATATGGACACAAACTAAACATATTTATATACGATTTTAAATAAAATGCTTTTCTCATTAAGACACTATTGTTTGAAATGTATAATTAAATAAAGGTATTAACAATGAAAAAAGGCTTACCTATCGAAATCAGGTGGCAATATATGAGAAATTGTTTTGTATATTACGGCTACATAGTAGATTCCTGTAAAAAAAATAAGCATATTTAATATTTAATTATATGGTGTTTTGTTTTGTCACCATAACTTTATGAAATAGTATTTAATATTTTGATGAATTCATTTTTAAACTACTAAATCGACTACTCTTACTGTAGATTCCTACACAAGCGTAAGGAATAAATAAAAAATATCCACGCAAAAATGAAATAAGAACCCTGTTTCTATAATTAGTGATAATTTTAAATAAAAACTTTTATGTGGCGTGTGATGCATTCAGTTGATTGCCGCCTGCTTTACCCTAACCAGTGTTTGTCTACAACCAATCGGATGTTTTGTTTCTGTTGTGTGACAGTTATGAGTTTGTTTTATTCTGAACAAAAGGCCACGCTTATTTTGACAAAGTGACTCCAATTTACAATGAATTTATGGCCTCAGTCGTTTTGTTTTTAATTATTCACATTTCTTGTTGGGATACACATGATTTTATCAATTACTTAATACATAATCTTTTTCATTCCCAATTCAGTGTAATGCTTTGTCCGAAAAAAAATTAAAAGAAACAACAACAAAAAGAAGAAGAAAAGGTTTTTTTTTCCCGAATAATCAAATCTAAGTAACCTAAATATCGCTAATAGTTTTTGATAACTATCTGAAATTAAAGTAAAAGTTTGGTATTTGCGATATTCTCTCGACCTAATACACAACGGCGAAATTTTGAAATAAAAATATCCGTGACATATATAGTATTGTATGTCAATAAACTTCTTGGAAGCGTCTTACACTTTTCATATTTTATTTTCAGCCATTTATTTTGCTTGTTGTATATTGAATCCTTTTACCTTAAAATATCTTAAACTGTTCAGAAATCTTGTAATCGTTACCCTTTTTGACTTTTGTTTCTTGCTTTGGTAATTCGAGGAAAGTCAAAGTTTGTTCGGAACTTCCTGAAATGTTGTTTATGGATACATCCGGGAAACGTATTCCATTTTCATCTAGTTTGGTTTGGTTAATCGTGAGCTCTAGAAGAAAGAAAAATCAATGATTTATCTTTCAAAGTTCTTCGCAGAAAATAATAGATAATCAACTGTTGATACAAGTTACATGTAATAATACAGACAAGAGTACCATAATTAGAACCGATGAATTGCATTGCCGTGATATTGTCACTTTGAATTACAATCTCACTTAGCCGATCTACATTATTTAGGATTGAGCTTCCGTCTTTCTGTGTCTAAGATAAAACGAACAATTCAATTAATAGATAATAGCTATAAAATATTGTGTAATCTCTAGACATGTAATTGTACAATCGGATCAGATATTTTCTATAGCAATGAAGAATATTTCATGAAATGAATAAACAGTCGTAGAAATAAGCTCCCAATAAAATAATATACATTTACCTTATCACTGACTGTTATCCACGATTTAGAGTTATTAGCTGATACAACGTTGTCAATAACATCATAAAACACCTTCAAAACAAAAATGTTTCATTTTAAATTGTAACAAAGAATCAATATACAATCATAAACAGATATGTGTTAATACTTATTAAACTCTTCAAGCATATTTTTGCAACACAAATTCATGTCAATACATGTTCGAAAATCATGAAGATTATCTCACTTATTAGATAATCATTGTAATATCATCAGAAATTTCTGAATTACTCAGAATATTTAGATAAAGTAATGGACAGACTTTAAACTCATAAGACCAAACAAGAAACAAAGTTTTGCGCGTTGATATGATCTATTTCCCTAAACGTCACACTGTTATCATTCAGGGTTTATATCTTTTTTTTGGCAAATAGAATTTACATAAAAGTACTATTTTATAACATACAGCATTTGAAATGCAAATTTAGACGTATTCAAGCAACAATTTTATGAAAGTTACCCTTTAAAAAAAATCGGTTTCGTAGAATGATCAAGATGCAAATGGCTAAATTTCAATGTTTTGGATTTAAAATTTTAAAGAGTTTTGAATATTAGATATGTTTTTTTTTTTTTTTTAGAAATTTCATTAAAAAAAAGTTTTAATTATCATGGTAAATATATAAGAATTTAAAAACAAATCATGAGTAAGTGTAGGAATATCAGTTTTCATCAAAATAAAAGAAGACAAAATAGACTTAAAAACAAGACGATATTCTTTTTGATGTATAATAATATTTTACAGTTTACATGCCTCTTACGAGAGACACCTTTTCTAAACACTATAAAACATTATAAAAAAGACCTATAACTAGGCATATTGTAACAGAAAGAACTAATTTCCGTTCAATTGTCCTCGTTTTTGATGCATTTTTGCATGCCGGTCCATCAAAATTTAGACTGAAAATAAATTAAATAAAATAATCAGTGAATGAACAAAATAAGTATTTTCAAAGAAAGGCGTGCCAGGAATTATGTGACCAAATGACCTCTTTCTCGATAGCTGACCCAGTCGAGTTAGTGAGATCGACAATTTTCTCCAATATTTCGAGAGAGGAACTCAAATCCCCAGCACTGAGTTCACTGGTCGGCGACGTAAGGTTCTTCATCGTTTGTATGGCGTTGTTGACCTTATTTTGAACCGTCTTAGTATCTTGTATTCCATCCTCTATTATTCCGTCCAACTGTGAATGTGATGATAATATGAAATGGAGACTCAATCAAACCAAAAATGTATTAAAGTTCAAATAGAGTAATTTTTGAAAATATGTTAAAATCTGTATTTATCTATTACAATATGTGACAACTTACCAGCAAGGATACGTTTGTAAAAGCTTCAGATGTGCAGTTGATAAGGCTAGGAGATGCCCACACTCCAAGTGGTTCACAATATCTTTTTGCACTTCCTAAATGAGCATTTATTGAATCATATCAATCTATATATTAAAAAAAGCTTTATATTTCAATTTCTAGACCAAACACATTATATATACTGTTTCCTAGCACTGTAAGATACCTTTGAGACATATTAATGTTGTTATAACAGAAATGAGCAACCTTTTTGTTTTGCTGGACAAGGTTCCTGTTTAGTTGTTCCTGCAAGTGTAGCATTCCATAGTACGCCTTCTGACCATTCACTTTCACATCTGTTTTGTTCTACAGAATTCCGTTACCAAAATTAGCATGAGTCCTTCCATATTCCATGCGATATTATATACAACTTCTGTGGTTAAACTATATTTCATATCTTTTTAATAAAAAAAAACTGTAAGTATTGAACATATTAAGTCTTTATTATGTTCTTGTGATTTTAAATAAAATTATTTTACGCAGTTTTCAATCTAAACTTACCTGGTTGAATGACAGTTACATACACAGAAACATTCACAGGAAATTGATAACCAGAGTGTGTGCATGCATATCTACCAGAATCGGCTTCCATTGCTGCATACTTCTTTCATGTTGTGGAAAAATTTAGACTACTTACTTCTACAAAATATTCAACCCGTTAACAGAAATCCACTTTAATTTTAAAAATTCCGCAAATTGAATATGAATAAAGACAAAATACACGTGGACGTGAGACTAAAAGGTCACTCGATTGAAATTTAACCTTGTAATGGATCTAAATAGATATTGTACAATACCAATGTGCCCATTATGTTACATGTAGAAGTTTAGATGCATGAATAAACTCTATTTTGTGATATTGGGATCTAAACAAGCATAATTCAGAAAATTATGTAATTTGTGAAGCTTTATTAAAAAGGGGGATGGTATGGTAAGGATGTTATTATAAGAGGCAGGGATGTGTGTTGTTTATGGGGGCTGCTGTTATAATAACCCAATCATTATCAGATTGGTCTCAATGCATGAATAAAATAGTATATGGTATTATAATGGATTTAAATAAACTATTATTTGTTTTAGTTATTTACATTTTCATTAAAATGCAGTGCAAATAAGAAAGGGTTGGGGAACATGGTAGATGATATACCATATATAAGAACCAGGGAAAAGTACTCCGATAATGTTTTTAGGCATGAGTTAGAGTAAGGTAACAAACTGAAGTTGTATAAATGCATTTTCACTACATAGTCATAGTGAGTAAGGGGGGGGGGGCATTTAAATCATGCATCTCTGTTTAAAGTTATCTTTAATTTAAAACAAGTTTTCTTCTTTTAAACTAAAAGACAGTAATAGTTTTAAAAAGTATTTGTGGAATACAGATGATTGTAAGTAGGTTTGGCGATTGCCGAACAACAAATGCCTCATGACAGATCAATAAAAAACGAAAACAAATAACAAATGGACAAATGAGGCACTTAAAATTTTGTTTCAGTGATCCTCGGTGTTAATATCTTATTGTTTCATCATTCATTTCACCTGATAATGCAGCCCCATCCTTTGTAATAACAAGACTTCCATTGGTGACATCAAACAAAGACTCTGGATTTGTAACTGTACATTGAAGATATATTTCGTCACCCATCAGTATTAAAAAGTTGTATTTGGGGTTCATACAAAGATTCAATCTAGGAAAAACTGAACATAAAATAAAAGTTAATATGCGAATGCTTCCTGTCGTTTGTAACTACGGATTCCCTGGATATACACATTTTGTAGCTTTCGTACAAATCCATTTATATCTTAGAATAAAATCTAAACTTGTTTTTCGACGATTCGTACCTGTAAGTGTCAAACTCCTTGATACATATGTCACATGATTTGATACTGTGATTTCCCATGCTCCTACAATTATGCGAATAAAAAACTTACCACTTGTATATGCTTTTATTAAATAACTTCATTTCACTGAAAATGCATGCATCATTTTTTGTTTACCAATATCTCGATATAAAACTTTCGCGATATGCAAAGTATGTGTTGATGTATTATTTTCTGTTTTAAGTGACGACACTTTGTATCTTTTTGATGAATTAGCAATCAAGTATCCACTATGAAACCACTGGACTTCGTACTTCGTTTTACTTTGTAATTGTAAAGTAAACCAGACAGATTTTTCTTCGTGTACTACAGAGCTGCTACTTTCAAAGTTGAGAATTTTTAGCATATCTAAAATGAAAAATGTTTTATGATAACGTTAAGGTTCAATGCACATAAATAGTCAGTCGTGGTGAATGATTTCGAATGTTTGACAAGGGAAATAATTTACACTTTTTTTTTAAAAACCGATAATTTTTTTAATGTTATATTTTCTTAAAATTGATGCAAGCTCCAATTATTTTGTTATTAATTGTCTTTTATTTCTTTCTTAATTTTATCCCCTTCCTACAAACACTGTGACTTTTTTCTGACTCTGCTCTACAATTGTCCTTGTTTGAAATCTGGAAAACAAACCTCATACTAGAATGCTTTTGAGTACTTAAGTATTCTTTTTTGGTAAATAATATGTCCTTACGTTATAAACAACAATTTTATCGTCATGTACGGAACTTTGAAATATTTTTTAGGGCATCATATATAAAAATATTTTCAATACTCACAAGTATCATTAATACAGTTACTTCCACTAAAATCGTTAATACAATCACATTGGAAATCAGTGACCAGATCTGTACCTGTACCGTTGTTTTCACAAGGATTTGGTAGGTAGTCATCAATATATATGTGTTTAATAAGACAAAGTGCAAGACAATAAGAGATTTATTGCACCCGGTTTAACTACAAATTATGTCTTTAAAATGTTTTAAGATACTCATAATAACCATAGTTACCGTTCAACAGTACTGACTGTATCGCGAATTTAGAACATAACAACAATTATTCCATTATTTGATAACATTTGGTAACAAATATTGCATTCTAAATGCATCATAATTTGTTTAACTTGGAAAAATTTTAGCCATTAAACACAAATGCGAACCTGAATGTTAATAGTTTATATATTAATTTTCAGTATCAGATTCTACTGGCTACTGACTTACCTTGGGGCTTTTGGCATATGTAATGCCCATTTAATGAACAATCTCTATCATTCCATTTGTGTGGAGTCGTCATAATATGCACACAGTCTTCATTCCCTTTATTATTGGGTTCACCTTTGTTCCAATTTATATAGGACTCACTGAGTTTAATCTAAAATCGTCAGAATCAATTTTTTTTTTACATGAATCCAATAATTCAAAAATTAACTAATATTATTCTTATTAATAGCAAAGTACATGTAATCAGCTATTTTAATCAATGAATATATTTTTGATATTATAATTTACCAATTTTCTTACCATTGAGTTCCCAACCCAGGTAAAGGTGTTTTCATTATATATATCATTTAGTCCAATCCATAGATCTGTGTTGGGGCAAAGTTCTTTTTAAATTCAATTTAAAAAAAAAAAAAAAAAAGAATTAATCGTAGATAGTGTTATACATGTACTTGTAGTACAAAGGCGTCAACACATGAAAAAAATCTTTAATATTTTAATAATATACCCTTGTTAAAATGGTGCTTCTGTGAAACTAAACCAACAAATTAAAATTAGATATTAAAAACGCTAGAAATCAAAATTGTTGTTTCTCAATTCAAGTGCGCCAAACCCCAAGTATGTTTTTTTTTCAATGTCTATACTTTTAATTATGATCATGTAACAGACAATTTCACTTTTGAAAACATGTGCGAATGTTCAACGATTATAAAATGTTGCTGTCAAATTACAATCAGTAGATCGATGCATTCATACTTTCTAAAAACGACTGTGTCCCTGCATTGTTGATAGTAACAAGATCCGCCCCTAATAGCTGACACGATGTTCTGGCAGTTTGCCAGGAAACAGCGTCAGCTATACAACTGTAACATTGGCTGTCATAAAATGACCAGTTTCCCGCGCCATTACATATGTCTGCAAGGCAAAAATTTAAAAAAAATGTTTAAAAAATAATAAAAAAAAAATATCCAGTATATTTACTCAGAATTCAGTTATGACATTTCAGATCATTTTCCAGTTTTTTGCAAAAATTGACTTTGAATAAGCTTTCACACAAACTTCATTTGATCTATTGAGAATTATACCCAAATGGAATGTTGCAAATTCCGATAATCTGAATTCCTATAAAAAGGAGTGTGACAATTATCTGCGCTTATTACAAGAAGATGCATACCGCAATAATGACATCGATCAACATCTGATGAAAATTACAAGTTCTCTACTAACAGCATCCGACCAAAATATTCCACATACTTAAAACCATATTGGAAAGACAGCGGTCTACACCAAGCTCACTATGATATGAGAGATGCCCGCCGATCATGGAAAGCTGACGGGTCACCGAGATCAAGAGATGCACACTCGTTTTTAAACTATAAGAAGGCAAAGCGAAATTTTCGAAGATTACACCGACAGTCGACAAAACAATGGCATCAGGTCGTATTTGATGAGATCGACAAGGCAACAGAAATGGACCTAGGAAGTTCGCAAACAACATACCTGACATGTGTAAATTGTGAAAAGACTATTACTCAAATCTAGCAGAGGAAAATCAGGACCTGACTAAATTCGACAAGACATTTAAACAGCAAATTGACCAGCTTGTGTACGACATTGACAATAATTTTAAATCAACATTGGGTTCTAAAATTTCAATATCACATGAGGATATTCAACATCATATTAAATCACTATCTAAGGGAAAAGCACCTGGTCCAGATTTACTCACGAACGAACATATTATTTTTTGTGGCGATAAAATTGTTGATGAATTATGTATTTTGTTTAATTCGATACTTAGACGTGCACATGTTCCCGAAATGTTCAAAGTTGGTAAGGTTATATCAGTTTTCAAAGGTAAAAACAAAGATAAAAGTAATCCTACAAATTATAGAGGTATAACTCTAACATCAGCACTAAGTAAACTGTTTGAGAAGATTAATCTGTCTCATATTGAAAATGATTTATTACATAGACAAATCTGTTTTCCACATCCATTACAATTTGGTTTTAGAACTGATCATGGTGCTGTCCCTGCTTGTTATGTTTTAAAAGAAATCATTGGTTCTTATAATAGTAGAGGTTCACCAGTTTTCTGTACATTTCTTGATAACGAAAAGGCTTTTGGTAGAATATGGCACAATGGTCTTTTGTATAAGTTATATGAACTTGGAATTGACAATACCTTGTGGAAAATTTTGAAAAATTGGTACTATGATAGCAAATGTTTTGTATCTTTTGCTGGAGTCAATTCTGAACTCTAAAATATCTCAAGGTGTTGTCCAAGGTAGAGTGCTCAGCGCCTTTATGTTTCTTGTTTATATTAATTCCAGGGATTCTTCTTGACGATGATACAGCGTTAATAAGCAACTCGCCTCGATCTCTTCAAGAATCATTATATGTACTGGAATCATATGCTTACAAATGGAGATTACATTATAATCCAAATAAAAGTGCTTCTATTATTTTCAACAAACAGTCACATATTTCATTGAAACTTGATGTAAAACTCTTTAGCAATGTTATACCCAATTGCAATTATGTTATTTATGCTGGCTGTTTATTGCAGGCTAATCTGAAAAGTAAAAGACTTGTTGAACGAGCTTGCAAAAAAGCAAGAAGTAAAATTCGTTCACTCCATCCTGTTGGTGTTAATAATTCCCAAATTAACCCAGTTGTATCAGCCAAAATTTGGAAAGAAAATCGTTCTCCCATCTTCTCTTTATTCATGTGAACTTTGAACTGATCTTACAAAAAAGGACCAATACAAACTGTAATATACCCAACCTCATTTCTCACGAATTGTCCAAGGACTCTCGAAATACTCACATTCTCTCTCCTGTACATCGAATCTCGGCCTGTAGCCAGTAAAAGGATATATAGACAAATGCCGCCTTCTATTTCTCGGTAGACTAATGAGAGCGGACAAAACCACTGTTCATAATAAAGATTTTATGTTTTTATCTTCCGAGGATGTTCCAGATAAATACATTGTTTCTAAGACTATTCAAAAGACAGCAATTGAGTATAATTTGTCAAATTCTTTTGATGTATATGCAGATAGTGTTTACAACAAAACTATGTTTTCAATACAAGTAGTCAAGAATGTTTTTATTGAAGAGGAAACAAAATGGAAACAATCGTTGTTCAACTCTCATGAAATGTCAGTATATAGAAATATACATTTTAAATGTAAATTAAAGCCAATTCATTTATGGGCAATTGTAAAAGAAAAGCTTGGCCTGAGAAAATGTTTTAATTGCTTGATTGCATTATTGTCTATGAAAAGGGTTTCATAATTGTGTACTTACTGTAAAAGAATGGAAAACAATTTTAACATGCATATAATGCTCAATTGTTCATTATTTATGAATGAGAGAGACAAGCTTTTAAAGGATTTATTAGATATTTTAGATGTATTTGAATATGTTTCTTTTGATGTGCAAGATACCTAAATCCAATATTTGGCTCTATTAGGTTGCATTGCAAATACCAATTTTGCTCAAATTACTTTTGAAAAGTGGAAAAAAATTATGATTTGTGTATCGAAGTTCGTATTTTTATTGTGGACCATTTTGTAATTGATTGTAGAAAAATATAAATCGAATATTGTTTTCCCCTAAACTGATTGTAAATATGTTTGTGTTTATGTTTATTTTTCTCATATTGTTTTTGTTATTTAGTTTCATGTTAAACAACATAACACTCTCCAATAACGTGGAGGAAATAAAGAATATCTTATATTATCTTATCTTACTATAAGTTTTAAGGGTCGGTATTTACTTGCTATAATAGGTTGATTTAGTAGTCTTTTATATTAAATGTTTAACAAACTGTAATCGCTTATCACACTGATAACGTCAAAATAATGTAAAATGTAGTGAAATTCATGGACAGTGCTAAGCTTATTTGATAAATTATCTCTAATTTTAAACAGTAAGCAGGTAGGTTAATATAACGTTCATTAAATATTCAGTGAATGCGATAAATTTTAAATAAAATGTTTTATTCATTTATTTTTTGTTACTTTACTTTGAAATCTGTAGTATTTTACCTTGTTTCATATCATGTATGTTGAACACACCTTTACATAAAAAAATTTTAAAAAGACAAATTTTAAAGCGCCATTAGATGAATGTAGGATATAAGGAAAGTAAAAGAAAGGGTAATAAGAAAGCTAGTTTGTTTGTAACATTGTAAAATATAAAATTATAAAAGCAATTATCTGTTAAAAAAATACTAAAACTAAAGAAACCATGTATTTCTCAATTAATCAACAGTAATACTTCTCTATGTTCAATTTTACTGTATACGCCTCTTACGTCATGAAATAAAATGACGAATTCAGTGAAAAAGCAGAGGGTCTGTACAACTTTACTTTCCATGAACGAGGAAAATCCTCGGCTAAATTAAATAAAGGTTTGATCATGACGCATATAACTAAAACAATGTGGGTGACAAAGTGGAAACAGAGGCAGAGCAAGTGCAGAACAAACATCTACAGTACCAATCAGATCCAACCTAACAGAAAGTAAACACAAACTAAACCCTGGGTTTACTTTCTGGGTTTACTCTGGGTTTACTTCGGGTTTACTAGAGTTGACCCAGAGTGAACCCAGAGTAAAGCCAAAGTAAACCCAGAGCGGACACAGAGAGTAAACCCGGTAAGAAGAAAACATCTGAAAGCAGACGCTAACTGTGTATTCGGAATACACAAGGGGCAGGAATTACAGGAAGTAGGATGGTAAGATAAAAGACGGTTCTGCTTCACACTTCAATACCTACGGTTGACCTCAAAAGCAGTTTCTATGTAAACCCAAAGTAAACCCCGAGTAAACACAAACTAAACCCCGAGTGGACCCACATTTTCAAAAAAGCAAACCCAGAGTAAACCCCAAGTAAACCCGAAAAGTAAACCCGGGGTTTAATTGGGGTTTACTCTGGTGTTAGGTTGGGTCTGATCAGTACTGTAATCAATCAACCGAGATCTGGTCGATCGTACGTTAAGGAGGCTTGGTGGTCAACAAATTAGCTCTGATCTACTTGACATTTTTATTTTTGACTTAATTAGTAGAGAAAAAAATCAAATGTTGTAGCTTTAAATTTTGAACAATTTCCTATATATCTATACAGAACTTCTTAAGGAGATCTAAACAGTCTTAAAATGACAAAGACCATCCAGCCCTCTTTAGAGAAAGATGGAGAACAAAAATACATAAGATACACAAGAAAAAGCAACAAAGAACTCAATAACTCAGGCTCTTGTGTTAGTTATGTTACTTTTATTTAATTAATTGCAAATTAATCAACTGACATTAACTACTGAAAAAGATACAACAGAAGAATAGATTTAAAGTTGCTCTTGATCATAAGCATTCGACGGCTGAATAGTACAACGACATCTTTTGTGACGAATCTACAATATGTTTTTTTAATGTTCCTAAACGAAAAGAAGATGTTGATTTGTGTATCTTTAAAATGATGTACCTGACGTCACCTATGACAAGTTTGATGCCAGAGTCATGATACAGAGTGGTTTGTCTAAGCTCCATATTGTTTTAAAGATGTAAATCATGTGAATAAAATTCGAAATAACTTAAACTGCACTGAATAGACAGAAAAAAAACAATGACATGATTGATGAACGAAAGTTTGTTCAACATCCGGAATACACTATACTTCGCGTTTGTAAAGATAAATATCGGACGACACCTCACACTATCATTCAATTCTATATAATTGTGTAAAAGAAAACTACTAACTTTATTTAAAAATCCTTGCAATTTCTTAAACTTCAATATCAAATATGTCTAGAGTATTAGGCAGTAGGATGGTAAGATAAAAGACGGGTCTGCTTCACACTTCAGTGCGTACAATTGACCTCAAAAGCAGTTTCCAAGTAAACCCAAAGTAAATCCCGAGTGGACCCAAATTTTCAAAACGCAAACCCAGAGTAAACCCCAAAAGTTAACCCGGGGTTTAGTTGGGGTCTCTCTGGTGTTAGGTTAGGTCTGATCAATACTGTAATCAATCAACCGAGATCTGGTTGATCGTACGTTAAGAAGGCTGGGTGGTCAACAAATTAGCTCTGATCTACTTGAAATTTTTATTTTTGACTTACGTCTAAAAAGGACTTTAGAGCGATCGTCCACATTGTCAACACCTTCTTTAAGAATGTAAACTAAAACTGTTTATAATGTAGTTGTTCTTTTTTATAGTTTCTTTAGTAGTTTTAGTAGTAGTGCTAGATTTTGTTTTCTTTGTTTTTACCCATATAATTTATTTCTTTTGTCCTGAAGAAGGGACTGGTTGTCCCGAAAATTTGACAATATCAATTGTTCGTGTCTTTAGCCATTTTTAGTGCTTTATATATTCAGTTTACTGGCTTAGTATCGATAAAACTAGATCCGACACTTCAAAGATGGCTCGTGTTGTTGATTCTATTCAGTACTTTATATATATATATATATATATATATATATATATATATATATATATATATATATATATTCGCACAAGGTCCACACAAACATGTATAACATCATTGTATATACGTGCAATGTGACTGAGGTTTATGAAGAGAATAGAGAAAGAAAAGGAGATAAGTAAATGTAGTAAGTAGGGGATGGGGTATATGATTTTATGTCTGTGCTAAAAAAAATCCTTTGTACAAATATATTTTATTCAATATATAGATAAAATATAGTTTTTGATAAAGTCTAGTGTGTCTATTCACTTTTATAAACAGAAATAAGCTTAAGATCGTATATTTGCGTTTAAAAGTGCAGTTGAAACTCTTACATTTGTATGCATGCATAAATTGAGAACAGTAAAATCAAGAATCTAATAAAATTTTCTGATTTAAAAAAGTTAAGTTTGAATTACTAGACAGTTTTTGGGATATATGGATAGTTTTAAACAAGAAAATAAATCCCTTACAAATACCATAACCAATTTTATTTTGAAATAAAAGAATATTAAAATGTTAATTCATTACTTACTAGAGCAAAAGCCATCTCTGAAGAAACATAAACCGAATATATACACATAGATTTTCACTTCACCGCGTATATCCATGTTCTAACAATAGGGAAGTAAAAAAGGTTTTATATGCAACGTACCGGTAATAGGCAGTGCTAATACGATTGGCAAGTACTGTTTTTTCAAGTGTTTGCATACAATTAGAGCCATGTATTTTAACTAAACGTTAGCTACTTTTTAATAGTTTTTTGATAGTTTTGATTTACTTGAGAAATTATTCTTAATTCAACTTCATTAACAAATCCCATAGTTTTGTTAGCAACAAAATCAGGGGAAAATATTATATCCCTTATTTGTTTTATCCAGAAAGGAAATATATATTCAGTATATTTGGTTTTTGATTTTACTCGATTGCTTTTCATTGTATGCGTTGGTTACCATACCCAAAATAGCTCTGCTACAATACAGTACCGATCAGACCCAACCTAAAAGAAAGTAAGCCCGAACTAAACCCTGGGTTTATTTTCGGGGTTTACTCTGGGTTTACTAGAGCAGACCCAGAGTAAACCCAAAGTAAACCCAAAGTAAACCCAGAGTTTTAAGAATGGAAATAATTATATCTTTATAATGAAAAAATGACAATAACAAACCGTCAACCATCTCAAAAATCCACAAAACGATATACAAATTCAAAGCAGAGCAACACAGACATCCAAAAAGATAGAGGTAGGATCATGTGCCTAGGAGGAGTGAGCATCCTCTGCTGACCGGTCATACCCGCCGTGTGCTCCTTAATTGTCACAATTGGGCATGTCATAATCGAGGTAAATGTCAAAATCGGGAAAATGTCATAATAGGGAAAAAACGAAACGTTGATGATTTGGTTTGTTTGTGATGGTCAAAATACAAACCTTGAGCAAACACGGACCTCCATTACATTGGAGCCTAGGAGGAGTGAACATCCTCTGCTGACGGCCGGTCAAACCCGCCGTGTGCTCTTTGTCATAATTATAACTAATGATATCTCAACTCTGTCCCAATTCGTAAAGCTGGTTCATTTACATTCGGAATTTGTATCTATTAAGTATATTTATTTAAATAAGGAATAAGAATATATATAGGACTCCAAAGTGCGATGGGACTCTAAAGTCCGATGGTCACGCCAAAGTCCGATGGTCAACGCCAAACTAGGATGGTTTGACACGCCAAAGTCGATGGTCTGCGTGCAGTCGCCAAAGTCCGTTGGTGTGATACGCCAAAGCCCGATGGTTTTAAAATTGAATCGAGAATAAAAAAAAAGGATAAATATTCTATAAATAGCTCAACCTGGTTTGATTGACTTTATATAGATTTGTTCATTATTGACTTATTATTTCATTCATTAGCCTACACACTAATTACAGCATATTTTGGCGGAACACATACGCTATTTTGTAATACAACATGGACTTTTTATTTTTTGTTATCGGATTTCTCCGCTGTAAGACCTTCTCCAACTATCACTGTAAATTTTCACATCTCGTCTCTTATCCATTATCCATGGTTGATTGTTGATTATGAATAGATAAGAGCGAGGACAACAATGACGTCCCCATGACGTGACGTAACAAACATATTCAGACAGCATCGGACTTTGGCGTGGCAGGCCATCGAACTTTGGCGCAGACCATCGGACTTTGGCGTGACATCGGACTTTGGCGTGACCATCGGATTTTAGTCTTACATATTTATGTGCAATATATCATATGTGTGTGTTGTGTTAATGTTTCATTTTCATCCTTGCTTATATAAGTATATTTTCACCATTTTATTCACGTATAAGAGTATGTTGATGTATTTTACATATTACCCATAAATGTAGATTTTTTATTTCATTAGATTGTGATTATGCACATTTTTAAGAGCAAAATACATCTTTCAGATTGATATATACCGTTTGTTCAAAAGGAAACACGCAAAATGTATAGAATTGAGTAAACATACGTCAATAGCCTCCAGAATGTCATTGAAACGATCAAAGCAAAATGCGCATCAAATATGTAACAATACTGGACTATATGCTTCCCTGATTTCTTGAGTGGGCTCTTTAGTATACTGTGCATTTCAAAATATAAATTAAGCCTTGTCGATGTCTTATATAATTTTTGTTTATCGGGGTTTGTTAAATTACGTTTTAAAAGAATACTACATAGAGGATCACAGTAGAGAGTGCGTGGTTGCAAGTGTTTAACATTTTCCTATCATGCTAATATGATTCTTCAATATATTGTACTTTTCTAAGTATTAAAAACAAAGAAGACGTTGTACATATTTGTATACAAAGGGATTTCTAAAGTAAGATTTGTATACATGGATGTCTATATTCGATATGTCCATCCGAAAGATGACAAGGAATAGACTCCCTTGCATTTAAATACAATGTACATTTTTTTGTCAAATAAGTCATCTTTTCACTTTTATTTTATTGTTAACGCTTACAAACTTGATTAAGCTGTATAAAGTTTTTTATAATGTAAATACACAAATCAATGTAATTGGTATATTGTTAATGAATATTCTTTATTTAGAAAGCAATAAATAGCAAGAGGCCCATGGGCTACATCACTCACCTGAACAACAGTTCATTGTATCATTCTATATCAGTTTTTAAACATTTTTCCTATATATTTCTATGTTAAACTTTGAACCCTTCTTGGGGACCCAGTATTGTTCCAGTGGTCACGATTATAACAATTTAGAATCCTCACTATGTATATAAGCTTTGGTGTAAATATTGAAATTTATGGTGCAGTGGTTCTTAAGAAAAATATTTTTTAAGACACGTAAAATCTTTTCACTGTTTCGCAATTATATCCCTATTAAAAAAAAGTTTTGCCCTTTATTTTAACAATTTAGAATCCCCTTCCCATTAGGATGCTTTGTACCAAGATTGGTTAAATATGGTCGACAGGCGGACAGAAGGACGAACGGACGGACAGACGAAGGAAAAATAGGTGATCAGAAAAGCACACCTGAACCTTTGATTTAGGTGAGCTAATATGTCTTTTTATCCAGCTTTGGAATGCGCTTATGTACTCCGAAAGAGGTACATTCCTCAAATACCAATTAACCGTTTAATCTAGTGCGGTAGGGGAGTGCAGATATAAGTTTTTTTTAATTAAGGAAATAGAAACAAATCGCATAGTGATAAATGTGGTGAATACGAAAGATGGTCCAGTTGCATTCCATTTTCAAGCAAAAACGTCTTGTGTGTACTTTGCTGTCTGCGCAGGAGCATTTAACCCCTCTTGTTCCTGACTTTGATCTTTCTTATGAATATAAACACCTTTTGTAACACTTTTACCTTTTTGATGGGACTCTGAGCAACTACACCAGTGCAATTGAAGAAGATTGCGTACAGAACTTTCTTTGTTATTATCCCGTGTTTAGCAATTGTAGGCCGGTTACTCTGTTTAGTGAGCCATATTTTATTTCGTAGTTTTTGTTCGAGTTCAGTAAAATGTTACCAAGTTTCATTCCCTGTAGCATTTTCATGTAGACGTCTTTTTTCACATTGTCCATAATTTTTGAGCAGTTTTTGAGAAATTTACTATTGGTTTCGTTTTTGTTCATCATTCAAAATATGGGGGGGGGGGGGGGTGAGGGTCACCTTGCAGAAAAATTTCTGACACTTAAATATTAAATATTCATTTAAAATCTTAAAATGCTTCCCGATGAAATGTTGATCATTTTTGCAGTTGGGTTTACATTCACTCTTCTATCTCTGTCAGTGATGGATTTCACTGCTGAAATTGATTTCGTATTGATAACTGATCGTGGCCTTCCAGGTTGTTTAAAGTTTCAACTGAAAATCTAATTAATTAAAAATGATCTATTCATCGGAAAATAGTCTAAGTGAATAAAACACGCAACAACACGAGATCTTGAAAAAAAATTTCCCCGTAATATTCATTAGATAACGACATTTGATATACGACCTTATGTTCGGAGTTTCATTTCGGGGCTTTCGTTGAATTTTCATACTCTTGGACTTAAAAAAGGTTGTTCCTTTGAATACTGCTTTGTTAAAATTTCGTGAAACCGTGTCATTTAAATAGTATAGATAACAATAAACATTTCAACAAATGGTAGTTTCAATCAGGCGTACAATTTTAACGGGGTACGCGTATTATCACTATTTCATGAGTAGCCCTCCTATATCCTTTAAATGAAAAAAATGATTTTCTTTGTTTCAATGACAAATTTATTATTGTGGCAACATTTTGAATATATATGCTGAAATTAAATTGAAACTAGCTACACGGTAACTTAATACAATGTATGTATATATTTTTCTGTCGATTACGTAACACAATAGGTTAAGGCGTTTGCTACTAATTTGCTATACCTAATTGAGTTAAAATCGTGCGAAGGCTTTAGAATAAATTTCAATTAAAGAAGAATTTCATCATAAGTATTTTACATTCAAATATATACGATTAAAAAAAAAAAACAAGATTGTGAATATAGAGTACATTCACTCATATTGAGATCACTTAGCCCCATTTTACCTTAAAAAGTGATAGACATACCATCTATTACTCTATTACGTACTGATATTTACAATAAGGTTAAGCACAACAAAATTCCATAAATTATCAAAAATGAAAGTTATGATAATAATAATAATAATAATAATAATAATTATAATTAAAATGATTATAATAGAATAATCATAAGAAACTAGACGCGTCCTTGCTGCGAGCAATGTTTGACGTTTGAATGGACCTTAAAATAGACTATCAGGATAGTTGTTCTTTTCTATCATTTCTTAATACTTCCTCACATTCTATGCAACACTTTTTAAGGATTTCAATAGACATAATTTTAAACTGGAAAAATGCGCTATCCTTGTGATATTTGATAAATTAAAACGGAAAGAACTAAAATCTATCATTTTAAAGATGAAATTATTAATTGTAACACAATTGAGGAAAAAAAACATTCGGCAGCTGGGGATTAAACCCGGGTCGCCTGGGCACGTCAACCACTCTTTTTCTTTACTCTAACCGTTACGGCACGGTAACTGTCCCTTCAAAATGTTGAAGTCTAAAATCTCGAGAATGCGTGGATCGATTTCATAACATTACATATTCTATATTCATTAAAGCGTCTCTATTGAAAAATAACAGAAACATATTTGAAAAGAAAAAAATTGTTTTTGTAATCGTGAAAGTTCATATATGCGAGGGGCATTGCGGCTGATTTCGATGAGGACTATCTACCATCACTAAAAATTTGAAAGTTCTATCTTTGATACTTTTTGGAAAATATGTAAACAAACAAAAAAACATTAAATCTTTAATATCTCGGGACCGGATGTGACGACAAAAAATGATATTTAATTTATTTATTTTTTTCTTCACATTTTTGTCTTGAGTAAGATCTGAAAGTTTCATCGAAATCAACTGAAGCTTGAATGATGATAATAATAAAGGAGGAAAAGAAACATGCAATAACAATAATGTCTTCCATTGGAAGCGGAAGGCCTTAATAATAATAATTATAAATAATAATAATAATAATAATAATAAATAATATATCAAATGTACGAAATATACATAAATCTCGATGTGGTTTTTTTTTATAGATTATAAATTTCTTTAAAATGTATGAAACTCTGGACTGCACTAATACATATTCATCTCTTTTTTGAAAAAAAAAATATTTTTAGGATGTCTTCATCTCCTCGTAATAAGTTTCTTGATCTGGACAATCCAGTGAAGTGTAAATCTCCTCTGCATCTGTACGTTGTATCATGTTTTGAGCTTCTAACTGGATATCTTGTGCGTCAGTTGTATTTTTTCCACGTCGGCTTTTGAAGATGACACATATAGCCATTATAAACCACGTTAATACCAGAACAGAGGAGTAAATAACAATAATTACAAGGATCGTTTTTTCTCCAATTGTCCTGTCATCTAAAAAATCAAATAAAAATAGAATTACTAATATCTATTGTGCAGTTCAATTAATTAATATACATGTATATGGATGTCAACTCCATTAATTTTGTATTTGAAACTGAAAGCTTACGTTTTTCTAGATCTTCAAATCTCGTTTCTAAATAACCTTTGAAATAAAATGATAAATAGTGTGTACATGTTCAAACATTGCAGAGTTGCCAGGTATTCTGTTTATGCTACACTGTTTATGGATGGTGCACATTTAATTAATGTTTAACATGATAGCTTTTTAGGTTTGGTTTTTATAAAGATCTTTTTTTTATTTGCACACACACACACACACACACACACACACACACACACACACACACACGGTGTTCTGTTAATAGTTACCGCAGGCTTTCCTTGTAATGATAATGTCATCAATCATTATAGAAGTATTGCTGTACAGATTTCCAATGATGAAATGAATCTAAAGAAAAAAAAAACAGGTATATCATGAAAAGTCGTAAAAAATTACCCATTCGTAAAAATGTATTCTTTTCCTTTCTTCTGTAATGTATCTAACAAAAGATATACGTTTATTCATTGTTATTCGCGCAACATATGAACCATGCATGTACCTTCATATTTGACATTGCATTCAAAGTAATTCGGGCTGTTGACCAGTCCTTTCCTTGAAACAGTCTGTCAATCAGTTGGTATTTTTCTTTTTCTACTTTAATTCTTAACCTTTGATTCTCCTGATCATGAATAAAGTATTTCACCTGTAGACAACTCTCCAGCCCTGAAAGCAAATCGATATTCATGCCATTTTCACAAAATGTTTGCTCTTGAATTCAAATAACATCACGTCAAAATTTTGTTTTAAATTGTAGAAAAACGTACAGTATATGGAGGACCATGACCTTATTATCATCCTAAGACACACTGTCTAGCGAATTATCGAACTGGTAATAATGCATGATTAGTCATGTACAGTTACCATGTAAAATATTAAGAGTAACCAAATTAAATATTAATTAAAAATTGTGTGTAGGGAGGTGGGGATGGGAGGGGAGGATGTTATTGGTAAACAAGTATTCTTTACGTAGACACAAAAGATGAGCTCCTAAACTTTCAATTTTTCCATAAGATTTTTCTTTAGATATAGCACTAATAGTGATGAAGATGGATTTATGTATACGTGTTTCTGGTGATGCTATAATTCAAATTGTGTGGCCCCGTACCTTAATATAATTTTCTTTTTACAAAAACAAGAATAAATATTAATTGATTTTCTGATAGTGTGATCAATTGTATAGGGTGTTGGGTGGGTCATTGTGGCAGATTACCTGTCTCATACTCGTAAAAATGTCAAATTTCATATATACAACTCAAAGGAATGAATAATTTTCAGGAGTAAATAAAACCCTACCAAAAAGGTCCATGAAAATTATATGTACATGCATTTTGGTAGTGTCTTTATGTTTATCCTTGCCATGCAGGCATACAGTAAACCTGCATGTCGAAAATCCAGAATTCAAGAATACTTTTAAGAGAATTTAATAGGTGGTAAATGTGGTCCTGCACTACCAGAACCCCTGGCCCAGAGGTATTGGTTTAAAGGGGGAATGGTAACTTTTTTTTTTTAAATGACTATATTTGTTTTGAGCCTAAAACGGTCCCTTAAAATGAACATCACCATTTTACTGTCATTCTTTGTTTCTTTGTACAGATATACATGTAAAGTTTTTTTTTCAGAATTTCCATTTTGGTTCAAGTGCCCACAATCTAGAAATACGATATCATAATTTTAGCATAAAACGGCTTGTTTTTAAGCAGTTTTTCTTTCAGAAAGCATTAGGCGCATGCTTGAACAAACAAAATATTTCCATTAGAGATGTATCTATCCAAGACTAATAAGTGACAGAAAACATTTGCTTGTTCAAAGCTGCGCTCTATATTTCCCATTCGAAAAACGATAAGAAAAATGTCAATTTTTGACTGATTTTGATTGAATTATAAAAATACCATCACTTCTGACGTCATATACTGCCAGTATAAATAAATAGGTGAAAAATATATCTTATATCACTCTTTGTAAAAATGACATAATAATTTAACGTATTTGAAACAATTTAAAAATTGGCAAATTATGGGGACTAAATTTGACTCCTATCATATATAATCCTTTTACTATACCTATTTTAATGTCTACAAGGTTTAACTGATGTATTTTTAAGGTGAATCTAATATTTTACCGTCAGTTGTCAAGATATAAGCAAGATACAGAGCTCAAATTTCTCTATTATGTAAACATAGCTTGTGCCATGTATTTATTTACATAAGATAATATACCGGTAAATCTTTTTATCTTTAGATTTTTCTATCTGCAAATTGATGATGCACCTATTTAAACAGTTTTTAGTGTTGTCAATTCTTTTTTTGTTTTAAATGATGTATTTCCTATTCAGATACCTAGATGTAAACAAAGCATGGCATGAACCAAGTTTACATAACAAAGAATTGAGATTTCTGTATTTTGCTTAAAACTTAAAACTGGCGCTTAAGCATTTGATATATTAAACTTTGATTTGTTTTTTTAAAATCCTGACGATGCCCGCACCTTTAACATAATTGTAAATACTTTTGTGCGCAACACAACACTTGCATAGTTTGCCTGTTAGATGTCCTGGAATATAACAGTTTATTAAAGAAGAAAAATGTATTTTCTTTATAAAAATATCATTTTCCCTTATGCATCATTAAATTGGCACCGTCGTTACACCAGAAACCGAGACCCAGAGGTCGTGAATTTTGATAGAAGCCTCTGTACTTATTTTTAATATATCATACAATATGTTTGCCTTTTAGATCTCCTGCAGTACAACATTATCCGTTTAAAACAATTTCTTTTTGTTGGTCAAGTAGTATACTAGCATAAGGGGCTTTAAATGTTCCAGAGGTACGACTGATGCTTGGCGGCAAACTTAACAGGTAGCAAAAAATGATCTAAGATAGCACAAAAGAACAAACATTTTTATTCCAGTACATTAACAGCATACTCACCAACGCTAACATTTTGGACAGAAAATAACAAGGAGCTGTTAGAGGATAGTAATGACTCCCATGACTCCCTGGTCTTCAGATAGCGGTTGTTCTCAAGGTGAAACACATTGTCTATGTTTTGTTCCAAATCCTTTGAAAAACAGAAAACGCTTCTTAGACACGAACAGATTTTATCAAGGAAAAAGGATTTTTTTGGTTGTAGTAATGTAGCTTCTTTACAAAACCCCATTTTGTAAATATTTATCAATTTCCTGGAACGTTATTAACTACTGAGCATTTATAAAGTTTGAAGTTTAATCATAAAGTAAATTGTGTTATGTGTACATGTAGTTCACCTTGTTGAGATTAAAAACAGTCTAGCTAAATATGTTTATAATACAATGCCGCGCTCTAACGCAACCTTGATCTTTCATTTCACCAAACATAAACTTGGTTTTCATTTATGCTTTATGTCAAGTTTGCTTAAAAATAGGAGCTTAATCTTTAAAAACTTTATTTTGATGTGAAAGAGATACAGATGTAGAAGTTTTACGCAAAAGTAAAACAAGATATTGTTTTTACAAATTACATAATAAATATAATTTTCATTTTTCAATATTTTTATTTATAATTTTCTAAAGTATTTTCATTTCTGTACTAGGAGCAACTGGGTTGTACATAAGTTTTTTTTAAGATTCGAGGCAATTCATTTCCATCAGCAATACTCACTGGACAGCAATATAATTTACTGCTATACCCCCTTCTCGAATGAGGTTATTATGAACAATTTAATACAACCTAACATACCTCTATGATTTCCCACTGCATTGGTAGAAGTTCTATATTGCATCGTTCCAAACTGTCAAACATATCAAACCCACAGAAATACGTGACGTCAATTAAGCCTGCAAAATCGTATCATAAACTAGCAAGTCAATTAACATTCTACGCTATTACGTATACGTTATGAATACCGGTCGCCAGAAGGCAGTCAGTTATATGATATGAAAGTAAAATGTAGTCGTAAGTTTCTGCGGAAATATTATGAAGATCTAGTTTAAGGACGTTTTTAAAAAAAAAAATATTTGTTTGTATAGAAAAACAAATGGTTTGCGGTCGTTCTTTTGACGCTTGCATTAATTTATTTTATCTGAATTATATTTATTCAATTGTATAAATTTCCTTTGTTTTTTTTTTTTTTGCAAAATATTAAACATTATGAAACTCTTATATTGAATAATTTATTTATCAGTGTTAACTTAAATATTAAAAAGTCATTAGGAAATTATGTTACAGAAATTAAGTATCATTATCTAAAAATGTAAAGAGGATCCCTTTCAAAATGCAATGATTTATTTTGATTATATCTTGTTTTTCCGAATACATGTTTACCTTAAATACGAACCTGAACAATTCACACCGTTCCTGTATTGTCCATCTTTACACAAGCACCGGTAACCATGACAATACGAATATGCTGAATGACAATTGTCAAGTGATATCCGACAATTACATGTTTTTCCACTCCACCCTTGTTTGCACATACATGTTCCACTCTTGCTGTCACAATTAGTTGAGCTTCCTCTTCTGCAGTCACAAACTTTTTCACATACTAGTCCAAATGTCCATGATTCACAGCCTAGTGATAACATAAAACAATACTTTGAATTTCAAACAATTGAAATAACTAGACACGATCTCGTTGCGAGCAACGAGGAGGTCTTCCGTCCGATGTTTTTAAGGGAATATGACCTTGACTTTGATATTCGTCATAGAAACATAATATAGAAATGGGAGCAGAGTCATAATGCCCTTGAACATCTAAAGAATGCTTTTCAAAATAAATCTCTCTTTTTTTTTTTTTTTTTTTTTTTTTAAAAGGATCAAACTTTTGGGATTCTAGTCATTTAATATCCCTAATTATGTAACAATTGGGATAACTTTTACGTTCATGGGTAAATAACTGCAAGATGAACATTTTTCCTTCCTTTTATAACATATAACAAAATATTCCGTTGGAAAGACCTATGTATGAAAGACTTGCGAACCCTCTTTGTCCTTAACTTAAGAGACCAGCCCCTTTTCTTGATATGTAATGAAAGATCCTTTGATATTAAAAACATACTCTTATCTGATATTTCTATATCTTTTTTTATGGATCTTTTACATAGTCACATACCATAGTATAAGCATAGCGCATAAACATAGATATATAGTCGCCATGTATATGTATAGTTTGATTAATAGATTAAATATTTAGATATAATGCATATGTACATATACATATTACTTATTAGAAAAGTTACAAATGTAATTTAAACAGGTGGTGGTATATAGTATATGTGAAAAGTGTTAATTTTAGATTTAAAGATATAAAAAAAGAGACAGGGACATTAATGAGACAACATAGATGGTGACGAACGTTCCTAACGTTGAAATATATCTTTCCAATAAGAGTCAAACAGATGATAATTACAGTTTTTCAGAAGCAGAAGTTTTTCTATAAACAATCTTCTGATTATAGATTTTTTAATGATATTTTCATTTAACCTTGATGTTTTCATTTTACTTTGCAGAATATAATTGTTTTGTGAAAAGAATGATTAAATTTTCTAGCCTATGAATATATTTTTTTTCATATTTTCCAAAAAGGATTGAATATTTATCAAAATCTGTTTTTAAACAAAAGATATCTATCATCCATTTATCAAATTCAATCCAAATTTCTTTCACTAAATAATAGTCAACAAAAATATGTCTGACAGAAATAACACAATGAAGAATTTACTATCCCTACTCTATGTAATTAATTGGTAAGATCCTATGTAATAGTTGATATTGAAGCCACAGTAATTTTGAATCCTTTGTGCATTTAATGGGCAGACTATAAATTTACCTCCATTGCTGTTCAATTTCTGACATCAGTTTAGTTTCAGATTTAGAATAAGTTTTTTTATTTGATATTAAGACGTTGAACATGTCACTACAACCCTTCTTAGATCTACAAAATAGTTCTACTGTATTTGGGTAACCAATATTATAATTCTTAGTTAACTGTTTATTTAATAAGTTGAATCTGTTTTTCAACTCATTATAACTAAACATCTGATTGTCATTTTCATACATATCCCCTATATATATAAAACCTTATTCAAACAAATCCTTAACGAAAACTGCTTTATTGTCGATTTTGATATCTGGACTATACCATATGTGTTCAATAAACATTCTATCACAACTTCCTTTTTGCACATCAATAATTATTCTCCAACATTGTAATACATCTTTCGAAATCTATTGTTTGAATTTTTCATAATCATATTAATAAAATCAATACCTAGTTTCATCAGTGTTTGCATATTATATCCAGAATTAGCTTTAAACAAGTTTTCCATTTTGACTTTGAAAATATAATCCTTCTAATCCAACTTGATTTAAGTGCTATCAAAAAGTTTTCATCAATCATTATCATTTCATATATCATTTTTAATCTGGCATTTTCATATCCTTGAATAAGATTGCTTAATTTTGTCTGCTGGTTTTTCATTCCAAATAAATTTAAAAAGTTTTCTTTCAATACTTTTCATAAATACTAATGTTGGGTTTAACAGAGGTAAGATTAAATTATTAATTTTTGGGACTATAAGTGTTTTAATAACTATTATTTTTCCTATCGTTGTAAGACTTCTAGTATTCAATCTGGATTAGAGTTTATAAATTTTTTCCATTACTGGTTTGTATTTTAAATCTATCATATCTTCCAGATTTACTGAAAAAATTATACCAAAAAGATTAAACCTTGTGTGAAATTCAGTATATTTCCATCTAGAGTGATGGTAAACTTCTTTTGAGAATTCTTTACATCTATCAATATTATTTTTGTTTTACTAAAATTCATCTTTAACTCGGACACATTTGCATATAAGTCTAGTGTTTGGAGAATTCCGTCAAGACATCTTGGGGAGCCATCTGTGAATAATGAAGTATCATATGCCTACTGCGATATTTCACTCTCTTCCCTATCTATATTTATGTCCTATATATTCTTATTATTTCGTAGAAAGATACCTAGGATTTCAGCACAGAGTATAAATAAATATTGAAAAGTTGGATCTCCTTGTCTGCATCCTCTCTCTGGTTGGAAATATGAAGATATTATGCCATTTTGTATAATGCATGGAGTTATATTGTTATAAACAAACTCTATCCATTTTTTCATTGATTTACCAAAATTGAAATACTCTAAAGTTTCAAATATAAATTTCCAAGACACTGAATCGAATGCTTTTTCAAAATCAATAATCATGATTAGACCTGGTATTTGTTTACTTTCAGTGTAGTTCATAATATCATATACAAGTCGAATATTTTACCCAATAAACCTACCCTTAACAAAGCCTGTTTGATCATTACTAATTAATTTATCTAAAAACTTTTAAATGCGTTCTGCTATACACTCTGTTGTTATTTTATATGCAACTGTTAATAAAGTAATGGGACGCCAATTTTTCAAAAACTGTTTAGGTTTATCTTGCTTTGGAATACGAGTGATTATTCCTAACTTATTAGTAGTTGATAATTCGCCTATTTCATATGATATATTATTATAATTGCTCTTAACAAAGTATTTTGCCTATTTTAAAAAAAATTAAGGACTTCATTTTCCATTATTGGTCCTTCGATACTTTCTTTTTCTTCCTCTGTAAGTTTTCTTATGTCCAAAGAACAAGGGACGTTACTGGCCGAAATATGCCGTGTTTCAAATATGCACACCACAAAACATTTTAAAAAACATTGAATTTATTAAATCCAATGGTATATAACTTATATGTGTGACTTAAACATATACATCATGAAATTCACTCTGAAAACTGTTCCGTTTTTAGCAAGACGTCGAAATTTTAAATGCCACGTCATGCATATTTACGCGAGAAATTGCTAATTTGCTGTTAATCTGTGTTGTAAAAACATATCTGCGCATGTGTTTCGGGCTTGTGAACCGCAGATCACAAGTTTAAATCTGCATGCGTCCTTTTTCATTAAACTTTTGAAATTATTACTGGTTGAATACATGTACAAAATTGTATATATTTTCGCCTATTTGACTTTCAAGTATACACTTCTGAATCATTATGCTACATTCTATCTTTTATAATCAAGTAATTTTCTGTTGATTTGAGAAACTATTCCAAGGTGTAGTGAGTCACCTAAAAACAAGCTTCCATTTGCTATTCACCAAAGTGCAGGAAGCAAAAACAAGTTTCTAAAGCTTTCATAACCTTTCTGATCACAAATTTTAATTTTAAATGTCAGAACAGAAGGTGGGGGGGGGGGGGGGTCCTCGACTGTCCGCAAGTTTGATAAGCAACCTCAATTAAATCAATATCATTGAATGAATTGGACTGGACCTGAAAGATGTAAACAAAATGGATCTGTTCATGTTTCACGATATTGTTTGCACACACATCACACATATACACTCAGAGGAGAGAGAGAGAGAGAGAGAGAGAGAGAGAGAGAGAGAGAGAGAGAGAGAGAGAGAGAGAGAGAGAGAGAGAGTGTGTGTGTGTGTGTGTGTGTGTGTAACACGTGTAGTTTTCTGTTTAAACAATGTAGTATACAAATCATCTTAAACACACGCAGTGTGTAAGAATCATATGATACATTAAAACACTGCTTATATATAGGATTCTATCACAATGTTTCCAACGATAAAAGGGTTATTTATATATGGAACCTAAATTAAAAACAATGTCTCATATTAGTGAATTACAAGTGAAATGTACTCTCCAAACAAATGATGTCTAAACAAAATGTTTAAAGTGTCTGATAAAGATGAAGTCAAAAACTTTCAGACAAGATCACGGAAGGAACTTTATCTAAATGTTTAAAGTGTCTGATAAAGATGTAGTCAAAAACGTTAAGACAAGATCACGGAAGGAACTTTATCTACCGATCCACTGATTCTACACCCTATGAAAATGAATATACTACATGCACAGTGTAGGAACGGAAGTGTACAGTTCTGGGTAGAGCTTTTTGTCGAAGCGAATGAAAAAATAGAATCAAATAGAATAAATCTGCGAACAGTCGAAGATTTTAATCACATGAATTGATAAATGGATGTAAAAAAAAAAAATTCCGGAACAATTCAATACGTTTTGGTAATAAACTGGCTCAATTATAAAAAGTTTATTCTTTTACGACATGATTTTCAATGAACATTTTGAAAATCAATATCCAAGGTCATATTCCAAAATTGAAATGATTATTATGTACGAAATACAATCATTAAGACTGAATAGAGGACATATAGAAGTAGATATATACCTCAAGAGAGTAATCTGACCTGGAGTTTGATGTCATTGCAAATAAAAGTCGAAAACATCCTCAGAATATCATGAACGGTCATTACTTCATACTGTACGGGTAGCGCAATTTTAAATATTTATTTTGAATTTTACTGTACGCGAAGTTCTGTGATTAAGCATTGGTTTCGAATGGTAAGCTAACTCAATAGAATGACCATTGTATGAATGGACTCTTTCAAAAAATAAATCAATGATAGAAAAAACAAATATTTTTGCTGCGATTAATTTTGTATTTAGTAGTTTTTTAATCGGCCTTGCAAATCCTTTTACATAGCTGTCATATGCACATGAGTGCTAAACTGAAAACAAATATATAGGTTTTTGATTAATGAGATTTAAAAGCGGAGTATTAGTATGAGTATTTAGATACATATGTATTTCTATTGACAACCAGACCAGAAACTCTATACAAAATATATTTGCAGTATACGCAATTGATATCAAAATCCTTAATATAAAAATCACTAGATGATCTCCCGTGCAAGCGCGGGAAATAACATTTTACAAATTAATGAGCTTTGTGTTTTTTGTACACATTTATCTGTGTCCGATTTTTTTTTAATTGAAAATTCTTAATTGTTAACCTATATTTTTCGAAAACGAACCTTACAAACGTAGTTTCCGTAAACAGAAATATCTTAGCTCATTGTAATGTTTCGGAGCTACGCGTTCATCTTCATCTGCAAATCACCCGTACCCGTACCCGTACCCGAACACACTTAAAAGAGCTACTCTTACTCAGGTAAACATTACGATGCATTGTAAAAAAAGCCTTCAAATTCTAAGAATGCATTACTTCCTTCATACATGTATATGTAATTTTTTTTTCGGTCTGAGAGATATCATATTGGGGAAATATTTTCACAACAAGAAACTATCAATACATATATTATTAAATATATATGTAATTTTAGTATCATAAACAAGTCGTATTTTATTTTTCAAAGAGATAAATAGAAGTTTATGCACAAGGACCTGTGGTGTACAAAAAGCAAGTTCATCGGAGGAAAATAACAAGAGAGGACGCCATTTTGGATACCGCCTCGCTTCTTTATATGTTTTCTTATTGATATTGTTAAACTAAACTTACATAATTATATGCGTCTATTTTGTATAAGTCATTTATTCATCCAAAGCCCACATCTGCAGTAAACATAAGTACGGTATGTGACATTTCTGTAAGTTTTATTGTACAATTTCGGGAGAAGCCAAGGAGTTGTCGATATTGAATGTTTACGCGAGAAATAGACAAAGTTTGTTGATATTTATGTATACGTAAACAGATTAAAACCAGAGATGGGATCCTACAGAAGAAACAATTAAGAAGGAAAATGTTTATTTTCTTCCTTAACAAGTCCTTGCTATATATATTTATACAGTGTAATATGAAATAAAGAACCGTAGAATATTGTGAACAATTACGGCCGAAGAAACAAACTTCTTTTGCAACAATGAACATTCTGAGTCCTTAAGAACGCCAAAAACAATATTTTTGTAGATTTTAATAAAATATATACCTGTTACCGATTTTTTAAAAAGCTATAATCCTTACCAAGTTGTTTTTACATTGTTTACAGGTCGATCAATTTGATCGTTATTGCCGACGTCATCGTCACTCATTCGGCTATAACATCGTTTTTTATCCGTACTGATGGCTCAAACATGTACAAGTGAATAATAAGTAATAATAAATTTAGTCAACATCGAAAAAAAAAACTTTGTACATGGTGAATAAATGTCTAAGATTTAAAGAAGATAATGCTAATCCTACATTTGTTTACTATCAGCTGTTCGAAGAATGTCGCATGTGACGTCACCGTACCACGTGACACGCTATCTAATTAACACGTTTTTATACGATCAGGGCTATGAATTAAATTGATATTTTGGCTAACAAACTGTTAGAAGTAATTAATATATATACAAGGAAGGCAAAAATTGTAAAATGTCCCATACTTCAGAAACATGCGATATGTCCTTTAAGGTAGGATATTATTAAGAAAATTCTTCTGGGCATCTTTTGTTCTACATTGCTTTTCAAAATATTTCTCCTTGTTAAGATATTAATGATCAAAGTTTTGGAATCTGGACCCTTGAAACCCATAATTACATAACATATGATTAAAGTAATATATAGATAAACATGTGTGCAATTAACACTTTTGCCTCTATAATCAATAGCAATTATTGCTCAGTCAAAAGTTAAAAAGTTTGGACCCTAATGAAAGGGACTAGTACCTTTTTGTTTTATTAAATGAAAGCTCGTCTAAATTTGAACAACTTTTGCATTACATATCTTAGCAAAATATTTACAGGTAAAAAGATCTTTTTCAAAACGTATTCAAATTTTTTCAACAATTTTTAGGCCAATTTCGAGCTCAGGCGAGCTTCGGCGCCTTGCACATTTTCTACAATGTCAAAAACAGTGAATTGTTGACAGACATCAACCTATTATCCATGAAAATTTCCCATTTCTATCACCGTTAGTTTCGGGGGAGTTACGTGGTCAAAATCGTCCTTAAAAATTCACAAAATCTTCAAAATCTCAAACCGGAAGTGACGTAATCATTTCAAAATTTACTAATCGCAAGTAGATATGATGTTCTATATTTCCTGTATATCTGGTGAAAATCGTGCCAATTTTCAAACTCGGGCAAGCTTTGAAGCATTGCGTGTATTCTACATTAGAATATACTTACGATCATAAACAGTCATTCATCTTCAATGCCTGAAAGTTTTGCTATTTTATTACGATAAGTTTCGTAGGAGTTGCGTGGACAAAATCGCCAGTACAAAAATCACAAAATCATCAAAATCTCAAACTGGAAGTGACATCATAAGCTCAACGTTTATTAATCTCGGGTAATGACTATTGAAAATTTGGTGCAAATCGGTCGATTAGTTTTTGAGAAATAACGCTCTAAGAAAGTCAGAAAAAGAATAATAGAGAAGAAGAATCCTAAGAAAAACAGTAAGGTCTTCCGTTGGAAACTGAAGACCCTAATATTAATAAATACGGTATGATACTCACTACAATGTCCTTGGAAAATTTTAAGATCGTCTAAAGCGATATCAGAAGTAAAGCCGCTACCTCTACGTCCTGTTACTTTTATCTAAAAATATAATTATTACAAATTGTGTCTATTCAGTGAAAACATATATCATGAAGCCTTTTGGTTTTTTTTACTCTAAGCCCTTTACAACAACTCAACGTAGAATTGTTAGTTTTGCTATCAAATCAATAGACCCCCAACATTTGTGTTAAAAATTAAATGTATACTCCTGCATATATATTATTAATCATTGTTTATAAAAATAAAACCAGAATTGTTTTTGAATACTTTGTTTCGTATACAAAATATAGAAAAAAATAACATGAAATCATACAAATTCTGCATTAGCCGGAAATGATACGAATCCTTGTTTCCATTCCGAGTCTACATGTCCCGACTTTGACCATCGAGCGATTTCTGATCCAGATTTGTCATTGATTATGACATCTAAATTTCCCATATCATTTCCTCTCATGTGAAAATAAAATTGGAAGCAAGCATATGTTGCTAGAAAATATTAAAGATTACGATAAATCAAGAGCTTAAAATGTCATAAAGTATTTGAATGATTAAATTTAACCAGTATTTTAAACAAGAGGCTCAGTGGCCACATCGCTCACCTGAGCAATGATAAACATAATAAAATCAGCTTTATGGAGTCATATACAAAGTATCTGAACAATGTTGTATAATAGATCATGTATTAAAAAAAATCCCCTCCATATTCTTATGTTTATCATTGACCCCTTTTGTAAAAGGATGATTTTACAGTCATATTACATATTGAGCATTGCAGTTCTCGAGAAAATGATCAGACTTAAACAACTGTTTATGTATGGATAATAAACCTACATCAAACTTTGAACCCCTTGTGAGGCCAAAGAATTGTCAAGAGGTCACGGTCTAAACAATTTTAAAGAATCTAAAATATGTCAAATTACTGGTCAAAGAGATGCCAGGGGCCAGAGTCTAAACAAATTTTAAGAATCAACAATAATTCAAAATACTTGCATATAAGTAAAACCATATATAATAACATTTGAGTTTTTGTGGATAATTTAAATGTTTTCTTTTGTAAAATTGGACCCCCCCCCTCCCATATGGCCCAACCATAGTCCTGAAGATTATGATTTTGACAAATTTTTATCTACACTATCTAAACTGACTTTCCTAGGCAAATGATTTTTAAAGATATTTCCCTATATATTCCTATGTAAAAGTAAAAGTTTGACCCCCCCCCCCCCACTGTGGCCCCACCCTACCCCCGGCGATCATGATTTGAACAAACTTGAATCTACACTACCTGAGGATGCTTACACACAAGTTACAGCTTTTCTGGCTGATCAGTTTCAGAGAAGAAGATTTTTAAAGATTTACTCTATATATATTCCTATGTAAAAATTCAACCCCCATTGTGGCCTCCACCCTACCCCCAGGGTTCATGATTTGAACAAACTTGATTCTACACTACCTGAGAATGCTTCCACACAAGTTACAGCTTTTCTGGCTGATTAGTTTCAGAGAAGATTTTTAAAGATTTACTCTATATATTCCTATGTAAAAATTCAATCCCCCATTGTGGCCCACCCTACCCCCGGGGATCATGATTTGTACAAACTTGCATCTAAACTACCTGAGTATGCTTCCACACAAGTTACAGCTTTTCTGGCTGATCAGTTTCAGAGAAGAAGATTTTTAAAGATTTACTATATTCCTATGTTAAAATTCAACTCCCCATTGTGTCCCCATCCTACCCCCGGAGATCATGATTTGCACAAACTTGAATCTACACTACCTGAGGATGCTTCCACACAAGTTTCAGCTTTTCTGGCTAAATGGTTTTTGAGAAGAAGATTTTTGAAAATATCAACAAATTTTCAATGATTTTTTAATCATCTCCCCTTGAAAGAGAGCATGGTCCTTCATTTTAACAAACTTCAATCCCCTTCACCTAATGATGCTTTGTGCCAACTTTGGTTGAAATCGGCCCAGTGGTTCTAGAGAAGAAGTCGAAAATGTAAAGAGTTTACGGACAGACAGACAGGCAGACAGACGGACGCCGGACAAAAAGTGATCAGAAAAGCTCATGTGAGCTTTCAGCTCAGGTGAGCTAAAAACCCAATGGTTAGGTTTTATTTTTATGTCAAAAATCAATATAAAGATAAATGAAAACAGAAATTTGTCACTTGGTTGTTTTCTCATCGGCATGACTTTCGCCAAAAGCAAGTGGATTATTTTAACAAAATACAGAGAACATCATGAGGCTCGCTGACTTTTTAAAAGACAGTAAAGTACTGACCAGAAACAATCTACAATAACTGGACTCCAAACAAACATGATTACTATGTAGAAGCTGTTTTATAGCTTCTTTTGTAGTTTAAGTTACTGTGCTAGTTTCTTTGGTTTTTATTTTTATTTTATGTATTAAAGTTTTGAAGTCTTGAAAAAAGGACTGGTTGTCCCAAAAACACGAACAATTAAATTATCCAATTTTTGGGACAACCAGTACCTTTCTTACAACTCCAAAAAATAATTTACCGGAAATGTAACATATATTTCTTAATATGAACTGTTACAAAAATTACATTTTTGACCGACACATATAAAAGGAGAAGGAAACAGTTACTTTTTGACATATGTGTCATCTTGCTGAAACTTCACGTGATTGTACATGTATATTGAAAGCATACCATAATTGTAATCTAAGAAAATCAATATGTTTAAATGACTTTGTTTTTATTCTGCCATTTTATTAATTAAAAAAAGAGCCATTAATTTATTATCATATATCAATTAAATCGATACATCGATTAAATCACATGACAAGTGCAAAAACGGCAACTCCTGTCACTGCCCTTTTAGTATTAATATCAATTAAATATTATGCATATTAGAAAGCCTCAACTAGGAAAAAATGACTATCAGCCCAAAATTTTATTTATATTCCAGACGATTATAGGGATGTCCATGCCTCGAGTGCCCGTAGTACAGTGATATTTCTACTCCAAATATATAGTGTGACATTGTGTGGGAAATACTAGTAGAGGTTCTTCTTATTATCGTTAAAAGTGCGGTCAAACGATGCGATTTTTCATCCGATTTTTAATCGACTTCCTCAGGTAAGTCCAATGGAGTCGATTGTTAAGGTGGTCACACGATAGGACTTAACAATTGATTTTCAATTTATAAAACATATTCAAAATCATTAGCGTACGGGAAAAAGTCATTGTGACGTCACAATTCTCACAACAAAGTCGATTGAAAATCGGACGCACTTCATTTTCAACCGACTTTGCTTTCGATTTTCGACTAAGGTGGTCACACGGTACGATGAGAAAATCGGATGAAAAATCGGATACAAAATCAAATCCTGTGACCGCACCTTTACATGTGCATGCTTGCGATCCCTCCTGGACAGGACTAATACAATGAAAGTATGATATTAAAATAAACAGGAATGGGACGACTAACGGTAAGGAAAAATCCACGTCATTGGGTTCGCTTTAGGTAGTGCAGACCCAAAGCGAACACATCTTTTTGCAAAAGCAGACCACAGTACGACCACGAGCAAACGAAAGTTAAACCTAGCTAGGGACCGTATTTGGTCTTACATTGTGTCCTACTGTAATTTAATAAGGTATTTTGCTGATTGAATCTGATAAATTTTGCATGATAATTGAAGATGAATTGTATACGGTAAAGTAAAAAAAAAGTATTGTATGTAGTATACAAACATAAATACTACTTTACATGTTCAAGGTATTCCTGTTTAATTTTCGATTTGTGCGTGAACATAACTTCAGCGTCTGCTAGCACGTATGTAAAATTTTCATACGCTAGTATACTTGGTCTAAGAAATGAAATTGTAGTTTAAAGGCTAAAGAGGAGGAAAGTTTGGTTAAGGTTAGGGCATTTGCCTAAATCTAGGTATAATAAAGAGTTAAATTTTTGGTTATTTGCTAACTTTGTTTGCTAAAAAACAATGTACTTAGTCAGATTTGCTTATGGTACGTTCAATTAAACAAAAATGTGTGCTTGCTTAGATTTAAGTTTGCTAAAGATATTTCCATCACTCCTTCATCCCCCGCAGACCCGCCAGATGCTTCTGTATAGACGTAAAATGTCCCCTCCTTAGCTGAATATGGTCCAGTTTCATCACTAGGTGTTCCATGCTTAGAATAAAACGATGTTGTATTCATTTGACTTACATTAGCAAAATTACATATCTGCCCTTTTTGTAAAATACAATTTGATACAATAATTTAAAAGTGCATTCCAATTCAATGAATGAATTTTCATATTCCTTAGTTAAATTTTCGGTTCTCGCGTACACCAATATATATCTCGTTAAATTGCATCATGTATTTACTTTCATTAATCATTTTATGAATTATATCTTCGTTTTACATACACTATGCTTTCTCCACTTCATTTTCCCATGGAATTCTATGGAACATGCTTTAATGTATGTTTCGAAGGAACAGGAATACAAAACAAAATCTTCGTCTGAAAAAAAAACCAATGAAACTGTTTACTGTTACCCAACACGTCAAAATATAAATATCTATTTGTCAACAAACTATAGGAAATTTCATCTGAACGTTATTTCTAGTAGAGGCTATATAAGGAGATTTATTCACCTTTACTGTATGACTAACTAAATACAATAATATTGTACCTGATTTGATTACATGATATCTTAACTCTTTTTAGGAGAAGAGAGTTAATGTATATACAAGTACTCTCTTGAGAATTAGTTATTTTCATAACTTTTTAAAACTGAAAACTTATTTGTAATGAAATCAAATAATGTAGAATCAGTCTACCAGTCTTAGATCTCATTATGGCTACGCAATGATTGATACTATATATAATAAATCAACAACATTGTTTTTTTTTAAAATACGAGATTAGGATAGTGTTTCAGAGAGACTTCCAATGCATCTGTAGGAGAGTAAATCTAACCTGAGCAGTTTGTAGGTTTGTTAAAAACACCGTCGTTACATAAACAATTGTTGGCATCACAGAACGAGTTTCCGTCACATTCTGTTTTCTCTCCACAAGTACACTTAACGCCAGCCCATCCATTTTTGCACAAACATTCCCCGGTATCCTTGTCACATGATAAAGATTTACTTTGATCGCAAGCACAAGATTTATCACATTGTGCTCCAAATGTAAAAGGTGGGCAATCTGGAAGAAAAGGATACATATAAAAAAACTGACCTAAGAAAATAATACAGTTCAATACTATTACTTTAAACTTTAACATTAAAGCCAAAAAAAATATTTTTTTAAAGAAATAAATATCTAACTACAAAGATATAGAGTTTGAAAGTTTGTGTACATTTCAAATTTTCTGTTTGAGTGTTATTACTAAATTAAATTAACAAGCATTGACTTAGCAATGCAAAAATTATTTGAAGAATAGTACATATTCATGAAACGTCCATTGTGTCATAATCACCATAAACAATAGCTTAATCAAACACTTCGATAAAACATGTCAAAAATTATGTCATTAAATGTTAGAATACCAGACAATATAGATGTTTAACTGTATTTCAATAGCGTGTGTTACACGCTATTTTACTGACTGAATGAAAAATATGTTGCCAGTATTTTTGATTAAGCGGATTAATTACACCAATTATTGTTTGAGATATTGATGAAGATAAAATTCTGTATATCACTTTTTGTGACCTTTTTGCACTAACAGATGCCTAATTTTTCAATAGAAACAATTTGATAAGAAATGAAAACTTTCTGAATAGCAGGATTTTTATTAACTCAATACAGTGGGTCTAGTTATGTCCCCAGTATTTAATTAAAATAATAGCCCATTGGGATCAGTGATGCATTTTTATTTCGCAAAACGGCTACAATGGCAAAATTCTTGCAAAATCTGCCTACATTTTTCAGATCTTTTCAAAATATTTGCATGTTTTGGCGCTTATGGTCAATCAAACTCTGTAATATTGATTTTTAAATGTTAAACAAGTCCTACATAAAACGTTTCAAAAATATTACCAGTTAAATGTTTGCGTGCATAAAGAGGTTATATCAAATGCTAAGCGCAAACAAATTGTCATTTATTGTGTGATGTTAATGATTTTTCCCTAGAAAAGAGTTCTCGGCAAACTTTTCTGTTTATTGACTTTGTGTGAACTTACTTTATGAATGTTGTGTAATAATGAAATAATAACATCTTTGTCCTAAATAAATAAAAACATTGATGCTTATTTCAAAGATAATGGTTACATGCGCAGCAAACTTAAAAGCGACGAGTTAGATATCTTAAGCTTCTATTCTTTTGAATTATCTATAGCAGGAGGGTTGGATGTGTTGTGTAAACATACTTGCAAGAAAGTTTGATTTAATGTGGTCCTACACTCAGTATCATGCAAGTTCAAATTTGATACACTTGTTTTTAATTGTGCTTCCTGACAATGGATCAAAATATTAAGATTTGTTTTTCTAAATAATACATACACTGATATTACAGGGAGGGAATAGCGGCTAGTCGTACAGTAAACCTTCGATTTTATACTTTCAGTACTTTGATTTAAACTGCTAAGCTGTTAATGATATTTTATGAATTAAATGTAGATATTAAATTCATTGGTATAGTAATCTTAGTAATTAAGCAATGTAAGAACGTAACATTAGCGCAAAACAGATTGTTCATCACTATTCACTGTGTTGCTTTAATTTGTAGTTAAACGTTTTTAGGCAATTTCAGAGTCCGGTTCTTTTTTGAATGCAGGGTTCTCCTTAATTTTTCAAGTAGCAGGAGAATTACAAAATAGTAGGGGGCACCAGAAGCGAGCGCCGAAGGCGCGAGCTTTCTAGGGGGATCCGGAAAAAAATTGATATTAAGAAGACATTTGGAACAATTTCCCGCATTTCAGACACAAACATTTAGCATTTAGATGTCAGTAAGAAAGAAAACAAAGTGTTTAAGAAGTAATCATTCTGAACATTCTATCAACTCATTCTATCGAGGATGCACGCATTGACAGTATGTTTTAGGTCAAATATAATGTTGCAACATATTCTTTCTTTTTCTCTGCAAGATTCTGTTACTCTTCAGGTAAATATCTATTTCAACGATACACAGTTATTAAACTGATGGGCTGTATTGCCCAAAGTTGTATCTCTGAATAAATGAATACTCAATAAAAAAGGAACCAACTCTAATGATATTTTTTGAAATTCAAAGCCTTTTAATAACAATTCAACATTTTCACTTCAGTAAATTCACAAAAACTCTCTTAGAGCCTCTCATTTCAAGTTCTCTCTCAAATTCAAGTTCATAGTCTGCTTGGTTCTCTTCTTCCTCATCATCTTAGTAATCTTCTTTGCTTTGGAGTCTCAGTTTCTCAAAGTGATGTATAGACAAAACTTCCTAAAACTTTTGCTCAAGTGTCTTGAGCTCTTCCGACTCGAAATTGGCTTAGGTTGAGACATCATGTGTTACAACATCATGATCAGGTTTTGTAATGTTTCATTGACAATTTCTATCTGACCTACTGGTAATCGAGGGAGCTTCCTCCTGTCCTTAGATAGACCAGATTTGTACTGCTTTTTAATTAATGTAGTGTCCTCAGATACTGTCTCTGGACCATTAATGCTTACCTGCATAATTGTCTCTAACATTTTGTTAGATAACCGATTTCTAAGTCTATTTTTATACGCTTCACTGCACTGGCGCCTCTCTCTGGCCTGGAATTGCTAACTGACATTGAAAGAATGATTTCAGCCAGCTTCGTCAACAGGGAAAAGTATGGTCCAAATGGAGATCTGAGCTCAAGTAAATGATTGAGACAATATTCTGAGAGTGTAATGCTTTGGAAATTTGGCAATGTGGATTTCAGTTTTTCAAGTTGATACTTAAACTGAGCCCATTCTGCTTCAAGTGCCAATAGCTCATCTTTCTCATATCCAAAAGGAAGACCAATGACTTTGCCTTTGTTTGCTCCATAATCTCGAAAAGCTTCTTTCCGCATTGGCACAATGGTTGGGTCAAAAATGTAAAATGAAGACAATATTAGGATTGCTGCACTAAATCTGTCATGAATATTGGACATGAGTGCATCAATGTACTTTTCTAGTAAACTTTGCATCTCTGTCATCTGATGCTCTGTTGGATGTAGCCCAAGGGTACATAAACTTCCACCCTTTTGAAGGTCCTTTTCAATCTTGACAATAGGGGAGTTTGATTGAAGCACATCATTCAGAGCATCCAAGGTGTACTTGATGCTTGGCTCGATCTTAGCATAGTTAATGGTCCCTGCTTGAAATGTTCGGCTGAGAGTGGACAGGATTATTAGTACATCTTTCAGTATGTATATGGTTGAGATGAATTTGACTTTATGCATTTTGGCAAGAATACCTTTGGCAATGACTTCATCCCTCATTTCTCTTTGGGTTTGTAGGATGGATGTCAAGTCCACAAAAACGGACATGGTGTGGTTTATTTCCGGTTATAGCTTTAATTTGGCTCATATCGATATTATCGATCAGACGATCATTTAAGACGACACGTATTTGATTTATTGTATTTTACAATTATGGTTCGGTGACTTCATTACAAACATAGCTTTTTTTCAAAAGGAGAGGAAAGCCACAAATAGGTCCAAAAACTTGAGGGAGGAGGTACTTAACGGAAAAGGGGGCATGCTACTGCACCCTTTCTATGTTTTTTGCCAGTTTGGACCATTGTATCTATTTGGTACATATCAGTTTTTCCAAAGATTGCCAAAAACAACTTGTTTAACTTTATATCAATAGGGCAGTATACATTGTACATGTTCAAGAGACCGTGATGCAAAAAATAGCTGGTCAATTTTGATAAATTTTGGGGATGTTTGTTAACAAAATATATAATTCTAAATAAATATTTTAAAAATGTACTTAAACGGTATAATTTGTTTTTAGAAATTTCCAAAAATATGCAATTTTGATTTTTTGGAAGGTTGTATGAAAAATAAATCTAACATTTTTAATATGTATTTTAATAAAAATCAATATGACTGTTTTTATTTGATAATTGTTAATTGATTTTCTTAAATTATTACCTAACATGTCGTATTTTGGTGCATAATTTAATAAATTCTTTATTGCCAGATCGTTCTTTCTTGTCAGTGTTAAACAGGAAAACAATCATGCCAATGTATAAATATTTCGACTTTTTAAGTAAATTTAAAAGTATTTGTAACTGTCCAAATACAATTTTTGTTTGACACAGATTGATGAAATTTCTCGATCTAACCTAAGATTCGTGCATAATTGCAATATTACAAAAGTGATCGAAGAAAAACTTGAATAACATTAAAACAAGAAACTTAATTTTACACCAGATATGTGATTATATACTGAACATTAAGATTAATTATACTTACTACAATGTTCTTTGTAAATTTTGAAACCGTCCAAAGCGATATCTGATGTAAAGTCGCTACCTCTACGTCCTGTTACATTTATCTTAAAATATAAAATGTTATAGTTTGTGTCTTTTCCATTTAACATAAAGCCTTTAAACACTAATGTGTCTTTGGAACATAATGGAAAGTTGTGTACTAATTTATACCATAAATTAAACTAATTTTTTTTCTCTAAACACTTCAAAACTAACAGCTTACAGTACAAATCTTCCAACAACATATCTTAAAAGATTAGTTCAAAATTAGTTATGCTAATTTATAACTATGAGAACATTTGTACTTCATTTGTTCTCTATGTTATCAATTTAGCATTTGAGGTTGAAAAAACCATCCAACTTTCTGAAGATTTACTGTTTAAAGGTAATGTAGTGATCATTTCCATATTTCAGAACATAAAATCGTACCATTTCTGCGTTAACCGGAAGTGATACAAATCCTTGGTTCCATCCCGCGTCTACATGCCCCGACTTTGACCATCGAACGATTTCTGATCCAGATTTGTCTTCCACTATCACATCTAAATCGCCCATATCATTTCCTCTCATGTGAAAATAAAATTGGAAGCAAGCATTTGTTGCTAAAATATTAAAAATTGTCAATAAGACTAAACATATCTAAACAAAATTATCAATAAAACAACAATGGTTATATCTTGGGAAATAGTCAAGTGAAATCATCATAGAAATAAAATTACGAATATAAAGTTTTCAGGTATTTTGAATCATATTCTAATTCTCATTTTTTTTTGTCATGACCACTAAACATATGTGGTATTGCGGCCCTTAATCAAAAACAGAAAACATCAGGAGACGTTCAACAGCAGCAATTGTATCAGGGCTTTGATTGATGATATCGTAAACTTTTATGATTGTGAATAAAATGTCGCTAACAGTGAATAAATAATAAGGGAATACATGTTATGGACAGTTGCACTACGACGCATAGCATATTATGTATGCTGACGAAAAAAGAAATAAGAACAGGAACGTTGACAAATTAAATATGTGTTATTCTTAAGCTATATTAACTAAGTAGCGATGGTACAATGTTAGGAATTATCGTAAGCAAAATGCAAACTAAATAGTTTTGTATACATAAAATGTCAACGCATGCCAACGTTGGGTTTTTAAGTTTGTCGTACATTAATTTTGTGTTTTTGATGCACAGGTCCAATCGTGTTCCTCAAACGCTTCTCATACATATTGACACACATCGACAATCTGCTTTAATTTTATGTAGCTCTTTCATGTTCGGTAAACAAAAGGTGATTAGTCTTCACTGAACCTATTTTTCGGGCGATACAAAGACTTGTATAGACTTTTATAACGCTTGCCTCGGAATCCTAGATTTCTCTGCGTGAAAAACGCACTAAACGTGTTAGTGTTTTTAATGAATCAAATTTAATTAGAAATAATTGGACTTTGAAAAGGTACTTGCTATGCAAATATGAAATTGATATAAAAAAATGTATTTAGTCATGCGTGCTTATAACACGTTGAGTTAAAAATTGGGTGTACTTACTTAGATTTAAGTTTGCTAAGGATATTTCCATCACTCCTTCATCCCCCGTAGACAGACCAGATGCTTCTGTATAGACGTAAAAAGTCCCCTCCTTAGCCGAATATGGTCCAGTATTATCACTAGGTGTTCCATGCTTAGAATAAAAACGATATCACTGTTTCATATCAGAAGAGCGTATCAAAGAAAATAAGTTTTAAAAAAATCCAATTTATATCCATTTAGATAAAATAAAAAGCTAAAGAATTACAGAAGCAGTAATCATACACTATGCTTTCTCCATTTCATTTCACCATGATTATGAATTGAGCATGTTTCAATGTCTGTCTCGAAGGAACACGAATACAAAACAAAAACTTCATCTGAAAAAAAAACCCCATATAACTATTAAATGCTACACAACACGGCCAAAATATGAATATCCAAACGGCAACAAACTATAGGAAATTTATTTTAAACGTTTAACCGAATCAATTCTAAAAATATGATGTTATTTCCGGTAGAGGCTATAACGACATTTATTTACCTTTACTGTATGGCTGACTGATCACAATTACATTGTTCCTGATTATGAGATGTTTTTTTTCATCTCAGGATAAGAAAGTAAATGCTCTTTTGATAATAAATTATTTTCATACATTTGATACACAAAATCTGCTTCAACGCAACCATTATCTAAATGTTAAATACGTACGTAAATGTCAACGAATTTTATAGAAAATTATTTGTGTTTTAATGGAAACCAGTCTAGAGGTATAATCTCGGTTGAGTCTTTAACTAGATTTATTTAAACTGAAATAAATGACGGGTTGATGTCAACAAAGATGATTAAATTAATTTATTGATTAAAAGATGTTGCTACTCAAGGTAGGATATGTTTATACTTTATAAATGGAAATTGATTAAGATACTGCGTTTATAGGGGGATTGGATTACAAGGGTTGCAACCGCCTTTGGAGATAGACAGAAGAGAGAGATTTATACTTGGTTATAATTTAAATTAATGGATATTTTCTTAGATAACTTTTCGCTAGCCGATACATTTCATGTCATAACTAAAATGAGAAATGTTTTGACCAAGGAAATTAAAAAAAGGCCACTAACAACAAGAAGCCCAGGGGTCACATCGCTCAGCTGAGCATTACAGTGCAACATTGACCATAACCCTGACCAAAGCAGCTTTATTAAGTCCAATACATTATTTGGAACACTTTAGTAAAGTATATCATGTTTAAAAAAGACTTTTTTTCCATATGGATTTATGTTAAACAATAAACTGCTTTTGTTGTTCCAACAATTTAAATTTAAACTTATCATGAAGACTTCTCATGATGCTTTAATATATGATAACATCAATTGTAGTATTGGCATTATTAAACAAATAATATTTTAAAATATTTTTTTCCAATTATATTCCTATACTGATTTGGGAACATCCAAAAGACACCTAAATTTGTTTGATGTCATGGGTATAACAATTCAAAATTTAAAGAATATCCCAATATTAAAATTTGAACACCTCCTGTGGGCCCCATTAATGGTGCAGAGGTCACAGTTTGAACGATTTAAAATGTATGTAAACTGTTTCAAGATGATTGAATAAGTGCATCACCTATAAATTTTCTTGCATTTTCGGTAGAAGACTTTTTATTGAAATGAATATATTTATATTGTGTAATAACGCAATGTCCAATCAGTTCTACATTTTCTAGTTTAATTATGGTAACGCCATTTTATAACCTTTTCTTGATCAGTATTATCTATAGTCTGTTTTTAGTTATAAATGTTAAATGGGCTGATTTTGATTAGGAAAGTTGATATTAAAATAATACTTTAACATGTTTTTTTTCGAATTAGGAATAAAGGAATACTTTAGAAAAAGTCTTTCCAGTGTATACCCCTTATATCTAACCTGAGCAGTTTGAAGGTTTGTTCAAAACACCGTCGTTACAAACACAATTACTACCCTCACAAAACGAGTTTTCGTCACAGTCTGTTTTCTCTCGACAACTACACTTAACGCCAGTCCATCCATTTTTGCAAAAGCATTCGCCGGTATCCTTGTCACACGATAAAGACTTGCTTTGATCACAAACACAAGTTTTATTGCAGTTTGTCCCAAATTTAAAAAGTGGACATTCTGTAAGAAAAAGTAGTACCTGTAAAAATCACACTTGTCTTATAAAGAAATTTATATATTGTATAACATGCTACTTAATATTAAACAAATTAAAATCTAGAGTGACAAAGTAAATGTCTACTTGTATGATTATAATTTTCTGTTTAGGTGTTGTCAATATATAAAAGTAAAGATTGCATTTACGCACATCCAGGTAATTCACAGTGAACAGTTGGACATAATTATAAAATAAACATTTGTATTATATATTTGATATAAAAAACAGAATTTTGGCGCCTCTGATATGAACAAAAATGCCTTTAACACGTTCCCTGTATCGGGTTTATATGGTATGTGATATAGAACTTGTCAAGTATTATTCTTTATTTAACAGGATAAATAGAGAAAACAAAATATGTAAATATGTTGAAAACGATATCATTCAATATTCAGTCATTGGGTAAGACAGCTGTTGTACTGTAAATGGGATATTTATACAATGTAATTAATTAAAATTAGCGTGATAAAGTGTTTTAATTAAATTTTCACGAACCAGAGCACAATTGCATATAATATAATATATGAACCCAAGGTTTACTACTATTTAAACAATAAATACTTACATCATCTGCATAAGGAAACGTGATTATTAACTTAAATTTATAATAATGATACTTACTACACTGTTCTTGGTAAATTTTGATATCGTCTAAAGCGATATCTGATCTAAAGCCGTTACCTCTTCGTCCTGTTACTTTTATCTAAAAATATGAATATTAATATTATATGTCTCTCATCTCTATACTGCCTTTTGACTATAATTTGTGTATGAACTTATTTGAAATAATAAATTATATCCACATACTGTAAATATTTTCCATAACACTAATCTTAACCTGGTTGCTCTTCAAAACTAGGATAATTCAAAGTGAAGTCACTATTTCTGATTTAGATTATAATTATAACATTATGGTTGAGCAACGAATGGTAATTCGATTCTAAATGAAAAAAATGTTGACTACTTCCAATTTTTCAAATTTGAGCATCCGATGTAGCTATTAGCGTTTGCTCTTACATTTCAAGCTTAATGTTTTCAATTTATAATTCATTTTAGAAGTTTGAAGTATCGAACCGAACATTGTTTTACACAGAAAATAGAAATTTCTCTAAATAATATCAACATTTTGTAGTGTAGCAAAAATATTTATTGTTAATCATGTGTCATTATTATTGTTTATTATATATCATTAATTGAGATCGCTCCTCGATGCAGGGGGTTTGAATACCAACTAAATATATTGTCGAATTGCAGACAAATAAATCAAGCCAAATATAAAAGGTTTGCTTTGGTTTTATACATTTTGTTAATCACGAAACACATATATCCGTTTTCACGGATCTTTATTTAAACCCGAACGGAAAGTTGATAGCCAATGGTTTCAGTAATTTGACAGTGACAGGATAATAAAATAAAACAGAACGTTACGATGGAGAAACAAAGCAAAACATTGTTATGTGTATTGTTAAAACATTATTTCAAATAACCATTGTGATATATGGTGTACAGTCTTGAGTATCAGGCTATAGAATATCTGACGCGATAAACCTTTTTCGGTTTATAAACATTACAGATTGGAAAAGAAGTTATCACGGAAATTCCATGTATTCAAAGCTATGCACGCGATAAAATCACGAATTATTTTGCTGTAAAATAAAGTTGCGTAAATTGAGAAAACTGTTGAGTAGAATTGAAGAACACGTTCCACAAAGTGTAACAAGAATAAATCATTCTAACAATAAAGAAAGTAGTATAATATGCAATAAGGAATCGTTGCCTTTTCATGGATATTGATGACTGAAGAGCGAAACAAATCTCGTTGCTCATGTCCGCGGGAAATCAGGCGGTTGTTAATGTTTGCTTAATTACATATCCGTCACGATTGTGTAAATTGTAAAGAGTTGTTGATTTGAAATATTGTCACGTATTATAAGTCTTATACGTTTGTGATTCACAATACCCGTACTCTTGCCTGTTTTACAAAAGGATAACACTTGTAAAAACTAAAATAACCCTGAGGGGAAAACATATGTCAAGGGAAGTATATAAGGCCCTGATTGCTCATACACTTCGTTTGAATTCAATAAAATTTTATATCTTTGTAACGCGATAGAATTCAGCATTGTAATTTACAGCATAAAAGTAAGTTTTATAAGTAAAAAAAAAACATTTTTTCACCATCATTCATAATTGATGTAAATTATAACGTGTATAGCTTTAAAAAACAATAAGTTCTATTCCTGCATTTATTTAAGGAATAAGGAATCATTTTGTTTTAATATTAGGAGGTGATCAAATATGGTTGGGGGTGATCAAATGTAATAAAGTCAAACAAAACCATTTCAATCGTTTTTTGAAAAACTTCCTTTAATTTAATCTTGTTAAGACGATAGATTGGTGTAGGATGAATAGGATATATTGAATAAATTTCTTTTTTCGTTTAGGTTTTATTATTTCTGTTTACAATAAAATTTAGTGTTTATTTTTCATAGGGCATTTTCATCTTTCAAATCATGAATTCCTACCATTTCTGCATTAGTCGGAAATGATACGAATCCTCGGTTCCATTCAGAGTCTACATGTTCCGACTTCGTCCATCGAACAATTTCTGATCCAGATTTGTCTTCCACTATCACATCTAAATCTCCCATATCACTTCCTCTCATGTGAAAATAAAACTGGAAGCAAGCAGTTGTTGCTGAAAATATTTTTAATTTTTAATCATAAAAGAGTTTTTATCGAAACCATAGTTTAAAAACCCGCAGGTGGGTTAGGTTCAATCAAACAATTATAGGAAATTTATATAAAAATGAATGAATTAAAAATATAAAGATGTCACTTAAGATAAGGTTTGCGGTTTGCATTTCTATTTTTTTTTTAGTTCAAATGATTTTGCCAGACCCGTTTTATAAGTACAAAAGGTAAAAATTCATGATTTCAAACTGCCATTTTGATGAAAAGTCTGCCTTAACTATAAATACAGAAACAGGCATAGAAGCGCTGATTCGTAAAATGTCAGCAATTTAGTTATTTAATCTTGTGAAATGTTCATGATACTTGAAAATACAATGTTGCTAAATAGTAAATAAATAATTAGAGGATTTTAAGAATCTGTTATTACACTGTGTACTATAACACAAATATTTGCCGACGAAAAAAGAAATAGAAATAAGGACAGAAACGCTTACAACATTTTAATGTGTTGTGGAAATTTATTAAACGAGTAAGATAGAAGCCGAGGTACGCTGTTATCTATTGTCGTAAGCAATAAAATGTCAACACTTGCCAAAGGATAGTTTTCAACCCGTTTTGAAATATTGTGTAACTTTATCGCTTTTGTCTGTCAAAAGGGAAGTAGCTTTTTCACAATATACAGTCACTTCATGCATATCTTTCACAACAAACACAATAGCATAGCATATCATTTAAATCTCATAGCATAGCATCGCATTGAAATCTCATACCATAGCATTGGAATCTCATGCCAAAGCATACAATCTAATAGATTCTCATTCGTCATATCATACCATAGCATAGCATACAACATTATTTTAACTCGGTTTTAAACGTTTTTGTTTTAAGTGTTCATAGTGAAAACTAGTGGTAAACTCTTGAAAGGCTTCTGATCATTTTAACTCGAAATATTTGTAACTCTTCTGTATACGGAGGCATTTTTGTTCAAATCTCATATCATACCATATCATAGCATACCATACCATATCATTAAGCCCTTCATTTAAATTTCTCATAGCATAGCATACAAATCTCGTAGCATATCATTAAGATCGCATATCATAGCATAGCATACCATTGTAAAAGATATGCATGAAATGTACTTCTTTCTCATCAGTAACACATTTCATTCAATACCTAAAAAGACGTTAATAACGCTCGCCTCACAACATTAAATGTGTGTACGTAAGAACGTACTAAACGTTTTCATATTGTACATACATTTTTAAAAAGAAATAATTGGTGCGCCAATCATAAGGAACTTCCTAGGCATTTTTAAATTTGCTTAACCACAGTGTACGTAGTCATCTGATCTTATGACAAGGTTGAGTTAAAAACAGTGTACTTAGTCAGTCTTGCTTATGACACGTTGAGTTATAAAATTAGTGTACTTGCTTATTGTTAAGTTTGCTAAAGCTATTTCCATCACTCCTTCATCCCCTGTAGATAGGCCTGTTGCTTCTGTATAGACATAAAATGTTCCCTGCTTAGCTGAATATGGTCCAGTATTATCACTAGGTGTTCCATTCTTAGAATAAAACAGATTAATAAAACCTTATTTTGTATTAAATAACGTTAACAAATTGACATTTCTGTTTCTCTTGTGTATATAATTTGATATATTGATAGTTCATTCTATTAGTATTGAAAATGTTACACTTTACGATGTTTGCATTTACTCAATGACACTGTATAACTTTAAGAGCAACAAAAGAGTGTACTTCTCAATTATTATATCTTTTTTTAAGTCATTGATCATAGCGATGTAAAAAAGTAAAAAATAAGGTTTCAATATAAAATAAAACCCAAAAGAATTATAGATGCAGTAAACATACACTATGCTTTCTCCATTTCATTTCACCATGATTAAAAATGGAGCATGTTTCAATGTCTGTCTCGAAGGAACACGAATACAAAACAAAAACTTCATCTGAAATAAGCCATAAAACTGTTAAATGCTACAACAACACACTGTCTCACTGTTAAATATATAAACGTTAAAAATTATATAAGAAATCATTTGTATGCTTTCTAACTGAATTCAATCTGGAAATGTGTCATTCAAAATTGAAAAGGGGCTATATTTGCGCTTTTATACTAATGCATTTTCCGTTAATTTATTTTTGATGAAAGTATGAAATATGTTATAATATCATCTTTTTAGTAGAATCAGTTCTTAATCAATATTTAATGGTCTGATTTAATTTCGGAAACATATATATACATGTAACTATATATATATATATATATATATATATATATATATATATATATATATATATATATAGAGGATATCTATATTGTGTGATTTTATATTTGCTTTATCCAACGAGTTGAAATGGTGTATATATTTGCGAGGCTTGCCGAGCGAATATAACCATTTCAAAGAGTTGGATAAAGAAAATATAAAATCACACAATTATAGATGTTCTATTTATCTCATACAATTTGATTTATATCATGAAGCTTTTGAGACAGCCTCTAATATGACCCGAATTGATTTTTACAAAGATTAAACGAAGATGCAACGTTGTATTATGCGGTTATTGTGACCTTCCACAATACAATTTAGTTCGTCATTTCGGAGATAAATATAACGTAAAGTTTCACTGAAATAAACCTTGAAATAATTGTTTATCTCTAAGTAAGTTTTCTTAGAGCTTAATCACTAAATTAAATGGAAATACTGATCAGAATTCTTGAATAATCAAGTTTGTTGACATACACAATGTTGCGAATGCTCGTTAGTTTGAATTGACTCGAACGAGGAACAGTTGTTGATGTTTTTTTAATACGAAATAATGATTCGAAGTTAAAAATATTGAATAAGGATGCTTACTGCTGGTGAAATAAAAGTCTTGGGAGACATTATTCGGTAAGTTCTTGTAAAGAAACACAACCAAAGCGTTCTGTTTGCATTGCGTCGTCAGAATGAACTCTTTGATAGCTAACGTGATATGCAGTTTTATAAACTTCACAGTTATGTGTTTTCCTTTATATTTGTAATTTAAATCTTCGACAAAATCCATTTTAAATCAATTTTTGGTAGTAGATATAGCTAAATGAAAAATACTAGAAAGTGTTCGAAAATAAGTCACTGAAGCGTTGAAGTAATAGACTGTGTCAAAATTAGTTCGGACCGGAAGTATTTGATAAAGCATCACCTTATTGATAAAGCAAAGGTTTATTACACGGGTAGTATACACCACACGTATGATATATATATATATATATATATATATATATATATATATATATATATATATATATATATATATATATATATATTCCATAGCTACATACAAAGAAATTAAGGATAAAGATACTTTCTCATAGTTTTTTTCAATAAACCTACTACCACCACCACATACATGTATATCTAACCTGAGCAGTTTGAAGGTTTGTTCAAATAACCGTCGTTACAAAAACATTTGTTGTCATCACAGAACGAGTTTTCATCACATTCTGTTTTCTCTCCACAAGTACACTTAACGCCAGTCCATCCATTTTTGCACAAGCATTCCCCGGTATCCTTGTCACACGATAAAGACTTACTTTGATCACAAACACAAGATCTATCACATTGTACTCCAAATGTGAAAGATGGACAATCTTAAATATTAAATGACATACCGTAATAATAAATCTTTCGTAGAAAAAATACACATCTTTATTGAAACTCTTTTTGTATGCTATGGATTTGTTGTAAGGGAGTAAAATAGTAAGGTACAGCTTGTAACTAAACCCACATATTTTGATAAAAATAAGACTTAAAAAAAATGATGATATACCTATAATCACTTAAATCACTTTGACATTTTTGAATTAATAAAATAAAAGTAAAAAAAAAAATGAAAATTGCAACCGTGCCAAAAATGATATCATATATATATATATATATATATATATATATATATATATATATATATATATATATATATATATATATATATATATATATATATACACAAATTCAAATTCGGATGTGCGTCTAACAAATTGTTTTCATCATGTTGTTTCATGTTCATGAATAAAGAAAGCTATTGAAAAAAATATTGCCGTTATTAATACCACTTAACTGTTTGCAAAGTTATGATTTTCAATACTCAAGAATTAATGTATAATCACAGTAAATGCTCATAACCCAGCAAAATTACCATTTAGGCAAGAAATTCCCACATCCTCAGAATGACAGCAACTAGTCGGATATTCTGTTTTGGGGCATAATCGAAGTGACATTTCATTTCCAGAACATCTTAAGTTACTCATGAGAATTGATCCAGATCCCCGTCCGTAATAAGCATTAGATTTAATTTCTACGTGTCTTCTACAAGTATACAACTATGCAATATTTAATGACAATTTTTTCAAACATAAACATCTTGTCAAAATATAATACTTCTATGAATTTAAACGAGTGTAGCCAAAACATCCGTAGAAGGCTGGGTTGTCATTTTTACGTATGAGATGAATACGCACTAATCAGTGCACCAGTAATGCTTATATTTCTACAAACAGTTTTTTTATATATACAGTTTAAATACCAAACAATAATTTTTGGCAAGGGGGGGATAAAAATTTCTTCATAGAAATAAAGCAGACTGATTTTTAAATGGTAAATATAAACCATAATGCAATCTGAGTTATTACTATTCAAACAGTTTGAGATAGTTTCGATTCAATTGTAAATCTTCACGTGCTCAAGACAAAAATGAGGCCCCGAGAGAGGTGAACAGTTCTACACCATATTATAAGGCAACTATCTTCACTAAAACAATCTTTAAGAATAACAATGCAGCAATCTGTAATGTTATTGTAGAAACATAATGATAAATATAGATTCATCTGTCGCCTAAAATATTTTTTAAACATCAGAATTGGAAATCAATTCACAAAAACGTGGTGAATCGTGGCCTTATGATTTTTAAAACTAATAGAAAACAATTGAAATGATTTATTTAAAAAAAACTTAATTTTAAAACCCAAGGAGGTAAAAAAAAAGTTTGAACGAAGTTTTAATGTGAATAGATAAAATTCATAAGTAAGAACTGTTACTACTGTGTTTTCTATTATCAGTATTTTTTAGTTAGCATCTCATTATTTGATTTTTCTGTGAATTATAAATAATGATTATTGCATTTGAAATATCATTAAATCTATTTTTGCACATTTTTGTTCATATGGACATCGTCTCGTGTGTATTCAAACGTTGATAAAATTGGATTTGTTAATATTCTTACATGGGTAGTCTTAGTTCTTTACATGCCACCTTAGCATCGCTCTGTGTAAATCCATGATCACAAACTGTACCCCATGATCTACTTTTATTAAGTCTCACTTCCAAGCGACCATTTGATAAGGCTGAACCATTTACTAATCTAATGCTTTCCGATTTTATGGCTGTAAAATAAACAAAAACAAAAAAGTTTATACAGAGCGACATTATATAAATAGTGCCTGTTTGGGAGGGTACCAGTTGAAATTGACACCTCCGAGAAAACCATTGTCAACCGACGCTAAACGGAGGTTGACAATGGTTTTCGAGGGGTGTCAATTTCAACTTTTGCCCTCCCAAACACATTCGACATGATATTGTTCAGTAGATAACCTCAAGATGAACATTTTTGCTTCTATAATTGATAATTTTTTGCTCAGTAAAATGTTATAAAAAGGAATTTAAAGTTCTGGCCCCTAATTGAAGGGACCAACCCCTTTGTCTTGATATCAAATGAGAGGTCTTGTAAATATAAACATATGTTGTTTAAAATGTGTTCAGGAATTGTTAAATGTTTTAGAGATATCTGAAAAAAGTGTATTACGGGCCGACCCGTTTTAAAGTCCTTGCCGGGGACATAAACCATATACTTTTAGGCAGCAAATTGTTAAGAACATTATTCTGAGCAACTTTTGTTTTACATCGCTCTTCAAAATATTTCTCCTTTTTCAGATATTTATAAACAAAGTTTTGGACTTCTGGCCCCTTGAAACCCCTATTTACGTAGCATATGATTTAGGTATGGTACTGTATATGTAAACAGCTGTACAATGAACATTTTTGCTTTAAATACATTAAATTACATTAAAATATATTACAGAAAATGTGCAAACAATTTCGTGAAAAATATTGGTGCTAATTTTAAGGTTCAGGCGAGCATCGAGGCCTTGCACAATTTTCATATTTGGAAGCATTAGGGTACATTTACAATCCTGAAAATTTCAAGCTTCGATCTCGATTGGTTTCGTAAGAATTTCTGGACAAAATGACCCTGGCACTTCCGGTATCAGACACTGTCGATTTTGTAAACTTTTCAGGGTCATTTTGTAGGTTTTATATAGAAAAATATTTAATACTACTGAAAGATTGTAAATATAATGAATATGAAAGACACTGGCAAGATATCTGCAATGAATTGTAATTGTCTATAATTAAAAGATGATCATTATACACACATTTCATGAAAAATATTCGTACTCAGGATTTTTCTTTCGTAGCACAAACATAAAATCATGTACCCCGGGTACTCATTCCTCCCTATTTATCTCTATCCTTTTCATAAACCTCAGTCTCATTGGACATAGATACATGTACAATGGTGTTATACATGTTTACATTATGCGAATATATATACATGTACATGTATGTATATGTGTACAGTTCAGGCATTTTTTGTGTATATAATTTTCTTTACTATATTGTGTTGAAAATAAAATGTTATAAAAAAAGAAATTATGTACACGGTTCTATGTCTAAATGTCCTCTTACATTGATAAAAATAAATAAATAAATAAATAAATAAATAAATAAATAAATAAATAAATAATATAAAATAAGATACATCACTGTTGGCAGATGCGTTAAAGTGTAGAACAGACTTGTTTTTCCTCAACAATTTATATCAAAGATTCATATGATAATTGTTAATAGGACCAATTAAAAATGCCTTAAAATAAAAACAATTTCCTTATTTTCGGCTTGTTACAAGGCTCTAAATTTTCTTTTATAACTTCTTTATTGTACATATTTGTATGTAAATATTTGTATGCAAAGCAATTCCATGAAGAGCATTTTGAATGGAGAAATCAATTTTATAATTTCTGTTTAGTTATCATGGTTATAATTTACAAATAAGAAGTTCTAAACATTTTTTTACAATAAAAAATGTATTTTACCAAGAAAAGTCAAAACAGTTGTCATTACTCATGACGAGCTCTCAAATAAATCTTAAAATGCCATATTCCCGTCTTAAACCTCTGCTACCATGACAACTGGACCACATGGCAACAATTAAATGGTGTTTAGAGTTTTACCTTTTCAAAATCTATCAATCTGTAAAGTATGAAGAAAATTGGTGACCATGCGTGGCCACAGAATTTTGATATTTACATGGAATTAATCAAAAGAATTTTGAATTTATGACCCCTGGATCATGCTTCTTGCATTGGAAGGTGAAATGATCACATAATGAATAGTTATGCATGTATCCTTGCCTCATAAAAGACACCTTACAAGCACACTAAGTGGATCATAAGGATGACCAAAGATGCTTCTACTGAAAATTGTTAGAATTTGTGACCCTTGGGTTAGTCGTAAGGTGTTGCAATTGGTCAGTGGGTAAAAGGGGCTTTAACAAGTTATATACTATTAGTGAATATGCACTAATTTAAAAGTAATATATTCTCTACTATAAGACACCTAGAAAACAAACGTTGTACATGTTTAGGATAACAAAGGAGGTTTACCAAAATGTAAAAATCATGACACTAGGTTCTGGATTTAGGGCGTAACTTTACTGGTTATATTTGGACGGCAATTGTTAATAACGAAATTTTAAAGTTTACCAAAGAGAACTGAAAAAAAATACTAGTACTTATTATAATACTACTTGTGAAGCAATAAAAATGTACCCCCCCCCCCAAAAAAAAAGAAAAAAAAAAGAAAAAAGAAAATATGTTAGCCTCTGCCTCTATTTAAACACACCCTTTAAAAATGTTTAAGGTCTAGTTAACCCTACTGCAGAAATAAAAATAAAATCAGTATTATACCATGGCCACTTATTTAAAATAATGTTTATTCAATACTTAATTTAATTTGATTGGTAAACCATTTCATCATATTTTGAATGTCGTGTGCAATACTTACCTGAAGTAAAACATTCTTTAAAAATACACAAAGTGAATGCGAATTGAAACGCACAAATCCTCACTTGGCCGTCCATTTTTATGATTTGAGGACAGGGAAGTAAAAACCAAGCTTTTAGGATGTAAAGTATGGGTTAAACCGTGATTGGTTTCAGAGATGCCTTAACCGGAAAAGAGTATAAAGTTGAGTTAAATTGTAACGCTTCTCATATTTTATTTTCAACCATATAGATATAAAACATAACAGGAAAAGGAAAAGAAAAGAAAAAACTGATACCATAACTCTCTCAAATTACTATTCACATTACCTATTTACTTTGGCTTTGCCATCATCATCATCATCATCATCATCATCATCATCATCATCATCATCATCATCATCATCATTATCATCAACAAAATTGTCAGTCAAGCAAAAACAATCCCAAAATCGATAACTAAGATGATATTGACTCAATTAACAGAAACTAATCTATTAAACACCACACACTTAATGCTAACTTCACATATATTCTTTTTTTTAGACACTTGCTAAGCAGAACAGACGATTTACACTAAGCACAATTTGTCATCAGTCTGTCCGTTTGGAATTTTTCTCTCAAGAACCAATGAACCAATTTCAACCAATCTTGGCAAATAACACACCCTTGAATAAGGGCTTTCGAATTTATTCAGCTGAGGGGCATTGCCCCTTGTCCAATGAGGTACGAATAAGAAATAAGGAAAATAAGGAAATATGTTCAAAAATGTTCTTCTCAAGATCCAAATAGCCAGTTATATTAAAACCTTTACATAAGCTTCCCCATATTTGATAGATTCAAGTATGTTCAAAGCAAGAACCCTTAGTGGCCATGTAATTACTTTGAGGGTTGTACAAAACTTATTATAGAATGCATAGTAAAATCAAATTAGAACTTTTTCCATTTGAATAAAGACAAAAACTTCTGAAATTATTGCATAGCAAAATAATGTATTGACGTTTGAATTTCGGCTCTATCTTGACCCCTGCGATAAGAATCAGATCAGCTTACTCAATCAAGGGCAGGATGCAATTTTACAAAAATATTCTTCAGAAGATAATGGACGCTATATATCAATATGAACTTTAGATAGAAATAAGCTATTACAGATAATGTTCTAGTGAAGTCATTAGTATGTTGTCAAGAGGGCTTCTTTTTGTTGAAACAAAATTTAGGCGTTTATTTGTGAAAGTAACATAATTGATGCCACCTTATTTGTTGACTTTTTGACCTAGTTTATATCTGAATGTTATCATTTAAACGAATGCAGACGTGTTAACAAATTTACAAAATTTGTTAGGGCGGTCTTTTGTGTTGGTCCCACTCTTACTATTGCCTGTCCCAAAATATCAATTCACATTTTGTTGAATTACTCGATATTTATAAACATAATACGGTTTATACCATGTTCGTTCAAAAGTATAAAAAAGATCCAAAATTTCTCCTTTGAAACGCCTCCTCTAGCTTATCAGGTTTCAATATACAGCTAACAATAAGACGTCTATGGGATTTTGCATTGCAACAAACATGAAAGTACCCGGATAATAGCGTTGAAAAATGGTGCGAGGTATTCCATCTGACTTCGAATGGAGAAGAGATGTCAACAATTCGCATTATAAATCTTTGTAATAAACCCAGCAGAATTTCCGTCCCTGTGAATTTATGTAAAATGATAATGTGTTAATGAAAAAATCTTGGATATTTTCTCTTTCATCGATTTCAACTGTACTTCCTTCACTGGTACATTGTATGTGTATTTTTATTAAAAATCGTCCAAATGTGACGGAAACAGTAACTTGGGACATACTTTAGGTAGCTCTTAGATAAGGGCAAAAAAGGACAGGTATCTCATCTTTCCTTAGAAAGTGTAGGTTCAATAAGCCTCTGGGTTCAAATGCCCACATATATGTAGTTTCCCTACATCTCGTAGTTTTATAAAAAACACTGGTGGCCTCCCTATAAAAATTTATATTCTATGCAAACATTCCAATCATACACTACAAGTAATTGTGTAAATGATTAATAAAACCTAATATTTGAGCAAACCTTGTTTCTATTTTAAATTCTGCTTTATTGTCATTTTTCATGACCTATAGTGCGGTCTGTATAGTCTGATACAACGTTGTCTGTGAGTGTATAATAGTGTCTCTAAGTGTACAACAGTGTTTATGGCTGTCCAAAGTGTCCATGTGTATACCACTGTGTCTATAAGTGTACAACAGTGTCAATGACTGTACAACAGTGTCTATAAGTGTAAAGCAATGTTTCTGAGTGTACCACAGTGCCTTTGATATACAGCAGTGTTTATGAGTGTACACACTGTCTCTGAGTGTACAACAGTGTCTCTTACTGTACCACAGTGTCTATGTGTGTACAACAGTGTCTCTGAGTGTATAACAGTGTCTCTGACTATACCACAGTGTCTATATGTGTACAACAGTGTCTCTGAGTGCACAACGTCTCCGATTATACAACAGTGTCTATAAGTGTACAACAGTGTCTCGGAGTGTACAACAGTGTCTCGGAGTGTACAACAGTGTTTATGAGTGTATAACAGTTTTTATAAATGTTCAACAGTGTCAATGATTTAGTGTTTGTGGCAAAACAAGTACAATTATCTATGTGTGTGTGCATATTTATATATAAATATATATATTAAGTTGATGTCCTAAGTCATAGTTAGATATACCTATACAAGATATCAGGTCCAAATAATTATAGCATGGATCTTTGAAAATAAGAATTGTATCCATCTGGCAGATTTCATATATTCGAGCCAAACATATAATTAACCGTATTTACTGTTTTATTAAACAAATCTTTCAAACATTAAAAAAAACTATTGAATTTATAAGTACAATTGTGTTTTAAAAGGTGTTGGTGTATCTTTGAAAAATCCATATTTTTACCTCCAAATTTGAAACCTAATAAATGTTCTTCTGTTATTTGTTCCAATGCTAACACCAATAAAGTTGTTTTATGCCGACAAAACTAGTTTTACCTTTTTATGTGTTTTGAATAAAGTCCTGAAAATGTCTTGCGATGCTGCTCACATTGTACAAACAATGAGCACAGGTAAGTCGGGTAATGGATTGTAAAAATCAAGCCAGTGTATGATAGGTAATGTTCGCCATTCAAGTTTTAAATATAATAGGAAAAATGAATATAGGGGAAAATAATGTGTTGAATTTCTAAAGTTCGTCGGTATATCTAAGTAGTTAACTTATTTCGTGTAAAGCGGTCGACGTGCCGTAATATGATAGACATATCTAAGTTGTTATTACGAAGTTTACTTCAAAGAGCTCCGTCATATGTTGATAACATACCAATTTTAAGAACATTTAAAAGATCTAAACCTTTTCAAGGTCGCGGTTGGCTATTACAAATATGTCATATCACTTATCAGATATTCACAATGGTTTTTATCGTAAGGTTATTTTAAGGTAACATAAGCGCTGCGTCTTTTAAAAATAAGAAATATAATCGGGGTTTTGGAGGAAGTTATGTTGTTTTACGCAAGTAAAAACTGTTTAATTTTGTATAGGCTTCAATGTAAGTTTTCCTCACGAAACCATTGTACATGTATCAGTGTTTGGTCATAGTTTTCTTTATCAATCAAATCGTATAATTACGGCTTCTGCACATTATATTTAAATGTAAAAAAAACATAATTAAATAAGATATTTGTATAAGGGACCATATTTTTGGCGAAATGTTTTCAGAAAGAAAATAATTTCTTTATGGAGTCAATATATCATAGTAGACTGAGTGAATCTAGTTTGTCTTCTTAGTTTGTAATACATGTACTTTAACGCATTTTAACAACGTTTATGAATGCTAAATAGTTAAATATTTCGTAATAAGTCAGAAAAAAGTACGATTTAAGCCCAAAAATTTGTTCACTTTGTGCATAATCCATCATTTCCTGTTTTTAAAAAAATCTTAATATTAAGATTTTTTTTTTAGGAATCTGTTGTATTTGTGTATTAAATCTTACAATATTGCTTGCTGCATCGTATATTGCAATAAATAACAGCATTTTACAAAATATTCAATCTATGAGTGCAGAGCAAGCAAGCAGGCCATAATTCGTTTATTATATTCATCGTTTTACATGTACCTAACTCAAATCCACATACTCGAAGGAAATATTCTGCTTCATTTACTACATTTTCTATTTAAAATTATCATGCACTTTAGTCAACTTCCTGAACATGTTACTACCGATAAATATTATTTGGCATAAAAAACGCTGTCTTGTTTTCAGTTTTTATTCATTGGTGGATTTATTTTATCCATCTTGGGATTTAGCCAAATTACTTATCTGCATCCGAGGTAAAATGATCAGTTGCTCAGTAAACTGATTGGTAATAATAAAAACCTCCTGCTAACGGAAATGCATACTCTACATCGTAAGTTGTTTTCTACTAATTATTGACTTCTCTAAAAGACACTAATGTTGTGTAAAAGTCAAATTGCTTGCTTTATGGCAAAATGAATTAAAGTAAAGGGTTGAGTTCTTTTCAATTAATTTTTATATATCATCATAAGGGCAGTCCTTTTCATCGATTAAAACGCCAAATTTAAGAATATTGTACGTACTTTAATGCGTGGGTCTATGCATCGGCTTATCCCCATATTAAACTTTCAGCATATGTCATTGACACCTGTAGTATGATTATGTAACATAACGTATATTTTGACCCACTTTCGGTCGGGCATTGTGGCCACTTCCCTGGGATATATTTAGCTGTATGATTGTATATACCTCATCATGCAAAAGTAATTCATTATCCACCTCTTAACAAAATAGTGAAAATACACTGGTGTATATTTTAACAGTATTCTCTTTTGAGAAGTGGACAGGCATAGCCTACATCCACTTCTCTTCGCAAGCCCTCATATTTTGATTCTGGAAAACGTGTAAATGTCGGAACCGAAGACGGTCTACGCTTCGACCCATGTTTCCACTCCAGTTTCCCTGAATTTTCGTAACAGACCTATTATTTCTACATTTTAAACATAAATGCACACATATATAACAATGAAATCAACACTAGCCCGCTGTCAAATCATTTTCTCAACTTCTACATTCCCGGGTTTAAATTATGAGATCGCTCACTATAGGTGGTCTAAAAAGTAGAAAATTCAAAATCGGAAAAACTGGGAAAATATTGTTCTGTGTGTATGATTGTAGACTTTTTATTAAACGTATTTTTCTTATCATTTAAAGAGGTATAAAGAATGGTTTTAATATCTTAAGAACATTAGCAAAATACATACATTTAAATAGTTGTGTCACAAAAAATGATTTTAATCTTTCTTGCATGCTATATTTATCAACGTTCGTTTTAATGTTTAAGAATAGATGTATAGCGAATTTTGGGTTTGTCACCAAAAAGAGATGGTTAAAAAGGGAAGAAATGTCACTATGTAATTTTGTGACTCACTATTTGTTTGTACATTGTAAGATTAAGTTGATTCAGTGACGTTTTCGGCATTATTTTCTTTAAAACGTTTCCAATTTTATCCGAAACACAAACATTTAAGCTGCGCTGACCTAGATAAACAATGTGATGCACAAAATTTAAACCCGGGATGTAGAAGTTGAGAAAATGATATAACAGTGGGTTAGTGTTGAGTTTTTGTAATATATGAGTGCATTTATGTTTAAAATGTAGAAACTATAGGTCTGTTACGAAAATTCAGGAAAACTGGAGTGGAAACATGGGTCGAAGCGTAGACCGTCTTTGGTTCCGACATTTACACGTTTTCCAGAATCAAAATATGAGGGCTTGCGAAGAGAAGTGGATGTAGGCTATGCCTGTCCACTTCTCAAAAGAGAATAATTTTAACAGTTGTTTCAGCTAATTAAAAAACATAATCTTTTCAGGGATAATACATTTTTGCGACTTTTCTAAGCGCTCCCGCAAAACCCAGACCTATTGATGCGCTGGAATGTCTTTCCTCTCTGTTGGCATTTTAAACATCTGATCTAGAGGCGTTGTTGCCTCTCTTCCAAGCATCAGCATATTTGAAGAAAATTTGGTACTTTCATGTACTGTTGATTGATACGTCATGAGGATGTAGGGTAAATGTATGTCCCAGTCTTTTAGATGTTCTTGAACATTAGCGCTTAACATTGATATCAGCGTTCAGTTGTAGAGCGCAGCTAATGCATCTGCTTTAGGATTGTAGGACGTAGTCCTTGTTTCTGTTATTCCCGGCAACCGACACATCTCCATAAATAGCTTGCTTTCATACTGGCGTCCCTGGTCTGAATGGATAACAGATGGAACGTTTATTCGTACTTGCTCAATGATTGTGCGAGCGATAGTTTCCGCTTCCATATTCGGTAGAGCGAACGCCTCCATCCTTTTTATGCAATAATTTGCCACGACGAGAATATGACCATTCCCCTTGTCTATTTCGGGCAATTCGTACAAAATCTCTGAGGCCAATCTTTCCATAGGCACACCAGATGCTAGATTCAGCACTGGAGCCCGACGTTAAGGATTGGATTCTTTCGTCTAGCTCCTACAAGCATCACAGCCTTCTTTGTACTGAAATACATCTTGTTGTAATCCCGACATAAAATACCTCTGTCTAATTCTGGCCAATGTCTTTGTACATATGTAACACCAATATGCCCTTTTGGTTTTATTATGTCTCTCCACCTTTCAGGTAAAATACCTCTTGTATTCTTTATGGTTTTTTTTTTTACTATTCTTCTTCTTATTTTTTCTTCTCTATTTTTCTCGGGACGGCTTTTTTATTATTAGAGTGATCGAAAAAAAAATCTTTACCTAATTCGCCATCAAATGACCCTTTACCTGAGAATTTACACAGTAATTGCCTTTGTGAAGGCAATGCTTGTTATCGCTACTCCTCTGAAACAATAAGCAATAAAGAATTGGAACTTTTACTACATTGTAATGTGTTAAGTTCACTGGGAGGATCCTCCAATCTATTCACACCGAAAGGACCGGATGTCCTCTTTTAGCAGTTATTGCCCCTGAAAGATTATTAGGTTCTTAGTGAACACTTACAACTTTTTTACTGTAAGTCGTAGAGACATCGGACAACTTGGGCACAGGATGAATTTTTGCCATTCAGTCAACTGAATGGTCTGGAAATGTGACTGAATGGCATAGCTATGCCATTCAGTCACATTTCAGTTACCTTTCAGTCACATTTCAGTTGACTGAATGGCAGAAATTCATCCTGTGGGTATTGAAGCGTCTTCCTTGGCCGATCAACATAACATAAACTTCAAAGGTCAAGGTCATTCGAAAAGCTGTATATTAATGAGTTTTCAAATTCTTTTCGATTAAGATTGTATAGAAAAACTTTTTCATGGATGTAGTAGGACTTCTGAAGACATTTTAAGATGTAACCCTTCAGCCCCCATCTTAAAATAGTTATAGAGTTATTACTCCTATTGTACGAATGCTTGCTACTCCTCTTAAACAGTTAGAGATAGAGACTTAAAACGTTTACCAATGTCTTTAGTTGACTTTAAGGATCTTCCAATCTATTGAAAACACCTTAAATTGTTCGAGAAGAATTAGTCAGTAGTCTACTAGTTATCATGGCACATCTTAAGTATATGTACGTTTCTTCTCTAAGTCTGGTATTATGACTTTGTCTCTCGGTTAGATGTCCAAGAAAATCCGTCGCCGTACTATGAATTCATCCCAATTGCTCAATCTCTCAAATTGATTCCAAAGTGACTTCACTAGAAAACCTTATTATGGCAGCTCAGAAAATTGTGGGGTTCTTTTTGCCATTTGCGACCCAATGGCGGGTTTGCTGAATATCTTTATTCCTTTCTTGTGCTTCTAGAATGCTTTCCTTTCCTTCCTCACCGTCCTCTTTATTGACTTTTCTGACGGAAGAGGCGAACCTTCCCAATTAGGGTCATATCCACATTAATTGTGCGATATCCCAATAAGCGCATCCGTATTTTCATGTCTCCTACCTGGGCGGTGCTCTATCTTCATGCCTTAAGATATGCTGAAGACTCTAAGCCATATTACCAACTGTCCTTCTGGGTTTTTGAAGTTTATAAACAACCTAAGCGACCATTGGTCAGGACTTAGAAGGAACTGTGTGCTATATATATATATATATATATATATATATATATATATATATATATATATATATATATATATATATATATACGGCAGTGTTTGATGAAGTGTACGACAGCCAATAACTCTTTTCGAGCTACACAATATCGTTTTCCGGCTATGTGACTAGCATAAGCTATCACGCACTCCTTTCAATCTACCTCCTGTAAAAGAACTTCGCCTATAGACAATTTGCTTGTGTCTGTGTCAAGTATAAATGGTTTAGATATGTCTGGTAGTCATAATATTGGTGCATTATATTAGTCTGTTTCGGAGAGTCTCAAAAGTGTCATGTGCCTCATTTGTCCATTGGAAGTTTGCTCTTTCTTTGTCTAGAGGGGCACATATTTTACTTTTGAAGCAAAATATTTGATGAACCGTCTGCAGTAGCAGCGCAACCCTAAAAAGCGGCGGACATCAGCCACAATAGAGAGAAGTGGCCATGATGCAACTGTTTTGATTTTTTCTGGGTCTGTCGCAATGCCCTTTGCGAAATTATATGCCCTGAATACGAAACTTTAATGGCAAACAGGTCGCTTCTTCTTGCCTTTAATTTCAGACCCGCCTCAGCAGTCTATCAAATACCTTTTAAAGGTTGCAAAGCATATTGTCGAATGACTTGCCAATAATTATAATAGCATCAAGATATATCAGGCACTTGTCACATTGTAGACCTTGAGGCCGTCGTCTACATAAGGTGTTTAAATGTCACAAGCGCACAGGAAAGACCTAAATGCATTATTTTGTACTGAAACAAACCTTTGTGCGTTACAAAAGCTGTTATACATATATCATCTTCTCCCATTGCAACCTGCAAGTATCCGCTGTGAAGGTCAAGCATAGAAAATATGCATGTCTTGACAGATTATCAATTGCTTCTTCTATGATTTGGAGGGGATACGCGTCCTTAAATGTGACTTCATTGAATCGCCTATAATCGTTGCAGAATCACATCGACCCATCTTTCTTGCGTACAAGAACTACAGGTGAATCCAAAGGGATCTTAGAAGGTTTATTTACCTCTTTTGTTTTACCTGTTTATCAAATCTTTGCATAAAATGAAAAGGAATTACCTGTACTCCTTGTTTAATAGGTTTCTCTGTAGGTACAGTATTGATTTTGTGTTTAATCGCTGAAGTTCGACCTAAATCAAAGTTTGAAGATTTACACATATGCTGATACCTTTGCAAGAATATTTCAGCTTTTATAGATTTTATCTGCATGCAATATATTTTATTTACATCTATCAAGCAATTCTCTCAAATCAAATCGTAGTTCCGAACCATTTTCTACCATTTTTCTGTCGGCTTGTCCTCCTCATCAGCCCCGTTACTTTGCCATCAGTGTTGCCTGGTATATTTGTCAAACAACGTCCGTAATATTCCTCAGATATACGTATATACATGCACCGTTTCATCACCTTTGACCAACGTCCTACTCACAAAAGCAAGAATTTTCTCAATAAATGTCTCCCCAAATTTATATCTAGGAATAATCATTTAACTTCTAGGAGGGATACATATATCATTCACTGTAACAACACAACCCAGAGTCCCTTCACAAGAAATGCGATATTCGTCATTGTTCGGTCGTAATATATTAGAGTTGAGATCTATATATGATACCGCTGCCTTTCTTCAGAAAGTATTGACCAAGGATTCCATCGACCGTAATATCTGTAACCATTGCTCATTGCTGAAATTTTACTAATTTGATATGATATTCTGCTTTTCCATACAGCGAAAGTGTGTTGAAACTTTCTGTGTACTCTCCGCTAGTTCCGGACGTTTTTCATCTGTATTTATATCATGCACCTTTTTGAGATCGATGTCAATGATGCACCAGTATCAATCAACTTTTTGACCGTATTCCATCTATCTCAGCTTCAACCAAAATACAAGATTCATAGATAATGGTGCTTCCCCTAAATGTCCTTGGACCCTGCGTTGATTTTTCTGGCGCAGACTTCGAATTCGCGCGCATTGACACCATATTTCTTCCCTGATGCATTGTTGTTTTTACTTGTTTCTTTATTCTTTAGTTTTGAACAATTCTTACGAATGTGTCCTTTATCCTTGCAATAATAACAAACCACCCCAATATTTGTGTTTCTGACTGGCCACTGTGTTGTTCGTTTCCTTCTAAATTTCTGATCTTGGACCTGTTTTTTCAAGTTATTTAACTGGGTTTGTATCCTTGCCATTAATTCAACAGGCACTTTTGAGTGTGTGTGTTTTGAGACCCTTAATTATCGGCAAAAGACCTCGCCCTTCTGTTCTATAATATGGATCTATATGTAGTTCCAATGCAAGTCGGATTGCATCATTTAAATTTCCATGTCTATTCTGTCCGATACGCAAGTGCATATCCGAATTTACCAATGCATCAATGAATGCATCCTTACCCAGCGTCTCCCTTAATTCCGCTGATGCCGTATAAAGGATAAGCCAGGCAAGCCAATCTACGGATGGTCTTTCTTAGCTCGGACAATGTCTCAGACGCTCTTTGTTTTCTCTCCTTTAACTGGGCCCGTTTAAGTTCGGTCTGATTAGGAAATGCAAAGCGCTCCTCAAGAGCTTTTGACCAACATGTCATAATACTGCCCTGTTTCTTTAGGAAACATTTCCCAGTACGCCCTGAGCTGTCCCTGTATAAGTGACACAGCTCAATAAAGACCTTTCTCATTTTCTGACCAATTGTTTATGGAAGCGCAAGCATCAAAACGGGACTTCTAGTCAAACCAAGAATAACTTCCATCAAATGTCGTTGGTTTCATGTTACATCTTGAACATTTAGTGCCTTGGTCGATTTTCTATCGTTGATTTTTATTCATCAGTTTTTTAGTTCCTGCCCCCAGACTATGCGCTTGTGCTCTGCTATTAAAATCCCTTTGTCTATCAATGTTAATGTTATACTGCAGAGTGGGGCCCTAATTACGTTGTTAATAGTTGCAAAATCAATCTTCAAAACATATTGATAATATGTTATATTTAGAAATGTCTATATTTTGAAAACTATAAACAACTTTTAAATCAGTCCAAATGAGTTATAAATAACCGATTGGCAATTATGCAATTGATTGCTATCCATAGTATAAAATCACATGAAAATATAGAATTATACATGTATATTTGTTCACAATCCAGATTAAAATGCACAAATTTTCATGAGTCATAAATCTTGACGTACCACATATCTCTTGACCAAAAAGAATAAGCAAAATAAAAGAAAGTTATGCTCATTAACTGTTTTTAATTACTGGTGTGTGATGATGGGGTAGGGGGTTTAATGGAGAAAAAAAGCTGCAGCATGCCTTCATTCTTACCAGAAATGTATCTAATCCACACATGAAAATTATAATTTTTAAAAAGTACTGGAAATTGCATGTGGCCTTCTTTTTTACTAAAACTTGTACAAGAGAGTGTTATTTAGGGGCAAGCACTTTGTGCGGGTATTATAAAAAAAAATGTATGATACAAGACAATTAAAAAAAAATGTCAACAATATTTATCAGAAGTATTTGAATAAATGTTGTTATTTCATAAGCTAAAAGAAATGCATTTAAATTGAGTTTTAAAGAAAAGTACAAGAAATGCTAATAAGGTAATAATATAAGCGGACAAATTTATTTCAAAAATGTTTTATTGTGATATGGTATTTTCATGGCTTTGTGCAAAATATTGATTTTAGAAGTAATTGTGGAGAATATACCCAGAAAATGTACATAAAATATCTTTATCTATAACATCCGATTACTTTATATTTATATCTTTATCATTGATAAAAACTAAATGGAGACGGGGTCGTTGTTAGTAAATACATGAAACTTCAAATATAATTGGAATGAAACCTTTACGCCGATGAAATAGCTTAAATTTATTGAAGTCAGATTAAAGACTCAGTTTTATATGCTATCTTTTTATGCTCAAGATAAAAGTTCGACTTTATTAACGGTGCCTTTGTGTCTATTGCAATGCCCACTAGGCACTAGTTTATTGTACGGTCGCTACCTTTTGTGGAACGAGAATGCACAATCCCAATTGATTTATTGTCTTGAAAGGGTGGTTTTCCATTTAATAAACCCCCTCGTTTTGTTTTTATTTTTACTTTTGTTCAATTCTTTGCATTGTTTGCATCTATTATATATTTTATTTAAAAAATTCCAACAAAAAAGAGCAGCCCATATCGCTTTGATGAGAATGAAAAATACACAACTTATCACGAACGACCACAAACGGAAATACATACTTTGTGTCATTGGTTGTTTCTTTTAACGTATACAAGCTACGAGCCTAGCATGTGCACGTCCGACTCGATGCATCGATTATAAATGTAGCAACTAATGCAATATGATAGAAATTTAATCATTTGATCCCCTCGTTGATATCTCTACACGTATTTGGCGATCCACGTGAGCGGATCTAAAGATCCTATTTTAATTAGATTTATGTACTAATTCTACTTTTTATATGCAGAATGCATGTAAATAATTTCCTGTCTGCACCTATTTGGCTATTGGAGTCTTGATAAAATTGTGTACACGGTCCAGTTTTCTTGAAATTTGATGAAGCTTGTACCATCGTTTGACTTGTAATCAAAACAACTATAATCTTCTAATGAAGATCAGCATACCTGTATATCATCATTTATTTATTTTAGCCAAATGCACCCCATTTGGTTATTGGATTTTTGATATAATTGTGTACACGTTCCAGTGTCCTTAAAAATTTATGAATCTTGCACAATCGTTTGACTTGTAATCAAAACAACTATATGCTTCTAACCAAATAAGCATACCCGTATGTCATCATTTATTTATCATTGCTGGAAGAAGTAATCATGTATCAATTTTTTTCTGCTTTTCAAGATTTCTTAGTCGCCCCGATCTTTCCATCCCACTCTGATCATCAAACATGCGTGCCTTCAATTTGAAAAAAATGTGGCCTCTGGTATAAAAAGAGAAGTGTATATTTAGCTTTGTTTCTCTCTCTGACCACTTACAATTTGTTTAACATACCTCTGTCATAGATAAACTTTTAAAAAAAATTACTTTGCTTCTTATGTTACTGTAGTCTTTGCAGTTAGTATATCAACTATCCTCCATTCTAAAGTTATAATCAACATTGTTTGAAATCATAGAAATATGTTGAATTAATATTTCCTTTCCAAGTGTTAACAATATATATAAACATTTTAAACATTACAAATGCCTTTTGCTTATTATTAATTAATGTATCATAGTTCAATAGTACAAGAGGAAAACACTTTTAATGTACAAGTAGTATATAAAGAATCTTGAATCTGTTATTCATTAAACTATGTACATGTATAGAACGCTCGATGACATAGAGATGTATAATTGACAATAATGTTGTTTACTAGTGCTTACACTACTGGCTTTAAAAATTACTGAAAGTGCCATTTTTTACTGCTTATTTCTGATATTTACTGATATTGTACTGTTATTGCTGACAATTGCTGATATTTACTGATAATTTTACTGTTGTTACTGATGATTCCTCCTGGTTCTGATATTTACTGATATTTACTGACGTTTTTGCTGTGAGTTCTGATAATTACTGATATTTACTGAGATTAACTGTTGGTACTGAGAATTGCTGATAATTACTGATCATATTTTTAAAGCCCAAAATATTGTATTTTGATTCTTAAAAAACACATAATTCAGATTTAACGCAATTTATTTTCAAGTGTGTATTCGGTAGTTATGCATTTAACTTAGAGTTATATATATATATATATATATATATATATATATATATATATATATATATATCCAATTAGAACGAGAAAAATTAGAAAGAGAAGACCGAGAGCGTGAAAGAAAATTTAAATTAGAAAAATTAAAGTTAGACAAGAACGAGAAAAAGAGTGTGAACTTAACTTTGAGTTAGAGAAACTAAAATTACACCACACAACAGAACAATCATCTATTGGGACTGAATTTGATGCAGCTAAAAATATTAGATTGGTTCCAAAATTTCAGGAAAAATCTGTTGACAAATACTTCCCTTTATTTGAAAAAGTAGCAGAAAATCTTATATGGTCGCAGAAGTTTTGGTCAACTATGCTACAAAGTGTACTTATTGGCAAAGCAGCTTAGGTATACTCTGTTATATCTTAGGTAGATGAGAGTTCAGACTATGAACACGTCAAGTCAGTTATTTTAAGGGCATATGAATTAGTACCCGAAGCTTATAGACAGAAGTTTAGAAGGTATAAAAAGTTTGATAATCAAACATTTTGTTGAATTCTCACGAGAGAAAGAAGATTTGTTTGATCAGTGGTTTAGCTCTAAAGACACTTGATAAAACTCTAGAGTCTCAGTCTTCCACAAGTTCCAAGTCTTCACCACAAGGTGGTTCTAAGTCCGGTCCAGGACGTTTTGAAGATTCCTGGAATAGGAGCACTTCCTACTTGCAAAAGAAAAGGTCATCTTATCAGTGAATGTTTTGAACTCATAAGAAAAAAATGACCTTGACAAACATCAACCACTTGCCTGGCTGCAGTTAGAGGTGACCAAGGAGCCTTAGTTTCAATTTGTTCTGACACTCCTGAAGTTCAGGGCTCAAAGTCCAGTTCTACTGATTCTATGAAGGATTATAAGCCCTTTTTGTCCCATGGATTTGTTTCACTTGACGACTCCAGCAAAAATCGCCTTGTTAAGATTTTGAGAGATATTGGGACAGCACAGACTTTATTGTTAGAGGGTGTACTGCCTTTGTCTGAGCAGACCTTTACTGGTAGGTCAGTTTTAATACAGGATGTGGAGCTCGGCGTCATTAATGTTCCCCTGCATAGAATTTGTTTGAAGCCAGATTTAATTACTGGACCTGTTACTGTAGGTGTTCGACCTACTCTTCCTGTTCCAGGCGTTTCTTTATTGCTAGGCAATGATTTAGCCGGTGGAAAGGATGTACCCGATCCAATAGTCTGTGAGAAAGTAACGTCCAATGTCCCATCTGATGATGAAGATGAAGATCCTTCCCCTGATGAAGTGTGGCGTGTTGTTTACCAGATAGTAGTTCCAGCTGTGTATCGTAGGGACATCATGGCTATAGCTCATGAAACTCCTATGGCAGGACATTTAGGTGTCAATAAGACTTGTCATAAAATTTTGAGTAATTTTTATTGGCCTAAGTTACGAAAGGGTGTTTCTGAGTTCTGCAAGTCTTGCCATGTTTGTAAGATGGTAGGTAAACCAAATTGGAAGATTCCATCCGCACCTCTCCAAACAATTCCAGTGTTTGAAGAACCGTTTAGCCATATATTGGTGAATTGTGTAGGACCTTTGCCTAGGACTAGATCCGGAAACCAGTATTTACTTACCACACGATTTCCAGAAGTCATACCACTTAGGAATATTAAGGCAAAGTTCATAGTGAAGGCCCTAACCAAGTTTTTTTTTAGCTTTGTGGGGGCACCTAAGGCAATCCAGTCTGATCAAGGTTCGAATTTCACGTCACGATTGTTCCAGCAAGTTATGCATGAATGGGGAAGTAAGCAGTATAAATCAAGTGCCTACCATCCAGAGTCCCAGGGCGCGTTGGAACGTTTTCATCAGACACTTAAAACAATGCTGAAGACCTACTGTTTCCAGTATGAGAAAGACTGGGATGAAGGAGTTCATCTTGTACTATTTGCTGCACGGGAGGCTGTCCAGGAGTCGCTTGGGTTCAGTTCTTTTGAACTGGTGTTTGGTCATACAGTAAGAGGTCCTTTGAAGTTGCTGAAGGAAAAGTTGCTGACCGGGACTAGTGATCTTAATCTTTTAGATTTTGTGTCTGATTTTAAAGAAAAACTTTACAATGCTTGTAAATTAGCACAGGAAAATCTAAAAAGTTCTCAATTGAAAATGAAAGTATGGTATGACAAAAATGCTAGAAATCGTTATTTTAAGCCAGGAGATAAGGTTCTTGTATTTTTACCTATTCCTGGACATCCTTTACAGGCCAGATATTATGGCCCTTATGAAATTGAAAGTAAGATTAGTGATGTAAACTATGTAGTTAGCACACCAGATAGACGAAAACAAAAACAAGTTTGTCACATTAATATATTAAAAGAATATTACTAAAGGTGTGACCGAAATCTTGTCAAACCAGTTTCCACTTTAGCCAATGTCAAGAAAGCTCAAAATTGTATTGAAAGTGATATAGGTATTGATATAAATGAGAAAGATTGTAATCAGAGTGCCCGTTTACAAAATTCAACAATTTTTGCTGATTTTGACACCAAAGTTGGACAATTGAGCATTCACCAAAAAGAAAAAATTAAAAAGCTTGTGAATGAATATCAACAACTCTTCTCTGATGTCCCAAAGAAAACAAATGCAGCTTGTTATGATGTCATAGTGGGCGATGCTTTACCTATCAAACACCATTCTTATCGACTAAATCCCATAAAATTGCAGTACCTAAGAAGAGAAGTACAATACATGTTGGTCAACGACATCATTGAGCCATGTAAAAGTAACTGGAGCCCAACATGTATTCTTGTACCAAAACAGGACGGTACTTATCGATTATGCACCGATTTTAGAAAAGTGAATTCCGTCACGAAAACTGATTCCTACCCCATGCCTAGAATTGATGACTGCATTGACAAAATAGGAAATACCAAGTTTGTCAGTAAATTTGACCTGTTGAAGGGTTACTGGCAAGTTCCATTAACAGTAAGAGCAAAAGAAATGTCCGCTTTTGTAACCCCAGATGGACTTTACCAGTACAAAGTAATACCCTTTGGCATGAAAAACGCACCGGCTACGTTCCAAAGAATGATCCATTCCATTCTCCAGGACCTCAATTGATGTGAGGCTTACATTGACGACGTCATCATATACAGCAAAACATGGGAGGAACATCTTCGAATCATGTGTGTATTATTTGACATTTTAGCTAAAGCAAACTTAATAGTGAATCTTCTAAAAGTTATTTTGTCATGCCTATGTAGAATACTTAGGTCATAAAGTAGGTCAAGGTCATATTACTCCAATTATGGCTAAAGTGGAGGCTATTGCAAAGTCTCCGATTCCTACAAACAAGAAAGAATTAATGAGATTTTTGGGCATGGCAGGATTTTAAAGAAAAATTTGTCCTAACTCCTCCTCTTTAGTTAATCACTAATCTTTTACAAAAGAGGGTTAACTTTGAATGGACAAAAGACTGCGAAAAATCGTTTTCTAAAATCAAATCTGTCCTTATTAGCAGTCCAGTTCTCTCAACTCCAGATTCTTCTAAGCAATTTAAGCTTACTTACTGTTGATGCTAGTGATGTAGGAATCGGGGCATCTTTGTTTCAAGAACATAGTGATAGAGTAGATAGGGTTGTTTCTTATTTTTCAAAGAAACTTCCCAAATGTCAACAAAAGTATTCTACCATAGAAAAAGAATGTCTTGCTTTGTTGGTAGCTTTACAGCATTTTGATGTTTATTTAAATGCTACTGTATATCCTATTCTTGTATATACAGATCACAACGCCCTGACACTTTTGTATAAATTGTCAAACAAGAATCAAAGACTTACTAGATGGAGTTTGTTGTTACAAGAGTATAATATAATTATCAAACATATCAAAGGTAAAGACAATGTTATTGCAGATGCCTTGTCAAGAATATCATGATTATTATTTGTTGTACTTGTTTAATTTGACAATTTGTTTTCATTGACACTCAAACATTTTTAAGGTGGGAGGTGTTATATATAGTAGGTTTGTATAATAGAATATTCTGGACTATTCTAAAGTGGTCAGTTATTCTTTCTAGAACATTCTTGAGTGTCCAGGTAATTCATGTAACTTCTTGTACATATAATTTCTAGAATTTGCTAGATTTATATTTTAGTATAAATAGCCTGTAAACAGTGCTCATAAAAAGGGATACTCTCATTGGACTTTTGTTCGAAGACATTAAACTTTGAACAGTTACCTACTTACTGGGACTTTGTGATTTGTGAGATCTATTCAGCAGATTGTAACAGACACTCTAATGTTGAATTCTTAGAGTAAGTTGTATTTTTGTATTTATATATGTATAAATAAATTGTAAATAAATTATTAACTTTAAAGTTTGATCTTTGTGATTGATCTTTGCTGGAATTTAGGGTTATTCTTGACCCATAACAAAATCAAAATTTGAATTTAATATATTCCGAATTTCCTCTATCGATTTTTTAAATTCTACCCATTTTTGATTATTACACAAAAACCCTGACTAATTAATTGTCCCACACTACTTAGATGCCTAGATAGTTATTACGCAGTTACGCAAGTGTGTACATATCATTCTCAAAAAACAAAAAACAAAAAAAAGAGAATAGAGAGAGAGAGAGAGAGAGAGAGAGAGAGAGAGAGAGATTACTTGGAGACTTGGAGAAAAAAGAATTTACCATTCAGCACTACCTGTTTCAAATCATTTTGTGTCTTTAATATTGTTCCGATTCAAATCTATATTCAGCAAGTATGTGCAATCAAATTTAACGTCTTTTATTAAATAATTGCCGAAAAATCATCCAAACTTTAAGAGAAAGAAAGTATAGTAAAAGTAAACTGCAACAGCTAATCCGTGGTATCCTGTTTATCCAGACCATCAATTTGATGAGGTAAGGGAACTATCTATTCTAAGAAAAAAAATAAGTTGCTAAGAGAATACGACTATACGAGATTTTAAATTTCCGCTGAGGTACAGCTAAAAATTTGGTTAAACAAAATAAATAATATAGATGATTGTATAAATATCTTCTTTTACTGATATTACCAATATAGAGAATTAAAAAATTCTCATCTTTCTCAGGATTCCTTGCAATATTTACAATACCATATGAACTAAAGAACTGTATAATATATTTTGAAAATATTCTCTGATGATAACGATACTAGTATTTAAATCACCCTTTTGTTATATCAAATCAACCTGGGAAACTTTTTTCAGTGCTGCATATTTGCTAGAGAAAAGGGATGTAGCATAATTTCTATTGCAGGAAATCGACTTAATTTGGTAAAACCCAGGAGCTTCCGGGGGCTTCCCTCCTGGGCCCCCACCAAGGCTTTGCCCTAGACCCACTGGGGGCCTCACGGCGGCCCCCAGACCCCCGGCCGTTTTTAGGCGTACACTTCATTTCCATTCTGGCTACGCCAGTAATCTGAAATTATACTCGAGATATATGTAAAATGATACGATGAAATTAGAAAATTGATTTCTTTATTTAATTTAGAATCAAAATGCTCATCGTGGAATTTTTTTTGTCGACTGTTATTATGTGCAAAAAAAAAATTATCAATGAAAATTGAGAACCGTAACTATGGTAACAGGATGATAAATAAAGAAAATGTTAATATTTTGAGGCATTTTTTAATGGACTTTCTTCATATATATAAAATTTAAAAATTAGATGAAATTTGTTGGGAAACCATGTACATGTTCTTAATTTTAACCGAGTTTTTAAAAATACTGAATGTTGTAAATAATTGCCGTTTCTATGGGATTTTTGCGTGATTATCTATTATACATAAACTTTCATAGCAACAACACTTTGATTTGGCATATCAATGCTTCTATTGGTTGATTATGAAAATGTAAGCATTTCTATTTTCACAAATAACTACAAATAGAATTGCTAAAATATTCTGAATATAAAATGACAACCAAACAAAATAATCTACACCCCATCAATTCCTGACCATTATGGCATAGCAACAGATGTTGAATGTTGTCAAGATATATTTGACAGGGATGTTAAGTAATTATTTTTATTTATTGCATGTAACTGGTAAGATGAAAGTTTTTGCGGTCAGGTATAAATGAAAGAAGGAATGAATTTTTCTAAATTAATACAAAATTGGACACATCCAGACAATTTTTTTCTATAATTTCGTGGTTATAAATTCTTTCTTTTTCCTTAAAAGAAAACAGATTAGAATTTATATTGTTGCAAAAAACAGTGCCTTACACCTTTTTTCTCCCGAAAAACTCTTGGCTACATTGTTGGTATCATTTGGCAATTTGCCAATTCAGGTGCTGTAAATAAATGTTTGCCGTCTGTAAAAATATGTGATGTCACTTTCTTCCCACTTCATTAATGGTTGTCGTAAAAAATATTTTACCAAAATGTCTCTGCTTTATTCGGAGCAAAATTTATCAGATATCCATTTCCTTTCACGTTTGCGGACCGTTGGTCATGCATATATGGGGTAATGTTAACTTTTGAGTCTTTAAACGATCGAGTTCAGAATTTTAATCTTCTGGGATCTCTTTGTCAATTATATCATACACCCAAGTTTGTTTATAGCAAGGGTATTTAAACTCTTTTCACTCATAATATTTTAAAAAACATTTTTTGTAAGACCTTGAACAAAAAATTTTGTCGGCTAAGTCCCAGTGACCCCAACTTCACCCAATCTAAACAGATACGTCACTGAACAACGCGAGTGAACCGTGAACTAAAGTTGTTCAATACACCTTCCTGGGGTAGTTTAAAACGCATATCGGTCATGCGCATTTGCATATATACATATGCACGCTTTAAACATAACATCTGTGTTTTAAAAAGAATTTTTTCTGACGTGGTCTGGAATTCCATGCTACGGCGATGTGTTTAGTCGTAATTTAAGTCTGAAAGAAACACAAGTAAGTGGGTTTCTGCGAATTTCATTATGACATACTATTTGGTTTTTCCAAAAGAACGATCCTTAGTTGTCGGTAATTATGATTAGAACGTATATTTGTAGAAATGAATATTGAGAATCAAGAAGCTCAGTGGTTTGGATCCGCCCCTGCATAACATTAACCCACTTTTCTCCGATCTATCGACCAGTCTCTTTTCAAAGCGTCGAGCTGCAGCGACCGCTGAGCGCATCCACACGGCTGTTAGTCACTCGGAGAGAGATCAATGAGAGCAGAGGTGGCCTTGATCCCTCACTAGATCCTTGTTTACATCTTACACCCAGGGCTAGAAGAACGGAGACCCAGAAAAGCAGTGGATTCTTGGTTGTAACGGATTTTTTTTTCGCTGAAACGGATAGTAAATGTAACTTGATTGCACAGAGCCAACATCAAAGGTAAAGTAATTACAGCAAGGGTTTTATGTATTTTTTAAACTTACTATAGTATAGCAACGTGTTTACGTTGACGCTTGAATATATGTCAACTGACCAGTATTGTATTGTGGGTATTCGTGTACATGACTTGGGCGTAGTCTTTTATTTTAAGAGCGTAATTTCTCAGTAAATCAGATCGCGTGTATGTGAAACTTCGTGTGAAAAACGCACAGAAAGACGTGAATTGATGCTTTAAAGGAGCAAAGATGGATGATAAGACCTTAAATCATGGGATAAACCATAATGATAATTACGTTTCATAATGGCTAAATTTAGAGCAATGCAAACTTGTTCAAATTTTGTTGCTTTCGTCAGAAATGTGTGTACATGTAGTTACCTGAGTGTTCATTATCTGAATCAATATCGTGACCTGTTTGTACTCGCAGTAGCGCACTTGATACAATCTTAAGATACAACATGCCATACTAAAGTCTTGTTGGATTCCTGATTCCTTTTCTTTAACACCAAACCCAACCGTTCCCTTATTGTTGATATTAAGTTGCCGAAGAAAGCAGGGAACTTTATATGTATATTAGTAGCAAACTATTTAAATAGAACTTCATGTATCTGAGATATATGAACCGGAATATATATTTAGATGTAAGTTGGGAACAAATCAAAATGTTAATTTCCTCTAAAATAAGACCAAACGTGTTCTGTGAAGTACAATGTTTTACAGAGGCAATATTGTCAATAGTCAATACATGTCCAGTTGATTTGCAAAATCCACAGGATTAATAGTCAGAATTTTTTTTCAGAATTGCTCTTTCAAAATAAATCTTGGAATTACGTACATTGAGCAAAAGGCATCACTGTAGTTACCCGTGATCAATAAATCACAATTAGATTGTGTTTGTCAATGTCGTCACTGAGTTGATTATAGATCTTCCATACCAAATTGGCAAATCCAATTATCGAATTTAGGTTGTAATGACCACAATTTTCTATCAAAACTATACGCTTTTCAAGTGTAACTCTTGATGCTAGTGAGAGAAAAAAGGCACCATTGACTTTGAGGACGCTCCGTATAATATATAGCTGTGGTAATTTGATATATCATCTGGTTTATCAGGAAATAAGCTCTCTTGCCTTCGTCCTGAAAAAATGCTTTGAGTTTTGGTGAACTGCATTTTTATCTTTTCATTTATTGCGTATTATTAATAGCCCTTTTAAACCGTATGTTTTGAACCGACAGTTCTTCCAAAAACATTCGTTAACTGAATATAAAGGAAGTACTTTTTGGGTATAAAACAAATGACGTCAAATTCATTAGGTTAATTATACACGACCTTTTGCACAAGGGCTATTATTGTAAATCGACTTCATTTTGTTTTGCTGTGAAAGCCATGACACCGTACAAACCATTTTATTTTTATTAAGTTTGCGCCGTGTGTACGTGTGTTTACATTCACATTGTTAAGCACTCATTGGGAAAAACTGTAAACATGTTTACAATGTACAGCTGGTCGAACTAAAGTAATCGTCGGTGAATTTGATTAAGTACTTATGATAATCGTTAGTAATCTTACTTGGTATTACCCGGATAGTCAGTGGTCAGTTTTAGGTCAGGGACAGTTAGAATTCTGACGTCATAACACTTGATTAACAACACGAATTGCAAGCTGTGTCATTAGATCATTAGGTATTTAATTGCGCAATTGCTTTCTACAGCATTTAAAAAAAATAACCATGCACTCGGTACATGCATGGTTTACCTAATTAACCTTAAAACATAAAAACTAAACCTAATCTTATCTCTCTCTCTCTCTCTCTCTCTCTCTCTCTCTCTCTGCATTTTAGAAAGCCTGCTAGCTTACTTCGCATATTTTACATGTAACGTGTTCCAAATGTTTGCCTTTCGAACGTTTGGAAAACATGAACCTCAGCCAAGATTTATCTGTGCCGATTTTTTCCACGATTTTCTTCTGTTCCTTCTTGAATATATATCCTCAGTCCTTCACTCTCAGCTTTTGTCTTTTGACAGCTTTCCATGTGATTAATGACTAGTGAATTGTTACTTGGGGAGTACATCTGAAATCTTGGCAAATTTGATAACAGCGATGTATACATGTCCATCTTTCATACAGTAATAATTGGATAAATAGAGGTTTTCCTAAACTCGCATAAAGATGTTTTTTACTTTATGTACCTTGCTGTCAAATTTGATAGAACCCAGAACTCACGTAGTTTTCAAAGAGAACAAAAAATAGTTATAAACTTAATACGAATGTTGATAAATGTAAGAATTTCAATAACATGCCAGTGTAATTTAAAATACAAACTTTTGAAAAAAAAAAATAACCTCCATTAAACACTCTACCCCTTTTAATAAATGCTGCGCAGAAGATAACGTTCATGATGTACATGGATAAACAAGGAAGATAAAATCATACGGCAGAGGAGTCAAATTAAAATGCCCTTATCACGCCATTACATGTCTTCATATTTTTAAGTATGTCATTATTGTCAGAGCTATATCAAATCATGTAGGGTCTTTGTCATTACTTTAGTCACTTGTGATCAGGTTTAGCTTGCATACTCAACAAACAACTTCAAGTTCAAGGGTTAGCGTGGATGTCTATGTTATATTAAATGTACTACGGTATTTTGAATTGAATATTAGTGTAAGCTATACATCGAATTAACAAGCTTTAACTTAACTTATGTCCAATCGTCATCATATGGTTTTTTTTCATTAGTAAAGTACCTACATACTTTGCTGAGATAATAAATAAAAATTATATATACGTTGATGTTATACCTTTATTAAATGGAACAAATGATTCATATACACACAAAAAATGGTTATATGTGTATAACTTAAAAAGAAAAATAATAATCTTGTGATTGTATATGCTCCTGTATCGCTTTTGATATACATAAGATATTGAAATAATTTCTTTTCTTCCGTTACAAAGAAATTGTTAAAACATGAGACTTCTAATTACAAGAATTTGAGCATTATGATAAGTTATGTGCCATCCATATAACGAACTATTCTTTGATTTTACAGATTGCTGCCAAACTTAACCGATACGGAATGATGCTAAGAGAGGATCGCCATCAACGATTGTTACCGCACTTGCCTCTTCTGTCGCAGCTACCCAACAATAGGGATATCGTCATTGATTGGATGTCCGATGATCACATGACCGAAACGTATGAACTTATACAACAGTGTGCCGAAGATGGACATGGATTTGGTGTGGACGAGTTTCAGAATGAAGAGGAATTCCGCGAAGAAATAAGAGAATCCTTCTGTTTTGTTGTCATTGACGAACGAACAAAAGAACTAATAGCGTCATTCATAATGACGTCAAGCAAGTTTTATCGGGGTTCTCCGGATGCCGTGGATCCCTATATCATAGTGAGGCCAAACGACCGACAAAAAGGAATTGGCGAGTTTTGCATGAGAAAGGTTCTGGAATTCTCCGAAATTCTTGGATATCAGGGAATGTATGTGGACACTTTCTGCAATAATCTCGGAATGCAGAAGATCATTTCTAAACTGGGAGGATTTATCAAATGTGGCTGCCTGCCCATGGGAGGCAAACTGAAGAACGGTAATATCGTTGCGTCTCTTATCTTCTTCAGAGATCTTACAAAGTATTCCAACGGATGACCTCGAACGGTTATCAAGGAAATTGAATTAAAATGCCCAATAAAGGCTTGAACAGTCAACGAAAGGGGTCATCTTCGCTTACGCGAACTTTGCCACAGGATCTACTATAATACCCCCTTGAAACCGGATTGGCATACCAAACAACTTGGAGGGTGTCTTACGTTATAAAAACAGCTGTACCGATACACGTCTACAAGCACAGCAAGCATTGCATCCAGTCTTTCCTGGGATATGATATAAGCAAATAACTGATCACACTTAAGTGCACATGCACTGTGATTTTAACATGGACTGAAACCGACAAATGGCATCGTGCTCATATAACTGTGGGATTTTATTGTTCTTAGACTTAACAGTTTATTACATTTATATACTATATATTTGTACAAATTACAGGGATATTAATTTGGTTATTTAGAGTTTTAATTCTATTGTTCCGGTTTTTGGAATAAATAGATGTTCTATTTTGAAAACAACAGGAATAAAAGAATGTTAAATTTTCTTCATATTTTCAATTTTGTCATTGTAAGAGAGGTGTGAAGATGGTTTTTCTTGTGTTTGGCGCAAATTATATTAAAAAATGATAGTAAAATGAACCAAACACAAAATTAAATTAAAAGAGTCAATCGTTTATTATGACAATGAACTTTATTCTCATAACTGAATTTACAGTGTAGAGAAAATGCTTATGTTATGTACAGTATGTACAAACTACAATATAATAATTGAAAATTATTGGTACATGCATGATGAAGGGATAACAGATAATTGGTTATGAAATGGGACAGCGATATAATTATTAATTACTTTGTTGCTAGCTTAATTTTAGGGCATATCGCCAAGATTCTGTTGATAATCAATGATTTATTAAAAAATTACATGAAATGCTCAGAACTGGAATAATTCACTCATACAATACTCAAGTACTGGAATAGAGTCAATTCATGTATACTTCGAAGTACAAAATAACAAGACTGATTTTAAATTACTTAAACACTATTAAAAAAAAACCCAAGGTCGAAAAAGACCGGGCGAAGTATCATCTGACAGTGAAAAACAAGTTCCATTCTTGGGTAAACAACATTTGTTGGTGCGTAAATGCCATTTGCCGTAAATTGATCTATTTCATGTACAAAAACGGTACTAACAATATCGACCAGAATAAAACCCGAGAACTTAGTCATAACAAGGGTTCTTATAAAAGACCAAACGAACTTATAATTATACACTGTAAAAACTAAAGGTCGGTAGTATTGAATCAGCTCTCACTGAAGCTTTTGGTTCTATTTCTGTGCGTTTTTTTTTGTTACATGCTGCAGGATAAAAAAATAGTCTGAATTCGTTTTCTGAAAAAAAAACCTTTTGATAAAATCGTTTTCCCAATCTGAAATTTAATGTCAATTAAAGGTAAATAGAATGATTCGAATTTTGACTTGATTTCATCATCGTTTTATGATCGTTTTTACTCAGATACCTATAAAGAAATTATGTGCAATATAACAACTAATCAACAAATCAATTATCAAGTTATGTATGATGAAAATATTTCCGGTTCACATGTTTTCATTTGATTTCCAATCAGAGTGATATAGTATGATGGGTTATACATATGTAATGAGAATTATAGAAAAAATGTTAAATTTCTTGCGATCAGTTAAATTGAAGATCAAGATAAGATTCTGCATTTCACAATGCTATTTTTCACTGATACCCACACATCATTGAAGCTTGGATATTCTATTGACTTATAATTGACTTATTCTCTATTTCACACATCAAAACAAGTTGAAATTGATGCAGGCCGAAATATTCATCGATTATGTAGACACGGCTAAGTGTAGCATGAGTGTTGTTTTCTATTTCCCAATGACTGAATGATTGACAATTTAGACAGGCATACATCAATTTGCTGTTTGACAAAAATTCCCGAACTCCATGGTCTTGTTAAGATGGCTCTGATATTTTTTCAACAATAACTAATTCAATGTACTTGTATGCACAATCGAAGTACTAGTGTGCTGATAAAGGCATTAAAACACATAAGCTGCCGCTTTTAAACTAATACCACTTTATGGCACTTTTCGAACAGAAATACAAATGTACGTTGATGTGAATAGGTTTTGTTACAAAGTAGTATACCTACAAAAAACACTTGTTTTCAGAACGCGATAAACAGGTGCGGAACAGCTTGCGGTCAATTATAGCAAGCCAACAACAAAAACAGGTCTTTGGAACCTAATTTCATTCTGGAAATATGTCGGTAACATAACGATCTTGTTTTCTGTCAGCGGTTCCGAGCGCTGGCTGATTACACATCGAGGCCTTGTCCTGTCTTTAGTGGTGATTGAATCTGAATATCGACCCGCGATCATCCCCAATCAAGTTTGTAACGAATTGTCAAAGAAAACAATTGCCGGTGGAAAAAGCAATTTTCATTCATATTCTATCTACAAAGAGCAGGAAAATAATGGGACGTCAGGGTTATATGAATGTCCACTTCTATGTGAACAATGCAAACAGTTATGAATTGCAATGTGAACATGCAAACAGTTATGAATTGAAATTATTATACAAAGAGAGAGGCACAGCAGAATGCATAATGGTGGATCGCATTGGTAGTATTGTATCATAACCCCCCCCCCCCCCAAAAAAAAAAACAAAACAAAACAAAACAAAACAAAACAAAACAAAACAAACAAACAAAAACAAAACAAAACAAAAACAAACAAACAAACAAACAAAAAAAACCACCCAAACAAACAAAACAACACAAAAAACCCCACAAATATAAACAAAAAAAAACCCACCAAAAACAAACAAACAAAAAACCCCAAACAAACAAGAAATGTAGAACAAAGCAAACAAACAGAACAATTAACACACTATATCCGCTCAGGGTGAGAATGAGAATAAGTAAATAACTAAATAAAACGATCTTAGAATGAATTTGGTCAAGTTATATATATAAGATATTTTATAATAATATCCAGCAATAATCATTTAACATCAAGCATGGACAATCACTTTACACAAAGGCAGCGTTATCGTCAATTACAATCAATATTAATACATCAGAACACTCCTAGACATGCGGTAACTGTTATTGAGATTCAGTTGTTATTTCTGCAAAAAGCGTACGGTTTTACTCTGTGATTAATCTGAGCGTAACTTTAACCAGTGACGTATATAACAATTGTCAAGGGGACTACCACCTTCGCTAGCCATGGGTTTCTGATCCTCACCGCTCCTCAAGAGCTCCCAAGAAACCTTTGGCTAGCGAAGATGGGTGCTTGTTATACGTCACTGCTTTAACCTTAATGTCGATAAATTAGACTGAAAAAAATTGAATTATTTCTGTAATTTCTACTTGGAATATACGATAAACTGTAAAATGGTCTTTTAACAGGATGACTTTGACTTCAATAACAGTGTCTCAAATTTTTTTTCCTATAAAGATGTGAATATAAAAAAGTTTGTTATCCAGGTATATATTTTCTGTCATTAAATTAGTATTTTAAGATCATGTGTTAAACGAAATCGGACTTAAAAATTACGCGTACCGTAATGACATAATGGTTAAGAATTGTCCGTAACGTACCAAATCTAAGTTTAAGTAATCAGTCAAGATTCTTACTACACCTGTTTAATAGGATTCTCGGATTGCGATCCGATTTCTACTTCTTGTATTTTTTTCTCTACTTGCATATTGTGCTTAGCAAGGCGAGTACTATGACCTGGCGTATATTAATATTTAAGGTCGTTTAAATTCAATCATTATGGTTTATTACCCCCCTGAAAACAGAAAGTTTTAGTGCGTTAAGTTCGCTTTTAAACAAAGCAATAAATATTTTATACGAAGAGCAGTGGTCTATTGGTTTACAGTTTTTTCTTTTATTTCTAGTGTAATTAAGTAGGTCGATGTAAATTACTAAACTAATTGAGTGTAAGTGTGTAGTGACATAGTAATGGATGCAAGCTCAATCTGACACGTATTCCATGATCTTGCATACAAGCCAAACCTGTAACAAAATCGATATTTACAGTCAATAGAATAATTCTATGTTTGAGCACAATTATGTGGATAATTATGTGATATGCAATTGTAAGTTTAATCAAACATCAAATTGTTTTCTTGGGTATTTCTTGCGGATATGTAAATTTGTTTTTAACATATTTTATTGCATAAACATATACAAATGGTTCGGACACAAGTTCTAACAACTTACGAGGTTCTTACCAAAAATTACAATTTACAACTGTCTTTGTAATAGTTTAGAATTGAAAGTACATAGAAATGCATATTATCAAAATGAATGAATTATTTAATAAACGTACATGTATTCATAAAATGTTCTATTTGAATTTGGTCTAGGCAGTAATGCACTTACTTAAAGAAAATCTTCCACAATGTCTGATAAATCGTTGTACAGCTAGAAAAAAATACGTTGGTTTAAATTGTCAGTCAGTGATTTGGGTTTGAAAATAGTTCAGTTTGTGCATTTGTATATTTCTTACATCCAAAAAAACCAAATGATATATAGGAATTTTCTCAGTAGTAATTCACATTGACAATAATGGCTTTTTTTAAAAAAAAATATTTCTTCTGAAGAGATCGAAGTTTAAGATAAAACTATGTCTAAGTTTTGTGTGTATAATATTAAGTCGTCTCTTGTCGAAACAAAAATAGGAAGGACGTTTTAGGCTATTTGGTTTAATTGAATGCTCTGCTTTTGAAACGTTAGAGGGATGACCGGTATGAATCCCCTTGAAACACCTTTAACCTGGACAGCTTGTAATCTTGATGCTTTAGAAAAGAAGTTTTATTCTGTGATCTCTAAAAATGCAGATTCATTTATTTATTTATTTATTTATTGTTTGTCAAATAAGATGCTTATGATCCGGAATCATTCAGATTTAGCTCTAAATTTATACACGCCATAGGCCGGAAGTAAACATATGTCTGTCAACCGAGGATTTTGCGACTCGGGTTATTGTTAGTGTTAATTCTTTTCTTAAAGGGAAACAAAGGCCAGAAAAGCACTAGATATGGAGACTACACAAAATCCGTCTGAACAAAGTCCTTCAGAACGACCGTACAGGAATCTTAGGGAATATACAGACCAGCTTCATCTATGGCTGTATCAGTATCGGATGTGGAACTCAATGCAGTCCTTCTCTACCATGTTTCCATTAATGTTAAATCACTGCACCGGTCCCCAGCTATCATTTCCACACAACAACAATATTAACACCGCAACACATACCGCAACTACAGTACCAGGTTCGACATCAGCTACGAACAACACCAGAAGAACAACACACTTTCAAAACCAAAGAGGTATAGGTTTACTGTTTACCTACATGTGTAGCTGTTCTAAAGAAATCATCTCTACATTGTTATCTTGATTTATCCTATAAAAGTGTTTGACTCTTATACATGCCATTTTGTACACATTGAAAAACCAACCAATCAAACAAATCCCGAAGCACATATGTATCAGATGTATGTGTGATATATGTATCTAGCTTGTCTTTAAACATGTATTATTGTATACTGCTTTTTCGAAATGATTTTCAAAAGTTTGTAGATTTTCCCCTTTTAAATATCATAAAGGTTTTTTTTTCTAATTATTAATAAATATCTTTTTTCAGTTGGATCTTTGTATTCCCTACCACCTCTGTGGAAAAGAGTAGCAGCAGAAATTATTGATTTCGTTGTGTTGTTCTATCTAAAGATTATGATGACAGTTTTGGTATTAAGACACATGGGGTATTTGTAAGTAATCATATAATTTGACTTTTCATCAATTTGTCCAAACAAAATGAGTTTAATCTGTAGCAGTTGCTTCTTACATGTAGTGGGCATATATTTCATTTCATATGATATAAAAAATATTCATAAAAACCTGTGACAGACAAAAAAAAAAGGACTAATGTACAGCATAGATATTTTAAGACATTAATTCTTAAGAAAGAGTGGCTTAGACAACTATAATTTTTTAAACTTTTGTTTTAAGATGAACATGGTAACGATATAGACTTGGTTTCCCTGCTGAATATGTGTATTTCCTTATTTTGCAGAAGAGATGATAATTTAATTGAAGTTCCTCTGGACATTATGCCTAAGTTTGACTTCACAGAAATCACAGAGATGGATGTAGAAAAAGCTTTCAGTTTCACCTCAGAACTCATTGCTTTAGAAATAATGAATAGAATAATGATAACAATTTTTGAGGTAAGAAAAAGGAAAGAAGATACATGTACTATAATGATTTTACATTAATACTAATAGAATCACTTCTTACCAATATGCTAAGATTGTAAAATCTATATAATATTATAATATCTACCTGCATATGATGCTTTGTTAATATATTAATAGGTTTGTCCATTACCTCGTTACTCCTCGAATATTGAAAGGAAGAGAGAGAGAGAGAAAGAGAGAGAGAGATTGTGTTATACATACATAAATACATACATATTTGTTTAATCATTTATCATATTGATCTAATGAAAACTGTACTTACTATTCATTTGCTACATGTACATGTATATTGACTATTATTTCAGACATTGTGTTTATGTAAAGGCATAGGCGGAGCTGTGGGAGGGGCTACACCAGGCAAGAGAATGCTGGGATTGAAAGTTGTCTCCTGTCTACATGTCACTCCTCAGGCTAATGGAAGGGTATTAGTGTGTCCAGCAAAGGATATTGGATTCTTTAGGTACATACATTTTCAAAAAAACATTTGATGTACAAGGGTATTCTAAAGATTATACCATATACTGGTAACCATTTATTTTTTTTTTTTTGCGTGTCAAAAATTTTGGGGAAAATATGTAACGTTTTTATTCACATCAGTCATATTTAATATTTGCAGTTTTAAAAAGTTTCTTATAGCAAACAATACCAGATATATTTTCTGCGTATTGAATATTTTGCGATTGTAAATGTGATCGCGGAAAAAGTGAAGTATGATGTGAAAATTTTTATTGTATTCTCACTGTTAACCAATCATCAGAATACCTTAATTCCTTGAAAGTTAACACTCTATGGTACTTATTTTTCACCTATGGAATGTCTGTGATTTTGTTAATACACAATACCCACTGTCATTAGTCATAATAATATAAAATTACTGAATATTTCAACTTTGTACCACTAATGACAAACTGTGGATAGCTTATTATTGGTTGCAGCATAGAAGTTGTCTAAGAGCTCATGGTGGCTGCATAATAATGCGGGGTCTTCATCTTTAGATTTTGTATTACTATATAGCATCCATTAACGTTATAAAAGATGCATTTATCAGATTCAAATTAGGTTAATAATGTAATGTGAATACAGTGATATGTTTTTACCCTAATGTTTCCTATTTTTCTTTCACAGTGCATTAGTGAGATCAGTCATCAAGAACTTTACAATGGCCTTCTTTTTCCCAGCATGCCTGACGGTGTTTATATTCCAACACAACAGGGCCGCATATGACATTTTAGCAAAAACCATAGTGGTTGATGCTCGGCCAATTCAGAGGCATGCATAAAAGCTATAGTGTGTTTTATTTCGAAATGTAAACTGATGTTTGCTGGTAGAGGATCATATATATTCAGTGTAAGATGTGATTGGACAAAGATTTTACCAAATCTTTATAAAGTGTGTTCATTTCATCATTATTTATTTTCCAGAATGAAATATTGAAATATTTTGATCTTGTCCTTGGTAAATTTGGAAGTGATTAATATTATTTGTTTTATTTGTATGGAACACCAGTTACCAGTATGATAAAAATAAAAGATATTTATGATGGTGACCTGTTTTTCATGCAAGTCTTTGAATTGAAATGCTATGTATTGGTACATTCTATGCTGTTTCAATGCACTAATGTGATACATGGTATGTTATGAGAATTCATTAATATGAGATTATGAATGCAGAATAAATGATTCATAAATTATGTTTTATTTTTATTGACTTAAAAGTCTCTGCAGTATTTGCATAAAATATAAAGGATATTTGATAAAATGGAAAGAGATACATCATAGATAGTATATAAATATTGATTATAGATGAAATGTAAATAAATTAATGGTAGATGAAATATAATTAAAATCAGTAATATTCAAACGACTTTTTTTTGCTATCAGCACAGACATCATAACTAACAGGATGGGAGAAATATTGACGGACCAGACCGGTGTTATATAGTGCCTTTTCCCCCTAGCCATCTTTCCCCCCGGAAAAATGGCTATATAGCAGTTTTTCCCCCACGGAAAGCTGACTATATAGTGGGTTTTCCCCCTTTTTATAGCCAGATTACCCCCACGGAAAACCTACTATATAGTAGATTTTCCCCCTTTTTTACATTCCGGTCAGGTTTATGGCGGACCATTCGTGGCAATAATTTGCAATAACTGATATTATATTAATTTCTCATAATAAAGGATAATTATGGCATTTATTAATACATAGAATAAAATACAAGGTTTTTTCACCCTTGATATGAACAAAGGCACGGCCTTCATAACATTCCTGTGTCATCACCATTTATTTCACCTTTTGTTATACCTTTTTGGAACACCTTTTACGCGGATTTCGGAATACCTCGAATCTTTTTCATCTAATCGATGCTTATCTACAGTTTTGACTTCGACGTTATGACTTGACATTTTTCACAGAACACGTCAGAATACATTTGAGTGAAAATACGCCGGATTGGAACTTTAATTTTCCCATGTATTATCATCTATGTATAAGCTCCTCCCATGAAACTAACTGACTAATCTTGAATTAATTTTGTAGAGGAAGGGAATAAGAAGTGGAAATGTATTACTCCCTTCGTCCAAAAGGCTATTAATTTTAATTTAATACCGTTATAATTGACGATCTTAAATATAATCATATATTTCTACATCTAAATATCAAACGAGAGACAGGGTGTAATGATATGATAAGGAACTGAAATGTTTTACTTCGATTGATGGGGTTCTAAATCATGGGTAAGGGGTATTATAATTTATTATGTATTAAAGGCGTGTGTAAAGTTAGTATTTACAATTTTGTTTTAAAGTCACGCATATTCATATTCATGTTTTTAAGCACATTTTTTACGAAAAGCGAGGTTTTATGATGTAAACATTTTCTTAAAAAATGAAATGGCTTCACAACCAGAACAAAGTCAGTATCTTTGCTGGTTACTTTGGAAAATGTGAAATGGAGCTTGAACTAACCATGTATATATTATCATTCACTGCGTGCTAATTTTTCCGCATTTTATTTTGCAACGTGATTTATAAATATACAATTTTGAAAACGATGCCACATAAAACAAGATATACGATTCACTTACCTAAAAATCTCACCATACTATTTATTTCATATTTTTGCAATAAAGGTTTACTTGTGTACCATATTATTTCTTCGAACAATGAAACAAGGGTAATTAGAAATAAAAACTAACACATTTTTTGTGATGAGCTGACTTATTTTTTTAAATATAAGCTTGATCTTCTAATCAATTGGCAAGTAAAATAAAGTCGTATATCAAGTGCGCTACTGTTGGTTATTTATTTTTGTTTTTCGGTTGCTACTTTTATGAATAAAAATTTATTGATTTATTTATCTAGTTATTTAGAATATCATTAGTCATCTTATGAATTGATTAAATGTTTTGAAGAATAATTTACCCGCGTACCTTTTTTAAAAATTTTGTTCGTAAATTTAAAAAGAAAAGCAGAATTAAACGTAATTTTCAACCATTTTGATAAAGAAATATATGAATGAGTGTGTATTTTTAAATGATGTTTTTACTTTTAAATGACCGTAAAAATATGGTGATGTGGTCATCCCTAGTTTATGAGATATGGGACCCTAAAGAATATGCACTATATTTATTATAATAGGATTTTAAACATCGGGCTCTGAAACATCGGAAACAAAATTTCTCTAAAACAGAGGTTTAGCCTGGATAAAATTTGCACAAACAGACAGACGGACCGATAGATTTATTAAAAAATTCTCAAAACATTTTTCACTTACAAATTCAGAACACAGAATTATGCATATAAGTGTATATCTTGTAAAACCAAGTACTTTTTTTCAATTAATTACCTAAATTAAGTTCTCTGTAAAATTCCATTACACACATGTTTAATGTTCAGCATTGTCTATAAAAAATAATATATCGGCAAAACGAAACTTAACCTTCACATATGAATGCAGATATATGTAACCTGGGAGTGTAGAAAGATTGATTTTAATCCTTACTGGGTTTCCATAAATATTTTTTATAAAATATGAACCAAAAACGTGAGGGAGAAACCCTACTATGGGGGAAAAGCTACTATATAGTAGCTTTTTCCCCCTGGGGGAAAGGCTACTATATAGTAAGTTTTCCGGGGGGAAAAGCTACTATGGGGGAAAAGCTGCTATACAACACCGGCATTCGAACCCCAGCCAAACTTTAAAAAATATTAAAATAAAACTGGCAAAGTAAGATCTCAGTTCACCTCAACATATATTTATTTAGGCTTTTCATCTTTGATTTTTCTTCGAAGCGAATTTAGTCATGATCAAACAATCATGCAAGGAAACTCAATATTTTTAAAACATGACAGATGATCACTCTACGAATTTGATTTTAACGACAATTGATAGAAATACAGTGTTTTCCAAACTAGAAATGTTGTCCAAAGCTGATGACCAAGGGCAACCTTTTCGTCTGAAGGCCAAACAACTCATAAGTTTCCCGAATCTCAGCCAATAGTTGTTTTGTTATATCCTTCACTTCAGATTCAAGTATTAATTGTTTCAAGTTGCAAACAGACCGTCGTTCGGCTTTTTCTGTTCCGCCGAGATTGGACGAACATTACTAGTAATTAGTTTTGGCGTAGCGGTCCAACAATTATTTGTTGGACCGGCAGACCGGTCAAAATGGACTTTGTTAGACGGGTTGAAATGAATTTGTGTGATGTGGTATCCAGTGTAGCTATAATATTGCAGTTACCTAAATGCATGTTCATATTTTATGTACGTTTATAATCTAGCTGATTTTCTTTGATATCATTTAACAATGAAATTTCACAAAATCTGCTGGCAAGTGGAGGAAGATGAAGAGATCGTTTTTTGTAAATTTAAGATATCGTCAAAAGAGTTCAATTATGCTTGAAATTAATGTTATCTTTGAAGATTCATTTTTGTGTTTTCTCCTTATTCTCTTTGAAATAACATTCGTTTTGTTGGACTTTCTGTTGGTAAGAACTATATATTGAAGAATATCTATATCTTATAATTGACTCTGAAGAATAGTTCGAATGATATGAATAGCTTTGTGATTTAATGCTTAAAAATATTCATAGCAGATCGCAAAACAGTGGATTCACATGTAATATTAATTGCATTTGAAATTAATTTTCTCTTTCTCCGAAACGATATTAACCGCTATGACCATGACGAGTCACCGCGCTTTCCAACCGAACATGACTCAACCAGTAATGGCCGTAACTGATTTGAAGCGCGTCTTTCCGTATTACCAGAGTGTAATCTCTGACGTTTTGGTACTGGTTTACATTAAGTTTGTGAATTTGCCATGCCAGGCCAGCGTAAAAGGTTCCATTGTAAGACTCTTGAATGACGTTGTTGTTTAGTAATACATCTACTCGACCATGACCAGTGGTCTTACAAGCGTACAGCTGTAGATTTGTTAGAGGTTCTCCGTTCGTCCTAAACCTCAAGATTACATAACTGTTTGGTTGGTGGAGGATAAGGTAGTCCCTTCGTGTTTTTGCCAAATTAAGAGTGCTGTTGTTTTTGACAACAACAACCGCGTTGTAAGGCTGTTCACTTATGCTTTGACATATGGCCGAGCTGACTGATGGACTGTGTTGACACGTTTTGTGAACTACGTCATAGTCAAACAACACAACGTTTTCATACCAAGTATTGGAGTGATCTGAAAGAAATAAAATATCACCTTAAGTTTTTCATTTACCATATTATAATTAATTCCAACACTGGGTCCTAAAATTATCTACATGTATGGTACGGATCGTGAGAAAATTGCTTTTATGTTTGAAAAAAGCTCTGTCTTAATTCTATATAAAATTTATTGACTCTCAATTTTTTTTTATCATACTTGAACCTTAATAAAAATATGGTGCATAAACCAATTAAATGAAAAAATCGGCATTGAAGTTCCAAAGAAATGACGCTTTTTGGAGATATGCAAACATTTCTAATTGACTGTTTAAAGCAATATGAGCTGTAGTGTTTTTGATTTATATATTACCGCAAAAACCTTCTTTATGATCATTCTTCATGAAAATTAAACCTTAATGATAAATAATTTTAGAATAAATCACAAAAAATAATCGAAAGGTTCTTTAGTAAAGAATATATAGCAAACCAAGTTTGTAAAGGACGACAATATTTTGGTTTTTCTTCAGTTAAAACCTCTAATTGCATCTCCATACAAAAAATATAACTACAATGGAACAAATGTTTATTAACCAAAATATTTAATGTCATTTTAATAGTAATTAATTAAAATTACAATATCATAATACAATTTTCTAACATTAAAATTGCTTCTCATATATTCGATTCTTTAAAACGATAAAAATATCAATGAGTTAAAACACTAGTTTGTTAAATACAGATTTTTGGGAAGGTTTTTTGAAAGAAATGATACTAGGAAATTTGGTATTTAATTTAAGCATTTCATGTTTATTTTTGGATATCGTCGGTCCTATTGTAGTAACTATTCCTTTTCAATATTAATAATTATTGATAATTTGATCAGTAAAAATAAGATGACCACGAGTCACCAGACACAGGAGAAAGCGATTCTTTTGAGGCTATAACGGGGTTGACTTCGCGGATAGCTGTGGAGAAGAAACAACGCTACGGGTAAGAAGTATACGAGGGGCGTTCAATAAATAATGCCATCGTTGTTACAAAAATAACGCAATAAGATACTTTTGTTATTGTTTTTAATGGTTACCTTCAAAATACTCTCCTTTAACAGACACACATAATTTCAACCGATTTATCCAAGCTTTGAATGCATTCATATAATGTTTTATAGGAATGGTATTCGTGTACTGATAAATGGCAGAGCCCAAAGCATTCCTTGAAGCATATCTTCTCCCTGACAAGTGCTTTTTTTAATTTAGGAAAATTAAAAGTCACAAGTCACAGGGAGACAAATCGGGTGTAGAGGGAGGATGGGGCAAAACATGAAGCTTTTCTAGTTCCAAAAATGATTTCACAATCTGGGATTTATGTGCTGGGGCGTGTCATGAAGAAGTCGAATGTTGCTATTTCCAGACTTTGGTCTCTTCCTTTGGTCTCTTCGTAATGTTTCTTATCTTTCTTCAGCACATAGTTTTTGTATACATGCCCGGTGATTGATCGGCCTTTTGGAATAGCAACTTGAACTACAGGACCTTCTCTATTAAAGAAAATTGCGTATAATACTTTCGTTGTAATTTGGAATTTTTGTAGATTTTAAGTAGTTTTCTACACATTTCAACCCGCAATCGTTTTTGTTTTTCTGTTAATAGATGAGGTATCCATCTTGCACTAACCTTTCGGAGGCCAAGCTGTTTCTTTACAATTGTAATTACTCTTCCCGATGAAATGCCTACTAATTTGCTATTTGTTTAATGGTTAATCGACCATCATTAGTAATGCTATCGATTATTTTCGCAAGTTTTGCATCCGTTGAAGCCGTACGAGGTGCTCCAGGACGTTGCTTATCCTTAAAGGGGCATGGTCACGATTTTGGTCAAAACTTATTTTTTTTATTTCAATGTTTACAGTGCTTCAGTAAGGCATTTTTTTTTATAGGCAACCAAAATTTGAGTGTCATTCGTTGAGTTAAATGCGAGTTACAAAGCTTGCAATTCTTTGCTATGTAAACAAACCTTTTGTTTACATTTTGAATGTTGAAGTGAAAATTCCAGTTTTAGACCAAAAATGAATGTGTTAAACATTAGGAACTGTGTATTTATGCTTAAAATGAATAAGAAGATAGACAAATCAGCTAGAATTTTTTTTTACTGGAATATTGAACCTATGTAAACAAAAACAGGACATGAGCCCCGTTTACATGACAAATAATTGTGAGTCTTATATCTTGCTTATAACTCTACGACTGACTTTCAAATTTCATTTGAGGATTAGAAATGCATTCCTAAAGGATGATGCCTTTCCAGTCATATTTTCAAACAGTGTCTCGAGTAGGGGTTATATATCAGCTTCTCAAAGGAGTACTCGATGATGAAACGTGGTCAGATAAACGGTCATAAAAAGAATATGAACCAAATCATGCGTGAAAAGAAATTCAAAGGTCAATTGAGCCCTGTATTTAAAGGAATCTGATTAGTGACATTATTTATTGAACGCCCCTCGTAAGTCTCATTTTCGGTGTCTCAAATTTATGCAGACGAACCATTTGAGATTTATATATTCTTGGCTACTGTACAAGTAATTCAAAATAAAGATTTTGATTTTTTGAACAATAGGGTTCAGACGGTCATGGTGGGCTGGGTGGCGTTGGTTCAGCACAATCGCTGGAACGTAGAATTTAAGACACATTCTGTCTCAAACACAGAAGATGAGCAAGAAAATTTAAAAATTTTAAAGATATATCATTTTATCATATTTGTGATCAACGTAAGGGGGTTTTAGTTGATTATAATGATCAAACCAAACGTAAAGGAACGTTAAGAGAAATTATCTTATTCGCGGTTAGAACCCACAAAGCACACTACATTATAACACCAGGCCGTGTAGACAAATTGAATACCGCGCTAATTAAGGCCTAAGAAAAAAAATGTGTGTTTAGGGTAACACTGGTGAAAAATTAGGTTAGGTAGGTAGGGATTTTTAAAAAGTTTTATCATATTTTTTTTCTGCACGAGGGCACAAATAGAAATATAAAATCCTAAGATTGTGTGTTTGTTTCATATTTAAAAAACGGGGGTTTAATGGAAATAATATGAAAATCATAGTCGAAAAAAAACAGACATCTAAAAATGGTAGGATCGGGGCATTTTTTGTAGGTTAGGTCGGGTTACCCTAAACACACAATATATTTTTTTTAGGCCTAACGATAATTTGTCCGCATAGCCTGGTTTGTTATAGGACAAACAATATCTTAAAAAAACCATTCAATGCTTATATTTATATATATATTGATGTTTATATGTACGAAATATTTTTGTATCATCGGTTTAAAGCCATTGTACACACTCTTTGTCAGGGATATGAAACATACATGGAACAGTCATATTAACATGTTATTTAGTCTTCTTCATGAAATTCAAACAATATAGTTCTCCACACAAATGAATCAATCAAATGAAACAATCGACTTGCCCTGTTCACAGTAATAATACATGTATGATGATTTTAAAAAATAAATATTTTTGCTTTAAAATTTGAATTCAATGTTTTCTATATCTTTAGAGAGAACTTTTCATATCAAGCAGATTAACAAAGTCTAAAAATGGCCACAACCAACCGGTCCTCTTTTACATTTACCATGGCAAAGTCCACACGATTTTCGGCAGTACTCGGCTGTCTCGCAATCTGAACAGATTGCTTTCAAAGCCATAGGGTCTCGACAGTCGTTAGGAGAAAGGTCACCGCATGGAGTAGTTGGGGGCTCTTGGAAATGGCCAGTGTCTTGAAATAAAAAGATTGTTGTGTACTTACATGATTTACAAGCGCAACAGCAAACATGTCTGCTTATATTAGCATCATTAAATTTGTCATGTATCCAACAGATCCTGTCCTGCCATAAACTATTGCTATGTAAAATATCATGGTGCAAAGCAATATGCACCCTATTTTCTTAAAGGGGCATACACTTGAATAAGAATAATGATATAACACTAGCTTTTATACTATACCTATATTGCATATTTCTTTTCCACAATACTCAACAGAAGTTGACGCTGTGCCACGTTTCCCAAAGGGAACTGTTGTTGAACCACAGGTTGATCTCTAAACAATTGCAGAAAATAAAAAGTAACTTATTTAAACATTGCATATTTACTACTTTTATGAACAAAAATTGAGCATGGGTTGTACCGTTTTTTTTAATGAGGCGGCTCATGAAGACACATAAAGTTAACATGATCAGGATAAAAATATATGCATGTATTGTTCAACCATGCTAATATATGCACTGTACATTAAAACAATTGCAAATCTTTCAATCATTCTTACCAATCTGCCTTTCAATCAGAATTTCAAAATACTAGTACTTTAACAAAGAAGAGAGTTTATGATCTATAGATCTTTTAACCCATGAACATACAATGTAATTTGATTTCTTGTGTTGCAAAAAGAAAAGTGCAAATACCAAGTTGTGAATATATAAACTACTAGTATCTGAAGTAATCGCGATATTTTCAGAAGGAAGTTGACCTTAATTCTTGTGTTAAGGTCACATGCATATGCCGTTTATAATAAAAATTGGCCATGCCCAATGATCTGGTATTATCTGCATAAGAGGACAAGACCTGGTAGTTTAAACTACTTTTTGTACATGTCAATATACAAATATACGTACCTTAGCGCATCCATATGTTTTTATCCACGTTCCATCAGAGAGAGTTGTTGTATTGAAGTAGCACTGTTGATCATGAATAATCAGAAGAATATGATAATCGTGGAATGCATATAGTTTGGAAATATATTATTGAAATCCTATAATATACATGTAATTCGCAAACCTTAAGGAGGCTGAATAGTCAACAAATTAATCAGATCTGCATCAAACTTTTAGATATACCTATTTTAGGCCATAAACAAATATCATAATAAGACCAAAAAAATTCGATTTAAAAATTGAACATTTTCCTAAATCTTTATACAGAGCTTTTCGTCTAAAGGAGGTAAATATAGCCTAAAAACGGCCATGACCATTGAGCCCTCTTAAGTACACTCTAACTGTATCCTAAAAAAGCTAATACTGGTGTCAATTACGGATTTCATCGAATAGTTATATTGTAAACGTTGAAGTTACACCCACCCAAATATATTATTTTGACGTCATTGACTCATCAACGGCTGGTGTAAAGAAGAATAATGACCCCTGTAGAATACTGACCTGGGGTCATTTTTCGACGTAGAATAATTACCCCCAGCTGTAGAATAAGTGGGTATTTTTGAAGAAAAAAGATCCAGGGGTCATTTTTCTTCATGTTAAACATGGAGAGAAATGACCCCCGTAGAAAAATGAACCCCGCCGTAAACAAGAAAAGATATGGGTTACCACATATCCAAGATATCTGACTTTGAAATTACTTAAATCTTCACTCCGCTGAGCTGATTTTGAAGTAAAACAAGAGGCCCATGGGCCACATCGCTCACCTGAGCAACATTAGGCATGATAAAATCAGCTTAATGTAGTCATAATACAAAATATCTGGGAAATAAAAATCCCCCCTGGATAATCTTAAGTTTATAATCAAGTCCCTTTTCTAACAGGATGATTTTATAGTCATATCACATGTTAAGAATTGCAGTTCTCAAAAAGATCCTAAACAATTGTTTATATACAGATATAAACCTACATCAAACGCTGAACCCCTTGTGAGGCCAAAGAATCGTCCAAGGACCAAACTGCCTAAAGTCTAAACAATTTTAAAGAATCAGCAATATGTCAAAATGCTTGCATATAAGTAAATCCATATATGATAACATTTCAGTTTTTGTGAATAATCAAATGTTTTCCTTTGTACCACTGGATCCCCAATGTGTCCCCACCCTACTCCTCAAGATTTTGAGTTTAACGAATTTGAATCTACACTATCTGAAGTTGCTTTCACTAAAGCTTTTCTAGGCAAATAGGTTTTAGAAGAAGATTTTAAGATTTTTCTCTTTATATTCCTATGAACAAATCACCCCCCCCCCCTTCCCGTTGTTACTCCAGGGGTCATGATTTTCACAACTTTGAATCTGCACTACTTAAGGATGCTATCACACAAGTTTCAGTTTCCTGGCTGATTGCTTATTGAGAAGAAGATTTTTAAAGATTTACTCAATAAATTCCTATGTAAAACTTCGACCCCCATTATGGCCCCACCCTACCCCGGGGGTCATGATTTTCACAATTTTGAATCTGCACTACCTAAAGATGCTATCACACAAGTTTCAGCTTTCCTGGTTGATTGGTTTCTGAGAAGAAGATTTTTAAAGATTTACTTTATATATTCCTATTTAAAAAATTGATCCCCCTATTGTGGCCCCACCCTACCCTCGGGGGTCATGATTTTCTCAACTTTGAATCTGCACAACCTGGGGATGCTTTCACATAAGTTTCAGTTTTTCTGGCTGATCAGTTTCAGAGAAGAAGATTTTTAAAGATTTACTCTATATAAAAATTCGACCCCCCATTGTGGCCCCACCCTACCCCTGGGGATCATGATTTGAACAAACTTGAATCTATACTACCTGAGGATGCTTCCACACAAGTTACAGCTTTTCTGGCTGATCAGTTTCAGAGAAGAAAATTTTTAAAGATTTACTCAATATATTTCTATGTAAAAATTCAACCCCCCATTGTGGCCCCCACCCTACCCCCAGGGATCATGGCTTGAACAAACTTGAATCAACACTATCTGAGGATGCTTCCACAAAAGTTACAGCTTTTCTGGCTGATCAGTTTCAGAGAAGAAGATTTTTAAAGATTTACTCTATATATTCCTATGTAAAAATTTGATCCCCTATTGTGGCCCCACCCTACCCCTGGGGATCATGATTTGAAGATACTTGAATCTACACTACCTGAGGATGCTTCCACACAAGTTTCAGCTTTTCTGGCCAACTGGTTTTTGAGAAAAAGATTTTTGAAAATACCAATAAATTTTCAATGATTTTTTAATTATCTCCCCTTGAATCTTGCATTTTTACAAACTTGAATCCCCCTCACCTAAGGATGCTTTGTGCCAACTTTGGTTGAAATCGGCCCAGTGGTTCTGGAGAAGAAGTCGAAAATGTAAAAAGTTTACGGACAGACAGACAGACAGACGGACAGAGACGGACGCCGGACAGAAAGTGATCAGAAAAGCTCACTTGAGCTTTCAGCTCAGGTGAGCTAAAACACCGAACTTATTAAGAAATCGCTGTATATAGTTTTTCATATCCATGGCAAACACACTTACATTGACACAAATTGATTCTCTTCTCTCGTCGACATAATGCGGGAAAATGACGCTGCACTAGCCTAGAAATCTGCTGAACTGTACTTATTTTACTATGAATAATATTTAACAACATTTTATACAGCTTAATTATTTAAAAACGATATTTGATTTACAATATTTATGCACAGCTTGCTGAACTATATTTTATCGCGACTTTACAATTGCATCCGCAGCATACATGTATAACCCAGGTCTAAATGAGTGCGCTCAGAAATTTGTGCAGGTGTTACATAACCATTCCGTAATTAAAAAAATACTTTTCTGAAATATGATTTCACAAGACCAATCTCGGCTTTCAATTATTTAATGTGAATTTTTATGTATTTTTTAAGTGAAGCAGAAAAAAATGTTTATTCTACGGGGGTCATTATTCTGCTTTACACTAGTCGTCTATGCAGTGAATTACACACGTTAATGCCTTATAATGCAAGTAATTTGTCTGCTCATATGATTAACATGGCATGGAATTATTCAAATAGAAAATTTTCAAAGTTCTGTTTTATTTAAATAATATAATGTTAAAATAAGATATTTCTAATGATCTGTGATTTTAAATTTGAATGTCAGTGATCATTGACACAGCTCTTTGTTTTAGAAATACCCTGTAAATTATTTCATCTAAGTATTAATAATTGAATAATAAAATACGGTAATTATCAGCTCAAATCAAGACTTTGCCCCTTTACAGCTAAAACATCATACATAAGCCGCCCAAACCCCCAACCCCACCCCCCAAAAATACAATTATGTCTTGTATTTACATTCGTTTCTAAAAAAAAAACCCAAATTAATTCTTTTATTTTGATTTAAAAAAAAGATGCAAAGAGCACAGGGAGTATAACAGTAACAGCAAAAATCAGACTGGTCAGCATTTATGCCAAAAAATTATATAATTTTTTTATCTTTAACAGTAGAATCATAACATCAGTGATATAGTTAGTAACTATATATAGCTAGATTTTTACCTCCTTGTCGTCCGCGCATTCCACCAGACCAATGCGCGAATCCAGCTGGGTTTGTATCGTTCCCTTACACGCAAGGCAATGACGTATTGGTTCTAACAAAATCGCTCAAAATTATTATTAATATTTATTATAATTAATACTTGTACAGATGCTATGATAGTACACAATCCCTAAAACTATTTACATTCTAAGAACACATTATGAAGTGGTGAACATAATGATGACAAACGGAAATAAAATGGCCATGACTTCGTAGACAGAGAAAAGCTTGAAAGAAATATAACAATTGATAACTGATATTTTGATGTAATCCGGTAAAAAATATGTTTATGTGATAATAGTTTTTAGCGTTTGCATTAACATTTAGCTGTGTGTTTTAAGGTTGTATGGGTGTGTGTTTGTATTAAATATTTCCTAAGCCCGTCGACGAGGGACTGTATTGCTCTTCGCTTAAAAATCGGAAATTCCAATACTCTTATGTATCTATTTATTAACATGTTCTTTAAAATGGCATAATATTACCTGTTTGTCCAAAACAAAACGGAAGTTCTTCAATAAGGAGAATCACAAAAAGACATCGAAACACTGCGGGGAACAGAAAAGTATCAATAAATTTAAAGTAAAGTTGAAGTGGAATATTGCAATAGTACAGTATATTTTCAGAACAATTATAGCCAAAAAAAACCCCCAAACACTGAACATGTTTATGTTTAAACCACTATGTTGGATAGTTGTATCGTTGAAAGTGCAACGTTGCATTTTTGCACATAAATGTGTTTCTGTTTTCTGGGGGTCTAAATTAGTCATATGTGGGTCACTGCCTAGAGAGTGTATAACCACTTTTGTGTATATCACATGACAGATGAGACATTTACCTTTGAAAATTTATGTTCCTTGGCAAAATTATAATTTCTGAGGGAAAAGTTTTCATAGGATTAGTAGAAATTGATCTAGATTTTTCTAATAATCCTGTAGGAATTTTATTTTCTGAAGGATGATAGTATTTTCTACATGAATTTAATTCGGACAGGTTGTTTTTCAGTAAGAAATTAATTTTTCCTAACGTATTCCTCAGAAATTTTATCGGAATTTATATTTGTATAGGTGGTAAAACTATTTAAGTAGGGAATTGTACAAAATCCTAAAAGGAAATATTTTTTTATCTTTTGGAATTTTGATTTGTCTTAAGAGGTTTTTTTTTTAAACATTCATAATTTGCAATTTATATTTCTTCAACCCATAGAACATATATTAAGGATAAGCATAAAACAGTAACGTAAACAAAGTCCACATTTCGCAAAAAAAACGGCTTTTTTTTCAATCAAAAAAGTGTAGAAAAATCACGTAAAACTGTAAATAAAATGAAAAACTGTTAATATTTTGATTTTTAGTTTATGACGGTAATGAATTGGTATATTTAAATGGTAGTTTTATGCATCGTTTTATGCAAATACGAGGGGCGTTCAATAAATAATGTCACTAATTCGATTCCATAAAATACAGGGTTCAATTGACCTTTGTATTTCTTTTCACGCATGATTTGGTTCATATTCTATTCATCGAATACTCCTTTGAGAAGCTTATATATTACCCCTACTCGAGACACTGTATGAAAATATGACTGGTAAGTTATCATCCAATAAGGCTGAAATTAGAGTCTACACAAAAGCATGTGTCAGACTAGCTAAAGACTCGAAAGAAAGTTTCAAAGAACTGTGTGATGTAATGGAAACAAGTGTATTTCATTGAGACAAGTTTACAGGTGGTTCAGCCAATTCAAAAATGGCCAAACAGACCTTAAGGATAAGCAACGTCTTGGAGCACCTCGTACGGCTTTAACGGGTGCAAAACTTGCGAAAACAATCGATATCATTACTAATGATGGTCGATTAACCATTAAACAAATAGCAAATGTACTAGGCATTTCATCAGGGAGAGTATTTACAATTTTAAAGAAACACCTTGGCCTCAGAGAGGTTAGTGCAAGATGGATACCTCATCTATTAACAGAAAAACAAAAATGACTGAGTGTTGAAATGTGTAGAAAAATACTTAAAGGGACTTGGACACAATTTGAGCTCAACATTTTCAAAATTTATTTTTCCATTTTTAATTTTTAGAATGGTTAATATGGATATTGTTAATGCTTCCTCAAACTTTGAAAGTCAAATATCGAGTTACAAGCAAGATACAGAGTTTGAAATTCTTTGTTTTGTAAACAAAGCTCGAGACTTGTTATTGGTTAATTATGTGTTGTATTGGTATAAGTTTCAATGAAAAGGTGCTTTCTTTTGTTGATAATATTATTTATGTAAACAATGAATAAGTTTATCTTGTTTGCCATGAGTCATTTTGTCAAATAAATGGTAATGTCTTTACTTTACATTATTTGTAAACAAATATAAGACTCGAGCTTTGTTTACATAACATTGAATTCTTTCGTCTGTATCTCACTTGACACTTGACATCTAACATTCAAATGTTACGAAATTTATTTCTCACATCCCAATACACATTCCCTGTTGCAATAAAAGTCCATATAAACCATATCAATAAGTGAATTTCTGTTTAATACATCGTATGATCATAATCCACTATTTACTAAGATGTTTTATTCAAGTATTCTTTGTTTACAATTACCAAATCATTGTCGAAAATATCGGCGAGAAATCATCCCAAATTTCCTCGACGCCATTGTCGGTCAGTTGTTTCATCCCAAGTACATCGTAAGGCATCGTTGATTTTATGCTTTCCAGTCGCAAATTCCGTTTGTGATTTGTTATACGAATGATACATGTCAGTTTCTTGTTACAGCGCTTTTATTCGCGTGATTTAATTCTCTGTTGCAAACTGCTTTGCTTGAACTATGGCGGGTATCTGCATGTTGTGATCATGACGTCACAAATATCGATCCCGATGCCAATAAATAGCGAGCTCAGCTGGGTTCTGCACTTCTGCAGATCTGCCACGGCAGAGCAAGATATGCATCTGACTCCCAATCCTGGGAATGGCAATGATTAATTATATTTATTGTTAATTGGGGTTAGCTGATGAAACATTTATCGTTTAATTAATTAGTGTATTATATACAAGTTAAGCAGATTATCAGGTGGGAGGATTGTAGGATCGGGACTCCCGCACACTTTAGCGGGATAAAGAATATTATTACATTTATAAGGTTTTTGATGTCTATGATTATTCTAGTATTTGTATTGCCATCCCATTAAGTTTGGGAATTTATCAAATCATTTATACATATACTTCCAGAGTTCTGGGATTAACAATAAATTGGAGATACCTTTGTTTTATTTAAATCCTGACTTTGAGTTTTCTTTGATGCCAATGCACAGATTTGGGAGACCCACAAGTTGCAAATAGTATCCCGGATTAACAAGATAAAACCCAATATTGAGGTTGTAAGATTAATAAGCGGGATACCCGGTAAAACGCAACACAAATTTTGGTCAATCATTCAAAATGCACAAGTAAACCATTTTAGAGATAAAAAAAAAAATAAAAATTTGATCTCAAATCGTGTCTAAGTCCCTTTAAAATCTATAAAAAATGCAATGGACGACGTTTATTGGAAATTGTTACATGTGATGAAACATGGATACATTATTTTGAATTTCATAGGAAAATTGATAACAAGATTTGGTTGACTTAAAAGCCAAAATGCCCTTTTATAACAAAAGCGTCAAAGGACAAAGAAAGTATCATACGCAATTTTCTTTAATAGTGAAGGTCCTGTGGTTCAAGTTGCTATTCCAAAAGGCCTATCAATCACCGGACATGGATACAAAAAATATGTGCTGAAGAAAGTTAAAAAAGTTAAAAAGTAAAAAACAGTTAAAAAGTTAAAAAACATTAGTAAAGGAAGAGACAAAAGTCTGGAATTCGCAACATTCGAATTATTCATGACAACGCCTTAGCACATAAATCCCAGATTATGAAATCATTTTTGGAAAAAGAAAAGTTTCCCATCCTCCCTATTCACCCGATTTGTCTCCCTGTGACTTTCTTCTTTTTCCTAAATTAAAAAAGCACTTGTCAGGAAGAAGATATGCTTCAATGAATGATTTGGGCTCTGCCATTTATCAGTATATGATTACGATTCGCAAAAAAATGGGCCAAACATGAAAGAGAAGACTTTGACACGTTGTCAGAATGGACTAAAAGTGTTTGCTGCATGTTAAAATCTCGTATGAAAAATAAGCGATTAAAGCACAGTATGAAAACCATCTATCCTTCTATATTTGATAATTTAAAGGTGAAAAAAGAACTAGATAGATAACTCGATCAGTTTGTACTGGTCCCTGCTGACAAAGCAGGAAACAGCATTGTCTTTGTTTGTAAGACTCATTATATATAAATTGTATATAAAAGAACTTGGATTTAATTCCGCAAGTGGAAATCCAACTAATAGCTCTCTTTCCAAGGAAGACATTCTTCAAAATCATATGTCAGTTTTGAATATTTTTAAAATTCCCAACAACCAAAATCAATTTAAATTGCCTTACCTTTATTGGATACCTAAACTTCATAAAAAAATCCTTACAAACCAAGATATATAGCGGGTTCCAGTAACTGTTCTACCAAGCCTCTTTCTTTACTCCTTATCAAAATATTAACAGCAGTAAAGGAGAAACTTCAAGGGTACTGTGCAGCATATATTCAATAAGCGGTGTAAATCAGATGTTGATACTTAAGAATTCCAAGGAAAATTGAAATCCCAAAATTTTACCAAAATCAATAGCATCAAAACTTACGACTTTTCAATTTGTTAAAAGCCATTCGGATTGTGCACACAAGTACTCTGAAGTGGATATTAAAAAGATGCTTGAGTTTCTGATAGACAACATCTATGTAGTTTTTGGAAATCAGGTCTTCCAACAATCTGTTGGAATTCCCATGGATACCAATTGTGCCCAATTGTTAGCAGACCTATTTTTGTATTCATATGAAGCAGAATTTATTAAAAAACTTGTACGTGAAAAAATTAAATCACTCGCTGTGGCTTTCAACTCAACATTCAGGTATATCGACGACGTATTATCAATTAACAATTGTTACTTCCATACTTACGTCGACTCGATATATCCAGTGAACTTGAAATAAAAGATACCACAGAGTCTGCCTCATCTGTTTCATATTTGGATATTTTACTGGAAATGGACATTGATGGTAACCTAACAACAAACCTCTGTGATAAACGTGATGACTTTTTCTATAGTCAACTTTCCTTACTTATGTAGCAATATACCTTTATCACCTTGATATGGTGTTTTTGTCTCTCAGTTAATTGGATACGCAAAGGCATGCTCTTCGTATGAACAGGTTCTAAGCTACTGACAAATAAGTTGATAAAACAGAACTATCAACAGTCTCGTTTGAAGTCATCTTTTCGTAAGTTCTATGGTCGATACAACGACCTTGTCAGCAAATACAATCTTCCACTGGGTCGCATGCTGACTGGCGTTTTCGTACTAATTGTTAGACCATAATTAAGCACCTCATTGTCTACGGACTTTTCCGTTTTTCCCGATTACGACAAAGAGCACACGACGGGTGTGATCGGTCGGCAGAGAATGCTCACTCCTCCATGGCACCTGATCCTACCTCTATTTTTTTTAAGAGGTCCGTGTTTGCTCTCCTCCTGTTTTGTAATTTTCCTTTGGACTTTTGAATTTGAACACTGTTCGTTATCACCACATGTCATGAATGCATTCAAAGCTTGGATAAATCGGTCAAAATTATGTGTGTCTGTGTTAAAGGAGAGTATTTTGAAGGTAACCATTAAAAAAATAACAAAAATATCTTATTTTGTTATTTTTGTAATAACAATGATATAATTTTTTGAACGCCCCTCGTAGCGACCTAGATATGCTCGAGTCATTGACATTATAACCCCCCCCCCCCCCCCAAAAAAAAACCAAAAAAAACCAAACAAACAAAAAAACGAATAAGACAGAAAGTCCAAAATAAACAAAAAACAAAAACAACACAAAAAGAATTAAAAAAAAAATAAGGAATAAAATTAATGAGACACTTACTCCTTAAATAAGAAATTTTACAAGATTTATTATATATAATTTTTCTGCGGGACGATTGTAAATTAATGAATAAATAGTACTCACTTTTCGTGGCCATAGTGTAACAATCTGTGTATCACCTAGCCGTTTTTCATTATCTTTAAACGATTTTAGTTCAAAGTCGCAGCAATAATTTATCGCCGTTGACCTAAGAGATAATTCCTGGTGTTATGCATGTCTCCCGCTATGCATGCAGTATTAATAGATGACCTTTAAAAACAGAAATGTTCCTGGTTTTCATCAAGCTATATAAGTTATCAACTTTCTTCAAATTATTCAATTTAATTTAAACACTTGTGAATTATTGAAGATGATTTCCAATTCATTTATTTCTATGTAACCCCGGATGGAATAGTGAACGGTTCATTTCAAATATTTATCGTTGCGTGATGTAGCAAGCTTATTATAGTAGTAAACAAGATATCGCGTGCTCAACATGTTGGTAATGATTTAACCCATTCAGAAATAAAACCTAAATATAATTTGTCGAATTTTCTTTTTAAAAAATCCTATAATACTGAAAAAAGAAACATCGCAAAAAATAACGTTTAACACGTCATTATTAAAGAATTCAACGGCAATTTGGACCGTTCCGCCGTTGTTATAGCCATCACATCATTTGCGATATTGACTTTATTTTCTAAATATTTTAAAAATCTACACTAAACTTTCTTTTTATCAAGGTTGTGTATCCTTTATCCATTTCTAAGCTTTCTGAAAATTTATAAATAGACGACCTAGCTGCCATTTCCTTAAAATGTAAAACACGTTTCCTTTTAGTTTAGTCTTCAAATAGCTGAATAATGTCTCTTGACTATTGGTTTTACTAAAGAGTCATTCATGATTTTGATTAATTGGGATTTGGTGAAGTATTAGGAAATATCTTTTGTACAAAATAAAGGCAATATAATTGCCGTTCTTAAGACAAGTTTTAGCGGCGTTATTGTTTTTTAGAATAAGGTTTTGACGAAAGACCAGAAAACAACAATACACATATTATGTTAATAATCAATATTTAAAAACTTATAGAAAAATGTTAAACAGTTTGAAATATCAATTTTACCGTATTTATCATAGTATTGGAAGAAGAATAGCTGAATCATATAATGCAAGTGTTTAAGAAAACTAGACAAAATTGAGGTTTTACTTTTGGCGAAGAATACCCATAAAAAGCAAAATTTTCAGTCGTATTTCTTATTTATTGGGAAAAAAATATCTAATGTCATAAAGTTTTAAAAGACAATTCATCTTCTGCTATTTTACTTATACGTAGACTCGGACTAAAATAACGCAACGTCAATGAATAAAACGCGCCGCTTGGTTGCCTTCTATATTTCTATAGTCGGCAAGTAGCAAATTGTTTGTGTGTGAATTTTTCGATACCTAGTGATGCATATTCAGAATCGTGTGATATATGTTTATTCAATAATCATGTGATATTTATTCGATAATCTTGAAATGTATGTCCATTAATCTTGTGATGCATATTCTAAATATTGTGTTGTATAATCTTTATCTTGTGATGTATAAATGATATATTGTGCGATGGATATTCTATGATCTTGTGATGTACATTCTGTTATATTGTGATGTACATTTTATATTTAAATATGTTTTATATATATTATTGTGGTTTATATTATATGTGTTGTTTGTTCGATATTCTTGTTAGGTATGTACAATAATTGAATGGTTGGGTTTATGTTTTATTTAACGGGGACAAAACTTAATTTCGATATCCTTTGTAATGGCTTTTTCAATCCAAAGTGAACGAATGTCCCTTTTGTGAAGAATCCACTTGCTCGAGTGTGGAGATATTCTTTCAGCTCAAGTAGTCTCAATACCGAGAAATCATGGCAGGTCGCCAAGCCAATATTCTTTAAAATGGCGCGTGTTCCCCAATACTAAAGTTTTTCTCGCATGACCTTTTGACCTTTCACAGAATCCATGTCACGTCTCGCTTATTAATAAAACACTATTGCGTCATATTAACTACTGAAAGGTACATGTATGTTTTATGTCGACTGTTGTTACTTGATCCCCACGTCTTCATTTTCAACAGTTGAGGAAAAACCAAATTTTCATGATGTGCTAAATCAACGACCCTTTAAAATCAAAAGCCTTAACACATCATTGAATACTAGTAGTTATGTAATTTATTTGGAGCAGCATCAGTGAACATGATGAGCAATCGTGCTTTCTACTCTGATGCGGCTGATCCAGTAATGACCGTAACTGTGAGTAGCGCTGTCTTTCTGGATTTTCAAATCGAACTCCCGTGTGTTATTCAAATTCAGTGAATCCAAGTTATGGATCTGCCATCTCAAGTTCCACACGTCCGTTCCAGTGTACGATTGTTGGATTGGTTGGTTGTTCAACAGGATGTCCACTCTACCGTGACCAGTGGTCTGACATGCACTCAGCTGTAGATTGGTGATTGGCTCGCCGTTGGTTCTGAAGTGGAGGTTGATGAAACTTTCGTAATAGACCAGGATAAGATAATCGTGTTTGGCGTGGGCGTGGTTCAGAGTGGTGTTGTTTTCCATTACCGGAGTCACGTGGTGGTTCTGTTGCCTAATACTCTGGCAGATAGAAGGGTCGACGGAAGAACTGTGGCGGCAGGTCTTGTGGACTGGATCGTAGTCAAACAGAACCACGTTTTCGTACCACACGCCATTGTGTCCATTACCTGTCAAATTTAATGCAGGTATAGGTGAAAACCTCATCCCAAACAATGTCTTTATTAAGCGTTGATAAATTGTAATAGCTAGTTTTGATTCATATACCGTAAAATTGTATAAGATCCAATGAAGTAGCTCATAAAAATCGTTATAGGAGTTAACAAGTTTGAAAATTTGTTTCCTTCATTTTGTTAAACTGACATTTTGTTCTTTCACGACAAGCATCTAACAAAATGAACCCAACATTTCAAAAAATAAACAACGCACTAACAATATCTTGCGTACGGTATAGAATATATTCACCCTGACACATCCCACACGACTTCCTGCAGTATTGAGCATACTCGCAGTCACTACACATCGTGGCTAGGTTGGTGGGATCGTGGCACTCTGAGGGTGAGGCATCAACACAAGGCTCAGTGGACGGTTCCTGGAATCGACTGACGTCTAAAGCAGGGGAATATATATATATATATATTTTCCATAGCAGTATTTATTTGAATACATCAGCACACGACCAAAATGACGACGAAAGGGCTGATATGATATTGGTCAAAGTTTGATCCATGGTGTTATATACATGTACATGTAGAAAAGGATATGCATTTTATATGTAAATTTATTACATTCTGAGAAAAAAAATCCATTTCTGTTTAACTACTATCGAGTTTGCCATTCAATAGCATTAAAGATAGTTTTTATCAAAGGGATTCTGAAATGATTAAGAACAACAATTCTACAATTGTAGAATTTACACAAACATATAAAGTCGTGCTATAAATCAATAACTTTATACACCACATGGTTATCTTTTAAACTAGTTAATATTCATTTGTATATTCATTCTTTTTTATTAATACTCAGAGCAAAAATAGCATTTCTCTGCTAGTTTATTCCTCAAAAAAGCTCCAATGTACTTAACCGTTTGCAAGCAAATCAGGGAATTTGTCTAGTACCTGTGTTACACATCTCATGCTTGCAGAAAGTGGTCTTTGATGTCTGATTGGAAACTTGTCGTCGACCTATCGGGGTACCTGGTGCCATGCATGTTTGCCTCTGTAAGATTAAGTATAAAACATTATAGAAGTATGTTTTCGCATGTTAATATGACAAAATTGTCACGTGCATATACTTAGCCATATCATGATCATATCATGATCACATGGTCAAATTGAAAAAAAACCAAACAATTTATATGTCATAATTGAAACTTTAGTTAGTTTACATAAGATACAAGTCTTAGTCAAACAATAGACAGAATATCAACATTGAAATTTGAACAATTGAACAATTTGTCTCACAATAAGAAAAAATGCTGCAATAAAATGTAATCCCAAATATTATCATATTTAAAGTAAAAATTAAGTATTTCAATACATACTGGAGCACATCCATAGTGTTTTGTAACAACACCAGAGGTTGATGTTGTCGATGAAACATAACACTGTAAATATGAAAAAAGAAAGATTTTAAATATTGAGAGAGAGAGAGAGAGAGAGAGAGAGAGAGAGAGAGAGATTGTATAATAAGTAGACATGCTATGTAAATCTTATAAAACATTAACTTTATTTAACGGTATAATCTAAAGTTTTCTCATTAATAACACAGATAAATATAACAATTGAAATCAATTAGAATTTTTCTGCGGGTGCTTAGTATGATTGGCAACTTTTTGTGATTAATATTAGTCTTCAGTAATAGTTTGAAAAGGTCTCGGGTCGCAACCAAAGGTCAAGATCAATACATCGTTCTTAACTACTTGAAAGGACATTTTGAGTACTGATAAAAATGATTATCCTGACGATGAAATTAAATGTAGCGTTTAATTATAAGTCATTAAGTGTTAAAATATACTCCTTCGCAATAACTACCACCCCCCCCCCCCCTCGAAAAAAAATGATAAAAGAAAACCCCTGACCTCACTGGTACACTCTGTAACATACACACATGGAGCTGCTCCGTCCGCAACATGTTTACACGACCGACAGTGTAGAATGGGGTCTACAATTGCACGTTACGAATAAATGACTTTAGATTGAAAGAATCAAATTTATAATAGAGAGTAGCTTTCTGTGCTGCTTTAATACAAGCAAGGAAAATCAGATTGAATTTTATTAACCTGTGTCTGCATATATTGTCCCCAATAGCGTGCTAATCAAAACTATCAAACCTGAAGATAAATAGATAAGCAGGCATACTATGTTGCAAAATAGTCTTTGCTCTGAATAGTGTATTTACAAGTTATTATATCTAATATAAATGAATACAAATAAATGAATATGAAATGATCACCTACTGATACCGTCCATATTGTCTTCAGGTCAACCCCAGACAGATAAGGGACTCTGTTCTAGTTATTACGACACACACAGGTCACGGAAATTATCATATCTTTTGATGTCGACAATTTCATAATAACGTTGATTCTGTCAGCAATGATGACTAAAGAGTATATATTATATAAACACATAGATGAATTCTGTTTTTAAATACATACGGACACTTAAAATTAATCTTACGGATTTCTTGTAATAATTTAAGGAATAACGTATACATGTAATTATGCAAGCACCGCTTGTGCCTCAAGAGTACGTCATTTGCGTAATTGATGAACTGTATAAAACAATACATTACAAATTTGATTCGTAGTGTTATCAAGCCAATGGAAAATGTAAATACGAAATCATATTTCTAAGGAGATATTCCAAATCTTTCTCAAATAATTCTTTACAATACAGTTTAAGAAGTGTATGCTAATCTATTTAAAGTTTTAATGCCAGGTTTAATATATGGCTTTTATTTATTGGAAATTATTTTGATTTATAATCAATTTACATTAAGTTATAAACTTTCTACAAATTATACTTTTTTATTCAAACGCAATTAAAAGTTCCCAGTAATTTTTTTGCTGTCCGAGAGGAACTGTATTCGCCCCTATTTGATATTCATTGTCACATAATGCTGCAAGTTTATTTAAGTACGTAAACAAGATAATATTTCGACGTGAAAGCGTGGTCGTCATGTTGGTAAAGGGTTCATGGTAGATAGAGATTAAATACAAAGACATCAAGACAGGGTGCAGTATAAATGGGAAATCTGTATTTGTAGCCACTTTGAGGAGTGGAATAGTGTGAGAGGGAGTAAGACTTCAATTATAAACTATGTAAACACGAGCTCACAAACTTCTTGCTTGACAGGTAAGTACGTCACTCAACAATTGGGGTTTTTTTGTTCGATAATAAATTTACTTAAGTTTAAGAAAAGTTAACGACAACGGTACTCAATTATACCAATAAATTAACAGTCCATTTGTTAAAAATATTCTTTTATACAGCTTATCAGAGCGGCAAAATGTGGATGTACCGATAAAAACCCTTCCGTTTTGTTCTTTTCTTAGTTCCATATGCATGATTTAACCTGTTTGAAAAACTGTCAAAGTTGGGATGTAGGTATTGTATACAATTACAAGATTGTGTTATCATTTTAATAAACATTCATAATTTTCCAGCAATATGCCTGAAATTAATGAACTTATTCCTTATATTTATATTATTTCCAATTTGTACGATTTAATATTAAATAATTGACATTTTTACAGTTGTTTTAATTCGTATAATTATGCCCACTTGCGCCCCAGGAATACGTCATTTGGCACACGTATCACACGTGTGTTGTACAAGGAAACTCACAGACATGTATTGCAGACTCAAATTTGCAAATTTATTAACTACATACAACAAAATTTCAAATCAAATAACCTTTGATTTCATAAAAAATGTGTGTAATTGCAAAATAATAAATAGCTAAAGTGTTTATTTTGTGATAGCGGAAGGTAATTTCCTTCCACGTGGTAAGGCGGTCTACAATGTCGAGCTCATGTACTTGATGGTAATGGAACAGTTTTCGAAGCGGGAGTTATTTAAAACTCCAGCTTTAATGCTCGAGTCAGACTGCATGGTGGAACAACTAAGTTATTTTTTGACAGGTAAGTTAGAATTTACAGAATTATAGGGAACGATTTGAAGATCCTGTGATTGTTGGCCGGAAATTACACATGAATCTTCAGATAGATTATTTTTTTCGACACTTGCGGTGGTTATTATAGATAAAGTTACACTGGCACTTTTGTTTTGGATAGAAGACAGTTCGCGATTATAGCTATGTATGGATGCTTCGTTTCGATGCCAAGAAAAATACATGATATGTCTTGCTTCAAATACAGCGTCGTTCATGGCCTGAATTGCTGTTGCTCTTAGGCTGTGTGCTGTGTAACGTTTGCACCCGGCGGCCTTGTAAATATCCGGAAGGATATTTTCAAAGGCTCGTCTGTGTACCATAAGTTGCTGTCTTTCGAATAAGAAATGGCATCTTTAACGCATTTATTGAAAAGATGAGAAGCGTTTGGGTCCGTTTTAGACAAGAAGAACTTCAACATCTTCACCGGACAAGTTTCGTTTCCAGTTTCATACATTCTTTTGTCGTTCAGTGCTTCAAGTTTGTGAATGCCACCTTGATAGTTTTTATTTGTTTTGTTTCATGCTTCAAACAAGCATATATGGAGCCTTCTTTGTCAACTTTGAAATCAAAGGAATCTACCCGAAGCTGAGGATGGAATTCAAGACCCCGAGATACAAAATGTAACGCGATGATGTACCATATTGCAAGTTGCAGATTGATTGGAGAAGAATATGCACGTTCCAGGTAAGCAGAAATTATCTGTAAATCTGATTTGTGAATGATCTCCTTATGAGTTGTCGAGCGAAGTTCCAGTGACCATTCTATGCTTCAGGAGATCGTTCAAACTTTTATTTGCAGTTTTGAACTCTTTGTGATTTACTATGTCTATAGTTCGACCGATGTCGGATCAATGTCTGTCTATGGCGGCTCTGATTGCTTTCATTGTATTTTTATGATGTTCGGAGGTATGCTCCTTTTTCGGGTTTTGGGGTTTTACTTCACAGTAAAAGCAACTGAGTATTTTCGCCAGATCCTCCTCGCAAATCTCAGCCAGATCTAGAGGGACTCCAAACGTTTCAATATGTCAATCTGTAATAGAAAACGCACAATGATATCCATGTTTTGACAGTTATTTGAGAAAAAAACTGTACCTGCATAATATGGGCTGTTTTTGTTTGCGTTTAAATGCTGCTTACTACCTATAGTATTCACTTTTTAAGAAAAAAGAAGCGTACCTTTAAGAATCTTTACACCCCATTTGGTGCTTTGTTTTGTAGCCTTTGATTGTGTGAGTTCATGAAATCCTTTAATTTCGTCGTCGGAAAGCTTGGCAAAACGAGTACTTGTTGGCGTTTCTGGGGCTGGCAACCCGGGATCATCGGACATTCTTCAAATCGGCAAATGCCTATTGGGTTAAAGTTATATCGATGTCCGAAACGACCATTTCGGATAGAAAATTGTCAAAATCAGAATCAAAACCATCTAGTTTTTATTCTGGCAGGAGGGCTTCATAATTATCCCCACTAAATACTTCAAAATCGCCATATTTTACCACATCTGATATATCGTCGTTCATGGTGGCTGCATTCGATCGAAATAAGAAATGAAATGATCAGCAGACGATCGTTATAAGAAATCAATTCATCAGCAGACGGTCGTGTATATAAAATGTTTAATTGTATATTAAGATATTTTTCTACAAATTTTATTTCAGATGGAAACCTTTAAATGCTTGTTTTAATTTTCATTCATTTTGTGTGCAAAAAGAAAACATTTTAAAATCACTACTTTCTTCATGCAGCACATGCTAGGTACACTCACGTGCCAAATTAAAAGTCATAAAATGGCTGACTCATTTCTGAAAAAAAATCAACTGTATTTTCATTTCTAAAAATAAATAGTTTTGTGACATTATGACCCGGGCATTTTTTTTACCAGGGTATAAATAGAGGTAAGTACCTACTGACTGATCAAGGGGAGGAAAATCTTTGTTTACAAATAAAGCTGTCGTCTGCATAGATAAAAGTCATGGCTGCCAGAGGGAAGGATTTGACAACAGAACAAAAAAAGTTGATTCTGAAACTGAAAAGTGGTGGAAAAATAGGGAGTATACTTGGAATTAACAGATTTAAAGTGTGTCATTTTTTGAAAGAAATGAAAATAAGGAAAATGCAAATATCTTGACTGAAAGTGCACGAAAGTCAAAATGTGGTAGAAAGAGACAAAGCAGTGAAAGGGCTGACAGATGACTTGCGAATATTGTGAAAGTGAACCGCAGAAACACATTATCAGATATTTCTATTATGTATAATGAAAATACACCACAGAAGCTGTCAAAATGTACTGTTCAAAGAAGATTGCATGAAAAGGGATATCACAGAAGAGTAGTTAAAAAGACAACCACCATATCTAAGCAGAACAGATTGAAACGAAGACTCTTTTGCCGTTCTCATCTACATTGGAGTGTAAACCGTGACTGGTCACGAGTCTTTGACCAGTAATTGCCAAGTATGAAGAGGAACGGGTCGGCCAGCCATCTTATATCTCCCAAGAAGACAATGCACCAGTGCATACATCTCGAGAGACATGTAGATGGAAAAGAGAAAACCATATCAACACTATGAATTGGCCCCCTCAATCTCCAGACTTGAATGTCATAGAGAATGTGTGGAAAACTGTGAAAATGAACTTCAAAAATGTGTATCTCAAATAAAAACTAGACAGGACTTTATTGACAATGTTTTGGAAATCTGGACCTCTCTCACACCAACTTACATGAAATCATTATACTTGTCACTACCAAAGCGAACTCGAGCTGTTCTTGGGGCAAATGGTTGTATAACAAAGTACTGACAATTTGGGGTATGTACGTTTTTTTAATACATAAAAAAAAAAATTGACTCTGCAAATTTTGGCAAAGGTTCATCATGTCAGCCATTTTGTGACTTTTAATTTGGCACGTGAGTGTATTATTACTAAATATACAAATATGATACATAATTACATCAAGTCTTGTGATATGACTTATTGATGCTCACAAGTACTAGTTTGATTTTATCTGTCTCTAACGTTCAAATGTTGCTGTAAAATCTTTATTCTTTTGTACATGTTTTATACTGTGTTTTTTATTTACTGTCAATAATTGCTGACGGTTCTCAGGATTCATGTTCTTGTATTAAATGTGGTTGGAAAGGCAAGCAGACATTAATTACATAATATAAATTCAGAGAAAAAATGTTCCAAATTTCAAAAATTTTCAATTTTTTAATTTTTTTTTTGCCACATTCAAAATGTTTAACGTTTCGACAATTCTAAAATTACATTCATGATGATTTTATTTATTTTTTCCGAAATTAAATGAATATATTTAGAACATAGTTTGGTGAAATCTGAAATCTTTTCAAACTAGATAGTAAAAGTATATGTTGTTCCCATATTAATTGTTTTCAGAAATAAATTTAATTTCTTTCTACTTAGTATTTCAAAACCCGTGCTAATGTTTATAATATTTGAATATAATAATATACTTATGTAGTTTTGAACATATGATAAAAAGAAAATAACTTTTGACACACGTTAAAAAGGAGTCAACTAACTTAAAAACAAGAATTAAAACATTTAAAGTAACTCAAATTTAATATGGCGATCATCATCTTATGATTTTAAATATTGACCTAAATTTCTCGGTCAAATTAACTTAGAAATATCCAGTGTCCAAGAAAAAAGTCCTTGCTCGTAATTGACAACGCTAACAGTTTTTAATAAATCTTATTAATCCGCTTCTGTTTCATGATATCGTGCAAATACATGTTAATATCGATATCGCGAGTCTAGGTGAGATAAATAAAGGTGCTACCCTTTGATATACATGTATAATAATATATGTACAATACTTGGAATTATTACCTGCATAACTATATATGTATTCAAATAGTTTTTAGCAGCATTGATACATGGGTCACAGTCAAGGTACAATATTATAGAGGTACAGGCACATCATGTTATTTTATTCCTATCAAAAATAAAATCGGTCGTGAAAGCCGTATCTGGATGAACGATTTTTGACTCGTTAATCCTGAAACAAATATCAATATTTATTCAAGAGATACTTATATGTATTTGATTTACTTTGATCAAATTTGTCTGCCATTTCTCATTTCCCCATGTATAGCGAATAATATAATATGCTATTACAATATTTGTTAATATGGAATTTATCTGAAATCGACTGTTTCAACTGAAGTATATTGTGTCACGACCATATATTTTATATTATTTTAATTCCAAATCTCAAGGTACGCATCATTCTAGAAGAATAGTACAAACTATTGTTTGCGCTAATAATGATAAATATTCAATGATGCATTTTCATTGTCAAATAAAATTAAAACAGTAAGAAAATTTTCTTTTGTACAGTTTTCTATCAATTTTAACTTATATTTTACCGTCATTGTGCATAATTATCAATAATTTAATTTTATGATGTTCATGAGTTAAATGATAATAGAAATCGCCCTAATGAAATGCTTATCATTTTTTAAAACTCGTTTTCTAATATCTGTCTGGAATTTTGAGAGGCTCGATGAGCCTCCTGTCTCTCTAAAGTAAAAAAAAAAAATAAAAATAAGGAACTTTAATTTGAGGGAACCCGCTAACAACTTGCACTGGAAATAAAAACCACCATTTCTACCCAACAAACTAGTCTAATTCTTACAATTAATAATCGTTTTAAATCGTTTTAAAATGAATTAGAAGTGAGTATTTCGTTAGAACACTGTAAGCAATGACTTGTCTGCTTATCATGATATATTATAATATTGTCTTCATTTTGAGCACTTTGCAATTGACACTGTATAAACCCTGAGATGTCTTCCTACTCCCTAATTGAAGATCATTATGACATAATGCTCAAAGCTAGACTATTCATACCTTGCCATTGCACGAGATGAGATATGGACTCTGACTAGCCTCGTACACGTTATTACAGTTTACGTAGAGGTCTATTTTGGAAATCAATGGTCGTAGGTATGTTGATATGCAATTATAACGTATATAACTGGTTTTTTTTTCGAACATATGGCAGTGATCAGTCAAAAGTATGTATTGTTGATTCAAGCGAAGAAAACTGAATAAGGTAGAAATCGAGAATTCTTTTCAAACAATTAAAGACCACATAAGCACAGAATGCGCTCTTGTGAAAAGACCAGTGAATTAAATCAAACGGCAAACGTAACGAAGGTAAAGAATATTGATTTAAATATAATAAGTTTGAGAACAATTGAAATTAACTTTCTGGTTTGCCCATGCAAAGCAACAGCAACGATCGAGACCAAAACGGCGCAATCTAAAGAGAATATGAAAATACTTTCATTATTAAAATGTTTGAAGCTGACAGTGATTTAATAATTCAATATTTCATTTTGAACGGGTTGAAGCAAGAGGGTATCTTGTTTCTCAACTGGTGGACGACTTACATCAATTTCTGCATTTTTCACTTTTCCATTTTTCTTACTTTCAATTAAAATTTCCAGTGCTTCACAGGGGTGTGAAAGTTGATGTGATAAATAATTACGTTTTGGTAAGCGCAAATCGTTGCAAAATAAAAGACAGCTTTTCTCAGAAACTAATTGTTCCCGATGCTTGAAATTTTAACACAATCGTTGTTTAGGTATGCATGAAAAGTTTCACTTGAAATTGTAGTTGGGGAGGGATCCTCTTTGATAAATGTTATATATGAATGTATAACAAAAATAAAATACTTGATCTACAGACCTCTTTATATACTTTTTCAGTCAATAGATATTTGAAATCAAACGGTCTTTTTAAATTATTCCAATAATTGAATCATACTTTAAGTGCAAGTGTGTTTGCCTACAAATTAAAAAAAAGTTACTTTTAGATATGGATTAATTTTAAAAAATGCAAGAACGTTTTTTTTTTAAGTCCTCTCCTGTTTATAGCCTTTGTGTTGGTAATGTTCTAATTTGTGAATTGTATTCAGCCAAATCCAAGCATCTTTATCATTTTGAGAAAGAAGGAAGATTCCAAAAAGTAGACAACGACGAGGATGGGATTCGAACCCACGCGGGGAGACCCCAATGGATTAGCAGTCCATCGCCTTAACCACTCGGCCACCTCGTCATGATATCTCATTATGTTCGTAATTTCATATCCTTCTCTGAAGACCCTATCTGCATTACATTATAGGTTTAGCAGTAGAATTCAACAATTTCAATTTCACAATATAAGTTAAGCAGTTAAATGCATTGGCGACTCGTCGGTTTATTAATTTACTTAAATAGTCTCACACATATATGAAGAAACCTTTATGAAACTATTCCAATAATGTTTTCTTGGTTATACTGTAAAGGCTAAGATATTTTCTAAATTAAAAATGAGAGGATTCTGAAAAAAAAATTATCAGAAATTAGCACTATACTGATATATTATAGTATTTTGAACTCAAACAAAAAATTTCCAACAATTTGATTTTAGATATTTATTGCTCAAACGTTTTTTCTTAAAGTCAATTAATTAAGGCATTGATGGATAAAAATAAATACATCAGTTTGTTTGGTGTCACGCTCATCGTATAATTTGTAAAGTATCATATCTAATAATTGCCTTCATATCAATATCAGACGGTTTTATCGCCATTTCCACTTTATTAAAGAAGTGAAAATCAGATTTTGAAATGAGACATATGACCTATTTTTCATTAAAACCTCTGAATTGTTTTTCTTTTTTTTTTTAAATCCCATTATTATATGGTTCAATCATAAAAAGGTATAGCTAGTTCTGAGGATGTTTATATTATATATTTTTATCTTGATCTTTGACACTGGGATGGTATAACGAAAGATACAACAAAGGAAATAAAATATTTTTTAAAATAAATACACAAAGTGACATCTTCAAACTTACAGTTGTCATATGTCAAATTAAATATATCTCGAAACATTACCACATATATATACACCTTTTCAAATTGCATTGATATGTCACTTTTTTTAACGGAATTCATCGATTCCTTTACATAACGATGAGCCAACATATTGAAATATATACTGTTTTGGAACGAAAATATAATTAGGAATTCTTTAAATATCTCTTTTTTTCGTTCCTGTGTTAGTTTGAAATGAGTCAAATTTTAAATATATATTAAAGTAATGTTTGGTTTTTCTTTTCTTTTTTTTTTCAAAGAAATTTCCGAAAAGCTTAGCTTTTATAGATATATATGACTTTTTTCGGCCTTCAGAGCGTGTAATTGTTTATTGATTGAAAAGTCTTTTATATTGAGTTTATACCTAGAGTCAATATGGGCAATGGTATTTCTTAGAAATAAGATGCCTAATGATCTTAGTTTAGCTCAACATATGCTCATTCTGCTATTCTAAAGTAAATCTTATTGATATATGAAGCGAATTTTGTGAACTATTATGCAAAAGAAGTCCAATTTATTTCTTCATTTCTCTACAAATTTGATTTTGACGACAAGCGACAGAAACAATTTGTATGTCAAACTAAATTTATGTGTGTGACAAGTAAGTTTTTTTTTCATTTACAAAAGAATGAAAGAACTATCTATGCTTATAAATTAAGACATTTTGCCAATTACCTAAGAAATGCCTGCACCAGAGTAAATGTTTACAACTTTGGTGTTTTAACAGGTGTAGGTTGATATACGTAAGCTATAATTGAATTTAACCTGATAATTAATTATTGTATAATAAATTAAAAACCTATTTTCATTTTCGATAAACCAGCCAGAAATAGCAAAAATGAGAGCAAGGTGGTGGACACGCTTTGGAGGTTCCAAGTCAGTGGGAGATTGCATCAAAACATTAACTTGCAATGAAATAATATTGAATGGTTACGTAAAGAGTGAAGAGTAAAGTATTTACTGGGAACCTATTTAGTGTATACTTAGATATTAAGATTTGACAAATATTGAATAAATAAAATGAGCCAATTCGTTTCTTGAATGAGCGATTTTAGTTTTGATGGATAGAACTTTCCAGGACGGGGTAACCAAGAACGCGGGTTGACTAATTAACGTCATGGCGGAAAGTGTAGACTAAGGACATGATGTTCATCATGCATCGCTGGGAGATACTCTGGTTAATACAAAAAAAGTTAATAAACAAAATGAGTCAATTTGATGTGATTTTAGTTTTGAGGGAAAGAACTTTACATAACAGGGTGCCCCTAAGAAAACGCCGGCTGATTAATTGACATCATGGCGGAAAGTGTAGTGCGAGTTAATCATCGGGCAGATACCTTTGGTTAAAGATATGCAAATAAATATGCATACACGTTTATAAATTACATACATTTTTATACCACGGCATACTGATGGTAAACTTTATACATTAATTTGTGAACAAAGAACAAATTGTGTTAACAACTTTACGTCTATATGAATAAATGATGTATGCATAAAACGGGGAATAAAGGAGTTGAGGGGGGGATTGATTGATAGTATTTTATCCTGAAAGTTTTATTTGGGACAGCAATAAATGTTATACTAAAATTTGACCGAAAGAACAAAATTTAAAAAAGATAAGAACAAAATTTAAAAAAGATATACGACGCACTATACAGCCACTCCCTGGTTTAAAATACAATAAAAAAAAGTTTGTAATATTTTCTAGTCAGCTGTAACAAAACGAATTAAGACCGCGTACATGTTTATATAATCAATTTCAGTTTAGATTTTCATCCCTGCCCGCTCCTCTAAATATCCAGCCATGAAATTCCTTTTTGATTTCAGTTTTATAGAATAGGTTAAGAAAAGCAATAAAGAAAAAATCCGGACACAGTACATACAAAAATGAAGAAAAAAATCCGGTTCAACATATTAAGCATTGTATCATATAAATCGGAAGAAAAAAAATGGTATATAGTTTTACGATTTAATGCTTATATTTATTAATTGCGAATATAAAGAATTTCATTCAAATGTCATAAGTGTTTCATGCGTCAGAAAGTCGTTTGTAGAATTGGTCTCTTTCTCCAAAACGATATTAACCGCTCTGACCATGACGAGTCACCACGCTTTCCAGCCGAACATGACTCAACCAGTAATGGCCGTAGCTGATTTGAAGCGCATCTTTCCGTATAACCAGAGTGTAATCTCTGACGTTTTGGTACTGGTTTACATTAAGTTTGTGAATTTGCCATGCCAAGTCAGCGTAAAAGGTTCCACTGTAAGACTCTTGAATGACGTTGTTGTTCAGTAATATATCTACTCGACCATTACCAGTGGTTTTACAAGCGTAGAGTTGTAGATTTGTGAGAGGTTCCCCGTTTGTTTTAAACTTTAAGGTTACATAGCTATTTGGTTGGTGGAGAATAAGGTAGTCCTTTGCTGTATGTGCCGCATTAGTTGAATAGTTATTGTGTACCACTCCAAACACATTGGAAGCCTGTTCACTTATGCTTTGACATATGGCCGAGCTGACTGATGTACTGTGACTACACGTTTTGTGAACCACGTCATAGTCAAACAACACAACGTTTTCATACCAGGTACTGGAGTGATCTGAAAGAAATAAAATATCGCCTTGTTTTTGTCCATTTTCTGTCCCGTTTATAAATTACAAAGAATCGCGATATCGGCAACAGTAACAATTATATACTTTATTAGGTAAACGTTGTGCATCTTTTTTTAAACCCGCGACGTATCCGTCGACAGGCGCAAATGACAATACAAGATTCAGAGCGCCCGCGCTAGGCCTCAAAAGCAAAAAAAAAAATACCCCAAAGTTTAATAATAAATCAAAGTACCAAAGTATGTAGACTATTCATTTTCCTTGAATTGCAATCTTTTTTTTTGTTTTCAACGGAGTTTCAAGAATGTATAAATTTTTAAAGTTTGTAAGTGTACGTTTATATTAGGTATGTGCGCAACCTTCATGTAAACGTTGTAAACATGATGAAAATGAAAGAAGAAGGTGGCAGAAGAAAAGAGAAGAAATTGGGAAAAAAGACTAATAAACGCAATTATCTCAAACGCATAGCTAGTTGGAGGGCTATCCGTTAACGTGACTATTGTCCTTGAAGGACCGAACCCGATGCTCACAGTACCGAGCAGACCCAACCTAACACTAGAATAAACCCAAACTAAACCCCGGGTTTACTTTTGGGGTTTACTTGGGGTTTACTTCGGGTTATTTTTCAAAATTTGTCTCAAGTTGGGGTTTACTTTGGGTCCACTAGGGGTGTACTTGCATACGACCGTTTTTTAAGATGTTTTATCTCCTTTTAAAAATCTATTTTCTCTATAAAATTGATTATTTAGAGCGGGATTTGAAAGAAATGGTGAATCTAATTGAACATAGAGTTTTTGTAGACAAGTCAAAAGAATTGGACAAAAATTATTAAAGAAATGATAGGTATAATGGGTTATTTTTTTTCAATTTTTTATCTGCTCTACACTATAGGCAATTTAATTATCCTTATAAAAATCACATTGTTTATCATATATTTGAATATTTTTTCGTCATACAAATGAAATTAAAACCAATCGACTAGCCCTGTTCACAATAACTGCAATGATGTAGCCCTCTCCAATTTTTTTTTTACCAGACCGCCCCCCCCCCCCCACTTAAATACAAAAAATCCCACAAAACAGAGAGAGAGAGAGAGAGAGAGAGAGAGAGAGAGAGAGAGGGTGGTAGGGTGGGTGGGTGTGGGTGTGTTTGTGTGTGTGCTTCATTATTGCAGCAATGTTTACAGTAATAATGTGATAGTTAAACATTTACCGTGGCAAAGTCCACACGATTTTCGACAGTACTGAGCCGTCTCGCAGTCTGAACAGATTGACTCCAGGGCCATAGGGTCGTGACAGTCGTTTGCAGAAAGGTCCCCACACGGAGTAGTTGGGGGCTCTTGGAAATGACTAATGTCTTGAAATGAAAGTTTTAGAACGTTTACTAGTACATGCATTCATGTAAACACGATTGTAAAAAGTTCGGCTCTTATAAACATCATGATCATGAATTGAAAATTGATTTTGAAAATGTTAACAAGGAATTTACCCGCGCCTTGTCAGAAACTACTACCACAGAAAACATCTTGGTGCAATTAGACCACCTTCTCCTTATTTTGAAATGTGATTAAGAATGATTATATATTACTAACTTTTATACTACACCTATATTGCACATTTCTTTTCCACAATACTCAACAGACGTTGACGCTGCGCCACGTTTCCCAAAGGGCCCCGTTGATGAACTGCAGGTCGGTCTCTAAACAAGTGAATATAAAAGTAAACTGAACTTATTTAAACACGGTTTCTCTTCGTCTACATTTATGAATAAAAATTGAGCATGGGTTATATCAGTTTTTAAAACTAAACTCATGTGCTCACGATGACGCAGAAAATTAGCATAATCAAGAAACATATATATATATATATATATATATATATATATATATATATATATATATATATTATAAACATTGTTTTACTTAATGTACATTAATATCAAGGTATAACTTTTGTAAAATTATTTTCCATCAGTTGATTTTTTTTTATTCTTCAGGCTCACCAGATTTGCCAATACTTTTTAACACAAAGAAAAGAGAGTTTAAAATTTATCAATACCCATGCTCAACCTAAATGAACACAATTTAATTTGTTGTGTTGTAAATCAAAATAAGCAAAGAACAGATTATATTATAAATTAACTAAATCAATCGCAAAAAAGTAACTAGATCTAAGCCGTTTCATGGTCTCTTGCTTTTATATACCAAATTGGTAATTTCCATGATCTGGATTTATCTGCGTAAGAGGGGGCAAGACCTGGTAGTTCAAATACTTGTAAATATATATGCGCATATCAATATACGTACCTTAGCGCATCCATATGTTTTTATCCACGTTCCGTCAGAGAGAGTTGTTGTATTTAAGTAGCACTGTTTAATCATTAAATCATCAGAAAATAGCTTACAAATTTTGTTTTTTTAAAGAGTATATAAGTTTACTGAAATGTTACAAGTATATGACGGTGGACATTGTGTTAAAATTAAGTTTTGAAATATGTTATTACAATTACATTATGCATGTAATCCATAAAGCTAAGTTACAGTTTCAAGTTGAAAAAGCTACCACAGGCGGATTTACTTATATCATATCGTTGATTCGAAGTTCTACAAAACACTTCGAAGAAATAATTAAATACATATATATAGAAAATAAAATAAAATAATGAAATGGAATACGTGTTCATATAAATCTCCTTGCTCGAAATTATATGAAATGTTCTTGAGTTACAATATATATGCAGAAGACAATTCGATTATTAAAAAAAAAATGACAATACATTAATTGGGCTGCTACTTGATAAAGAGGGTTGGATGGTCGTGGCCATTTTGGACTACACTTTTTAGACTGTATTAATATAATTAAGAATGTGACGAAATTGATTCTAGTTTTATTTTGCCAAACCGTAAAACAAACGTTTTCTTAAACACTACAGTGAATTTTAACATTTTTTTTTTATATTTCAGACCTGCCAAAGCACAGAGGGACTGCGTTGTATGCATCATATTGGATTGGTACAAATTAAGAGAGTACTAGCGATCTGCTGTTAACTATAGGACCTAAATAAGGCATTTTGGAATAGATTTCTGTGTTCTCTCAGAGTTTGTGTTCACTTTGATGTAAGTCCTGAATAAGCATTACAAGTAAAGCACTGACATAGAGGGGCAGTGGACGAATCGCACACGCAGTGATTTGATTATTATTTGGAATGCAGGACAACAGTGATTTTTTTTTTTCAGGAGGCACCCATCGACCACAGCTAGTGGTTATCCAATCAAATTGTTCTTACTGCCCTGGTCAACAAAATTCTAATAGGTTAACGAACCTAGTGCAACCCTTGGGTGTAAGACATACACCAGTGAAAAAATACACAGCTCGGCCGAGTTGCACTTTACAAAAAGATCATCTCTGTATAAAGATCTAGGAAAAATTCAAATTTTGAGAATAAAATGTTTGTACATTTTCTATATCAAATAATAGTTTAATGGTTAAAAACCCAAGGTAGATCGGATGGCTAATTTGTTGACCATCCAGCCTCTTTAGCTCTTATATTTACCTCGTCATTGCATTCTCTCGCATATATGCACGAATCTAGCTGTGTCTGTGTGGTTCCCTTACACGAAAAGCAATGAAGCCTAGGTTCTGACAAACACAATTGCACAAAATCATTTTGATTCCTAAAGATAATTACACGACAGAAATGATAGAAAAAATATAAAATAAAATAACTACAAAAATTCTAATATCATATTTTAAAATATTGAGCATTACAAAATTAAAGGTAAAACAAACTGAAGGTGAGGGCGGAAAATAGTAACCCCGTATTGCATAAAAGAGTAAATAAGCATAGAACTTGTTAAACATTTTAAGAAATCAAAATTAAAATTTCAGTTTGTAAGAAATTTTTAATGACCAAAGAGTGTTAATAATGCATTGTATCGTAATAGAACATTTTTACTGGCAAGTTTGTCAACATATTAAAATAAATACAACAACACGTTTGATGTTGCGCGTTTACAACAGTAACAACCTCTATCTGACAAGCAAAAAGGCTGCTTAACATGTAAGCGGGAAAATGCCTGATTTGTGCTAATGTTATAACAAATATCATCAAACATGTTTTGGAGTAGGTGAAACAGCATGTACAATTTTGGGCCGTATCGCCCTCAGGGCCAAGAGCAGGTATCTCTGTCTTTGCCCGTCGTTTAGTGGGCTGTATCTCCCTCCAATTTGAAAGAAGAAATAACCCTTTTGTTCTATAAGTATAAATTAACATGTTTGTGCATGTTATGGCATACCTGTTTGTCCCAAACAAAAAGGAAGTTCTCCAATGAAGGCAAGCACAAAAAGACATCGAAAAACTGCAGAGAACAAAAAAATATCTATAAAGTCAAAGTAAAGTGGAATGGATAATGATCCTCAATAGTATAATGTAGTTAATGTTAGAACAAATTATCAAATGCCCTAGAGCACCGCTTAAAAATTGGCACCGTCACACGGGTATTTAAACCCTTCGATTTCGTTACATCAGATTGCACACCTGAAACCCGCAGATTTCCAATGCAAACATAAGGGAAAATATACACTGAATGTAAATAAAATCCTTTCATTGACATCCCCACCACCATCATCACCACTCCTCCAAAAAAATCAAAACAAAACAAAACAAAAACAAAACTACATAACATAAAAATAAGAAAAAACAAGACAGTTAATAAGGGTATTATTGGTTTGAAAGGCAAAAATTATCCTATATTTTTATGTGGCATGTTTCATGAATAATACAAGTACTCACTTTTATTGTCCATAGTGTCACAGCCTTTTTATCACCTTAGCAATTTTCATTATCTTTGAACGTTTATAGTAAAGAGTCGCAGTAATGATTTATCTGTGTTGACCTGAGAGAGAATTCGTGCTGTTTTGACACTCGAGTGTTTCCTGATTACAATAATACTATATCATATAATAATAAAAGATTAATTGAATATAGTATTCTTATAAGCAGGAAACGCACCGAATGGAATTTCTTTAGAACGTATACATGTCAAATGTTTCCCTTGTAAGTTTAAGAGTTGGGTTTAATTCAATTTGAAAGAAAGCGATATACTCTAATTTACAAATGTTTGCAATATGCCTTACGTTATTGTTATGCCCTTAACTTTAACGAGCCGATGAATATACTTATAATGTAGTAAAACTAAAAGCGCTGTCAAAATCCATCAAGAAAATTCTCAAAGAAGTCCTCTCCTCCTAAAACCTTTACAACATTCTGTACCGTCATTATTTAGGATATACATTTACTTGAGGATGGGTCCGGACTCCCTACAAAAATTCAAACTTATAAATTCATATATTAAAAATAACTTAACAGTCCACAGACACCCCTCTCTCATCCGGCAAACAAAATTATCCCGCGAACCCCCTCACCCACGGGCAACACTTTCTGGATCCATGCATGTAATAATCTGCAATATACGGTACAGTAAATGTACATATGTCGCGCTGATTTTGTTTGATTTAAACAACAATCTCAAATTATCCTATGTGTATATTTATGTCTGAAATTACTCGATTAACAGACGATCTACAAATGCCTAACATGCATCATTATCACATTTTTTTTTTTAACATTCCTCAAATAAAAAGTTGTACTTTTTGTAATCTAAAAAACAGCTACGCCGTTGAGGCTTGTCGTAAATAGCATTCTGTCAGTAAACAGACTTTTTCTGAAACCTTGTCAAATCTTCCATATTCCGTCATTGTTCGATTATCACTCTGATGGACTATGACGGAGATATTGTCCAGATAACATGCACAGTCTGATGTGCATTTTTCCTGAAATAAATTCAATGCGTCATATGAAGGATCATTACTTAATTTTTTTACGTATATAATCTGTCAGGTGACATATTTTTCGAAGAAAAAAATCTCTATTGGAACAAAACGTTTCACATCATTTTACATTCCTTAATCTTAAAGTTGTACTACTCTTTCTTAAAAAAAAAACAGTCATACAGAGGATTCTTTTAAAGAACAGAAGTCTTATGAAACCTTATTAAATCTTCTTATACATGTTACTAAACTTTTGCAGGTAATGGTTCCAAATTCTATCCCAATATAAATACAACCAAATGAGAGCGCATACATATATATATATCAACGAGACATACAATATCTGCTATAAAAATATACATTTATTTTAGTTCTGTCTTAATCGAAATAAAAAAATAGTTTAATAATTTAAAAGATATGTCGTTAGAACTAAGCGGTTTTTTTTTGTATCCCAAAAATGGGGGGTTATTAATTAACTATATTGTTCACAAGAAGACAGTACCATCTGGGGTGTAAAAGGGGCATTGTTATGTATTTTTAGAATTGCTAAAAAAAAATTTGCACGTTTAAAAAATTGAATTTAAAACCATCAAAAATGTCCAAGGTCTGTATAAAAATTATAAATTAATCTAAACTTCTTTGCACAGTTAAGAACACTATTTTGTGATTTGTGAAATTTTAATGCTTTGAATCTATAATATATTTGTTTAACTAAAAGAAAGACAATAAAACGTACAAATTCTAATATATTTATGACAGTGTTTTGAGAAAACAACAGACGTGAATGGGAAACGGACCAAAACATACGGCTATATAAAGGTAAAACAAAAGATATTACATCTTAAAGCATGCTCTTCGTATGAACAGTTTCTAAGGCGAGGCAAGCTACTGACAAACAAGTTGATAAAACAGGACTATCTACAGGCTCGTTTGAAGTCATCTTTTCATAAGTTCAATGGTCGATACAACGACCTTGTCAGCAAATACAATCTTCTACTGGGTCGCATACTGACTGACGTTTTTCATACTAATTGTTAGACCATAATTGTCTACGGACTTTTCCGTTTTTCCCTATTACGACAAAGAGCACAGGGCGAGTGTGACCGGTCAGTAGAGGATGCTCACTCCTCCATGGCACCTGATCCAACCTCTTATTTTATTTTTAGAGGTCCGTGTTTGCTCTGCTCCTGTTTTGTAATTTTTCTTTTGACTTTTGAATTCGAACACTGTTCGTTATCACCACACGTCATGCATCACTTTTGTTCATATAAATTTTGAGATTTTTAAAAAATACATATTGTCAAAGTACACTCATCTGGGTACTCCTAATAATGATTTACCCCTTCATTGCAAAATCTATTATATGATTAAACTTTCTTCTTTGTTTTGAAATGTTATCTAAATATACATTTTTCGTGTTTGAATAAAATATGTGCCTAAAACAGCTGTGGAAATTTTGGGTGTCATCTTTAACATAACGGCATCGGGAACAGTAAGTTAACGCGTTTACTTTACGCAATAATATGCACACGAGTTGCATGTATGTGTAATTGGAACTTCGCAGTTTCAAAAATAGCACATATAGATGCATTGGTTAAATAAATGATAAAACAATATGCATAAAATAAATAAGTTTGTTTCATTCTTTTATATCGAATATTTTAAAGGGTGTACTAAGTTTCTAAATGACAGTGCACAACACAAATGACTTCTTGTACATACATTAGACATAAACATATTACCACTGGAAGAAAAAATACTTTTACAGAATGTATGACGAATATAGAATATAATGCTATTAGATAATTGCATACTGGGACATTTTCTTTTTAGATATCCACCACTTCACAGCAACACCCACTGAACCGTGTGTAGATAATCGGTGGAACATTGCAGAAACCCTGCAGCATTGCTGAACATGGTGGGCCAAACCAAATTTTAAGCCAAAAGTGAGGCCAGGCCAACCTTGAAGCCAGGCCATGCCAATGAGCCAGGCCAGGCCAGATTTTAGAGTATGCGTTGAAACTTTCAACATAAAATGTGTCTTTTCCAAGAACATAATCCTGAGGATACTTGTATATGACACACTCTTTGATAGTTTTATCAAACAACATTTTGGCGTGCTTGCTTGTCAAAACTATTCTTGATTGCTCATAATTTGGATCCACCTTGCACCTAGATGTAAGGTGACATTTGCTATGATTTTTCTCATAGTGTGAAATGATGTTATCAATGTACTTCTGTACTTTAACAGGATCTCGCTCACATTGTCGAATAGCCCAGTGAAAATGGGGTTGCTATTGGCTCCGTTTTGTCAATATGTTGTTCACTCCATGTCCATCATTAAGATATGTTGTTTATGGACTTTTTCAGAGATTTCACTCTATGCCAAAGATCATTTTGGTTTGTTGGTTCCCTAGTATGTTTGACAAATTTGTTTAATTTATGCTTAGATTTCGGTCATGTGAGTGTACTTTGATGGAACATCTTGTTCTGCAATGTGGACATATATTTTTACAGTGCCAATTTTTTCATGTCGCTGAGATACTCGGCCACCTCATTGTAGTTTTCGAAGAAAATATTTGTCGTTGCTATGCCAGCGCCATTACAAAATCTTGTATAATGGGAGGGTAGCATTCCACTACAGAGATATCCATGGTTGATTCGATGTTTTACAAGATATTCATTGAGCGAGTTCGATCACAACTATGGTCGCCGTAGTTCGACTAAAATGAGATCGAACTAACTATTTGACTAAAAATGAAACCGTGGTCCAACCAACGGAGAGAATCTGGTCTGACTCGGGTAGTTTAAAGATGGCAGAGGAAAGCTAAACTTCCAAATATTGCTTTTATTAATTAATACAACTTGCAATCTGTTAAATTTTAACGCACACACATATGATTTAATGTGTTAACAAGGTATTGTCCTTCCATTTTAATGAACAATATAACTATGAATAGCAATTAGCATCTTTCTCACATTTTGAACCAAACATCGACTAATGTGCGTTCGAACACGGACTTGCGCACCATAAACTTTCCTTACTACCGTGGTTTTAATCTAGTTAATGATCGAACTCGCCCTCTGTTTGGCAGGTAAGGAGAGGAAGACTAAATATATCCATGACTCTTGTCAATGTTGCACTGAAACTGAATGGTAATAACATGACCTTTCATTGTTTTCTTCAAGCTCTGTTTTCTGTAAGCTTCCCATTACAAAGTTTAGAATGAGCAGCAGACAGTTGGCATAAAATGGAAATTGATGATTCTGTTGCAACAAAAATTTGCTGGTTTGTGTTCTTCTTCTTTGTCTGAAGGTGGGAAAACATTTTCTCTGTCATTCCTTACAGTGGCATCATGATTTTCAATCCAGAATGTCAAAAGTTCATTAATAATTACACAATTGGTTGCAGGGGTGTTTCTCGCTGCAGTCAACACATTTTTCACTGTTTGCATTCTGTCCTGAATAGATTTTTTTTAATTCATCATCACCTTGAATTTCAATTCTAAAGTTTGGTAATTTCATGCTGCGATAAGTCACCATCTTCACATTCCAAGAAACTCATTGATACTAAAACTAAAAGTTATATGCAACATTTGGAACACCACTGTGAAGGTAATGGAGGGTGGACGTAATGATGAGGCAGTAATAAAAAATCAATGCAAAATAAAGATAAATGAATAAAGTTACCGGTTTTTCCTAAATGATGATAGTTTAATTTTTTATTTTTTGGGGGGGGGGGTGGGGTAGGGGTGGGTTGGTGCCGGTTTCAGTTTCAAAAATCCAATAAAAGGACACTGATATCCCACTTTTACCTCTCTAATGCACCATGAGAAAATATTTTGCTATCTTTATGACTTCATGCTGGGTGGCCAGTTTTCGCCCCTTTGCATCACTTGGAGAATTGTGTTCTGTAAACAGTGCTTACATTGCTCCGAGTATCAACAATTCTAAATAATCGAGGATAATGCAAATTAAAGGGATTAGGCGACAGTTAAAGAATTTGGAAGTTGCTTTAGTGCTGAAAGAGAAAATTATTATTAAAGGATTCATATGACTGGGAATCCCACTTACATAAGTATATGAGTGTGATAGCGGTAAAATGACTGGGGTCAGCTATAATCTAGAAAGCAGTAAGAAGATCAAACACAAACTATCAGACATGAGTGATGCTATGGAAAATGAAGATGAAAATTGTCAAGTTGACAGTCCTGATTAATGAATTGATGAGTGTTGGAATTTTAGGTCGTACGCAGGGAAATAGCCAATCAAACTGAACTTTTAATTTTCAATTTTAGTTCTATATACAAGTATGTAGAGACAATTTCCTTTCTTTCTTCCTTTTTTGGTACCTTATTTTAGGCCTACAGTATTGAGTATGCTGAAAGTATAGTTAATTAATTAGCTTAATCAAAGCTATATATATTAGTAACATAGAGTGAAATTAATTCCTTGTGTGAGACCTTAAACAGACTTTGTACATGTTGTAAATGCATGTATATCATGCTTATCTGTGCCACTTCTACGTAGAATTAATCACCAAAATTAATTAGGTTTATTAGTCATACACAGAACTTTCATCAACAATATTATCAGATTCATTGTGGATTAAATGTTCAACACATGTTTACATTGGGGTAAGGCAATTCTTTTATCTGCATGAAGGTTACTCTCTTCTTGGTGGGAACTATAAATGAATATGAGTCAGCATCCAGTGTAAACAATAACAAAGGTTGTGCCACCTTTTCCTGTCAATCATATGGACAGAATTCCAAATTTAGCTCTGCTTCAGTTTTTCAATTCAAAAACAAAAACTAAATTAAACAAAATTAAATACAATAAAATCATATTTCAGTTTCTAAGATTGTGGGTAACTTGCCATGCTACTATTGCAGTCTAGAATGAGCTAATTGAGAGATATTTCAAATTTAACTCCTGTAATCTGAAAGTTACCAGAAAAATCATATCCCCCACCATTTTCCCGATTGGCTGCTATATACCCAAACCTCGTCCTTTTAATTTCCAAGACGTACACTTCCTTATTTTTCTTTTGTGCCATTTCTTATAACATATATTTACAAAGCTTCATTTTATCATAACGAAACTAAAGCACGATGGCAACGCTCACCAACCGCACAACGGAAAAATCGCTCAACAAATAAAATTTTCTTTTTAAAAATCTGTATGTTTTTATCTATATTTTGTTTGTTTTGTTCAGTTTCATATATAGTATCGAAACAATTAATAAAATATACTCTATTTTTTCTAGACTGCGCATAAACATGCACAATGAAAACTACAGTCAGCCACCTTAATGGCTATGAGGACGGTAACAATTTTATTGTACCCCCGAGACAGCAACTATGGGTTATTTTGCAACTCTGAAGAAAACTTTATTTGTCGGTGATGCGGAGTAATGTACTACTGAATTTAACAATTATTGTTATTTTGCATTTTGTAACTTTTTTTCCAATAATCTTGATGATAGATGGAGCAAGAACGAAAATATGAGCGAATGGAAAACGAAGGTATTTTCAATTTATTCCGAAAGATCATTGCATCTTTTTCTTATTTACTATGTCCATGATGGATTACCGTAGTTTCAAGTCTAATGCTTTTAAGCCAGTAGTGTCCATAACTCTTCACTTTCCTGTCTTTCACGATGACCAGCGTGTAGTTATTAGTACCCTTATGTTGTGCCGGGTTCAGTTCATGAAGAATCCAATCGAAAGCCCATATACTGGTTCTATTGTAAGCCTCAGCAATGGTTGCGTTGTTAAGTAGTATGTCCACACGACCTTTTCCAGTTGTCCGACAGGAGAGAAGTTGTAGGTTAGTAAGAGGTTCTCCATTTGTTGTAAAGTGGACGTGTATGAGACTATCGTACGTTGGAAGATTGAGGTAGTCTGCGTGCTGTATTGCTCGCCCGTGTGCCTTGATGCTGTGACAAATTGAAGGCCCTATTGCTTGACTATAGTTGCAATTGTTTTGAGCTGGATAGTAGTCAAACAGAACGAGATTTTCCGACCAAGTAGTACTGCCTGTGTGTTCTGTATCCAAAAAAGGATAACGAACGTGGTAATGAGAGTAATATAAAATTCCAAAACAAAGGCACAAAAGATTCTGGCAGCGTAGTCTAAATATTAAATGGGAGGCTTTTTAAACAAACAACTTTTGTTAGGCCCATCATAAAAATGTTTGAATTTGAAAAAAAAAATGATTATGAATGTATAGTTTCTATATTCATTTGTTTTAAATCTTACATCATTCTTCATTAAAAATGCATATAAATAAGATATAATTCTTCAGTTACTATGATCAGTTTTTATAAGTTTACATAGCTCTACAAAATGTTTGTTACTGAACATTACATCATCCTATAAAAGAGCTCTTATATCCTATATGAGCTCTTTTTCCAAGGAGAATAATAAAGTTTAAAAATGGTCACAACCGTCAAGCCTTCTTTTAAAAATGTCGCATTCCATAACACAGCCAACAATAAAATAATTAAAGGCTTTTCTAAGAAAATCAATTTAACGACAATGTGAATGAAATGATATTAACATATTTAAATATATTGAAAATGGTATTAAACCTTGGCAAAGTCCACATGATTTTCGACAATACTGAGCCAATTCACAATCGCTGCAGATGGTCGCCAATGCTGCAGGGTCTCTGCAATCTCTCGCCGATATATCCACACACGGTTCAGTGGGTGGTGTAGTGAATTGGTGAATATCTCAAAAGAAAATGTCCCAATATGTAATTATTTGATAGTCTTAAATTTAATATTCGTTATCCATGGTTATCTTCCCGTGGCAAGGTGTTTATGTCTCTATATACACAGACTTTTTTACTTTATGTTTTCTCATATGCATATGTTTGATCATTTATGTAACCAATTCATCTTTGTATATGTATAAACTATTGAATGAGGTTATGTTAAGGATGACACCCAAACTTTCCACGGCTGTTTTGGACATGCATGCTTATATATATATAACTTAACAATTAATTGAACTTCTCTTATCAACATTCATATATAGAAGTCAAAATTATTCTTGCTGGCTCCTCCACTTTCTTTGATAATATGAAATTGTAAAAGATTCAAATTGAGAATGAAATCGTATGAAATTAAAACCTTGTGGATTGCTTATTCTAATTGATGAGTACAAATTGTGTCTAGTCCAGATTCTTTATTCTTAAAAAGAATATTGAAAAGGGGGAAGTGGTCCATGCAGCAAGTGCTTGTGGTCATATGTAGTGATGTTGACATCGTTGTATAACTTACTGCAGTAGAAAAAAAGGATTCTAACATGAATTTGGGCCTTAGAAACACAGGCACATGTTTCAGAATCTGCAATCAAAGTTTTACCCTATAGTATAATAATAACACCAAGTGCAGTATATTTCTTCGAATTCATTTCGTGAATTGCATTCATTTTGGATTTCAGACTAAAAGCAATGGGAAAGTGTTTTCTATTGTTTATTGTAATGGCATGCTTGTATTTATTTAATTCTATCTGCATATTCAGAGTCAAAACATTGCCCGCCGACTGGAAAAGTCGTAGCTAAAATGATTCAATTCATGAAATAGGGTTACTCCACGGAATTTATAGTTAGATACCTTGTGTTATTATCATAATTACAGGATGATTTGTTTTAAAAGGAACAGGCGCTGTGCTTATAAATTAAAACTAAATCACAAGAATTTATTAGTTTGAGCACAAAGGACTTTAATGATAAGGATTTTTCAAATTCTTCCATTGAGTTAAGATGGTTTACAAATGTTGATAAGTTCACAAGCTTTTTAAAAAAAAATTACCTTTGTTGCACAGTTCTTTCTTACAGTATGAAGTTGTATTTACAAGAGAACTCCTTCTTCCGACAATACTGGCTGAAGTCGTACAATCCTGTCTCTATAAAAGCAGAAGATACAAAAGCTGTGATAGTGGTCCTTTATATTTATCTTTTTTCAAATACTTTGTTTGCTTGATTGTGATTGTTTGTTATCTTTTATTTCTGTTCATACAACATGTTATAAAGCAAGTTGTATTTTGAGTGCGTGAAAATTCTACGAGGTTCGCTAGAGCTTGGTCGTTGCGAATATTTCTCAGCGCAAATCCGTCACTGCCGTAACGGTGTAATAATATAGGGCGGATAAGGCTTTGTCGCGTAAATTCGTTGCCGCGAACCATTTTATTTTCGGTAAATATCGAAATAAAGTCGTTGCGAATAAAAGTTGATATACAGTAACCCAATTACAGAATTGTCAATAACAGATTTTGCAATGATGAAATATATCGTGATTCGGAATAACCCAAATGACTATATATTGACAATAATTATATATATATATATATATATATATATATATATATATATATATATATATATATATATATATATATGTGTGTGTGTGTGTGTGCATAGAACAGCTACAGGTAAGATGACATAGAAGTCATCGATATTGATAGAATGTAAATTAAAGAGCTGGATGGCCGCGGTCATTTTAAATTTGTTTTTGAATTCCTTAAGGTTGAATAACACATCATCACAAAATGGCTGATCTCTGATCGAAACGACATATCGTTTTATTAAAATGATGTTATCGACGGAACCATGTAATTTACTCCATGGCCGAGTGGATAAAGTGTAGGGCTTGTGATCCGTACATCCCGAGTACGAATCCCACAGGAGCTTTTGTTGTTGCTTACTATATTGAATATTTTAGATATTCATTTTTTATCCCGAACTGCAAATTTTTCGCTTATTTGACATATGTACAGTTTGTTTATCATTATATCTTTCATAATCAAATAATTTATTGTTAATTTTAGTGACTTTTTCCAGGTGTGTTATTCCACCTTAAAAAGAAACGCTCTGTATAAGGACATAGAAAGATACATTTTTAATCTTCACTATTATTGGGATTTTTTACAATATAGTATTTATAGCGAAAACTTTATATCTATCAATTTAAGGTAGATCCGATGGGAAATTGGTTGACCACTCGGTCTCCGTAAGAAGCTTTAGAAATCGATAAGTTATTCTAACTTTAAGGAATAATATTACTCATTCGGTCTTTGTTTACCTTTACACAGCCGTATGATTTTGTCCGTGTCCCATTAACGTCCACTGTTCGCTCAAAACACTATCAAAAATACAATAGTAATTTGTACGTTTCATTTTCTCTCTTTTAGTAAAGCAAATATATCATATACCAAGAAACATATTACAGATTCAAAGCAAACATATTTCAGATCGCAAAATGGTGTTCTTGAATATACATAGAAATTAAGATTTATTGATAATTTTGTACTGTACAGAATTATAATACATGTATATTTCTACAGCAGATATCGTGTGTCACGTTGAGATAGATAAATGCGTCGCCTTTTGGATGTATCTATATTAGGACATTCCTTGTGACCATTACCTGCATAAATATCAAAATTGTTTTCATCTGCGATGAAATATAGGGCATATAGACATAGGCATTCGCCATGAATTTATATTAAATGAAAAAGAAATGTAAGATAAACTCGTTGAAAGTAGGTATAATAATATTTTAAACGATACTCAACAGTGATTTTAACATCATTCATTAGTGATCAAATAAAAGCTGAATAGATGGGGCAATGACATTTTATCTTAACAGTCATGAAGTTTATAATGAATCTGTAGCGAATGTTTCTTTTTAAAAAAAGCATACTAAAAGAAATGATTTACTTGTTAGTCCTTTATTACCTTGTTTTGAGCATATAGGCACTGTATATTAACTCTACTATGTCTTCTTTACCATAACTGAAGCTCAGCAGGACCTAATGCTCTAAGATAACATTCACCTTTTTATTTGCCAGGAAATGTTAACTTCATGTAAATATCTTTATTTTTATTTAGCCTTACTGTATAGTATTTTCACACAGTGTAGTCTTTTTCATCTAGGGATATTTCAAGTTTGTAACAAACAAGTCTTATAATTTTATATCCAGTGATAAAATAACACAGAGCATCGTTATCTTTATGAGAAAATAACTTTGTGTAGTTCAATATAAAGACAAACCATATGTCAAAAAATCATATTTAAATTTGTAAAATTTGGATCAACTCAATAAACATAAAGTTTTGAAAGTTTTGACAAATCTCTTGTTTTTATTCATGTACATGTATTATAAACGGGTAGTTATGGTTGCCTACTACATTCACTATTGTGTTTCCCTTTATTGGAAATACCAGACAGTGGTTGCTTTTGATTGAATAGGTGAGGAAAAAAGTAGGAAAGTCGGATGTTTTAAAAAATCACCTACCTCGCCATTGCACTGGATGAGATGTGGACACATACTAGCGTCGTGAACGTTATGGCAGTTCACGCAATGGACGGGGGGATCTACATTATAAATCAGAAGTACGTCCGTTAATATGCAATAATGTATTTGGTTGTTTCTTCGATGACAAGATGGTTATAATTAAAGGTATCGTTGTTTCAAACTTTAGAAAACTGGAAAGGTAGATATTTTAATTGGAATTATTTTTCAAATAATAAAATTTACCAACACTGAATAACCTTCGATGTAAACACAAATTAATTAAATCAAACTTAACTTCACCATGTACAAGATAATGATAGATATACATTAATTTGATGGAAATTGACAGTTTACCATTATGGTCTTGCCCATGCAAAGCAACAGCAACGATGGTGAACACGAAGACGCCATCTTAAGACAAGATGAAATATCAATGACAGAAAATTGAAAAGTGTTGAAAGAGATTGATAAATGCAAACTTTCTTTTAGAACGGGAGGTGGGACCAGAAGTATATCTCTTGTTTCTCGACTGATTAAACAAGGCGGTAGACTTAATATATTCTTTATTTTTTTCAAAGATTATTCATTTCAGTAAAAGTTTTAAATGCAACACAGAAGTTTGTAAAGGTTGGTGTGATTAAGAACCACCTTTCAATAAAAGCAAAAAATTGCTTATTAAATAAATGTCAATAATAATATCTACATATTTAAAAAGAAAAGAACTATGCTTATATCTTGTGAACGACATTTCCTGACCAAGAATAAATATCTTCTGGTTATCTTTCGATTACACAATAGTTGAGAAAAGTTCAAGTTTATCTACAAAATCATAAAAGAATTCGGTGGAAAATTTGGTCATCATGCGTATTTGTATATTCAAATATGTCAATAATAATATCTACATATTTAAAAAGGAAAGAACTATGCTTACATCTTGTGAACGACATTTCCTGACCAAGAATGAATATCTTCTGGTTATCTTTCGATTACATAATAGTTGAGAAAAGTTCAAGTTTATCTAAAAAATCATAAAAGAATTCGGTGGAAAATTTGGTCATCATGCGTATTTGTATATTCAAATATATATATATATATATATATATATATATATATATATATATATATATATATATATATATATATATACATACACGTGATTGTTTTCTTTAATTTTATCAAAATCCCATCTTTATTAGGAAATACAGTGTATGGACTTTGGACATTTGACTGAGACTTTCTCTGAATCTCAGGACAGATCACTCTCAAAACTCTATTCTGAAAATTTGGCAAAATTTGGTCTGTTACATAAAAGCTACAAATTAGTTCGGTTGATTTTATTTAAAAAACAAACAACCGTAAGTATCCTGTGGTGAACCCCCTCTTTCGAAATGTTATCTGCACCATTCACCTGTAACGAAACAACTCACTGGACCTATAAAAATATAACCCGTCCGTGCACAGTTTAGACACGGCAGTCCACGAGGAAGGACGCAGCCTAAACTTATTGTACATTGCCCTGGCACACTTTACAATGCTTTAAGCACGACCACTGTTATTCATTATAACTAATCTGAGGTAAGCCTAATGTTGGTTATATTTATTGTGATTTTAAAATTGTTTTATAAATGCAGTAGATGTGTTAAAACATCACGTTACAAAGTTTCTCGGTAATTTCAACTTAAAACTCTTCACCTTTATCATAAAATATATAAATCAGCTGTCTATCTATATCTAGCATACATATCTACATATACATATATAACTATGGTTCATAAGTGTCAAGTGGAAAGTGTGAGGAAGTGTAAGTACTACTAAATGTATCCACGTGTAAAGTTATGCATGTATATCATGTATGTAATGTGTAACAGAAGTAATGAGTACGTAAAATGTCTTTCATTGAGACATTGATTAGTTCTGTTTATGACACGTGTTAGTGTGAAGTCTACCTTGAGACATAAGTATGTATTTGAACAGAAGTTACGTGTAAGTAAAATGTATTTCATTGAGACATGAAGTAGTTGTGTATATGCCACCTGTCAGTATGAAGTCTACCTTGTGACATAAGTATGTATTGGAAACATATCTAAGTCTTCCTGGTATCTTCCTGGTATTTTCCTGGTATCATCGTATCTTCAATGACAGCGTTGTCATTTTGAATGGTGCATCCTCCTCCTACTAAAGACTCTTACCAGTGGAATCGTATCCTAAGGACCAACTATCCAAAATCTCTTCAGACTGACCATTTATCAACAAAGCGTCAATAGGGAAACCATTGACATATCATTAAGTTCCCAAACATACATTGTATATTGATTGTGTAAAATTAGACCATATTTTGTGTAAAAACATTCTTCCTTATTTTTGAGGGTCGGGATCTGATATTATCCCTAGGTCACTGGTCATCTCTGACATGGTGTTTTTTAGCAGTATAGTTCACGTACCACTGAATACTGAGAAAATTATGACTTTTTTCCAACAATCTTAGTTCATTTATTGATAGCCAAACTTAGGGTCAAAGTAATATTTAGAAATACATCAATGCAACTTTGCAGAGTTCTCACACTTCAGATTGGTACTGGGACCGGGGTCGTAAAATTGGAAAAAAATCGTAACTATTTGCATAACACCGGGGGAAATTATGAAAATATTTAATGTATATTAAATATTTTCATATATCTAATACTAGTATCTTGCGCTGAATGTGATCTAAAAAATATTTGGTTATGTCAATTAGAGAATATCCCAATGATCTGATTTTATTTAAAGTAACATGATCATGATCTTAGGCAAATTTAGTTTTTTCTATTTTTATTAATTACAATGCTTTAGTAATGCATTTCTAACAATCAACCAAAATTTGAGTGTCAGTCATAGAGTGAAGACCATGATACAGAGCTCACAAATTCTTTGTTATGTAAACAAGACGCATGCCAAGTTTTTGTTTACATTGGTTCAATATACTTTAATATATATATAATTTAATATGTAAAAGTTCTTTATCAAGCTGGTTTTTCTATCTGCTAATTCGTTTTGAACATAAATAAACAGTTCCTATCGTTTGTCACATTTATTTTAATTTACTTTACAACATTCAAATTGTAAATAAAAACACGACCTGTGCTTTGTTTACAAAACAAAGTAATTGAGAGCTACGTATCTCGCTTATAACTCGGCGAGTGACACTCAGATTTTTGTTGACTATTAAAACTACCTTACTGAAGTATTGTAAACATTAAAAATGGAAAAATAAAGTTTGAACAAAATCGTGACCATGTCCCTTTCAGTAAATACCTGAATTTGACTTGTTCTTCACATAAAACCTATTAATGACTCTTTAAGAGAACTGGATGGTTATGGCCATTTTATTACTATATTAACATCTTAAGAAGAAGAGAGTGTCTGTTTAAAGGGACCTAGACACAATTTGAGATCAAAATTTTATTTTTTATTTCTTATGTTTAAAATTGTTTATTTGTGCATTTTGAATGATAGACAAACATTGGAATGTTAGAAGTCGAGTTACAAGCGAGATACAGAGGTAAGACATCATTGTAAACAAAACTCGAATCTTATATTTGTTTACAAATAATGCAAATTACAAAAATTACCATTTCTTTATTAAATAATATAAACCATACCCATCAATCACTCAAAGCAGAATAGAATTAAGGTACAGTGTATTTCAATAATTTCGAAACCTAAATTTGAATGGCATTTGATTTTTGTGCAGTTAAATCTTCTATCCTTTAAAAATGTGTAACTTATGTTCCGTTCATAGTAAAGACCCGAAATTTGGACACAACCATCAAAGTGTTAAGACTTTATGCCCATCAAATATCAAGATCATATCAAAAGGTCAAATGTCAAAGGTCAAATACAATGACGTCATTTAGGATTTTTATCAATTTTTACCTCCGTCAAATATACTTAAACCTCAATTAATCTAAACCCAACGGTCAAACTTTCTTTATTTTGATTTTTTTTATTAACGGGGTCATGACAATTATACAGCTTAATTATACTCTTTGAACAATACAATTTCTTTTTGGAGACCATAGGTGTTGCAAATTTTTGTCTAAAAAGATTATTTTAAGTGCTATTTTTACATTATATTACATCAGAAACTATCTTAAGTTACCAGTAAGAATTTATTTCAGTGTCTGTAGGTAACAAAAAGGTATTTATATTCTGCATAAATAGCAGTACAAACATTTGTAATATCTTAAAAAGTAGCTTGTTTGCATAGCAAATTCCAACAATGACCATTTCATTTTACACTCCACTATAAGGAGATTCAAATATTAGATTTTAGGCGATGTGGGCAAAAATTGTCAGGTCGGATTTTTTTTCTTCAAATTTTATTTTTGAATATATTTATAGATATCATTACAAATAACAAACTCTCAAATTTTCAGAAAATTTGAACAATGGGAAAATTTTAGCTTATCTTTTTGTACTACCTTAATATAAACAGATCTCTTGAATAACAATATACTCTATTTACACTTGAACTCATTGCATTTTGCTGGAAGTTTGCTGCACGGTTCAAAATAACAACTGACTATATATACACAGAGTTTTATATATTCATTTCTCGATGCAGGTTTCCTTTTATGACAAATCAATGAAATCAATCAAACAGACTACATTGCAAAATCATTACCTATTGCGACAGGCAACTGCATCTTTTTTCAGAAACGGGTAGTTTCCGTTAAAACACGGGTGTCGGCGAAATGATTTTAGAAAAAGGCGTTACACCTCTTTTAACAATAAAACATGCTCCTCGCTTTTACTAGCTAAACGCAAACAATTAGTTAAGTACGATATCCGTTGCAAGTTTCTATTCCTTGAATTTAAACACAAAGATTTTTTTAATGCTCAGACTCAAATTATTGATAAAAGGTAATCATTTATACTTAATTTTTATAAAAATACGTGTATATTCCAGTGTACATTTGAATTGTCATGAGCCTGGTCATTGTTATCGCCCTTTCTTTATCATTTTGCTACTAATTGAAGACAACAAAAGTTTTAACTCGACGAGGATGGGATTCGAACCCACGTGGGGAGACCCCAATGGATTAGCAGTCCATCGCCTTAAATAACCACTTTGCCACCTCGTCTTGTCTATATTATTTTATATAAAAAATTTAATTTGCCTTCTCTGTTCAAAAGTTGTCTTTTGGACACATGTGATGCGATATTCATGTAAAAAGCTAACAAAAATAGACTTAATGGGTAAATATATCCTTAATAAAAAAAAAAAAGATTTTATCCAAAGAAAAATATTTTTGAATTCTTATCAAATATGAACAGATATGCTTTTGTACTATGTAAATTGGTCTTTCCAAGCTAGCAATATTGTTTTCCTCTGTCTATTGGAATAAGTATTCCTTTCTGATGTTTATAGTCTATGATAAATTCAAATTTAATTTCCATGCATTAAACGTAAGATGGATTACTTCCATGCATAATAATTGTTATGTTCTCTTTTTGTAGTATATAAACGAAATTGACTATTGACTGGAACTCATATGAATTAATATGCTGTGCGACAGTTTATAATTAACACAAGAATGCATGGTTTCTCGGCACAGTTTTTGTAGGTTAAGAAAATATTCAGCGTTTTGATATGGGTCCCCATTCCAAAAAAAAAGCAGCATCAAATTATTTTCACAAAAGCAGTGAATAGAGAGAAAAAAAAGAAAGGCCCGAAAAATATATAGATACCAATAAGTCTTTGATATCATCCATCGAGGGTCTTGATCATTATCGAAACATTAAAATGTATAAAGGAAATTTTCATTTTTCACAAGCGTTATTTGTTTGATCTATTGATCAAAATATATCTATGCTTATACGTACAAAAAAAAATCTTTTTTTTTTCTATGACATTTTTCAAAAAAGGTTAACACGTTTGTTAATAGATTTTACTTAGATTTGTCTCTAAAAATATTTTATAAAAGCATTTTCTAACAATTGTGTTAACCATAAATGATATTTTAACCGCAGCTACTGAACCCCAATGTATGAGTCGCCGGTCGACTCATTTCAACAATATCTATTAAATCGTTTCCTTTTGTTAAGCATCTGCCATTTAGTATCATTCTACTTCACAAACGTATTCTTCAAATATAGAATATTGAATTTTGACATATTAAATATAAGAGTTGTAAAAATGTAACTTAATTATTAATAATAATCTAGAATTAAATTATGAAATGCAAAAAAACCTGTTTTGTTTCAACTTTCATATTTATTTAAGAATAAGTTTTGATTATGTTAACTCTCTGTAAATAAAAAAAAAACCAAAATATAAGAATTCCCCACTAGATTTAAAAGACTTTTTATTGGATATGATTTGGAAAAAACTCATAAAAACTTTTAAAATCTAGATGGAAAATTAATTTCCTTTACGAATATGACGTTTTTTCCAAAAATAAGAATTTGTCAAAATATTACGTATTTTCCAAACTAAGAATTTGTCAAAATGTCAAATCAATAAATATTTTGAAAAAATTGAAAACAATTAAGGCAGTTATCTTTTTTCCAATTTTGCCTTGATTTCAAACAAAAGAATTATTTTTTTTTAACTAATTTCATAAAATGAAAGTCTATCACAAAAATAAGTTTATTTCAGTGTATTGTCTTTAGACCAGGTCACGTTTTACTTTTGCTCCAAAAAAAAACCAATCAGGGCATATAATTTTTTCCTTGAATCTCGATTAGCTTTTTTATCATTCTCCTGCTATTGTGAAAAAGATTTCATCGACGAGGATGGGATTCGAACCCACGCGGGGAGACCCCAATGGATTAGCAGTCCATCGCCTTAACCACTCGGCCACCTCGTCTTGTCGACACTTCAGTTATGAAACTTATCTGGTCTCTATTCAGCCACTGACATGCGTGTTGCAACTTGTTTGAAACTGTGATCATGCTCATGATACTGGAATACTGGAATAGTCTATCGCCTCGACACCTTGACAGCTTAGACATTTAGGTTCAATAGTTGTCTTTCATTAAAAGCCTCGGTTATCAGTCTGTCTTCATTAAATCCTCACAAATGAATGATGATTAATTGAATATGGTATTTCAACATTTCAAAATATTCTGTCGTTTTCATAAAGAAGATATTGATAAAAACGCCTATTTTGTATATAAATTGAAAGTACGGGAAAACGAATCTTTTCATATCAATGCTAACCTCTTTCATTGAGAGAAGACCGTTTTCTCTTTCTCTCTCCCTCTTTCGCTTTTTCAATTGAGATGAGTATTCTATTTTTTATGTTTTGTCTGTGATTCGACTTTAATTCATTAAACATAAGCAGAAATAAATACGTGTACACCTAGATCTTTTTTGCAGAGAAAACGAACATTAACTACGAACAACGAACTGAAACTGGTATCGATCAATGTTTTGTGCGTCAGTTTGGCAAAAGTGTGTTTGACAATGGTTCCTTGGCAAAATCTTTATCATTTTATACCCAAAACCAAATAATTATCATGTTTTTTACAAGAAAATATGTAGAGAATAGAAAGAAGATAGATTTATGCGGAAAGTATTCTTATATCAAGGACTCATGTTAAGATTATTACATGAGATATTTCAAATGCGAAATATTTCTGATGCGAGTTCTGTGTCTAAAAATCATACAAAAGCATTACTTTTCAAATATTTTGAACTTGATGAAACATTGAGCACTTGGACACGTTTTCTTTTAGTTTTGATCACCTTTAGATTCAGTCTGTCACGGCGGGAAGACAGTAAACTGTTGCAATCGACGAGGATGGGATTTGAATCCACGCGGGTAGACACAAATAGATTAGCAGTCCAGCCCTTTTTATGAATATTGTGTTGCCACTGCCATATGTGTTGCAAACTTTTAGGGAGAATAATGTGTCTGTGGTCTAAACTCTTTCAATGTTAAAATAAACTTTCAGACACCCAGAAGAGTCTATCGCCTTAACCACTCAGCCAATCATCTTGTCGGTTCCATATTTATCATTCTTTATCAGCGTCTGACATTATTGTTGTAACCAGCATGTGTCTCTCACAAATGAATTTTGTACATGTAATTAACCATAGAGTTACAATTTAAACACTAATGAAAGAAGATAAGCTGAATGATATAAATATACAATTTGCAAAATTATTATGGTGGTTTTATTAATAGGGAAAAAAACAAATTTATAATGTTATCAGACAGTAATATACCGGTATTTGTTTTTTATGAAAATCATGTCCAATATTTTAGTTTATGATTGTGAATTGAAATAATAATTTCTTTCTGATGCTTCAATTTTGAATTTAATTTCATTCATTAAGGATGCTTAGTGCTCAAAACATTAACCATCAGATCTGACTTACAAATTGACACATGAAAATTGTGGCCATCAACTAACATTTAAAAAAGACAAATTACAAAAAATTTAGCTTTAAAATTTTCCTATATCTTTAAATCTAAATATATCTTTTTGCAACGTCTTTGTTAATCTATTAAAAAAGAAACACGCAGCAAAATATCTAATGTCGACAGAAATTAATAGATGGCTTAGTAGTCAATTGACAATCTCTCAAGCACTGTACAGTTGTATAATTATTTAAAGTACAAATCTCCACCACGTCACGATGCAATAGTTATCCTGTTATCTGATAACAATACATAGAAATATTAAACAATACTATTATAATCATACATTGTATGTATGTTCTAACTCAATGCTAGTATATTTAAAAATGTTAAAAATTTCATTATCATATTTATTAAAAGCAAACAAACAAAAATGTAGTGTTGCAAGGTGTAAATTAGAATTATGAAAGTTGTCTCTCTTTATATCTCTTCCAAAAATTGCATAGCAAGCAAAATTGTATATTTTGAGTTTGTTATGAATTAAGTGATGATATGTGGTGATAACAAATAGTGTTCAAATTCAAAATTCCAAAGGAAAATTACAACACACTAGCAGAGCAAACACGGACCTCTTAAAACAAATTGTTCTGTGATATAATGCAGAACAGTAACAATACTTGGATGCGGGTGAATAAGAATGAACAACCTAAAAAGGTATACAACAACAAAAATAATAGCTGTAGTTTTTTTTTTCACAAATCTTACAATTTCACGCATGTTGATGTTGTTAACATTCCTTAAGTATATTTTGTCCGCCAAGAGAGTTACAAATGATTTGTTAGGAAATGCATTTATTCATCAATCACGAAACGTTAAGATTGCATCTATCGACGCTGTTATAAATATCCTTTTCTCATCACCATCCCTTAATTCTATAAATATAAATAGTTTTTAAAAAAAAAATCATAAGACAAACGCAAAAATATTCTTGAATAGTAATAAAGAACAAACCAACAGCTAAGGTTCTAGTCAGCGTGAATCAGTATGTTAGTTCAATGTGTACTCAAACTGTACTAAAGACAATTTCATTTTATGTTAACCAGATGTTTACAAGAGGGTATAGGTGGTCTGTTGGATTGTGAGTATAAACGTGTTTCTTTTATTAGAGAAAAATCTGATGCGGGTTTCTATGTCTTAAGGTGGAATAACACACCTTGAAAAAGTCATTCAAATTAACAGTAAATTAAATAAACTGTAATCTGTCAAATAAGCGAAAAATTTTCAGTTTGAGGATAAAATATGAATATCTAAGGTAATCAATTCAGTAAAAACATGTAACAACAAAAACCCCTGTGGGATTCGAACTCGGGTTGTACGGATCACAACCCCGACGCTCTATCCACTCGGCTATGGAATAAGTTACGTATTGTCGTCGATAAAATCCTTTTAATAAAACGAAATGTCGTTTCGATCAGATGTCAGCCATTTTGTGATGTTGTGTTATTAATATCATATTTTAATGCTTGTGAGACAACATACCCTAAAAAATTGTCTGTTGAATCAGTTGGTTTCAAAGCTTTATTCCTGAATATTTTTTCTAGATTCGTCAGCCAAATTATAATGTTATCTTATATAAAACACAATACTGATTCACACAAATAACGCCATGTCAATGCAATATATAATAATATTTACATGTTCGCCAGTAACTGCATTCCAAAACCATACTCATAACTTTAAAACAAATCAGACTAATTTTATTTTTACTCAGCGCAATGATTGCAAAGATGATTTAGAATCAATCGTTACAAAAAACTCAATATGTGTTCTCAGCCAATTTTTCGCAAAAAAACTTTAAAGATTTGAAATTTTCACATAAAGTTATCTTTTTATTGCGACGTTACATGTATACCATGTTAGCACGACTTAATCAGTTTCGTGCACCTGTGTGCCGAAAAAATGGACGTGCGTTGTTCGTTAAGAAAATCAAATTAAAGCATGCATTTAGCAAATTCTAATTTGTTGATTTTATTTAGATTTTAAATCCTTAAGTTGAATGACAACTTAAATAGTAAAACTAAATGAAATGGATTTCATTGTACTTAAAAGTGATATTTTAATTTTATTGTTCTCTATAAAACAGCAACTCTAGTAATGCGGGAATAAAATTTAATGCAAAATCTTACCTGAAGAATATGTTTTAAACAGTATTCAATCATTTACAAATAATTTTTTATCTTTAAGCAAACCGAATCAAATTTTCAGTTTCAAAAATAGTGATGCATACATAATTTCAATTCAAATGTCATCTAAATAAATAAACAACATTAAAAAAATGACCTCATACTTCATAGAAAGAAATAACTTTGTCTATCACAGATTTCAGCTTTCCCTTCAGTATGTTATGGAGAGCTTCTCTTCCGCCTCTTTGCAGCCCGAATTTCAAATGGCTAGACTGCAAACCCTGTGCTGCCAGAGTAGAACATTGACTCTTTGTCAGAACGTTTGAGGTTACCAAATCAATAAAACTTCCAATGTTTCTGTTCTTATTTTATAGTTTTTCCTTGTTTGCGATGACATAATCGGTAGAAAAGACTGCATCGCGTAGTGACTCCTCCACATTTCGTTAGCCAGACTTTCAACATAAATACATCTTGTTTAGCATTGTTTGTATCTAAAGATTCAAATTCTGGTGTAAATGACTTTGCTAAATCTTGAAGTTTATATGAATGTTGACCGGGGTATACATTCTTGAAAATTCAGGCCAATAACTTACATTAAGAAAGAAAACAATCCAAAAATTTTAGCTTTAAAATTTGCCTATATCTTTAAATCTTTTTATATCTTTTTTGCATCGTCTCTGATTAACTCTTAAAAGGAAACACGCAGATATTAATAGTTGGCTCAGTAGTCAATTGACAATCTCTCAAGCAACCACTGTACAATTGTATAATTATTTCAAGTACAAATCTCCAACACGTCACGATGCAAATACTATCCTGTTATTTGATAAAAATAAGAAGGTATATATAAATATTTAACAATATTATTATATATAATCATTTGTATGTTCCAACTCAATGCTAGTATGTTTAAAATATTAAAATTTTATCATAATTATTAAACCAAACAAACAAACATGCAGTATTGCAAGGTGTAAGTTAGAATCATAAAAGTTGTCTCTCTTTATATATCATCTGAAATTGGTAGTGCAAACCGATTTATATATATGTTAGGTTTCTTATGAATCAAGTGATATAGTGAGGAACAGTTACGATACCTGGATGAGGATGAATTTCATTTAAAAAGGTACATACAACAATAAAAAAAAAATAGCGGTAATTTTTTAGCACAAATCTCATATATTAACGCATAATGCTTACATTCGGTAAAATCATATAATTACGTTGTTTCCTAAGAGAGTTACAAATGATATTTTAGGAAATGCATTATCAGTCACGAAACCCTTAGATTGCATTTATCATCGCTGTTATGTATACAAATACATGTACCCTTTTCTTTTAAACACGCATTAATTCTAATATCTTCAGAGTATTTTTTTTATTTTATGAATGAACGTAAAAAATATTATTGAATAGTTATGAAATATAAACCAACAACTTCAAAGCTTCTATAATAATAAAGTCTTTTATTTAGACAGGATAACACAATTAGAACCATTGACTAGATTACATTGTGGTCCTGTATAAAACATATATACAAAAAGAAGTATAAGACACACAGATAAATAGTATAAATAGAATATACACACACATAATAACTATATATACACTTGTTTGATAATCTATAACATTTACTCTGCTAAATAGTATTGTTGTAGATACTTTGTTTTAAAAGAAGCAATGCTGTTACACGTTCGAACATAACCTATTCTAGATAGCGTGAATCAGAGTATAATGGTTACTTAACTGTACAAAAGACAATTTCATTTTTACATGTAGTTCATCGGATGTTTATTAGAGGGTGTATGTGGTCTGTTGGATTGTAAGTATCATAAAACGTGTCTGGTTTTATATTATTTTGGTGTTTTTTTTAATTTGTTTATTTAAATATGAAAACTGAAAAAAAAATTGTTATTTTATTTACTATTTATTCCTTTGAATACACACATACATTATTCATTTCTTTCTGTGAAAAGTTACAATTTTAAAAAAAAAAAAGACGGAAACTTTTCTGTAAAATGTCTGATAAAACAACATGTCACCGGAACCTCTGCCTCAAAAGGTTGGCGTTTAATAGGTTGAGTAATGTACTGTTTTGGCCTTCTGACATCTGTAATACTATGAATAAAGTGAAAAAAAACATGAATTGTCTCTGGTTTTAATTCATAGATTACACGAGAAAAACATTTCAATGTGAAAACAAGCAACTTTTAACATTCTTTTCCTTTGTTGTTAATTATCCTTTTATTGCATTGAGTGGTCTTTAGCTTAAGATGACCTTACTGGAAGCATTATGACGCACTGGTAACGTGATCATTTCATTAATCGTCGATTTCTGCATTTTTCACACGGAAACAATAAAATGCAATGGAATGGGAAGAAATTATCATTTACGTAGCCTTAGCATGATCTAGTAATGGAAGTATCATTAACTTAACAGGTTGTTAATCAAAAATTAATCAGATTCCAGTTATAGATTGAAAAAAAACCATTTGTAATCGAAACAATGTCAATTGTTGTTTCCCCTAAAAATAAAGCGTTTGTAAATTTTCATAACCGAAAACACAAACTGATTTTATAATCGAAAATTGATCAATTTATGCCACCCAATAACAAATTGGTTTAAATTTTAATGTTTTTGTTTATTACTTATTTGACCTTTCATCCGGTTCTAACAGTATGTAACTAGAGATTTATATGGGTTATCAATTAATCGACTTAAGCTTCCGTTAATTATGAATGAGAATTTTAAAAAAATCAACCGACTTTTTTTATGGTTTCTTTCCCTCTTTTTCCCACCACGAATTAATTGTTAGCGGTTACAAAAGAGAATTAATATTTCATACAACGGAGAGCAACATACAAGGAATGCATTTATTTAGGTCAAAAATGCCGTGTTTACGTCAAAGGACTAGTATTATGCAGGAATTTTCAAATCACTATCTAGCCAAACATTTAAATCAATACTTCTTTTACATTTCTTATAAATATTAGTGTAAGATAGTTGAAAAACTTACTTCATGTTTTTCGGGTTTAATATTTCTTTATTTTAGAAATTAAATATATATAAGATTTTTTTCAATTAGATACTAGATCAATTTTGCGTCATAACGTTACGTTAACAACATGTCCCTGGATTGGATTATCACCAATATAATTATGTTTATCATTGTGCAAACTATTTGATGAATTAAAATCCAACACACTAATCATTTTTATAATGATGTTTCATTTTTAAAAATATAATTATATATGCAGTCCAAAAGTGTATTTTTTGTACTTCAAGTACTATTACTGATATCTTTTATTATGCACGTTTAATTTATGCGTTACCTTTTATGTATTAAACAACTTAATTTATCTAGTCTTTTTGGTGCTGGAACCATTATGACGTCATAATTGATTTGTTAAATTATTTTCCTCTCCATGTATTGCTTTAAAGGAATTATATACAAAATGAAGCAGTATTGAAAATCTATATAAAATCATGGGAATACCTATATTCAATTTGACATCATTTTAAAGGGGAGGTCAAAATATTGTTTAATGCCGTTTTTGGAGAGACTGTAGGCATTCTAAATATATTTCATTAAACAAAATTGGACAAAACTCCGATATTCTTTACTAATTTCCTTCATTTTACATATAAATAGACAGTTAAAAACATGATTTTTCATTTTGTTAACCAAATATTTAAGCCCCTGTACACTCTATTGACATAAAACACTATTAAAAGAATTTATATCCTGAATTTCATAAACCTGTCGGCATCTTTCATTTCCTAGATATTGACTTAATTTTTCTTTTCTTTCTGTTTTTGGTCCAATCTGCTTTCTGTTCAGTTTTTCATTCTGCGTGTAAGTAGTTGCGTGAGAACGTTTCTCAACAATGAGATGAGATGTATGGCAATATCAAAAGACCTTAAATTATTTCTCTAACTTATTTTCAAATCGATATACAACCTAGCTTACCGGAAAGTATGAACAAAGACAAAACATTTCTACTACGAACGGAAACGTATTCTTAGATGTACAGCATATTCAATTTGAAATTCAAAATTTCAAAACATAACTCTCAAGACTATCCCGCAACAGTATTATTGGAAAGGTGTGTGCTGTAATCTTCAAAATGTTGATTTTGCAAAGAAAAAACTGTAAGTTAAATAATAAGTCATTTGAAGTATATTATTATCTTTAAATACGATGAATTTTATTTCATTAACTTTTTATAATTAAGGATACTAAGTTAAATTTCATTACATATAACCAAATTTATTAATTAATACCTGTCAAGTTAAGTAAAACAAGCTTACTCATCAAAATCTATTTTAAAGGTCATAAAATGTCATTCATATGTGATTTGTCTTCATTGTTTCATGTCAACATTCGCTTTTGATTACTTAAAAGCTTCTTTGTTAAACTTAAGCAATCAAGAAGTTGCTCATTATACCTGTTAAAAGTAAATTTAAACTTAATGAGAAATATTCACATCAACATTTTGGTTTATATGCGAATAATTAATGCGAATAAAATGAAGATAGGGTGAGCAGAAAGAATAGGTACAAATGTACACACAATTCATAGTATAGGTGTGTGAAGAACTAATTTGTTCTTTCATTCTTTGAAGAAACATTGTCAAAAACCACGTTGGACAGCACAATTTAATAGTAAATGAAATACATAATTAATTGTTTCAGTTTGCAAACTTAAGACTTCAGAGGCATAATTTGGAAGTGACCTTCCTGATCAAGTGTTTCACTGTTCATAGTAAACAAGATTTGTTTCATAAAACGGCTAAGTAGCACATTACATGTAGTTAAAAAACATTAAACATTAAGGAGAAATACTTTAAAAGAATATGATGACTTACAGATTAAATAATGAAATTGAAATTGATGAAATCGAATCCTTGAATCATGTTGAACATTCAGCATTACGTGACATGAAAACACATTCAAAATATTTTAAAAGACAAATCACGGTATACTGTGAATTAATTCTCTTTGTATTTTTTCTTTTTAATAATGATTGCTAAAATATCTTTACTTTAGTAAAAAAAAAAAAAAAGGGCATTGTGGATGAAATAAAATACATCAGTTTGTTTGATGTCGCCATAATCTTCTATGTATGTTATTGCCTTGACAACTCTCAAATTCAATATAAGACTGTGTTGAAAAAAGTCAATAATATGGAAAATATGTTAAGTTTTGTTTGTTTCATGACAACAATTTCATGCTGTTACTTAATTGACTAGGAACAAAGAAGACAAGTATGAATCTATTGAATTTATTATTAATAGATATTACAATAGAGACAAGACATCCACGGAAATAAAATATTTTTTTGAATAAATACACTAATTGACATCATCAAACTTACAGTTGTCAAATGCAATATCTCTAGAAATATTACCATATATTCACTTTGTCAAACCTTGTCAAATTGAAACGTCTACAGTTACCTTTCTAATAATTTCATCGATTTAAATCTGTCAAACAGTATATTTTACAGACCGCTGAGCAAAATTATTAAAAAAAATACTGTATTGAAACGAAAAAAAATGAAAATAATTTTACTCGAGCTATCTATTTCTTTTCGTTCAATTTTTGCTTTTAATGAAGTTTAATGATTTTATAAGTCTCATTTACCGAGCAACACAGTTTCATATACAATGTATTTTATTATCAGAATCAACAGACAACACCCCCCCCCCCCCTTGAAAAAAATCATATCTAGTACTTATTCATTATAATTTCAAATGTAAGATTGAGACACTTCGGTAACTATAATAAAAGTCAAAATGCCGAAAAAAATATCAATGTTTGTTGAGATTTATTAAATGTCTTGCGTCTAAAAAAGAGAATTCGGTATGATTTTGCACATGATCTGTATTTTTGTGAAAATATGTTTCTCAGTATATAACGTATTGAAAGAAAATTAGAAATACGAATTGTTTTGATATGTTAAAGAATAACGTAAAACTCAGGAAGGTGTTTGCTGATGTCAAAGAATGTGAAATGGTTTTAAACGAAAATCACACGGACCTCCATGCATACAAATATGACGGTAAGTGGAATTCGAGTAGTTAAAACGTCCTCATCTTAGCTTTAAAAATGTCAAGTTATGCCAATATTTAAATGCTTCTAAACGAAGTTCACCTAAAACGTTAAATAATATGAAAATAATTTAATAATTGTTCAAAAAATTCCAACGCAAAATCTTTATGACTCCAAAAATAGTGTGTCAATTGGACCTTAATGTGTTAAAGCAACATTTCAGAATAAAGCACAAGACATTTATTACTTTTTAAACACTTAAAATTTACCTTATTATAATAATTATATAAATAATGGAACAACTTATTTATTATTAAAAGCTATTCGTTTTAATAAGAAGTAAGTGTGTTACAACTTAAAATATAAAAAAAACTACAACGCTTTTAAGATTACCAAAAAATATTGTGATATTCCTCAAAAATCACCTAAACAATATAATTTCAATTGGGTTATCCTGTGGTTGTTTTCAGTGAATATCCTTTAAGAACCTAATGGAGTATCAACAATGTTTATATTGTAAATTCACATTCACAATGATTTATGTATCTATCAATTGAATCTAACATATATAGGTAAGAATATTGCGTACAATTGATGTATACATAGGCAATAAACAAAGCTAACAAAGGTAGAAATACAATTTATAAAGGAATACTATTGTTTAAGAATTTTGTCTCTGTAATTAAGTCACACGAAGATAGGATAAAATATTGACCACAAAAACTGCTAAACAGAGCTAAAGCCATGAATCACAATCATCATAAATAATCAGGTAAATAATTTAAATATATGTATCATAGTGCACTCTTTAAAAATTAGAGAGTACTTTACTTAAAGTTAAGAAATGTTTTATGATAATTATTTCATCGTATTTCTCAATTCCTAGAATTGTTTCCGCCTTTTCAAAAAAGAAATATATCATATACATTTTACCAATGAAACATTGCAGCTGCTAAATTTTAAGAGCGAATAATTAGGATATGTAGAAACGAAATCATACAAAATGTATACTGATCTTTTTTCTCCCTAACCAAAGAAAAATGTACCTGGACCGTATATTCAGGACAATCATATTTGGTTTTGGTTTGCCTACTGATTTGCATATGTCTCATAACTCTTCCACTTTTATGGGTTATTGATATAACGTATTTATCAGTGTATACACCAGGTATATACGTAGCAAACCAGAGACATAAATGTCAATGAGTAATGGCCGGACAATTACAGAGGACTGAGGGAAAACGCACAAAGTATGAGGAAATCGTAAGACGCATGCAACGACCTCAATTTTGAACTAATGATAATTAATGTAGCTTTTCATTACTACGGAACTTAACGTCTTATCTGTGCACCTTTGTAACCCATTCAGGGTTAATAGAGAGTAAACAAACGGAATGCCGACTTGATTATACTTATGGAGAGTTTAGGAATCCAAACGAAGAAGTATTCAAAAAATGATCAGCACTTACTTTTTTAAAGAAAAACACGTCATTCTTCCTTTTTCTTTCCTTGTTTTAATATATATATATATATATATATATATATATATATATATATATATATATATATAGGTAGGTGGGTGGGTGGGTGTGTGTGTGTGTGTGTGTGTGTGTGTGTATATACATTATTATGATTTAATCAAATATTCATACAACTATAGCATTGATTTTAAAAAGATTTTGTAGTTAAAGGAAGAAAGTCAGTTAATATTCATAGCAATTCATGCAGGGTTTTATATTCCTGATATCAGACGGTTTTGGATACTTTTTAATTTAAGTAAAATCTACGAGTTGTTTTTAATGAAAATAACCCTTTCAAAACTATAGTACATTATACATGTATAAAGATATTACTACCAAGTGAATAAGACATAGTAAGATTATACTGTACAAGCTTTAAAGATATTGAAATGTAGAGCTTTCAAAAAACACAAAATCAGGCAAATTCTGTAAAATCATTGACACAGGTCAGCTGTCATCAACTTTGAAACATTTGAATATCAAATACATTTAGAACATTGCAAAATTCATATATCTCTCCGTATCAATATCAATATAATGAAAAATGACAGCCATGTTTTCGAAATAGTTCTGTTTCATATGATGAGGAGTTGATCATCAGCAAAAATACTTGTGATAGGATAAACAAGAGACGCATCAACTGATAGAGTAAATCAGTATGTAGATGTAGTTACAGAATGCTTGGCATCACTGAGTATCGATCGTAGATTTCCATTCCCGATTGTGGTGAAATTATATATAACTATATATCTGGACTTAGCAGATGGCAACCGTTTATTGCAAAAACCGACAAGGACTGACGTGTATAAGAAAACCCGTCCAATCAGATTACGACATATTGTCACCTTTTACACCAGTCATCATAGCTATATGTAGTATAGAATGACAGAAGTCTGTAAATGACCATGGATGCATGTGTGAAAGAAAAGATTTAGATAAAAATATAAATATTATCATAAACCTTTTTCTTTTAAATTGCAACAAACTTCTGAACCTATGAAATATAGAACAATTATTGTGATATATTGTAAATATTGTCATTTTCAATTGTCTTAATTTTATACAAATGTTCAGTAAACAGTATCTCTTTTGAGCGATAATATTAATATTTTCTAATGAAACATTAATATATAAAAGGAGGCATTTTGTTGCAAAGTTGTTACGTTAACTATAGACGTTTCTGCGAATATTATGCATATATTCTTTCGATTTCCAAACAAAATGGTCACGAATTTCAAAAAGATCAAATTTGTAGGAATATATGCTCGTTTGCATTTTGAATTCTTCACACGAACAGAGGCCTAAAAAATCAAATAATAATACTTTATTAGTTAATCTGAGTACATTACTGGAGTTATGCAGGTGGAGATTGTTTTTGACATCAGGTGACAAGGAGGGGCAGGTATATTAACCATCAATCATCACCTCTTAATAACCTGTTCATTAAGAAAATTTTAATGCTAATTTATTAATAAATAATTTGTCAATATCATTTTATGGTTTATAAATCGAACCCAAATTGATCGATCTACTTTTATATAGGTTTTGTCCTGTTTTGACATGTTTTATTATCTATGATACCTATGCAATTTCTGAAATGGTATGAATCTCCCCTCCCCCCCCCCCCCCCCCCCCCCCCCCCAGGTTTAAAAAGGGTGACAACTTTTCAGAAAAGATGCGTTACATGAATAGTAAAAGTTGAACATTTGTTTTAACCATTCCTTATTTTCAGAGCTTGATTAGTTCGATATAATAGCATTTTCATTATGAATAAATTTACATCAACCTGATCAGAGGTCGTCAGAAGGAATTTCAAAACGGAAAATGGAATTTGGTTTCATTGTTGAAGTGTCCATTTATTGTATTGTTACTTATACGCCTAGAAATAAATGCAGAGCAGAAAGAGATGAAGCAATTAATTAAGGTCTAACATGTTGTGGTGAACTGCTTTGCAAACAACTAAGCCTCTGAGAATCAAGGATATAATCTTCAATGGTTAATCATCCAGTTTAAGCAAGTCATCTATCCTAACATTGGTGCGTGTCAGTGCTTATCATTAATAACAGTAGAAATGATGTACTATGATTTATTCAAACTGCTTTCTTGTAAACAACACATTTTTTCGGCAAATTCCCCTCGATTTTCATACCCCTTGATGCAATTTATCAAAAGTTGGTGTTTTCAAGTAGTATAAATATCTTTTATATTTTATACAAATATGAATATTTGTAGTTCAGTTTTTAATTTTATACTCAAATTTAAATTCAAAGAATTTATCAAATATAATATTGGATTAGCGGTATCTTTAAACAGGTTTTTTTTGGGCATCTGCTGTATTCCTTATATATATTTGTAGCAAATTAACGATGTACTATTACTTTCTGAAAGAAAAATGATGCAATTAAATATATCCATTCCCTTTAACCTTTACTAAGGTCTAAGTTGCTTAAGCAACACGGTTATGTTTTGTTATTTTGAATTAAAATATGTATTGTGTTAGATGCTAGTAGTTTACTCAAATTGTTGTTTAAGTTAACTTCAAACTAACTGAAACAGAAATTGTTTTATGAGAAGTCTACCTCTTGGTTACCTAATGAATAAATCACAGTGACTGTATATTGAAACATATTCCAGAGAAAATTATATTGGGGTTTTTCAATATTAAATATAAATTGTTTTCTGATTTAAAATCCTTTGTTTCAAAAATGAAAATAAAATAAACTTCGATTAATTTTTAATTCAAAGTAAGATTATCTACGTGAATATTGGATGTAAAATCAGATAGCATTACTATGATAATTATGAATTTCTTCGTGATTATCTCAGGTAAATGTTAGAGTTAATTACAGAGTTAAGTTCCTTTCCAGTAGTTATTAAGCCAGGATATATAATGATGCCAAAGTTATGCTTTCGATGCATCAGGTTTTATTATTATTATTTTTTTTTTTACAATTATTTTGTACATGTTTGTGCCAAAATATAATTTCTGTTCCACTAAGGTTGAGGCCAGTATTAATATTTCGTTATGCTGACAAGACTATAATTTTTGAATTGATGATCCAACAGTTGAGCAAATAACAAGTAACTTTGTATGCTAACATAATATATATTTGCCCTCTGTTCTTTTGAAAATTGAAACACTGAGGTTTTACTTACTGAATTCCATAGTCACTTTACGTCAAAAACTAATTGAAAAATGATGGATAGAGCTATACATAAAACATGAGATGTCTATCAACGAATACCACTATATATAAACAAGATATAAATGACAGCATATCAAATCTAAGCAGAGTTAAAATCTCAATATTAAATTATTGTAGGGCAAACGCAGATTTTTTTTTAAATGAACAATATTCCTAGTGCTGTACGTACATGTATCAATCTCTGTACAAAACACTCCAGTGTTTGACAAAACCTTTATAAAATAACTTCGTGTGACACAGTGACTCCCTTTTTGTTTTATACTGTCACATCAAGAGTCGGATATCAACGTTTTAAGAGACGAAAGCCTTCGAAGCTTGCTGTAAATTTTACACCTTCACAGTCGGTGTTCATAATTGATGTTTTACGTGGCACTATCATGCATTAATTATTAGTATCCTAAATATACTACAATGTTTGACTGACGGCAAATTGTGTGTGTGTGTGGGGGGGTCTCTACAGTTCATCAACTTTTCCCAAGGATGTCATTTTTAGACCAATTTATTTTGTATGTACATACCTATCATTGCCAGTATTGTACTTAAAAGGCAAAAGGTAGAGCATGTTTTACTTTTAAATCTACCTTTAGGTTATACCAAGCATAATCTTAAAAATTGCATGATAAGTTAATACTTATACTAAAAAACAAAATGGGATAATTTCAGTCATCTCCTGACAATAGTAGAAACATCTGCACGAACGAACTGATAACACACTTAGTAGGATTCACACAATTATATTTTCATTTTTCATTCCTTTCTTTATAAAATCTTAACGAGGTTTATTATAAAATACTATTGAATATAAAGTCGAAACCCTACATTTATTTTATCAACCGTTAAATTGTTCTTTTACCGCAAAAGTTTTCCGCAAATGTTATAAAGAAAAAACGCACCGCAAATGCCCGCAAACTTGGTACTTATGTATATTCCTAATGATACAGACTTTGTAAACAGAGAAAAAAATCATGAAGAAGTTAATCAAATATTTAATCGATCAATTGAAGAATTCAATATCATTCCAATAATCTGATCATCGGGGGCATTACGTTACTTTTTGTTTCAAGATAGTTAAAAATCAACCTAATGAATATCATGTATACAAATTTTAACGACAGGAAAACCAAGGAAAAGTATTAAAAATTTGATAAATTATGTATTATTTTCAACATACGCAAGGCACCAAATGTGTTTATCTTATTTAACTTAAAGTAGATTTGATACATTTGAGAAACCAAAAGATCCGACAGTTATGTCGTCAAACAGGAAATAGATGGCATATCTGGTCTAAAATTAACATCATACAAATTAGCACGTATTCTTAACGTGGATGACAAGCTTATGAAATTAGAAAGTTGTACTTTTCTTTCTTTTCTTAATAGTTATTGACCTGAATCTCTGACATAAAGAAAAAATAAAGTATAAAAACTGTATCTAAAGGTAATTCACATGAATGTTTTGAATCTAAATAATCCTTAATAAATCTTTAAATAACGAATTTGTCATTGGTACACTGAAAGGCTGCTATTAAATTAATATATTTTAATTTAAATATTTAGATCTTTGAACTAAAATACATTAATTAAACATAATTTTCAATCTGAAACGTAATTTCTCGAACCTTTTTATTTCATACTTTGAAAGCAATTAAATCGTTTTATTTTTTAAACAAAACTCCAACAACATTTACTAAATCTTAATATTTCTCTTATGAGGGTTGGGGGATCATAGCTAATTTTGGGACGAAAAATGAATTTTAAAGAATATGTTTTCCTTGACCTACTTAAAAAAAGTAAACAAAGATTTTAAAGTGGATCGGCTGGGTGACTTGTTAACTATCACAAGTTTCTGAAATCTGAGACATATATTCATTATGCAATAGCATGGTCAAATATAGTACGTTGGATGAATAGTTTTAAGGCAGACAAAATTAATATTGTGTTTCAGACTTGAAACTTTCATTTAAACTAGTTACATGTCTTATCACTTATTTATATATGCCATGGTGAATGTATCCAATATATATATATATATATATATATATATATATATATATATATATATATATATATATATATATATATATTCAGAAAACAATAATCAATAAATTATGTTAACGTCCGAATTATTTTACATGATTTTAAATATACTGCATAAGAAAAAGTTTTATTATTAGCATCAGTCACTTATAGCAATAATATATGCGATTAAGATCAATTGAGACATCATACTGGTTTTAGCAAACGTCGACAAAATCCCATAATTTTAATGTTAGATAAATCATAGTCCTAGCTATTTAGGGAAATGTAGATACGTTATATACATGTTTATAATAAAGTACTTCTTTTTTTCATTTACCAAAGTCAACAGATCATCCCACTACCCACCGCATTGTTCACGGCTTTTAACAACAGAAATAGATTGATAACAAGATGAACAAATCACTTATTAATTGTGTTTTTACATTTCAATTGTATTCATTAGCTTAATTTAATTAATTAAACTTATTTGATTGAATAAATTAATACGATAACTATAACATGTGATGTATTCGTACTTGCAAATAGGGAGCGTTTTATTCTATTTCAGTATACTAGGTCTTATGACTAGCTTGCTAAATTAACACTAAAGACTTTTATTAATTAATTTGTAAAATAGTAGCATGTTAACCATAAAATTGTGACCCAAGACAGATGACACAATAGGGCCGGTGGATATGTTCGGCACGGCAATGTGTCAACATTGTTAAAATAACTGATGACTTCATCCTACAATCACTGAAATTACCTGTCATCTCTTTTGTGTCTGTTCACAAAACGTATGAATGGATTTCCTGGAATAACAGCATTTTAAATCACTTTCTTATGTATAAACTTCAGGTTAACTTATTCACAGGAGTAGAAATAAAAGAACATTGACGTAAAAGACATTGGCGCTTCGTAAAAAACATTAGTTATAATTAATAGAGATTACGATTAGAGATGTATCTAAAATTACAAAGCACTCATTTGCAAGCTGTATTCAAAATACCTCAAAATTTCAAATAAATGATGTTGAAAAAACAGACATTTGACATCAAAATCAACCAAAACAAAAACATTAAACAAATTTTGTACTCAACTACGTTCGCTAAAAGCTAGTAAAAATATTTCACAAGCTATTAAATGCAAGTAGTTTGTTCATATAGAAACAAATTCTAATGAAAAATCAAGAGTAAAAATGTCTTACATATAATAGTTTATCATTCCATTAACATATCCGGACATTCTAAAATTAGTCCATTTTCTTACAAATGTTTCACTATTTGTAATTAAATATAGACAAAATCGTTATTCCTTGACAATTTTTTTTTTTCACACATTACTCTTTTCCTTCCTTGAGAAGGATAAACAAGGTCACCACAACTCGTCGCCATGTTTATACCCTGATTTCGACTGTAGTTGTCTAAAATTTTAAAAAGGTCGCGTCTTTCTAATGATAATTTGTATATTTACAAACAGTGTACTTTCTTTAAAGAACAGTTGTTGTATAGAAATACCTTTAAAATTGCAAATATCAAAATTGACCCATGAACTTCCAGTGGGGACAAAAATATACCAGCTGCAGTTGCAGCTCTTAATCAACTTTTAACATATATGTTACAATATATAGCTGAATAAGGCGAATATTGTCAGTAACATCGATGATATCAAGATTTGGTAAAAGATGATAATAATAGTTCTTTCAAAAGATATATTGGGGAAAAAATTAAGTGTGGCACGGTAAGACTGCGTAATTATGATGGCTAATGCGGCTCTTTTAGAATATTAGTATGGGTTTTTTTCCAGCATGGATTCAAGTAAAATTAATGTTGGTTCGACAAGTTCAACAATTTAAAATTTGTCGGGCCAACAGAAGAGCTGTTTTTGCGCTACGTCACAGAGGTCCATTACAACATATTCACTCATGTCCCATTTCAAGGACGGATCAGAGATGGCATTTCAACATGATATGATAATCCCTGTTGGTAGGGCAGCATACCATGTGTTAGTATTAAACATTAAAATACTATTTTGTCGAATTCCATCTTAATTTCTGAAATTGCACTTTTCTTGATTTTGAAAAAAGATTAATGTTGGGATGGGATGAAGAAACACAAATTTTATATTCAATAAAAAATCGGATACATATTTTGACAACGTTAGAAACCTTAAGAATCAATCATTGAATTTTTAAATGCATCATCAAAGAAACTTCGACCAAAAATATGGATAGACCAAAACCAAAATGAGAATTATCGACATGTTTCGGAAGATTAAAAAAGTTTGATTGACAGATTTGGGCATTACTTTGAAAAGTTCAATGTTTTTATTGATAATGCTTATCTCAAATATGGAAATATAGACGTAAAAATCGTAGTTTTGACCTAATTTGATTCTACCAAGACGGGCATTTTTTCCATAATGACGCATTTGGATGATGAAGCAAGTTTTGTCGAATTCTGTGTCAGATTGTGGAAGATCATTCTTTGCATAGAATATATATTTTTCACTTTGTTTACTTTGAAACGTTACTTAAACATTCATATCATCATAGCAGAAGATTAGCAAAGACATAAAAATCATTGCTTTGACATTTGATAATTACTGGCGTAGGTGACATGTACATTATCATTAATTACTGGTTATGTATGTTTATATCACAATGACTATTAGTAAGATAAAAAAGACAAAAAATGAAATTCTATAGTAATCTGGTTTTTAGTTTTTTTGAACGTCTGCTAAAGTTTACAGAATAACAAAGTAAGCGATGACGTCAAAGAGTGATTTACTGCGATATACTCGACGTTGAAGGACAGGAATCATGTAACACGTCATATTTACATCACTAGATTTTTTTATTTCTTAAGAAATTCGTTTGTATTACATATCAAGACTTAAATCTACACTATTAAGTAATAACTTTTCAGCGTATGAATACACGCGTTCCTTGAAGTTTTAGAAACTTTTTTAAAATGTAATGATCAGTTATTAAATGTCAACTTTATTTCAAGTATCTTTAATTAATAATGTTTACATTATTCATTGCTGTCTTTTTGTACTTCTGGTGTTGATTATGTTAAGTTCATTTTATGCTTCATTTAGATAACGAACTTCCAAATAGTTGTAGAAATCATGGTACCCTTACATATACGGATCATTTAGCTATACTTTCTGTGCAATATGCTGATCGAAAGAAAAAATTTCATCGTTTAATAAATTACAAGGTCACAACTAATCTAACTGACTTCTAGGAAAAACAAAATAATGAATTGTTATATGCTTGATTTTATTAAAAAGATCAGTTTTTTTTCTTAATATATTTAGTTAATTAGCAAGATTCGAAGCCATTAACTTAACAAAAAAATTAAAAATTCAATAAAGAGAAGCTTTATCTTAGGTGGCCGACTTTTCATTGCGCATGCTTTTGCGCATTCTTGCGAAATACCGAGTATTTATACCTAAGAAATAATATGAATTGTAATATGCTTGATTTTATTAAAAAGATCAGTTTTTTTCTTAATATATTTAGTTAATTAGCAAGATTCGAAGCCATTAACTTAACAAAAAAATTAAAAATTCAATAAAGAGAAGCTTTATCTTAGGTGGCCGACTTTTCATTGCGCATGCTTTTGCGCATTCTTACGAAATACCGAGTATTTATACCTAAGAAATTGTTTCGATACCATATCTGAAATTGAACACAATAAAAATGAAGCTTTGTATAGTCCTTTCCATATTTTATTTGATAAAATGAAATATATCGGAAAGGACAGTAGGAGAGCATTATAAGATAAATGTACCTGTATTTTGAGATAGCTCAGATAAATCAGACGAAGGGTTTTCATGAACTTTGCAAGTAAGCTGGAGTTGGTGTATATTAGACATGGTTAAAATGTAATATAAATATAAAAATTATTTCCCATGAAAAAATAAAATTGTATAGTATTAAGAATCCTTTAGATTTTTTAAAATCTAATACGATATAAGAATATACCTTGACAATTTACTTCAGGCAATGTTTTTCTTATTTAATTTCCCAATTTGATTTACAAACTCAAATTGAAGATTGAATTACCACAGTCTGTTTTTTTCATTCCGGTCGGAAATTCTTTTCCTTTTCGGTTTTTAGAGGTACAAAAAGTGAATCAAAATAATTATTCTCTTCAAAGCAAAATAGCTATCACAGAACATATGTGCATGTTTTAATATGGCATCTTAGACGTCGATAAAAATGTACTAGTGTCATTATTCGGCACAGTATTTATCTTTGGCATGCATTGCAACCATGACAAGAAATTGCATCAAACATTATTGTTTATTTTTATTTGTGGTATTTCTTTGCTGTCACAGTGGTGTTAAATATGTTTCACGTGATTGCATGCATTAGGGAGACTATCAAAAGAATAAAACACAATGATATGTACATGTATACTGTAATGCATTAAATATTTAAGCATATTTTCCTCATTACTTTTCTAGCGGCTTAAAATTTTCGCCCTATGCGTTCACTATTTGGGATATCGGTGTAACTTTAACAGCATAAAGTTGTAAATAATGAAAACTTTTATTCTAATTTACTCACGTTGAAGGCGGTAACGCGACAAAGATTTATTATAAGCAAGAATTTTGATTGAGGAAACCATTTTTAATGCAACTATGACAATTTACCATTTTAAGTATTATAAAACTGACATGTAGACCAGAAAAAATTCTTCATCTTAGTTTATATTTAAATATAAAATATTAACTTTCGTCTTCATTTTTTTTTACACTGATTAATGATTTCCATTTACACAAGAAGAAAACTAAAAACTACACCGTCTGGGGAGTACGAAACAATTTTTCTATTGGCACCAGTGTCTTAAAATGTGGCATGGAGAGCTTATTTAAGACCAACATACCATCAAGGAGACAAAGGAAAACCCGTTAATGTGTCAGCATAGCACCTTTACCTGCCAGTATGTTGAGGACGGTTTGTCAGATTTTCCAAGAGTTTAGAAATGCTGGAGCTTTATAATTAGACAGGGGAAAAACTGTTTAGAAACTGTTGCATAATATAATTCTTTTTTATAAAGAATGTGTTCATAATGATTTCCAAATTAAATGATAACTTTCATTTTGGCTATAAAGAAAAAAGAATAACTAGACAAGTGCTTAATTCTCAAAACATAAAACATTTTAATGGTATTTAGATACTGTAATCTTGGCAAGATAGAATACTAAAACCACTTATATACTAATACTAATATACCGGATCTAGAGACAGTTCCTAAAATATTTTGGTAATCTTGGTCGCTCGTCGGAAATGAAAATATGGATATCAAGGGGCAACCCCTGCTACCGTTCTGCACCTCGATACTCCATAAGAATGTTCATTACAATGAAATCTGTATTTCTCATCTGTACTCAGTGTAACAGTCTTATTCGACCTTGTGTTGGTGACCTTTATTCGTCGAACGACCTCGAGTAGAAATATTCAAAGCTTATCGTTTAAATTTCTTTCGTCGAACGACCTTGAGTAGAAATATTTAAAGTTTATCGTTTAAATTTCTTTCTTCTTCTAACTATTTCATTAACAAACAGGTATAGTACATTCTTTAGAAGATTGCAAAGGAAATATTAGAAATGATTTACCTAAGCGCGTTGGTCATCGTAGAAAAACTCTTGTCATTGATGATAAGCTTGTTACGACCCCCCCCCCCCCCCCCCCAATTATAGCATTATTTTTTTCCGATATGTTCAAATCATCAATTGAACGTGGATTTTCTTTTTTTTTCAAAAACGAAGAAATAAGTTCTTGTTTTAAAGAATTAAAATCGTTGCAAATTATTTTAAAGGAAACTAGTTTTATCATAAATCTTAAAGACACGATGACGACATCACTGTACCGTAAGTTAAATAAAAAGGGGATCTTGAAATTGTTTCCAATTTAATCATATTGTACTTGAAATTCTTAGTATGCGTTTAACTAATATTCAATCAAATATGAAAATCAAATATAATATGCAAATCTTTGACTTTGACTTAAAGTATGAGTGGATTTATGTGACACGTCAATTTCTTTTTTTTATTTCCTTACAATTGAATACATAAATTAACTCTGGCGAAACATTTTCATGTTCGACGTCATTCAAAAGTACTTAACAAATTCCTGGAGATGGAAAAGGAAAAACATCATAATTATCATTTTTCCTTCTTAATCTGTGATCCTTTCCCTTTTAAATCTAAAAAAGATAAATGCACCACTGCGGTTTGTAAGTTACCATTTCTTCCGTGTTTTTAGGTATAAATGAAACGTAATTTTCCGAAATATGTCAATAGAAGAAATAGGTTGTGCTTAAATTGTGTATCATGTTCATATATCAAAATTCCAAGTGTCTAATTTCTCGACTAGAGAAAAAAGTGTGTATTCCTCTTGCAAATATACTTATTGTCGATATTAAACTTACATAATTCTACTTCTATCATACATATTGAGCACGCATATGCATATGTTATGTTCAAACTCTATTTCGTTTGAGCAGGTGCTGTACACAATGCAATACTAGTATAAACACTAGTACCTTAGTCTTCATCAATCAAAGTTATTTTATTTTGTGGATCAGTTTGTTTTATTACACTTTATCATCCTAGAATTTCAAAAGACATTAGAAAAAATGCAAATGTCATTGCAATAATTTTAAAAATTGTCAACAGTCTCCGAATATTATACTACTTGATTTAAACACCAGTGCGTTTTGAATAAATCTATAAATTGGGAATCTTTTTATGCAAAACGTATATAATTGGATTAATATAAACCTTGATGTTGAAAGATGTCAACCTTAGTCTATACTGCTGACAGCAACATGACAAAATGCACACATTTATATTATATTTTTTTCTTGAGTACAAAAGACAAAAATATAATCATCACAAATATGATTCCATAGCTGGCGGAAATGTGACATTCTTTTGCAAGGAATTTGTCTTTTTGACATTTGTTGGTTTATTTATAAGCACTTGTAAAAACAGATTAGTGAAGCGTTGAATTAAATAACTTTTCAAAGTCTTAGAGTTTTAATTATTATTCATCAATGTATGAAACACAAAAGTCCCCCCCCCCCCCCAGAAAACCATATGAGGTGATTCAAAAAGTCGGACACTTTTCCTTGACACAATTACTACACCTGTCAATATTATGGCAACCAATAGCTTCTACAATCATTGGCTGCACAAGGACAATAATCTCCTAGCCAACTACATTTTTACTACACTTCAGGTGTGTGACAAGGATGTTCTATTGCTCTGCTACATTTTATGATGAGTAGATTATATAATAGAAAGATCATTGTCACTAATATGTCTATGGTGCCTAACCCTGGCTTTATCTGTAAAAAAAAAAAAAAAAAGGGTTATTCTCTGTGACGTTTTTCATTAAATGTATTTTTCCGAATTTGGTTAAGTCAACTTAACTTACACTGTCGTTTTCGAAAAGAAAAATAAATAATCGACTTTGATAAAATTTAAAAGACCTTTTCTGGAATTATTGAATAAAGTTGTTAACAACGTTAAAAGACTCGTAAAATTTTAAAACAAGAAATAATATTCATCATTTGTACATTTATTTCTTATTCTAAATATTTCGCACATTTGTTTAATTTAAAAATAGTCGCCCTGTGTGTCGTTTTTATAATGACAACATGATTTGTTATCATACATACCTGTTTTACCATTGCCTTTGGTTATAAACCATGCTGTCTCAAGTGTGAAAAATTGTCTTTGAATAAGAAAAAACGGGACTGCCTCTTTTCCTTCTACTTTCACGTTTCACGTTTTTATTTTGAATTTAAGTTTATGTTTTAATGTTGTAAAACAAACCACAATATTATTAGATTGAATATGTTATTTGTTCATTTGTTTAAGTTCCTTTGAAAATTGAATTTTATATTAAAAGAAAAATGCTATGACATTTTAAACAGTTAAGGTTTTAAAGAGGGTTATCTAGAGATGAAGCATTCAAATCTTATGCAATTTGTGTAGTGGTAAAAAAAAAATCAGTTATTTTGCCTTGGGCCGCGTTGCAACATGATTACGAATCTATTGTGCCACTGCAGAATGACACATTTAGTTCATGAAAATGTGTGTATTGAAGGCATATTTATGGCTGGTTTCCACAGGCTAGACGGAAAGAAGCTGCTTGATTTTGATTTGGTCCCATTATTGGATATTGTGTTCGATGCATCATATATCATGAGAGATGAGCTGCATCATGACACTTCCTTGTCTAAGTGTTTTCCTTTATCTATTTGAAAGTTTATCATTTTATAATATAGGAATATTCGTAATAAGTTATAAAAACGAACCTTTAAGTTAAAGGACATGTGTTTTCTGTTCAAGTTCTTCTGTCGAAGATGAAAAAACTTCTTAATGGACTGTCAAATTAATGATAATATAAGGAAAATATATTTTGATAGATTGTATAATAATCACCCAAATAATTATGATACGGGTTATATTATCGGGTTATATTAAATCGAGATTACCAGAGAAAAATTAGCCAAATTTGTACATACAGCCTTTAACCTTAGAAAAAATCTTCTGCATGTGTAAATTTGTATAATATATACAATATATAGGTCAAATGGGCCGGGTGGAGTTTAGTTTATTTTATTTACAGTATAAAATTGCAATGTTTATAATGCACAATGTCACTATAATAAACCATTACTTTCTTACCCACTTACTTACTTTTACTTATTTATTTTCTTAATAATCAGCTGCTTTATACATTCTTAACTGAATGATGGGGTTTTTTTTTTTATACCAAATGATGTTAAAGACTGTTTTGATTTTGTCATTAGATATATTATTTCAACACCAAGCTGTTTTAAACGTTTTATGATTGCAATGGATCGGAAGTGAGAGAGAGGCAAACAGAAGGAAGAAAAGACATTAAATAAATTTCAAAGGTGTTTTAAGGTCAAGATCTAGTAAATGATTTCAGAGGGTCTTTTTGATGCTAGAACCATTATGACTTCATTATTTATTTGATGAAAATTTTTCCCGTACTGTACGGCTTTAAAGTAAAATAATGTAGAAAATGAAAAAGTTTCTTGACATTCATGAAATGTAATCCCGATACCTATATTCAATTTGATTTCAATTTAAAGAGGAGGCCAAGAGTTTGTTTGATTCCGTTTTTGGAGAGACTGTAGCCATTCTAGATATATTCCATTAGTAAAAATGGACAAAACTCTGAGGCTTGTTACTCAGTTCCTTCATACTCCATAGAAAACGACAGTTTAAAACATGATTTTTCATTGTGTTTAACAAAAATTTAAGCTCCGGTCAACCCTATCAAACAAAGCTATTGTTATGAATCATTGAAAGAATTTATATCTTGAATTTCATAAATCTGTAGGCACCTTTCATTTACTAGATCTTGACCTTAAATTTAGGTTAATATCCTGGACAACGGAAACACAAAACAGATTGCAGCTCTGTTGAAATTACCATATACAGGAATGTCATTTAGACCAGCTTTTATAAGTAATATAACCTAAATATATATACTAATGTAGGAACCATGTTGTCATATATTTCACTCTTGTCTCTTTCTGATGACTTGGTCGTAGACCGCAGTTCACTGGAAATGACCCACTGATCCACTTATCTAATACACGTTAATTATACCTAGCTGTAATAAAACTCGTGTACCACAGTGCTTTGGTTCCTCTTGTAGATTTACCCATTTTGTCTATCCTGTTGATTGTTTCTTTGATGAAAAAAGATGTTCAATTCCAAGAAATTGTTTTGATGCAACATTTCCTAGCAACAGTATTGTCATAGTAACATTTTGTCGTAGGTGATTTACAGTAACTTTGATTTAAATCAATTCTTTTAAAATATTTCCTAGCAAAATGTTTATATCATAAAGTTATGTTCTCATAGAAATATCTTAACACAGGCTTTTTTCTTAAACATGGCATTTATTATTTAGAAGTAATTATTTCAATGCATTTTCGTACGGACCGGTATTTTGCGCATTACCCCGAATCACGTTTAAAGCATTTAAAGCACTGTATCTGAATTATAACGATAAATAAATGATAATGAGGGTTAATTGTTATCATTATTATTATTATTATAATTATATGAAACAACAATTTTTAAACGATGTGACAACCTAAAAGTCTGCAACGTAGATTCCTGTCCCTGACATTTGTTATAAATATCTGTATAAGACACTTGCTTTTTACACCTTAATTCTCTCAATCTCAGTATCCTCAAATTTCGGATCATAATTATGATATTTTCTAAAATACAATAAATAAAACAAATAAAATACTTCAAAATTTTTATATAAATTCTCTGAAAAAGACCTGAATTCTTAACCGAAGTTCTGAAAAAAACCATTTCTTCAAAAATCACAGAGTAAAATTTTCAACCACATTTTAACCACGTTCTGATTTCAGGCAATCAATATTCTAACAGATGTCACCGCATTTGTTTATTTACTTCACAAAACTATTTTTTCCAATGCCAAATGCAAATGACATAATAATGTATACACATCATATATTGATAAATGTACATCACGTAATTGAAAGAGTACTCTAAATAATGATAAAAGCACACCACATAATGATATAAGCACATAACGAATTTAGTTTTGCCATGTTAAGACAGTTCAGGCGTTCCATAAACATCTCTATAGTAGCTTGTTTTCATGTCATTTTAAGATCCCCACGCAATTGTATATGGTAGATATTGTACGACTCCATGGAGTCCATAGGGTCTTTTCATATCTACCATATATATAAGAAAGCTTATGTTAAGTTTTGGTATATAATAATACAATTTTGTCCTTTATTTAAAGGTCCTTTACTTACGGATGCTATGTGTCAAGTTTGATTGAGGTTGGCCCCTGGAAAAATAGTCAAAACTGTAAAAACAAGCTTTCATACAGACATACGTCCAGATAAGCTAAAAATGTGTAAAATACCACAAAAGTGTGCGACATTTCGATGGTCCACACTACTGTGTCAAGACAATGACACAGGTGTGTTTACGTACTGATAAAAAGTAGGAATATTTGTAGGTAGGCGAAATAATAAAAACACGACTTACTATCAGCGATATGCATATATCGACAAGTTTTAGGATCTACAGTATGCATTATATTAAACCAAAAACTACTAGATGTGTTTGTACATCTACAGATTTGCATGGTTAACCGCAATGAAAAAGATTCTTCAGTTTGAAATACATCAAGAATAACATATAACATTAACTCAATGATGATTAAGATTTAAAAAAAAAACAAACAAACAAAATAAGTATGGACTCGTATTTTTCATCAACAGACTGTAGCGACTTAATTCACAATAGCATGAAATACCACAAAGATACACCTTAGAAGTTAGTACATGTATGGAAACGGCATTCGTTTTGATATGCAGTTATGTAACTATATACAGTAGAAAACCTGCATAAAAGAGTACAGGTGTTTTTAAATGCATATATACATGTTTACTTTTGCCTTATCAACATAGAGGAAATTTCAACAGAAAACCCCCAGACACCTTTCAAACAGATCTCAATGTATCAAAAATTGAAAATATCTGGTGTCATTGTATTCTACCATTGCCCCTGGATATGATTATACAATTGTCAATATAGACACTCGATCATACAGATAATCGTTACCTGCATGCATTAATGATTGTTAATTAGCTACTTAGTCGTACACCTTCGATATACCTGTTATGATGGGAAACTGCAATATTATCGGATTCCTCATTTAATGGACCATAAATAGCAAATATGTCGCAATAGTGTCAAGATGTCAGATGAAACGGTTCAACCAGAATTTTTGCTATATGTTTTTCTTTATTTTTTTATTTTTCATTTTTATATTTTTGTATTTTCAGGTATCATGACAATAAAATGAACGGATTTTTGTATGAAAATAACAGATTTGATGTTACTGACGGGTAATTAAGACCGTTACAATGGGCGGTCACTAACTCAAATCGATAAACCTAGTTATACACAATGTATGAAGAAAGAATTTAAAGTAATGTTAATCTTTATATGTACGCCGCTTCCCAAGCCCGCTACACTGTTCGGTGGTAAGTTGTACCATGTACAAAATAAATGATCCCTTCGAGCAATTCCTGTTGCTTCATCTATATGGTAGTTGTGCTGGATGGTCAAGATATTATCCATTTATGTCTTTCATAACTATAATCATTTTATTAAATAGCTACGCTGTGAAAATGTGTATCTCTTCAGCAGTGTCCAAAACGGTGATGGTCGAGATACCGATATAATTTGGCTCCATATCATAATAAATTAAAATTTAATAGATTCACAGTTGAACGTTTGGATAAATAATTGGAATTTATATTTCTTGAATATGCATCATCAGAAGACACAATGTACGGAGTTTGACATGCGGGCCTGCATTGTACATTTTACAGCCACGTACAACCGAAATACTGTGTCGTCAACATTAATGTACTTACAAATTAGTCTTGACCTTATTGTTGTTTGCAGGGAATCTGGCCCGCCGAAAAACTGCCCCCGAAATGATATTGACCTTATTGTTCCGTATTTAGCTGCATTATTAAAAATGTATTTTAGCCACTTTTATACGTAAATAAAAGCAAAATGTATTGTTTTTTTTAATAAGGACACTGGGCATTCAGCGAACGACTAACTATGAGATCAAGATATTTCTGCAATAAAAATGGAATGCTAACAAACAAAACTTAAATACTGTATGTAAATCTTGCGTCATCACTTTTTTTCTCAACGAGTTGTTCATTTATATCATACTATTTCGTTGTAAAAATCGAATAACTTCGAAACTAAAAAAAAATTGAGAATACGAGTATACGTGGATAATTCGTACGTCATGCTTTTTACCGTTAGTTCCACATATCAATATTACATTTGAACATACTTTATCTCAAGTGTTAAAGGATTTTTACATACTCAAGTGTTAAAGGATTTTTACATATTCAAGCAAATATGACTAATGACTAGACTTGAAATGTTAAGGTTATACTCTTGTTGCTTTTAAACATTGTTTAAGTTAACTTTAATGTTTTCAGTACAGCATTAGGGAGGGGTTTGTAATGAATATGCACAAACAACAAAAAAATTAAAGGTTCCACACATTTAATCAGTACTGGCTACAGTAAAGTTGTATGATAATGAACATAATGGGGTTTTTTCACTTCTATATTGAGCTTTGCGAATGACTTGCACTGTTAAACAGCTGAACAATTTCTCTCAAAGTCATTATGACGTAGTGTAAATGTATTAATGTCGTCATTTGGACCAAATGCCAAGGTTTATATCTTTTTCTAAAATTATATGCAAATAAGGTCTCTTTTTACAAGTTTTGCTGAGTAAAATTAAGGTATTACTTTTCAGAAGAACTTTGGCAATTTCTGAACTACAAACTGTTCTTATCTTATGCTAAACCTTTGCTAAGCTTTATTGCTCAACTGAAATACACACTAAAGAATCTTGCACACTATTACATGAAAAACTCAGATTTCTTTGTAGTGAACTTATAATTAGCATACCAAGTACCCTCGGAGCTCTATCAAAATTTTAATGTAACTTACTAGCCTTCAAACACTCTTATTTGAAACACATTTAGAGTAGGATTTGATATCTATAACCTTTTAAAGAATCTCTCTCTCTCTCTCTCTCTCTCTCTCTCTCTCTCTCTCTCTCTCTCTCTCTCTCTCTCAGCAAACGCATTATGAACTTTATTATGATTATACTTTTAATGGAAACTCTTATTTTTTGCGTTTTGGGGTTGAACAAAATAAATATATATAACAAAAAATTTAAATAATTTTTGTTTGTGTAATAAATAAGGAATATATGTTGTGTCAATTTGTATTCGCTAGGTATATGAGAATTTTACGACGCAGTTATACCATGTTTTGTCCTGTGCCTTCTTTGATGAATAAAAAATGAAAGTTCGTGTCATGAACAAGGTTGAACATACTTTCGAATGTTGTTTTTTACGTAAACAAGAAGTAAAATTGTTTGAAACATATATGAATTCATAAATACGTGAATTACTAAAAAAAAACAAATACAATATTATATAAGAGCAATTAATCATGTATTCAATAAACATACCAATATTGAATACAATGTTCATATGAATTACAAAAGTCTACAAAATACAAAATAAATTGATACCTTTCAGTAATAAATTTCAATAATATGGTGATATCTTTGAACACTATAAAATAATGAGTTTTCACATAATTTTTTTTTTTTATAAAGAACATGTATTTTTGTCAATGCAAACGTAGACTAGAACAAACAAACAAATTAGATATGAAACTGAATTGTTTAAAAGTTGATACCTTCAGTTTTCAATCACAGAAAAAGTACTCAGAGAAAAAGCCTCACATCAGCAAATTAATTCATTCTGGCATTGGTCGACTGAATTAAAAGATAGCAGAAAAATCCAAATAAGATATCTGGATTAACATTTGAGCATGCAGTGCAAAGTAATTTATAGAGTAAGGTCTTTGACTTTGTACCAAAACTAATTGAAAATTGTTTTAAAATATGCAAACAATTTGCAAATTAACGCTATTATGCTGTAAATTTAAAGATTTGAAAGTAATTACACGATGGCATTCGCCGAAAGCATTTTGTAATTTCTTTTTTTTTTATTTGCACCATATTATGCAGCAATAAAAAGTAAAAAAAAAATGACAGACTCGTTTTGACACAGCGATGACTCCTCGAAACCTATTGGTTTTTAACACGATGTATGTTCTGCACAATTACTAAAAAAGTGATTTTTGAAAGAATGAAAATAAACAGATTTGGAATACTTACAAGTTTTTAACATTTCTGAGACAACAAATGAACAAACCCTATTAAATTCAATTCACTAACACTGTACGTGGCAAATTCAATTACCTATCAACGAACATCACTAATATCAATGGGCGGTTGAAAGAATGCATTATTCATTACTTAAACTGACAATATTCAATTGATCGAGTAAATGCAAAACGCATTTCAAGTCTTATAAATTGGTATATTTTGACAAGATTCTTAGATTCTATCGAATTTTTTATCTTTTCATCTGTCAATTAATTCATGCCTTTGACGTACAAATATGGAAATAAAGTAGTCACTGTACAAAATGAAAACGCTGTACTCCATCATCTTGTTTGATTCTCAATATAGCAACCTTTATTAAAACAAAAAGATTTATGTCTGTAAATTGACAGGAATAGAACAATATTTATTTGGAATTCTGGAGATTAAGAAACTATTTAGTCATAACGATCGAAAAAGGAATGTAAATCCCCTACCCCTTCTCTTATTTATCTTAATATTGAATTTCTTGTATTTTGACGTTTCGATTTAATATGAATACGTACAACGTATAGGGGTGATTTTTAACGTGTATTTATCCTTCATACGAAACGATTATGAAAAACGAAAACGTTCATGTTAAATCGATTTATGTGGCTGATGTTATTGAACTTTTTCAAGATCAAAGCAATCAAAAATTCATTTATTTAAACTATCGAAGCTTTTGCAAGTCCCATTCAGAGACACGCTTCTTATTCTATCACTTATGAACGATTACTCGATCTATAATTAATATTTGGAGAAAAACCCAATTCAGATTGAATAGACTTTCATGTCTCTTATTATATCAATTTTTTTTTATTCTATGAATGTTGTAACTTAGTTTAAAAAAACTTAAAGGAGGGGGAGGGGGTATCATGAACTCTGAAGGTTATATCTAGTTTTCCTTGCTAGAGGACATCCGAACAGAAAAAAAAGGAAAAGGGTTATATAAATATTAATCTGTTCGTATACGTGATCTCATTAATTAGGATTTATTCAAATGTCGTTGTGTATCAAGGTGATGAAGCCACCAAGCAGATTAGTATTTTCATATAAATCAGTTCATCTGCGACATTGTAGTTCCTTTTGCAGCTGAGCGCCCAAACGTCAGAGCAACCACAATATCAATCTGAAGACAGGTCACGCTCAGGACAAACCGGAAGAAGAGAGAGTAGGAGGAAGAGTGAAATTCCCTGAAGGATACCGGGGCACTGTCAACATTATCATGAGTCATTTAAAAGATTTTCTCGCATGTTTTTCTTTTTATTTTGTGTATTTTTAGCTGGTGGTTTAGAGTTGTGACTAAAAATAATTAACAGGTGATAAAAAAAAATTAAAAACAGTAAACGATTTGTTTGAAACACCATCTGATTTCACACACAAACCTGTTTCTGCTTATTTGATATGATAAAAATACTAAACACAATTTTGTCACAATACAAAATATCTTTCAGCAGGTTTTCTGCAGATATTTTAGATATTTAGAAGTCTTTGTTCTTTAAATCATTGAAAGCTTTTAGACTTAAAACAATTATAAATAAGAAAATAACAATGTTATTGCTGATTCTATTTCTCGCAAACAGTGGACCAGGTTTCGTGGTCTTGTCCCAGAATCCAATCTACATCCGATTCCTATTCCGGAAGATTTTATAGGAATGATCTCACAGCTGAATTAAACGCATGACGCTCAATTCGGTTGCTTTAAATACAAGAAACGCCTATTCAACTAGCATAAGTAGCATAAGAGGTTTTGAGCAATTTAGATCGTCGTATGAACTGCGTCCATTTTGGCCTCCTCCTGTTTCACACATATCCATGTTTATCGCTCATATATCGCTAAAGATTTAGCGCACGCTACGATTTCATCATATATTTTACTAATTGCAAAAATAACCTAATCCTACTATTGCTTTTAAAGGCATTTGAACTCCATCTACTTGCTTTTTAATTTCCAGTTCTGAGTGACCATAAGAAGAACTATCTTTGGTCTCATTGCTATATATATTTTGTTAACCACAATACAGGACATATAGGATAAGGTTTATAAGGATAAGGTTTATTTATAATATGCATTAAGAAATAAGGATTATTTGATTATAATGTTTATTAATAAATCATTTTATATATATATATATATATATATATATATATATATATATATATATATATATATATATATATATATATATATATTTATTGATTTATTTATTTGTCGTGGCCACAATCGCCAAATCACAAAATAAATGTATTACATGAATTTTTCTGCTTGTTTTCATTGTCTATAATGATTATTAATTCGTGTGTGCGTGCGTTCGTGTATGTGAGAGATTCCAATCAAATTTGATATCTTTTAAAATTGTTTCGCAACAGTTTATTTTCCAATGAATTTTGCATCGGTCAGACGTAGAAGTTGTATGTTTGAATAAAAAAAAAATATCTTATTCTATATTGCAAAATCTATCTTTCATTTTTTAAATTCGTACAATTTGTAAAACGCGACAAAGACCCAAAAGATATTTCTATAAATTTAAAACTTTTTTCACGTATCCAATAAACTGATTTTTCCACCTCTATTCCAACATTCCATTTATCATTGTAGGTCTTCTATGTCTCTTTGGGTTGTAGCCTCTCTGTGTGCTTCGAAGGGTTTAAAATGAGTGTCTGACCGAAATCGAGATTGTGTCTTTCCATCATCGGCATTGACTAACCATCAAGATTTGAACTCAAGCTTCTAGTTTGTATGTTTTTAATTGATGGGTACTGCTACTTTTAGAACAATCTGTCGCAGAATTATGCTGCAAGTTGCAGAATTATTTAGTTTCCTTCAAAAAGTGTTGGTGGTTATGCGCTGCTTGGAGCGAAACAGGAGATTTGCAGTGTTCATAGCTTTGATCTAGTCAAATGCGCTACGACATGCCGGTAAATTTAAATCGCAATCATAAGACTAACAGGTGGAACTTTTTGGTCTAATTAATTTTCCCCAAATAGTTGAAGGTTGGTTTGACTCTAATGGTTTTTTATGTTGACATTTCTTTTCATTCTTGAACTTTTCAAATGAATTCATTTTACGTACATGCTTTTTAGATTTACGTGTATTGTTAAATAACCGACCTGATTGACCTTGCAAGAAGATTTTCCAACTATTAAATGTTCATTTGTATGAATCATTTCGTGCTATAACTGAGTTTTAGTTACTCGGTAAACGATAATAACAGACAAATATTGCTTTTCAAAAACAGAAAACAAAATAGATGAATTTAATAAATTAAACGCCTATTATCCATATTTGGAGAGCAGTATGCTCTGCTTAATGAAAATATGTCCATATCTTTTTACCTGCATCAAGAAATAAAAGAATATAAAAAAAAATATTGAACTGATTCCGATTCATTCCATGTCGTACATATGTGCCTCTTTCTTTTTACTCATAAAAATATGTTTTAATGAAAAGTCTTTATAACTCTTTTGTGGTCGTTATTGTTTTCTGTGGTTCACTTCTTGGTGAACTTTCTTTTTTTTCGGGGGGGGGGGGGGTGCTCTCTAAATTTAAAGAAATCGAATATAATTTTTCTAAAAAATAAACTTTTATTTCAAAGGTTTTTCAAACTTCTTAGTCGTCGTCATTTTCTTCTACAGATTTTGGTTTTGGGTGGGGGGGGGTCTTAAATTATAGAAATCGAATATAAATCAATTATTTTTAGAGACAGAGTATTACGAAAGAGACATAGTAGCTTCATTAAACCCGAAAAAACTAATCAGTCATCATTAAAATCGGAGTTATGACAAGTAGTAAAAGAGGTTACAGATCCCAATCTAATAGTTGATCATACAATCAATTTTACACAATCACTGCTGTAAATCAATAACTTTTCCTGGTATCGGCGCTTTAGGATGATTTTGAGTTTTTAACTTTTTTATTATGATCAATCACGGAAGGTGGGTGTTGCGTACAAGTTTTGATAAATGTTGCTATCGCTCGGTTGTTGTTGGACTTCTTTTTTTTTTGGCTTTTTCTACTGCATGCCTCTTGCAGCTGATTTAGTACCACTGATGTCTGTCCCAGCTTTATTATTATCAATCATTGTCATTTCATACTTGCAGTAAAAATTAAAAAAAATCCTTATTTCATTTTTCTAAATACGAAAAGAGAAAAGCTGCCATAGTTTTTTTGTCCTTGTTTGGAAAAATTAGATAGGAAAAACATGGTAATGAGGCAACGAGCTGAAACAACCAAGATTTTGTTTACAAATAAAACATGTATATGATGTAGTGAAAGCAATATTTCTAAAGAACTTTTCAGTGGAATAAAATAACACTGCCAAAATCTTTATTGCAAACGAGCTGTCAGTTTGCTTTAATTGATGGCAAATTATTTCGCAATTTAATTTCAGTTTAAAGCTTAGTGATGTACATTAGAAGAACACATGCACCATGAGTATATAGGCTTTTAAAGACACTTCTAAAAGTGATGAATAACACTCATAGTTAAGAAGGTTATGCTATTTAGCGGCATGTCTGTCAAACATTTGACCTTTCAACTATTAGTCAAAATCCGTTTTTTACCAGAACAGGTTATTTACAAATATTTTTATGGTTTCAATTTAGAATAAATACAAGTCGTATGCTGGCACGATAATAAAGATGCATATTCATAAAAACACCACAAAACAGCTATTCGTTGTGTCAGAGTTTGGCTAAATATAGATGACAGTGAGGCAGAAGATGATATAGGCTTTCCTTTGTAAAACATAACCGCAGGTTGTATCCTTAACCATTTTGATGTTTTATTAAAATGAACAACGAGTAAAATATATTTTTTGTAATTAACCTTTCAATCAGAGATTCATTTGCATTACAATTCTTTTATTCTACCGCCCAGATTTAACGCCTTTGTTCCTTATATGGATATGCAAATCGCAAAATTTCAGCGTATGAGCAAAACCTTTATTTCCTTGTTGAAGAGACATTTTTTATACTACTTGACCTTTTGCTTATAAAATCGAATTAATGTCAAATCATAACTCCTTCAATAAACAGTATATTTTATCAAATGATTCTGTTTCTAAAAAATGTAACTAAATATAGTAACATAACCTGCTACAATGTGTATGATTCCTCAGTTAAGCATTAATTGAATTATTCTTAGAAACTAACCTTCAAAAATTCAAATGGATTTCTTTTTCGATCTTTTATTATGTGACTAATTTAACGATGTATCATGCATTCATTAGTAAACTTAATCGGAATTGTTACTTACCAGGTAGTGATGCGATATTTTGTAATCACATTTGGGTCATTGATTTGTTAAACTTTAAAGATCAAGCAAAAGAGTTTGAATACGAGTATATATATTTATATAACGTATTTTATTTCAATTTACAGTTTTGTTCGTTTCTATTTTTCTCTCTTGGGTTTTATTTATTGTTATTTCAGGTTAATATTTACACATGACAAATAAACTTGCGACAATAAAAAATAAATAAACAACAAATTACAAACGAATTACGATCGAAAATTTTCCCAGTATTTTTTTTAAATTTGATGATGTACCTTCTGTTTGTTTATTTATTTGTTTTTAATCTTGATTTTATCCTTCCTCAAAATACTCAGGTCATAAATTAGTAGCCTTTTACTCTATACCTTAGAGACTCGTTTTTCTTAGATAAAAAAGTAACCACCACAAAATACCCCCGGCCTAAGTTTTTTTTACGTGGAGGTGAACGCAGGACAGACAGTGCAACCTCATTATATACATACACTGCATACAGATGCAGTGCTCGCAGTTTTGGCACTATAAAATTGTCATTGGAATTACCAATTGTCAAAGACACTACAAGACTTCCTGTATAAGTACAATGACATCTTGGTCGGTACCATTCCAGAAAAATGCAATCAAGTGGAACAATAGCTTGCAAATGTGACAGGCAGAGGTTTTATTCGTCAAGTCATCGAGGGCTGACAGCCTCATGTGCGCTTACTATATAATGTAGGTAACAGGTCGCTTTTCGACATGTATTCTCTTGGTCTAGCTTTCAGCTAGGACGCCCGGTGTTGCCTGTTGACAGGTGTAGACCGATCTTTTAGCGGTGTAAGGACCAAGAGTGTGTATTGTCGAACAGAACGGAACAGCAATTACAATCCCATCAAACTAGTCGTCGTATACAGACCAAGAAACATTTGAGAGAGAATTTGTGAATTTTTTTTTTAATTCAAACCATTCTTCGGGATTTTTTTTTGCTACCTATCTGTGAATGATTTAACATGTTTTGTGACTGGAGTGTTGTGTTTAAAACATACATTTAGAAGAAAAAGAGGTGAATTTTAGTTGGACATTGTCCGTGGTATGAAAGATATTTTTTGGCAAATGAAAACTTCAGAAGGAAACAACAACTGCCTACCTGGCAGAAGAAAACCAAGTCAAGGCTCTCGGTAAGTTAAAACCAAAAAAAGTCAAAAACCGCAAACAAAAAGGGTATTATTCACTCTGGTATAACTCAAAGCGTTAATACGCAAAATATTTCTTTAAAAATGGTTTGAAAAATTAATACTATAGGGTTTTTTCCGACAAGTAATATTTCATATAAGAGATCTAAAAGATAAAAACAGCACGAATTCCTCAACTTCAACACAATTAAAATCATCAGTTAATATTCACTATCTTTCAAACAATTATGAATTGTATGACACAAAACGTTTTGAAATTATTAAGAGAATAAAAATTTAAATCCTTAAAATTTCATTTATCTTTATTAGATAAAAAATAATATATTTTTCTTCGTCGTCGTTGCATTGTATATAGGGATATACAATTTCTCATTCATCCAATTGCATGATATAAATATTTTACTATAGAAAAAACAAAATGAATCATTGGAGAAAGGTATCAAGTCGCAACATAGCTTAACAATCAAGTTTTCCTGAAATTAGTTATAAACATGGGTGTTGTGGTTGAATACGTCACCAAAGCTTTGTCTTGAAATGTTAATTTTCGCTTGAGACACTTCATTGACACTGACATAACTCCTTTTATTTCTTTTTCCTTGGGGAAATCTCCCACAAGGGAGAGAGGGGAACGGGATCGATTTGTAGAAAAATTTGTTTCCATGTACCTTTGCAATAAACGTGTCGTCCACGGTGCAGCAGTGTCGTCTGCTTTACATGAGGGGATCGGTACTTATTTTCTCACCCTTATTATGTCACTTGCTGGCACGTAATACCTTATTGTTAGATACACGTGTTTTGGGGGGAAGAGGTCCTTAACAACTGTCCGGTGATATTCGTGATCAAGAACGAGTCAAATAAAAGATAATACAAATTATTTAATAGAAGTTATTTCTTTTTCTTTTTTTTGGTTCGAAACTCCCCATCGCTCAAAAAGTAAAATAAGGGCAACCCTGGAAAAGTTGTTTTTGATTGATTCAGTTTCAGAAAAAACCTTGGATTTTGACGTCATTCGTTGTTTGAGTGTTTGTAGTGTGAAGATCAGTCTGGTCAATACACAAAACTTTCGTCGCGATCGACATGTAAAATTTGTGAAGCTGGTGTCAATGACTGGTGTAGTTCACCATGTTCACTCTTGTTAAACACTTTGAATGTAACATTGAATCACCTTTTGATATAGGGGGAAATTAACAGTTGGGTGGGATCTAATACACAAGCAAAGTTAGTGACATCACGTGACCGCGTTGTGCATTGCCTGCAGTTGACACAAAATTTATGCTTGTTGCACCTTCTGGCAATATTAATGTCATGCTAACGTGTATCAAATTGGAGTGAAAGTTTGTACATTATTCGCATCTCTTTTGTTTCTGTTGGTGAGCATACATGTATGCCCAGTTGTGACGACCAGTCTCTTAACAACATCTCTTAACCCTAAATATAGAAACACCGCTCGATGAAAATAGTCCATCTGTTTGGCGTATAATAAATACGGGCAAGATCGCCGTCTGAGCGACCAATATGTCATCTGACTTGTTTATGCTTTTGTACAATTATAACTTTTCTGTCAAAAATGAACTGTTCTGGAACATTTCTTTGGTCCCTAAATAGCAAGCGCACAAACAAACCCACATTCCAAAGCTAAACATGTATTTTTGAGAGTTTAAACGAAGCAAAACGCATATTTTTTCTTTTAAAATGCTGAAAATGGGATTTGCAAAAATGTTCCACTGACATTATGTGGCTTTTCTGTTCTTATTATATAGAAGAATGTGTTTTGATAGGTCAACTTTATGATTACGGTCCCCGGGGCAAAATATCAAGTTGACAGCAGTTGCACACAACGAATACGAATTGTGAAAATTAACCTGTGTTTGCAAATTTGTGCCAAGAATAGTCTATCTTAATCCGTACTCCATTTTTTGCACTAGTTAATTATTTTCCTCGTGAACTATATTTCGCAGTAAAATAAATGCTTAATCTTTACAAGGTAAAAAGAGACAGTTTATAGAGTATTTTTGTGGTTGAAAAGCTTAATGATTTTAATCATTTCTTTTCTTGACAGATGTAAAAAGAGGCTTTCCATTTTGTTGCACACGCACGTTGCCCTTATTGGACTATGCACGCTCAGCGTTCTAGATGCAGGATGTGTGATAGGGCAAATTATCAGCGATATTCTAATCATGAAAGGTAAAAATTATAATTTTCCGTTGTATTGTGATCATTGATTGATAAAACCTTGTACATGTATTTTGTTTTTTAGATTATATAATGTGCAATATGAGCCCAACAGAAGGTGAATTCTAACACCTATGATATTTCCAGTCAAGGAAATGGCACAACTGCTTTATTATTCATAAACATATTACAAGCTGGTAATAATTCCATCACAAATGACATGATTAGTTCGCAATTTGTCATCCTAATCGTCAGTCCATTGTGTTAAAATCACTCGTCACGCATGATTGGAGGCGGTAAAGTTGGACCGTGACGCCTGAGACGGACCCTATCATGCCCAAGTCAGCCTTGCATCATAAAAAGTGCATTACAATAGCGCTAGTCTTCTCATTATACCGATGATTATATATATTGCAGATTTTGTCATAAATCCATCTGACCATCCCATAGCATAATCTAGAACAATGTGGCATAATTATTTCTTCTTTACTCCCACATGATGACACCTTTCATTGTTACCTACCTACCCAAAGAACACATTGGTTTACAACCTATCAATCTTAAAAATCCTGACCTATAACATCCTTCCATATTTAATCTAATATTTTCATTTTATAAATTGTAGCGACTGTAAATTATTTTGAATTACGTGGTATGTATGTAACTAGTGAAGAAGGTTTATATAGTGTAGATAAAAAAAAAATTTTGGGACAGACAAGCAAATTGCGCAAACTAACATTAGCTAGCGTTACTTCATAGAACTGCATCAACTATGTTAGTTACGAAACAGCATGCGCGCGCAGTCATTCTTACTTATCACTTTCTCAAAACAATTACTCTGAAATATCCCTCCATATCTATGAATTCATATAAGTGTTATGATTTGAATGAAGGAGTCAATATTTGGTATTCTGAAACGAAATAATATCCATTTTTTTTTCTTACCAGACGAACTTCAAGAAAAGACCTTGATGGAAAACCATGCAAAGGAAACGCTGTTAAACCTTTTCCCCGAACGCTTCAATAAAACGAACTATGAAAAGGCTAGTCTGGAAGAAATAATGGTCATAATGAAAGAGTGTTTCGACGAACTTCGGAAAGACGGAACGTTAAAGGGCAAGAGCAAGCTGGAACATGCCTTGTCACCACATAGCCACCCACCGAACGGCGGGGAGCACCACGTGCATGGACACAGAAAGCGGCGCGCAGCCGGCGGAAACCACCAGCACACCTTCCATGACAAAGAGAAATACATCAACCATCATATACTGCACGAGCTCACGCACGCCTTCCATCTTGGAAGTATGGTCATTCTAACAGTCCTGTTAGTTGAGGTAAACATTCAAATCACTGGAGTTTCACTTTCACTTTCAGCTTTTAACCTGTAGATTCACTTTATTATCGTTGATACTGTATAAGTTGATATCTTATTTGACTCATAGAAAGCTGAAATTAATTTATTGTTCGCAGTCAAATGCATGGCTATATCTGACCATTCTTAAACAGGTGCTTGTAGATAGGAAGCTCTTTCTTTATAGATATTTAAATCAAACATTTGACGTACGATTAAAGTCACAAATATATGGGAAAAAAACAAACCAAATTACCAAGTGTTCTTACAGTAGTTGATATACCATGCCATATATGCACTACGGCATAAAAACACCCATAACTCAAATCTACACTTGAATATCATAGTGAGTGTTTCAAGATATATTATTTCAGTAGAAGAAAAACTAACAAAAAAGTATAGTTCAAATTAATTAAGTATTCATAAAAAAGAGTTGGCCAACAAATCGCGAGCTCACTTAATGGGACTTTAAACGTCAAGGGACTATCAAAATGTTGCCGTCATGGAGTTCATTGTGTATAAGCTTAATTAGAGTACAAGTGCTGCATACAGCGACGTCCATTTATTTACAAACATTGCTTCGTCAGCTGACCGCTACATACATCATTAATCATAAGGTCCTCTTCGTGTAGAGGATTACGCAACTAAATAAGGCCAGGATAAGGCCACCACTGCTGTTTGGGTCCAGCGCAACTTGTCACGCTCGCAAGCATATTTTCATCTGGCCCTGTGCAATTTGTATCTGTCCGGGGAACCTTGCAACTGTGCAAACTCGGTCATTTTTCAGCAATAACTGTACTTTTAACATGTGTCCCGTTGCACAGTATACTACTCTGATAAATTTTAACAATTATTATTATATGCTTGTACAATCTTTAGATGCGTCACTTTTATTTGTTCTTACCTATTCGAACACGTTTTCAAATAAAAACCGAACATTTTTTAAATTGCGATATAAAGTTTTTCCTAAAAATGATAAAACATGCATTTCAAAGTTTATGAACATCTATCTACCAGTATTTTTGACGTGAATAGATAATTAAACGGATTTTTTTCTGTCGTAATTTTTAAAAAAACATTTGTCTATTTTTAAACCAAATTGAAATATTTTTTGACACCCTTTACTGTATATCGCGAATACAGCTATCACAATTCGTTCTCGTGCTGACACAAGCCATTGTGGCCTATAAAACCCACCACGATAAATACACACAGAAACAAGGCAATTTATGACTTTCTTGGGCCTTGATTAATGTACCTGTGTTCGTATATAATGCGTACAGAAATGTTCACTTATCTCGCACACCAAGAAAACTATGCGAATCATAAAATCATTCTTGTCGTTTTTAGTTTCCTTCCTTTCTTTCTTTTAAATTACAAATTCGAAGCGAAAATGTTATCTTTTCATCTATATTTTTTTCTCTCATTACAGACAAAATTGAAAATATTAGCCATGGGAAAGAAGTTTTTGAATCACAAGATAGAGGTAAATTTTCATTATAACATTTCATCAAATATCGTGAAATTGTGATTACTATCATTTGACTTTAAACGCCCAAACTACTTGAGTTTGTAAATGAAAACATGCACATAATTATTCATTCTCTCTCTCAGGTTTTCGATGCTTTTGTAATCACCGTATCTTGGGCATTAGACATTGCATTCTGGGAAGGTTTGTGGGCTCACCCAGAAAACGAAGCAGCAAATATAATGATTTTCATCCTTCCTTGGAGAGTTATAAGGATAGTCAACAGTAAGTCACTTCAACTCTTTACTGATAATTGCTTCAACACCCCTACCCCACAATAAATGAAAATATAAAACTGAATTCCTTTTTCTCCTTACTTGTAATCTTTTATGCCCCCTGGGCCCAAAATTGAAATAAAAATTATTTTATTGAGAACAAAATACACAGAATAGCTTTATTTCCATATTTTCATGTTTACATTTTCTTTGTTAGGTTTTGTGATGGTCATACAAGAAAAAGACCAGGTTCAGTTGAAAATAGTCAAACAACAATACCGTGGCTCTGTTAAAAGAGCCAGCGACATGAAAATGAAAGTAGAACTGTACAGGGTAAGTAAACGAATTCATCTTTCTAGTCCAGTATGGGCCGCTTACACACTTATATTTATTAAGCTGATTCAGTAGTTAAAGTAAAAAGAAGGTTGGTTTCATTTAAGTCGCCAGAATGACATGACTTTTTTGCCAGCGGACGTGACATAGATTAGTTAGTTAAAACACCGGGCGTCGTCTAGACATTAAAAAAATTCTGCATCCTATCAATTTAAAGGATACTCATAACTTTTGATTTTCGTCATTCCTCTTTAATTCATGGATTTTCAACCTCTGTAACGAAAAAAAAACCTGTGCGCCTCCAAAAAAAGCACAGTAAGATTCTCTAGTTAATGATTCACTTGGTGCATGCCTATTCAAGGAACCACATGGAATTTTGATCAACATAAGCCCATAAACTTCAGTCAGAATTCAGACAGATTACATATCGATGTTTCCGATACGTGACACAAGGTTATCCTTGTCTCGGAGTATCAGAATAGTAAGGGGACATGGAATAATTAACGCGTAAAAATGTCCACTTGGCCTACCTCTCGATATATTTGAATACGTTTACCTGCATAAACACGGCAATTCTCACCTGTAAACGTATCAAAAAGAACAAAAAATCTCGTTTGTTTCAGAACGGTGGTCAGAGAGGTCGTTACACGGTGTTGTGTTTTTGCCGTTGATCATAGACCACTGTCAATCATGCTTTACCGGCTCCTTCTTTATTTTCCCTTCACATAATTTTTTTCTTTCGTCCTATGTGCGAAAAAAGGTTAACGCTCCATGACTAGACATTTCACCAGTAAAAAACAAAAATTTAGAAAGATTACATAGATGTTTGATTGATTTTAATATTTTGTCTTCATTTTATCGCTCTCTCTTTTTTAGATTGAGTTGCGTCATCTACAGAGCTTGTGTCGCAGACGTGGCGCGACAGAAAAAGAAATCCAAAGTTGTGCCCCAGAAGGTAATAAATAAATCCAAATGTTGTTGTCTTTTATAAGACTTTTTCCTCAGAACAATCAATCGATATTATATATTGTGTTTACCATAGTGATAAAAATAAAAATATGTTGCATTTACTTTTCGTTGAAAAAACTTATAAGTTGCAATTACTTTTAGTTGAAAAATCCTTATATGTTGTACATGTATTAATATTAAGTAGAAAATCATTAAATATTGTATTAACTTTTGGTTGAAAAATCCTTATTTTACCCTGTTTATTGTTACTAGGTAAGAGGAGGAGAAGTAGTTTGTTACCGGTGTTAACACGATTGGCCTCAGTAGGTCTCCTTGGCTCAGTCAGCAGTAGTGCCGATCTCACCAAGGAGGCGGCGTCTAATGACACCTCTGACGAAGAGGATTCCGCTGTTGAGATCACCAGCCGTCCAAATAGTAACTATAGCAATTACAGCAGTGACTGTCTAAGTCTGGCCAGGACAGTATCGACCGGAAGCAGTGTGTCAGCTTTTCCCGCCAGCACCAGCTTAGAAAACCTAGTGCACGATAATTTGGCCTATGTTGACGAAAAGCCACCAAACTATAGGGAAGTCTCCAACGAAACAAAGGCTGAAGATGTAAGAAACATGTTTTTATTGGAATTTATTGTTTGATAAATTCATGAGATAAATTCAAAATCACGGTGTTAAATCGTGAATTTCAGCATACGTGTAATTATATACCTATAATTCCCCCACCTATAATCTTCCTCATCAATATCTATTACATTTCATATTTGTTGTGAATTCATTTTTTTTCCTTTTATTCAATAATAAATATATATATGTATATATAATTGCATCTACTGGTATATATATATTGGATATATAATCAACTATTTGTACCCCTTACTATCTACTTCAAAAAGCACATGGACTTGTTAAACCATATTCATTGTCATTCATTACGTTTTATTTCAGGACTTTCATACCAAGCTGTGATTAACATAAATACCCGAAGACATTTGTTCAAACTTACTTGTTCAATTGGTCAATAAGAGCACCAACGCCATGTTGGTTCCCGCCAAAAAATGAGTCTGTGTACTTCCGCTAGAAACTAAAACGCCGTCGTGGGCAACATGTGATATTTGTATCAGCACATTCATGTATATAGACCGCGGGATGAGATGTGGTGTTTTGTAAATGTTCTTTGTGGTCAAATGTAAGAACATGGCAGAGGAGAAAATGAAGATGCCTGAAATCACCTGACTGGAACCTTTGCGATGAAGATAGCAAACAACTGCTTGGAATGTTGCCTTGATTTCTTAAACCGACTTTTTACTAATTTGTAGCCTTTTCAAGAGAATGGAAATAACAGTATTATTATTGTTTGTATTTTTCTCATGGATTAGTCTGAGGTTTTTTTTTCAATGATGCGATAGCTTTTGGAAAATATTTTTTCTAGGGGATTTGTAAAGATAAGTAAAACAGTAATTTTGTTAGCGGTAATTTAAAAGATGAATTCTAATTGTGTTTTATTTATAAGGATTGGTATAGATTTAAAAATGATGAAGAAGATGATACCTTTCGTATTCTTTGTTTTCTAATCGACGTGAAGCTGTGATAATCTAATACTGAACTTGATTCAGTTTTTGTTTTGTTTTTCTTTTTTTTTTACCCGTGATGCACTTGTAGCACTATTCAAATTGGAGATCATTATTTCGTCATATGGATATGAGAGGTGTTCGAATGGTTTCATCAGAGTGCACTGTAAATACATTAATCACTGTCTCAGTTGGCTATCAATACCTTATACACGCATTTTCATCACTACTCTTTAGGAATTCTCTCTTGGTTTCCTCAATTGTATGTATATCTGTAAAATTAAGATACGGGCTAAATAATAAGCAAAAGAGATATTTAAAATATTTTTTTATTTGTTTAATGTATTCGAGAACTGAACTTGTTTTGCTATAGCCCTATTAGTTTGTTATTTTTCGTTTCGTTTCCTGTTTTATAGCAGTGCTACCATATTGTGTGAATGATTTAAATGTGAATGTGTTTTTTTTCACTGATTTCATTTTTATAATTTTGTGTTGAGTTTATTTATATTCAGACTCTGAATAAAGTCGAACTTTGTAAATTTAGCTAAGCTTTTGTTATTTGTGACAAATACCTCTTCCGTTCCATGGCAATTAATATTCTTTGTATAAACTATAAAAATTCATGTATATCCCGAGGGCAGGCTTAAATTTTTGCTGTCCATGGAGATTTTGAACACTAGCGTGATAAATGGAGTGCAACTGGATGACATGAGGCAAGTTTTTGAAGGTGGTTAGTTCACTGAAGAGGAATTTGTGTAAATTATTTCATCTTCTTCTTTTATTTCATCTTCCACACTTCAAATAAAACAAAGATTTTTTTATCACCTAGGACAAAACAATCGACCAATGACCTTATTACGTAAAGCGTCACTACCAGATTTAGGTATTTTCCTCCGAGTTTGTTTGATCGTACTGAGATATTAACTTGCACATATATATATAAAACACCACCACATAATAAATCACATCACCATTTTTATTTACCGTCCAGTGGGCCAGTAATGAGATACATGTAGGTACTGCCCAGCACAATAATCGTGCAGATGTTGAAATAATGAAAGGGACAATGGGCAACCTTGCGATACGCACTTGATAGATGATTCGTTGTTTTGCTATCGCCGAGAGTATTGTTGATAAATCCGAAATGTTTTGGAAATAATAATAATTGAAATGATAGAATTTATTAAAAGTTGAGATTCTGCAAAGTATTTCATTATATTGTTTACATTTTTTTTTTTTTGTTAATTTAGTGTTATATTTTTATTTCATTGTAAAATTCTCTAAATCAGCTGAGTTCGCCAATACTAAAATCTGAACATTGTTAAAGAAATATGAAATATACTAGTAATAATTCAGACCTACACAGCAAACCATACAAGACTATCTTATTTATTAAGAGCTGGGTGTGTCACCAGGAATCACAAATATGAGACACAAAAATTGTAAGGCAGGAAAAGGCATTGCATGCTATGTATTCATTACAGTCATTTATTATGTATTTATGTAGAACTGATTCATACTTAAGTGCTAGTGTCTGATCCTAAACAGGAGAAAAAATATATATCTAATTCTTTCATAATTTATTTACATAAATTTCTAGCTATTCGGACACTTATGAACATTGCACAGACATTCATTAAAATTAAAACATATTAATTCTACCACAGACTTCAACCCAGACAAAAGTGTAACAACAATCTTCATTATATATGTATTTATACAATTTCGTTTTTTATTTCCTGCTCACTTTTGATTGGTCGTGAAAATTTAAGCTGACACGCCTGATTTAGCTGCAAGGAAAAGAAGCTTGTTAGTGAAATAGAATGACTGCATCCCTCGGGCGTTTATCGTTTGTATCCGCGATACTGTGCTCTCTTTTCTTTCGAAAAATATTTATGTAATCAAAATTAAACATTTTTTGAAAATTGTTATATCAAGGTTTTTTTTTTAATTTATTACTGAATTGTTAATAAACATATGATTTATTTTTAGATTTTTATACATAACCTCATCACTGTTGGTGAAATATACAACATTTAAAACGAAATATTGCCGCAGAAAGAATACATTAAGCAAACAATCAGTGACAGCCTCAGTAGCTAAAGTGAATCAAAGTGTGTTCATTGTGTATGAATACGTCAACTGATTGTGATAAAGACAAAAAATGGCATATCAAAAAAATAAGGGGAAAAAATCATGATAAATGATCGCCGGATTTTTTATCAGTAAAATTTCTGACTTTATTATAAATATTTTGACATGTTAAATGGGGGGGGGGGGGATTTCTTCAATTACGTCATGTATTATTTTACAATAGTAATAAACAAAAAATCTTTATTTGGAATTTTTAGGGTGTATTAAAAAAAAGTATTCGCCCATTGAACATGACCAAAACCAAACAATTACAATTACCAATATCTAAAATTTATTTTGATACCTATAAGAAACTCGAATTTGATTAATATCCAAATTAATGTGAAAACCCCATAGCCAATGTAATGTACAATTGAGTTTTTATTTAGGGTGAGAGTGTGTGCTTCAAATAAAAAAAAAATGCTTTAAGTTTTAAAAGTCTTCAGGTTTTTTTTTTCATTTTTAACTCACCTTGGCAACTTTTCAGGCCTTCCCGACAGAGGTCGGAAAAACACCTCGAATGTATTCAGTGTCACCGGATATTAAAATTTCATACGAAATGGAGTCGCTTTCAATTATTGTTAAGTATCAGCAAGACATCTTTGAGTGTCTTTTCTGATTTCTGAATGTGGAAATCAAAGGTATATAACTGAACTAAATGATGTTAAGCTCAATTCTTAACAGTTAATACTTTAACCTGTATTTACATCTAGGTTAAAAGGTGTGTTGTAATGGATGCCTATGTAATATATTCGAGATCTTTTTTTTCGAACTCTGCTGGATAAACCCAAGAGGTTGCTATTGTGTTTTCTGGTCCAATTTTTTCCCCGGTGCATGACGCTGTCGTCGTCGTTGTTTGACATATTATTTGACCATGGTTACATCTTCCTTTTCTTGAACTATGCATGCAAATATCAACCAAACTTGGTACAAAAACATCTTTGGGTAAAGGTGGTTCAAAATGTGTGATACCAGGGACTTCGAGGAATCGATAACTTAATATTTACATGAATCTAAATGTTCACAAATATGTACATGTAGCAGTTGTAAACTTAAGTATTTTAGTATATTTCCTTTATCTGTATAACACATTCTCCCCCGCTTTACTGGTATATCTTGTAAACATTTAAAGTACGTGTATGTGCTAAGGGGTTTAGGTACATCCCCAATTTTTTAAAAGTTCATTCATTATGCAACGCCTTTTAGTATTTGTCCTCTTGGCTAATCAACCCAACACACGTGATGAGGATCGCGGTTCATATTTACAGCCAGCCTTGGATCATCTATTTGAGGGAAAGGGAAAATGAACTCATTAATTCTATAAAATTTAAGTTGAAAAATCTCATTTAAAAAAGAAAAAGAAAACAAAGTGACCTCGTCAAATAAGCGTAAAAAACTTCCTTTTACATCACTGGATATATTCGGCACATGAACTTTACGGACAACGACATTGTACACAATTTATGAATGTTGTCCGCAGCTTAAATTCAGGGTGGGATGGGGTTCATGGGGAGGGGGGGATTGGGGTGTCTTGACATAAGTTCATATCTTTTTGTTTTTTTACACTCCTTTTATCAGTGTTTTATTTTCTGAATTTGTTTTTGTCTTTGTTTCTTTGTAACTGCTGATACTCACATGCACTTGAGGAATGGATATATACTCTCCCCCTTATTTAAACTTATTGAGATGAAAAACGAATATTAATTGTTTATAAATGAAAGATACATATTATCAACATTATCAATTAAATATTTCGCAGGTTGGAAAACATATAAACAAAATGTGTGTTTATAGACTGTCGAGGCCCCGTGTGCCTGTGTTCGTATTTTATCGCCAAGAACAAGAACGCCAAACGTTTTCCATTACTAGAAACAGTATTGACTAACTTTGGCAAATATACCATAAAATGACACATACCAATATTTACATAATTCTTAGGGTAATATTATATCATCTCGAAGAGATCCGATTAATTCTAAAGCATTCCATAAGGAGAATTTCGTGAATTGTACACAAACAGTTTCCATATACCTATGTTTTGATTAATCCGTAATCTTGATTTTTTTTACGTCAGTACTTCAGAGGCTTTTAAGTTGTATTTATACATTCCTGAAGGCAAAGACATTTCATTGGAAAGCTGGACACTATTTCATTTGCTCATAAATAATATGCCTTGACACATAAATCTTGTCTAGCAGATAAAGAGGAATTGGTCATGGCATTTGAAAACACGATTGTAAGCATGAGTAAGCAGATATTAGTATATTAATATTGAAATAGGTCAAAGAGTGCCATTTCTAAACGGATAAAATTTATTCTTCGCAATATACATGTACGTTGTATAGTATAATTGGCCATGACACAGTTCGAAAAAGTACATTCCAAGATCACCGATGTTTCAAATTCCTATAATCGTAATAAAATCCATATAGCTTGGTCCAAAACACTTTTAAAAGTAAAGATGCTTAAATATAAGTTGTACAAGTGAATGTATTTGTTCAAGTACAGAAGCAAAAAGTGTTAAATATGTTATGTTGTACTCTCCTTTTTTTGCTTCCTCTAATAGAACAAAATTCACAGTTTGAAATTTTCATGTAGAAAAAGCATACCTTTATCTGATCTCCGGGTGAATGGAGGTAGAAAGAGAATAGAGACAG